>OY720633.1:31727808-32927808 GCA_963169105.1 Ceriagrion tenellum | reverse complement strand
TTGCAATACATTGGAGTATTACAAGACGTGGACTAAGAAATATTTCTTAGATTAGATTTTCACTTTTAATCTATGAATACGGCAGGTTGTGACTTGACATCACTGAACGATGGAAATCAATATGATCAGGCGGGGAAGCGGGAAAGCAATGAGGATTATAACGAAGGGATAATGCGCATTATACAACAAAAATTGGACAGCGACTTTTGCAGGAAACCAATACAATTGATTGAACAACGTTACCACAAATTACAGCACGATAATTAAAAATAAGGAATACTAATACTTCAGAAACTAACTGAGCAATACACAGGTGAATAAAAGTTAGCTTTAACCATCATTATTTTGAAATTTTTGAGGTATGCAATGATGACTAATGAAGTCTGGAACGTGAATTGGCCAAATATTTCCATTTTAAGCCACCAAGGATTTGTTTCACCGATTCGGTGAAGGTTGAATGTTGAATACCCAAGGGTATAAATCACAGCGAGGAGAATGGAGAAATTTGAGCGGCCGAGTTGTGTGCGGAGCGTAAATTAGATGTCCGTGAAGGGAATTCATAACCTGTCGCTTTTCGTCCTTTTCTCGGTACCTTTCTAAATCTCGGAATTTTCGCCGCAAGGTGGGGGGTGCAGCGTAGTGAGCTAAGCATCGAAGGGCAGAAGTGAAGGAGGGGATTCGGAAGGCGCCGACGGGAGGAGGAGGAGAAATTAGGAGGATTTGTGGCTAGACAAGGTATGCTAGATGTGAAAAAAAATGAAATGGCGGAAGAGTGAAGCTTGTCTGTCTTCGGTCAATCTAGTGGCGTGACGGAATGACCACTCCCCGCTCCTCATCACACCCTGAGGAACTACCCTACCACCCAACTCCTCCCCACATCCCCTCTTACTTATTCCTCTCCCAAAATTCCCTCACCCCCACCAAAGTCGGAAAAAAATATTCCCTCCTACTGCCCGAAAACCTCATGCTTCATTCCTTCCAATTCTTCAAACCTTAACCTCAAAGACTCCCCTAACTTACTTTCCCACATCTAAGGTGTTTTGAGTGGGAAGTGGTAGGGGGGGGGGTAGGTGGCGAGGGTGGAAAAAAATACCATTTCCACTTGCCTTAGGCACGCGGGGGGGGACTCCACCTGTTTTTCCCACCTTTTCAGCGTTTTGGGTGTCCCACCCCCCCCGAAGAACAGAGCCCCTTTCATCTTGCCGCCTCGACTCCACCTCACCACACCCCCTGCCTGCTACAGACCGCGGCGAGGAAGGCGGGTAGGGGGGGGATTGTCCGTCCGTGGCGTGTCCTCCGGGCAGACCCAGGAGGGAGGGATGCCGTCAGCCAATAAAGCATCGCCCGGATGTGTGTATGATAATAAAACGTCCACTAACACCCAGGGCGTCTCTTGGATTCGGCTTGCTTCTCCCTTTTTTCGTATTCTCGTTAGGTAGGCTGATTCTCGATTCTTCCTGCGTCTCGCTAATCATGCGTTTGGAAGCGCTCTAAAGGGGGGCGACGTCGATCGCTCGTTCGCTTCCCTTAAAGGGTTAGTGTCTGGGCGTCAAAGGCAAAGGCAGAGGAGGATGCTCTCCTGTCATCACTTGACGCTCTCCTTACCCACCGGTCTTTTCCCCGAGCCAGAATTTTTCTATAGCGGGGTGCGCGTGGAGTTAGTTATCAAAGTGCCCGATCCGGGTGGAAAAAAATTTTGAATCGGTTCGTAGATCCATGAATTAGGATTTGGAAGGATGGGCGTATCTCTGCTCGTGATTAGATATTTTGGGCCGGATGTGTTTCTCGTTGGGATCGTGCCGGTCCATCGCCTCGTTTTCCAAATTGGAGTGAATTTCTCACCCATTTTTGACTGGAATTCCGTTCTCTGGGTGCGGTTCTAAGTATCAGCTCCGAAAATATTTTAACTAGCCGTACCAGGTTTTTTTATAATGTAAAATGGTATGGTAAATGTCAGAAAGAGTGTCAAATGCGATGAGGTCCGGTTAAGTTTTAACGAGAAGTCGGCCTCTTTAGAAACCAAATCCTCATTAGGATTAGGTATATTAAGAAACCCATTGGGTAATTGTCCTACCCTCAATGGGTTAATATTAATCCTTCTTCATGGGTTAATATCAATAACCTTCACTCTCTGGAAATGTCTCTGCTGTTGGATTATGGATAAATACCTTTGAGAGGATCGGGTAGGTCCGGACACTTGAATACTGTTTCCATTCCGACGACTTCCATTCAACGATTATGGCTAAAACACTGCTCTTCCAAGGACAAAGCGTTTTATACTATTAAGGGAACTTATTTAGAATGCTTATAATCTGTGACTATAAAATTTTTAAGAACTTGGAATCCGAAGACAGAACATACGTTCTTCCGAGGGCTTGCTATCTGTCTCCGAGTAGAAACTATAATTACACAAGAAATTTCAACAGCTTCTTTTGGTTATCTGTATGTAATTAATAGAACGGTTTGGCGTTAATTAATAAGTGCGTGGTGAAAAATAGGCTTGTAGCCAACGAACTAAAATTTAATGCTGTTACCATAAATGTCAAATGGAATGAATAAAAATATTTAAGATTTGCCGTTATGCTGGATTAACTAGTAACCTAAGCAAAGATTTCTTTGGAGACCACTTATGTGCAATATTTACTTAGGAAAAACATTCGCTTGGACTGAGATTTAGACTCAGTTTTAATTGATTCACCAATGTGCCCATACTCCTATCATAGATATGAGCTACAAAACGTAGAAGAAGTCTTAAATAACTCATTCTGTTATCAGCACCCAGTTTTCATTCTGAGAAACTGCATTCTTTGCCGGTCGAGGGGAATTATATTTTTGTCATCAGAAAATTTTCAGCTATTGGACGACGGATGAGTGTCTTTTAAAGAATCGGGTTGGTGCAAAACTAGAATACTTTCTATGCAGAGGATTTGGCTCCATCGAACCAATTTAGCATGAGTTGTTGACCACTATGTTTTGATGTCCCCTCCTATAACTCTGATTATGCTGGGTTGAAAGTCCTAAACCTAATGAGCAGGTTGGGATAATATGTGAGAGTGTACAATGCTTAGCTTATACTGATCAGAATAAAATAAAGCTCAAATTTATGTCAGAAACACGTAGGTCTATGGCCAAAAGTGATCATAAACTCCAGCATTAGCGAATTCTGTTTGTTTTTCGATGAGGGTAGTTGATAGGCAAAAGGAAGCAATAGGCTTTTGCTACACAAAGGTGCATACGAAAAATACCCCAATAGTTGATAGGACCCTAATATTATTAGGCATACAGCACTAGAAGAGCTTGTGAATATATACTAAAGTGAGCATCTTCGCGATTTCATTTGATCCTGTATGCTGGAAACAATTCACGAATACTGATATGGGTATATTCAAGTCAACTTATCAAGCTTGGTTCCACTAGCAGTTACAATTTTTCATAGTGAAATGAGTAAACTGAGATTATGAGGAAATAAATTCGGAAAAACTTTAAAATGATCCCTCTGTTGATTTCTATATGGTGCCTGAATTTTAAAATAAAAGTGCCTAGATTTCTACGAAAAGACACTGCCTAATTCTTAGACGCCATCTATGAATACTATAACTCAAATGATTTATGTCGTTTTTTGCCAAAAATAATAATCTCTCATGATAAGAATTGATGCAATAAGCTATCCACCGTTGGTACGCAGTGTGCTTGAATTCGTTTTGTGTTAGAGATAAATATTAGTATTTTCCTCTGATTGACAAAAGTATATTGTTCGCTGTCATTAGTAAGTTTAAATATATTCAAAATCATTATCCTAGTCATCCATCACATTTATAAAAAACTAAAAATTAATTGAAACTAATGTTTTCTTGCTCAAACTTCGAATTAGCCCGTTAGAGTGGTCCTTCCATATAAGCCTGCCGTTCATAATAAATTTTATAATTTAAGGCTGAAATATTTCTCGATTAAAACCCGCATTATGAGAAAAGCCATTTATCTTCTCTCAAATATATATAAGCCTAGCAACTTTTAACGTTTATAAAATTCGTGTGGTGATTAAGCATGGATATATATATATATAATTAGCAAAATCCATCGATTTTTAGCGAACTCCTGAGGTGCCAAAAGAGGAATTAAAACTCCATCTCTCGAAGTTAAGGAATAAAAAAAGTTTTTCTCAATTGATTGTAAGAAACTTCAGTGTACTTCAGAATGAAACCATCACATCCATGAAAGTATGTATTATTTAAACCTGTGGTGATTTTAAGTATCGCATTTTAAATTTAATTTATATAAAAATAGTATCGGCGTGTGTTCCGACGTCATTTTCGGTGACCAGGGAATGCACGGGGCATTCAAGACTGCACACGGCGTGAAAACACTTGTTTATTTTCATCTTTTCCGTCGCTATTTAAAGAATTTGATTTTCTACCTCATGTATCTCGCTCCCTCCTTCATGTCGGACACCCAGTGAGCGGGTTGATGATTCCATCTGTTTCTCTCTCGCATTCCGCTCCTCGTGTGGGACAAGCGACCGACGGCGAAGGAGTTCGGGAGCGGTCCGTGGCGGGAGGACAACCGGGGGCGGGTTGGGAAGCACGGAGGAAAAATTATGGTGGACGGAGGGATGGAGTGTGAGAGTGGGGAGAAAGAGGAGAGGGATAGGACAGAAGGAAGATGCTCGGACTGGAGAAACCACGTGTGTGGGTTTCGTGAGGAATGAGGGTAGCGCGAAGAATGCAACAGAGAGCAATTTCTGTGAGAATGCTTGTTAGAATGAACGAATGAGAAGTTACAAAGGTCCTAATGCTATGCTTAGATGTAAATAAGTACAATCCTCCTCACAAAATAGTGGACAAAATTCGGTATACAAGGATAAGCATCAATGGAGTAAGGTGTTAAGGTAGTTTTAGCGAAATATCATTTCACCCAGAAATCAATAAATTTTGTCTCATTTTAAAGAAAAATATCTCACCCTTTCAGGGATACCAAAAATTTAACCCCTTATTACAATATTTCCTGAGATATATGCCAAAAAACATCAGCCCTTTATTATGGGAAATGGCACGTGTATACACTCTAGAGAGAGCATATTTCAAAAATAAGGAATTTCTAGCACCTAAATCTCGTCAAAAAAGGGTGTTGCTTGTTTATTTTCTCAACTTTTTCCAAAAGTTAATCGTATTGTCACCGAAGTAAATTATTCGGGATCACAAAAAAACCTTCCGTTGTGAATGAGTTTTAAACGTACCGTGCAAAAAATGAGTAAATTTAAAGACTTCGTTAGATATTTTTAGTGAATTACTTAGAATTTCAGTTGTATAATAGTATATTACTGCACCATAATTGATGCAAAATTTAATTCATATGTCCTACAGCTGGTGACATTAAAACGTACGATTCGAATTTGGTCTCCATTATGACTAGGGAACTATCTCTCTCAAGCTACCTTGAGGTAGCTCCGACTTGGCTACATGAGTCAAGACAAATACCAAATTAATTATTTAATGATGAATCCTGCTTCCGCTGATGAAATGGGTAGGTATCCCGTTGAAAACTAAAATTAAGGTACAAAGTATGCATATTATTCCATGAATATATTTCTAATGATCACATTTGTCCCGCCATAGGAGCCGACTGAAGCGCCATGAGCATAGAACTACCTTATTTTGACTTCAACCACGTCAGTAATAGACTAACAACATAAACAAATAGGTGGTATGATGCCACTATTTATTTTTATTGAATTCACCAGGATTTTTGCTTCTAATTAACAGATGTCATTAAAAGCTTGCACATAGTTTTTCGTCCAAATCGACATTTTTGTTGTAGTCTTAGCAATCTCCACCAGAGCCTGTTAAAATCTTCACCTTCTAGGCAGAATTCCAGTAAAACCAGCCTGGAAACTCTATTTTATCTTAATCTCAGTTTAGGAAATACCTCTTAAAGATACTACAATCAAATTTTCAGAAAATCTGGCATAAGTGATATGAGAGTAGAGACACCTAAATGCGGGGAATTAAGGTGGAAAAGGTAGTGGCGAATTATGGAAGCGTTTGGTTGAATCTGTTCGGAATAATGTAATTCGGAGACTCAACATGATATCTTGAAATGTAAGGTTTATTAATAACTACCATTTTGAGCTCATCCTTCACAAAATTTGGCGAAATAAACGATTATATCCTATGATGTTAGATTGACCCGAAAATTCTCATTCGCTTGGGATCTTTTAAGGTAAGTTGGGACATCAACTTACTTTTCAGCACATATTCAATTATTTGTATTTACCCAAAAACATTGCACTAACTTTTAATTTGGTAATATTGCAAAGTGCACGCCAAAAATGTATCGTAATCATCAAAATACGAGATATTCAAGGTCTTCATTAGGCCCGCCATTTTTTTTTGGACTAGTACAAGTATTCGATTAGGTATATCTGAGTAACCTATCCGCCTTGTGAAAATGGTCACGTGACTAGTAACTTGTAGACTTGTAGCTTTGAGAAACAGCCACCAGGTCTCTTAAAGCTTATCCGAAAACAGCGTATTTCATTTGAATTATTTTGAAGCATAGCCATATTTTTCATATAATCTAATGGTAGGCTAACTTCAGCATATTGACATTGTCCAAAAAAATGGCGGACCTAATAAAGACCATGAATAACTCGTCTTTTGATGGTTACGATGATGATATGATACCAAAGAATTTCTGATGCGTAGTATCTTTCCCAGCGCGCAACTCGCTTTGTCTCCGAGTGAACACACACTCCTTTTGTAATCTAATTCAAGAGCATTTACGACACACAAATTAGTTGGATTTGTAAATAAAATACGCAACTTAGGTGGGGCAAGAACCAGTAATTGGATATTACAGTGTATTTCGAGGAGAATAAATGCTTGAATCATCTTTGTGATGAATATCAGGGACGTGATTCTTCGCCATAATTTAAGTTAGTTTCAAAACGTACCGCTTTTTTGTCTGTTTGAAAGAATTATTGATAGCCAAATAACGGCTGAGACATTACTAAAGGAACTGCATTCGAAAAAAATCTTAATTTATCCCAAATACGGCTCCCAAAAGTGATCTATTTGAAGTGATGCCCGGAGTCGGTAAATTTTAGTGTTGTGTGTATTGCCTATACTATCAATTTGTTGTTTATTCTTAGGCATCGTAATACTCATAAATTTCGTCAAATAAACTTAAAATTTCAGTGTTGTAATCTGAAGACATGTATCTATCTTTGATCTTTACCAATATTCCAGTATATGCCACAAATTATTCTCATAACCGTTTGTTTCCCATTTCTTGGGCCGAAAAAATTTTGCATGCAAGATCCTGATATTAGTACACAACTTTCCCGCATAGGGCAAATTTGATCCGAAAAAAAGAAACTTTTTTCGGCCCACGCTAATAGACATGCCTATTTGACATGGTTTTTAATGAATTACTTTTAACATGGTTATGCATATATTTTAATTCAATGTTTATTTTAACACTCACTTTTGCGGCGGTAAACAAATTTAAAACCAGTTATACCCAGTCCCACCGGAAAAGACATGTTAATATCTTTCATTTAACTTATTTTAGTTCATACATTTCAAAATTAGGCACATTGGCTCTTTTCCTGAAATTCATTTCTGAGCAAATAAATAGTAGGAAATTAGATTACGCTCAATCGGTATTGGAAAATATCTTCACACCAATCAAATTCCCTCAGATGGTCGCATATTTCTGATACTGCTTATTGTCACGACTTTTATTTTAGCTTGTGAGATGCTAGCTGCCAAAAAAACTTTATGAAGAATATATATAAATGATATTCATGTAAGTAAGCGTATTTTATCTCTAAATTTTTTTGTTTGAAAATATTGTTATTCCCGTTAAACGAAGTCATTGCTGGAGTAAAATGTGCAGTCTTGATTGCCGTAAAAACCGATGAGATACAACCCCCACATGAAGTGAGAGTCCTCGCTACGTTTAAGGAAAGCGGAAACAAAAAAAAGGTCCCTCATGAAAGCCATTTGGGGAGTTAATGAAAGAGACCGCATTGAAGCTCGAACGGTTGGAATATACATGGATGGAGTGGTAGAGGGGAGGGCAGCGGTCATACCGCTCTCTTGGAATTCTTTCAGCTTTGTAACAATTGCCGGGACTCGATTAAGGATCTCGGCAATGAATGTTATTTCAAAGCAAGGTTTTTTTTTGCTTTGAAATTGCTCATAATCATTGCGCATTGTGGAAGAGAATGCAGGGAAGGGGTGGCTCACTTAAACACAATTTATCTGGACAGTGATTGTCTGATGGACGAAAGTTTTCCTCATTATCCTGTTCGTTTTTTTTAAACGTTGATCGCAAAAGTGCAAAATTTACGAATCTCATTCCAGTTAACTCTGTAAAGCACTCTATGAAACCTTCGTCGTGAGCATCGATCTTCTGGGAATTACAGCACTCAACCTTATATTAACGAATGACACTGTCCGAGGCAGATTTTCCGTAATTGTGCTGCGTCGGTGGAGATTCTAGTAGCTATGCCAATCAGTTTCATAATTAAGTTGTTCTAGGAAACGGTATTGCGCTCTGCATGACTTCATGGAGTCTCCACTTACGATTGAAGCTCAATTATCGATGTTGAAAAAGTAATTAATGGATGTATGGTTGTAGTGCATAAACTTTAGAAATATGAGCTTAAGTAGTTTAAGAACATCACTGAATTAAGTTACATCCGTCTCTCTGGTTATTTTCAGTCCCACAAAAAAAGAAAGATGTGAATAGCTGTGCATTAGAGAAGTAAAGCAGTGTAACTCAAGTTCAGAAGTCCCAAATCAAATATAACGCTCAATTATTTTTCATGAAGTTTGTCATTCTGGAAATTCGAATTGTTTAGGAGCAAATGTTTCCTATAGATTCGTCTAAATCAATTGAAGGTTAAATATTTCCTTTAAAATTCCTGAAATGAAATAGTTTAAGTATAATTCATGCGCTATTATTTATGGCCATTCACCTATACTTATTTGCCAAACACACCAATAGTATGCCTTTTTCATGTGTTGAAAAATGTTGCTTTTTCAGTAATTTCTCATGAATAACTGAACATTGTTATCATGATAGCAATGTTATTAAGCATAGAATCAAGGAAACATAAAATTTACTTTTGGGCAAAGATTAAGGTTTTAGATGATAATACATCATCGAAAAGTTGAATCGATGATGATGCAGTGCCATCGATGTGAGCGCTTGAAGATGATGTGGCATTATCGAAACTTGTCAAATTAAAACTTATTACAAGTGTAAAACTGTTAATGCTTTGCTCCTACCACATTGGAACGATTCCACCACATCCCGCTAAACTCTATACTCGTATTTTATATTGCATTCTCATGATAAAATGCCAACATTGTGCGGCTGTTAGCATTGGTGATCTTCAACTAAAGATGGAAAATATCACTCCCCTTTTTATCACTCCCACTTTTTACATCATAATAGTATGAAGAGGTGGCTTATATTTTCCTGTCGGCAAACACAGTGAAAATATGAACTTGTCGTTTTAAGAAAAATAGCGCACGCATTAGTTTCCATGTCAACTGTAAATGTACTCCAGCACTATTACGTGTTACTGGACGATTATTGTATTAGTTTTTTCCCCTATGTTTTCATTTGAAAAATTTTCTTAAAAAGTTTACGTACATATTTTAAATAAAGAGTCTCGTTAAGTAGATATATAAGTTCATCGTAGCAAATCTGCTCTCATCTCGTGTGTTTGCATCAATGAAGCATGTATTTCCTCCTCCATCCTTCTCATAATTAGATTGCAGCGTCGATCAGAAAAATGACATGCTTACACGTGATAAAATTGGACACAGCAATGCAAAAGCCTCGATCACGAGTGGGAACCTCTCGTTGTGAGGGGATCGTTGGTTCTCGTCGTGTACCGGGATCAATGGCATCTTCCCATTCCATGCCGTGCATGCTCTGGTCTCCTCCGTGAGAGAGGGACGTTATTTAGGTTGGTGTTCACCTCTTTCACGTCCGCCGCCGCTCGCCTGGTTATATGCAGAAGCGGCGGCTTCCTTTGCCTCCACGCTCTGGGTTACGCCCCCCTCCGCCCCACCCCTTCGGTCTCAACCAACGCCTCCCGCTACCGCCCCCCCTCCCATGGCCCTCCCCTCTGAATCATGAACATTCCTCCCTTCACCTTCTCCCCATCCTCCCGCACACCTCTGCAGAACACCTCCAATATTCCCACATCCCGAAATCTTCGGCAACGCTCACTCCATGCTTGCACCCGCAAGAGGCAACCTTGGGAATTTTGGGAGAGCATCTCTTTGCGTCAACACTGCAGGAGACCCGATGTTTTATATACTGTAGTAGAAGATTCACTATGCCATTTTGACGGACAAGTCCAGGTACCATCTGGTGTCCCGTTTTCTACTACAGAGAAAATTAGACTAATCTGAGGATGAATACCACGTCAAAAATTGACTTTTTAGACCACTTTTTAGTTTTTTGTCGCCACTGTTACATGAAAATAGATTTATAAATCCCAGTAGCCCTGTCATCTTTAAGATTCTATCCTATCTTATCACAATTTGTCGCGTGAAAGGTGGAGCAATAATCAAACGGTCGAAGGTAAAATTAAAACTAAGCAACTCAAAAGAACAAATTACAAACTTGAATGAATGTATACCATTTTCAGTGAAACGACACTCGATAATAGGGTTTATGGTAAGGTTTAGGGTTATAGTGGCACCAAATCAGGCACGCGCAATGCAATTCTCCACCTTTTAGTTTGGTCATCTCGCGGAATCGTAGGTTTCAAGTAATTTTCGTAATCTTGTAGGCCGAGGGGTTTGTCATTGAACTTCCTGAGGTGGGTGCCTTGCAGGCACTGCCATTTTCCCATTAGAGCTAGGTAGTCCGCCCGCCATCCACCCATGGTCCTTCTTTATCTTCATTGGTATTTTGCAAAACCGTTTTTTACCTTATTTTACATCTTTGAAATGTATTCACTCCCCTTTTGACTCATTTTTACGGAAATTTTTGTTGAAAATGTGAGCTTCTTATGTTTCCAATTCTCAATGAATTCAAGCCCAAATATGACGTAACTTTCCCATTCTTTTTCAGTGCGCTGTGGTAGGCTGCAGTTAAGATTCACATATGTATTTACGGGGGTAAAAAGAATTTTCTCACTCTGGAAACTCTGGAAGGGATTCCTACCATTGTCGACTAGGTGTGTCGACTACGACTTGTAACGTAAAAATTAACTGGTAACGTGTCTTCTCAATTACCTAATGGAAAGAAATATTTTTGATATTCTCACTTATCTGCTGGATTATATGCTATGAACAGAATATTATTATTAAATATAGCAAGATATTCATTGCCAAAACAAGACTTCGTTTGCTGCTTGGGCAATGTAAGCTGATGAACATGATTTTGTAACGAAAAACTGCTTTTGCAATATAAGCTAATTACTCACCGGCGAAACTGAATAGATTTGCATGCAATTATCCCATAGGGGCGGCGCCGCAATAGGCACTTTTTGCCCCTCTGTTGCAAATGGCCGAAGTTGTGAGTGACCACGTGAGCTCGAGAAATTAATTTTCTAATAGTGGAAGAACTACTATCTTATGTAGTTTATCGTAAATACAGTTTATTTTAGGCATCATATAGTAATTGTGTAGTTGATGATACTTTAATATGTACGACATAAAGTGAGCAATTGTTGTACTTCGGGGTAATTATATTTTGTTTGGTAGTGCCATAGTCTACATTGTGATAGTTTTTTTAACTATGCTATACGTGGTAAGTTTCACTAGTGTAGTGCATGAAGAGTGTACAAAGGACACGATATCGTTTGATGCCGTAGATGTTATGGCTTTTGGGGCTATTATTTCCTCTGGTCTGTCTATATTATTCTAAAATCCAGGAAAGAATAGCTACGATTTTTAAAAAATGGGACTTGTTAAACAAATGGTTTGGGTAGGTTTATGAGTTCTTACTACTGCTTTTTAATAATGCTCACAAGGCGATCAATATTTTTCATCCGTTTTTCCTCATTAACTCATTCAAATAACCATCCCTCTTCATAGAACTCAAAATTCTTCTTTCTTAATTTAGCTTCTCCATCATTCTGGCCGAGTTTCATAGTCATATAACGCCACAATCCATGTTTATTTTTTAGCCATCTAATATTTGATAATTTTTTACTCTACAGGTGACGGTGGTTTTATTGATCAATTCTATTTTAATATTGAGATGTCAAAGGTCTTAGTACTTCCTCTCTTGACTTCATTAATCTTCCATCACCTGCTCTGTGTAATTCTCTTCTCCGCATTATCCCCTAAAAAAATCGTGACTCCCATTTCCCTCATAATTACCAACTACATTCTTGTCTGTCCCTGTATGGTTGTCTTCTCATCTCTTTCTGTATTTCATCATTTCATATCTTAACATATTTACATATTTATTCTTCTTGCTTCATCATTAATCTCCTGCTAATGCCAGGGATGATTTGTCTTAGAAATTGGCACAGTTTAAAATGAACTTTTTGGTTCTAGGTCAGTCCGGGTCAAGACCCTTGCAATGCACTACTTGAGGTGAAACTGTGCTGCAGAGAAAATTATTATGATGCTTTTAACTGATTACTTAGTCATTCTTTAGCTTGAACTAGTTTTACTGTTAAAGTTATCGGTAGTTACTAATCCTGAATAATTTTTATGTAATCAATTGAAACAAAAGTAGTATTTTTTCAGGATAAAGTTTATATTTGGTATTTTTATGTACATGGGGCTAAAATTTTCGATGAAGGTATTACTTAGCTAATAGTACTAAAACACGAAAATACTTTTTTACTTTCCAAATGTATGGTTTGCTCCTCAAATTGCGATAACTTAAAAGACTAAAAAAAACACAGCTGACCGGCAATTGGGAGATCCGGGTTCGATTCCCGGTCAAGTCAAATGATTTTTTCATAGCGAATTTCAACCCTGGTGTTAAAGACTAAGTTCTATTTTTATAGCGATTAATGAAAAACAGATATAGGGATATTTCCCCACAATTTCCTACGATTTCATTTGTTGTTTACCACCACGAAGTCTTCTTATAACCTGCCAACTCCAGTTAAATTTACTTCGAAATGTAATTATGCTTAATAAAAGAAATCAAAGTTGTGGGTGATATACACGATTATCAGTGATTCTGGCAAGTAACACTATTTTGGACATAATTATTCCAATGTTTCTATGGGATCAATTTCACAACAAATAACTACGTGTAATGCATGAATAAATACTATGGTGGACAAAATATTGTTGAATGAAGCAAACATGCGTCACGTATTTATTATCAGCAATTAGTTTTAAATAAGACCTGTTCCAAAATTCGCAACCGGCACGGCAGGGATGTAAAAAATGAAAGCGGCCGTAAACCATTATACTATATAAAATTTTCATTCGATACACGACACCTTAGGTTCACAAGAGCCACCAGCCCCACCTTGCTTTGACACACAAGGAAAACGGCCCACACGCGGGCGGAGTTAAAAGCTAGTGATGACTTCCTTTGACCAGCTTTTTTTTCTGTTTCGGGAAGTTGCTGGTGATGACCGCTCTTTCAAGGGAAAATTTTTTGGGAAAGGCAAAGATGACAGCAAAACTGCCAACATCAAGGGAAATCTACGGCTCAAATAAACGTAACTTCCGGCAAGGGAGACTCTTTGCGTTCCGCTAAGATCGCCGTCTACAACTCTCAAAGGAGCGCCGCCCCTGGTTCTGTGTATGCAGCGAAAGAGTTAAAGAGGACTACCGCGAGCGGTAAAGGCCTCTTCATCAGCGCCCGCATCTCTGGACCGCCGTCCGTGGCTTCCTAGACGGAGGACAGAGGCACTTTGGCCCCCCCCCTGCCCCCCGCCCCCCACGCTCGCCCACCCACTCACTTCCCATCTCCCTCCCCCGTATCTCACCCTCCATTCACTGCCCACAAGAATTAATCGTCTGCGTGAGCGTTCCCTATGTTTTCAACTGAGTATTTTTTTACCCACTCGCGGGATCTGTTTTAATACTTTATCTACATCTACATACTACCCCGCGAGCCACCGCTTGGGCGTGTGGCAGGGGGTGGTAGGTCACCAGCCGTGAAAATATGTAAAAGTTTTGGAGGTGGAATGGTCACATGTCCTATGAGAGTGTGTTTGGAGGAGCTCAGTTTATATTGTTGTCGCTTATTGTGCGCGGAAAGAACGAGTTTTTGTATATACCTATCCGTTCGGCAGAGTATATCTCTTATTTTATCGCATCTGTCAGACCTAGATATGTAGTGAGGCTTCATGATAATATTCTCTGTGTCGCTCTGAAAAACATCAGTTCTGAATTTATCAAGCAGCCTAAGCTTAGCGTGCAGCCTCCGAGTCTCTAAGGGCTCCCACCTTAATCCCTCGAACAGTTTTAACAGTTATAAAGTAATATATTCAGCTAAGTGCTTGTTTTAGTTGTATGTCCATTTTTTTCAAAATCCGGTTCAACAATTTCTCGGCATGAAGAATGAGGTCAATACAACTGATTGATCATCCTGATGAAATGCAATTTAGTCTAAAATCTCAGTCGTTATCAAGTCAACGTGATGGCTGAGTGCCTTAATGTTAACGTTGATTCCGAACCTAAATGGTTCCATTATTCCCATACAATGTTTCTAATTTCATAATTTAAAAAAATATTTTCTTACGTGTGACTTTAATATTGAATACATTTGTCGTATGTTCAATAGGTTTATGAATTCTACTTTTCCAATACCTGTCCTCTTCCCTCAGAATTTGAAAATAGATAAGATAAATCAAACGTTATGCATAAATGCGACATTTAGGGAAGGAGTTTATACTAATTACCACTAGAAAATCAACTCATTTTGCAAATGAAGACATATATCAAAAGATATCGGACAAAGAGTGATAACGTGCTCTCAAAGAAAATTGAAAATAATTTAGTTAGCTCGCGGCATGAAAAAAGTAAAAGCTAACGCTTTTGTGAAGTCAACCTTTTCCAGCGAGAACCGGTGAAAAAGCACTTTCAGGAATGAAAATCAGTGGATTTTGTATATCAGGATGTCCATATGATAAGCGAAAATATGCGTCGTTTATGTTAAATGAATTTGAGTGTGCAATACCCACTAATTTTCATTTTTAAGGTTGTTGTGGTTAGATTCCTCATAAATATTTAGATTTTTAAGTTTTAACTTTAGGAATTACGCATAATACTACAGTAACGCATTGCCTCTCCCGAGTCATTACTCCTCACACTGCCACTAAACTCAACTTGTTGAGTTGAGTCATACTCACCGGTGAGGCTCAAGGGATGTTCCTTAAGCGGTGCGAGAGAACATCTGGATCCCCGCGCTCGCAGTCTTATCTTGTTCTAGCCATCCCTCCATTCGATCTCCTCCTGCTCTTCCTCTTCGCTCATATCTTTCGCCACACACGCGCACGCGTCTCCATCTTTCTCAGCTCGCCGCGGTGGGTTTGCCTCTGAATCAAAAGGCTTAGCGCGTGCTTCCAGACACGCTCTCTGTTTCGAAGAGGAGAGTGGGAAAAAAACCTCGGAAGTAAATGAGCCTCGAAATTGCCAGATTATGTTTTTCTAGAAACGGAGGAAAAGAAATGAGGAAAGAATTTTAGGGGTTCCAGCTTCCCCCATCCCCTCCCACCCTCCAACATCCCACCCCTTTCCCACATCCACCACTGAAACCCTTGGCACGAGAGACACGCCGCAAAGGGGCGAGATGCGATCGTTTGATGATGAGTACCTCCTTGACGGGGATCGGATCTTTTTTTGATGGTCGCAAGGGTGAAGTGGGCGAGGGCGAATTGCTTGAAAGTTGTAATGAGGAATGTGAAGAGGTTGCATTGAGGCATTAAGACTTCTGTCCGGGGTGGGAACATTCTTTTGAAATGTTTGGCTCTTCAAAACTTGTACGCAGCAAGCTGACTTCGATCCATTAGTCGATTGCGTACTTAGTCAAGGAATCAGTGCCTTCGTGAGACGACCGTATTAGCAGGAAGTTAGGCCTTGCTAACCATTCCTTTTACTTCTCTTGCATAGTTTCTTTTAAGTGTAGCCCAGAAGTAAAGTACTCCACACTTCTGTGGAGTATGATTTGTAGAGCAGATAGTCAAATGTTTTGATCGCAATGAAACGGTCGTCGTAATTTTGAGATATTTTGAACGACAGCATTTAGGAACTCACACTTTCGATAAAAAAGGATATAAAAGGATATATATACGACCCAAATATGTCATCTATTTTGGACCACACAGGTTGTTGAAATATGTAACACGGTCAATTTTGAGTTCTTTATCAGCTGAAATGTTCAGGAAAATTTCTGCCCTTAGCAATCCGAAAATATCTTGCCACTACCCTAATACTACCAATTATGGACTATTGTTGGCCAGTCTACTCTGGCCTTACTCAGGATTTACCCCTAAAATTGCAATGACTCTTTAATTCATGTGTACGATTCATTTTTTGAAATTAGTAAATTTGATCATGTCTCCTCCTACCCACATGAACTCCGCTGGCTCAATCTAATGCAACGGAGAAAATATATTCTGGGGGTTCTCCTTTATTCTATCGTAACAGATAAAACCCCACAGTATTTATATAACCTCTTTAATTTTAGATCCTCGCGCACTACTCAAGCTAGGTCTATTGGTGATGCCCTAATTTATCCGACTCCACAATCTAAAGTCTTTTTTCACATCTGGCTCCAGTCTATGGAATGCTTTACCACATGACCTAAAAAGCATCAAAAGTTTATAATCTTTCAAAAATAAAAACTTCAAACACCTCCTTAATGTTCAAATTGAGTATAATTTTAGACCATAGTTATTCAGTAGTTTTCAAATTTATTGGTTATACTTCATTGTTTATTGTTCCCCTAAGGCATGCTCCTGTTTGAAAATTTATTTTGAATGTAATTTAGCTGCAGTTGTTGTATGACCAAATTGTAGACTGTACATTTATTATATATATAATTACCGTCATATACTATGTAAATTACGTCTTGTAATCTTTGTTTTTCTTATTCTTATGAACAAACTGGTCATTGATTTAACATTTAACAGAGCAGTAGCCCGTACTTTTTTTCCATACTACAAGGGTAGTCCCCAGAGCAAATAAATCTTATCTCATCTCATCTTATACATTTTCCCACTTCCATTAGTAGTGGAGCATGGCGGCCTTTCAGTTGCCCAATTTGACTAAAAAAACGACCGCTAAAATTATGCTTGTTAAGTAATCTGAATATATCATATTTTAATTTTAATTAATTTATCTCGATCATGCCATGTATGCATGCAGTGAATGAAGTTTTTTTTAAACAGTGCAAACGTCAATGGTATTCCACATTTACTTGGCCCGCACCTTCGAGTTGGGAACTATGCTAACGGATAGAATCCTTTTAATGTCAAATGCATTACACCTGCGAGTCAATGAACCTTGTAATTTATTTAGAATCAAATAATAAGCTATTTTTCAATGGAGGAGTTCGTTGCCCATAAACTGGCTTTGCACGATGGAGTGCAGCAGTCTCTAACTTTGGCTTTCAGGGTATCACGCTTGCAAAAACTTATCTTCAACTTCAAAAATTATGTATTTTCTCTTTACATAAACCAACGTGACCATTTTTGCTCCCGATTAAATTGTTTAAATGGACTTATTTGATGAGTTTCGGGCACTCTCAGTGTATTTTGCAACGCAGTTTGGATCATAAATACTGTCGTGTAACGGGAAACTGATATAATCCGTTCCTATCGGGTAAAATGCAATTATTATCTTGGCAACGTTGTTTACTATGCACTGTCCACTCCACTCTCCTCCAATCCTTTGACAATCTCCTCCACGGACACCTTCACATCCCAGAGGTCACGATACGCCCAAGGGCTGCAACGAAATTCTTCTACCACTATAGATGACCACACACTCAGATTAAGGATTGCACCCGTCGGAGGAGCGAATGCTAAATTCAACATAGGTATCGGCGGTAAATTTCTACTGCGGATACATTTT
This sequence comes from Ceriagrion tenellum, assembly GCA_963169105.1. Taxonomy (NCBI): domain Eukaryota; kingdom Metazoa; phylum Arthropoda; class Insecta; order Odonata; family Coenagrionidae; genus Ceriagrion; species Ceriagrion tenellum. Next base: position 32,909,773 of record OY720633.1, on the reverse strand, counting down.
GTCATACTTTTCTAGGACCTTCTCTGCCTTTATTTCTAAGACTGGCGCTGTTGCTTCCAATGCAAGGCTATAGATTATTCGTGAAACACCCATGAGCCCCAAAGCAGAATGTGTTTTATATTTCTGCAACGGTTGATGCTAAGACGAAAAACTTTCTGCGAGTTCAGGCGTTTTATTAATAAATTAATCATAGAGATTTTATAGGTGAATAAGTAAGCAATTCACGCATGATCCATTCTTTGTTTTTACAGAGCTTAGTAAATAGCGTTCCAAAATTTTATTCAGTGTATACGACATCTTTCTGCAGCCCTCACTTCCGTTCTGCAACAACGTCGTGCCATCGCTCGATGTTCTGGTAATTTTAAGAATTGAGATTTTATCAATGATATTTCGTCCTTTTGTAATATCCGGTTTGGTTTCACATACGGTTAAACGGTTAGATACTACTAATTGCTCGTGCGCAGAGATGGAATTAATTTATATGCCTGAGAAATCAACAATTTATTAGCAGATTAATTTTTATAGTAGTAACCAGGCTATGAGTAGAAAATAATGCCTTGTAGGATAACATGTAACTCAAAAAATAATTAATTTCGGGCATCTGAATGGTTAAATTTATTCTTAGGCGAAATGGAAAATACTAGGGGTTTTTAATACCCTGATTGTGTAGAAAATCGGAATTTTCCTGATATTCAACAAGACCTACTTTTTTAAAAATATTAATATATTTTTAAAATATTTTCTGATTGATGCTGCTAAAAATATCATTTGTTGCATTCGCTTTAGTACAAAATATGTGTCCGACAGTGGAACAACAGCTGTGACCATAAAAAGCGAATTTGGGAATTCGTTGGACTTAAATCCTAAATTTTGACTGCCACTAAGCTACGTTGGTATAACTTCAATGCCTATTAAAGGCCATTGTTATATTCCTATTAGAGGACTTCCTACCTTTTTGGAATGAAGCACTACTAAGCCATCATCATGCAGTCTATAAACATAATTTAGAGTATAACTTTCAATCAGCAATGTACTGATGGTAATGTACAGTTGTTGGATGAATATTTCATTATTGATGCGCGTTAATCACACAAGAGAAAAGGAAAATCCGTTGCTGATTTTCTGTCAACCTATTTACGTATGAACGGGTATAACCAATGTCTAGTATTGTTTCAAAATTATCACATTATTCTGTGAATATAGGAATGTATGTCCCAAGACATGTTTGAACCGTCGAAATTAGTTTCTCAAAAACTAGATTACCAAGCGTTAAAAGGTAAATAAGGGCTAAAGAATGCGTCTTTCACGTGACTTATGGGCAAGTAAAAGGTGTGACTTGGATTTAAATTCTTCTATCCGTTTACACTTTGACAAATGAGTATCACAACTCAATGGTGAAGTGTATGGATTTGTGACCCTTTTCAACGTCTAACTGCCTTTGAAGCGGGCATGATACGAAAACCTACTTCATTTCCGGTGAATTTTTAGATTGTAAATAAATTACTAGGTTCATCGTCCCGCAAGTGAAATACATTTTACATTAAAAGGATTGTGTCCATTGGCGGAGTTCCCAACGCGAATGTGTGGGCCAATTAAATGTGGAATACCCTTCCCGTTTGCATTGTTAAAAAACTTTATTCACTGCATGCATGGCATGGTTGAGATAACAAAAATTTAAATTAAAATATGATATATTTAGATTACTTAACTAATAAAAATTAAGTAGTCACTGTTTCGAGACAAATTGGTCAACTGCAAGGCCATTTCTCTTGATATAATACATTGTGATTTCAGTTTCTGAAATTACTTGATAAGGATTTAGAAAGCAATATACATTGGAGGCTAAATTAAATCTAATCCAATTTTTCAGAGGTAATCGCTTTTTTAATTCTTCGTAGAAAGTGGTATTTAGAATGTATTGAAAAATATAATCCATCCCATATTTCTCCATTTCTCGCCTAGTGGTATTAATCTCAATCCTCCAAGAAACTAGCGTGAAAAGTTTTTGTAGTTTAAATAAATTGTAAACATGTTTTTTCTATCTCAGCCTGACTATGAATCTAGTGGCATTCATACCAATTCACGTTAGAATTACTTTCAACCCGGTTTTATGACCTCCGGTTTAATTGTTTTCTGGAAAGAAAATGGACTTTCATTCGTTCTCCTGTCAAAAATGTTCGAATTAATTGGCTCACAGTCCGCGCAATATACAAAACGTCCCGCGATAGTTAGCATAAAGTTAACGATAAGTGGAGATGTACGAGAATAATCCAGTTAAATTTTTAACTACGATTATATAGAGATAACTTGCATTTCACAACAACTCCTAACTAATATTTAGGTCCTCTTCAAATAGATGGGTATGAATTTGAAAAGGTAGACGATTTTAAATATGAATGAGTTAATAAATTATATGACAATGGAGGACTAGGGATACAAAACATCAAATGTAGCAAGAAATCCCTGTAGTATAAACCAAAAATTAGAATACACAAAACAATAATCTGCTTGGTGCTGCTCTATGGATCCATGGCATGGAAACAGAGTAAGATGGGGGAGAAAAAAATGGTTCAAAAACAAGATATTACGGAAGATCTACGGGTCTACATACGAACAAGGAAGATGGAGAAAAAAGTATGTGAAGGAAATCAGAGACTTATAAAAGAATACCGATATCATATGTGAGATTAAACGCAGAAGAATGAGATGGGACGGACACATATTAAGAAAAGAGGAGGGATGTGCGCTGATGGAAATTGTGAAAAGAAATCCAGAAGGAATACGACCCCGGGAAAGACCATGACTGAGATGGTGGAACCAAGTAAAGATCGTTGTGGAGAAGGTTGAAACTACGAAGGAAAGTTCAACGGACCGAACCAGATGGAAGAGTATGTTGGTGCGACTAAATAACGACTCGAATATACATATACTGCCCTGGGAATAAGTGAGTTAGAGTATTATGGAGAATATTGAATTGATTCATTTTCGATATAGATTCGAGTTTCAGAGTAGATAGATAGAGAATAAACTAAAAGTTTTTCTAATTAATGTCTGTACTCCAGATAACAATTTAAATTCCTCATGCTATTTATTTATCTTGCAGTTAATGCCGACGGGAATTGTATTGGGCACGAGTAAGTTATCAGAAATACCTCGATTGTCCCTCCTCGTTTTTATGTTCTCATCCGAAACCTTTCGTGACTAGGATTGAAGAGCCGTCAAAGGCGTGCGCTAGTCTGAAAGTTGTAATGTTCTTGCTCTCTTGCCAGGCAGTAGTTGTGTCGACGGAAAGCGTTGGATGCCATAGTTGATGCGCATTTTTATTGGTCCCATTTGAACTCCTTATGACACAGGACTTAGGTACATGAGGTAGGCTGGTGATCCAACTTGCTACCTGCTTGACAGATTTTATAAATCAGTACTTTCTCAATGTGGATCCATATCCGGAATGTTTCCAATGAGTCAACGTGTGAAATTTTATATTGAATTAATGAAATTCCTTTTTATATTATTGCCTCTCACGACATTCGGAAGAAATGGTGCTGGTTACAATTGTTTTGGCAGATGTTTGTGTGCGTGGCGTACTCAGGACTTCGTACTCATGGGATCTTAAGCTGATGTTTCAGCCGCATCTAAGGAACATTTGTGGAAATGGAAAGTCCAATTCTCTTTGATGTATCACCCATTCTATCTAGAGGTGGCGATGAATTACAGTTGCGGCCTTGGCGGAATCCCTCTCTGCCGAGAGCGGAAATGATGCCCAGCGCATGAAAAAAGGTAATTGACATGAATTGGATTGTTAAGGGTGATATGGGTAAAATGGACTTTTAATGGTACGTAGGACTGTTGCATGCGTACTGTACAATCGTACCTACCTTAATAGCTTTTTGTTATTTTCCAGAGCGTAGATGACATTTCAGCCGTTTAATGAAACTTCTAACGATTGCGTCTGGTAATATATCATAACGATACGTACCTTTATGAGCATGACATCAACTCGAGAATATACGTTTGGCAGAGAATAATGGCACATACTAGTAATGCTCTCTTTCAGGTGATTTAAGACAACTATAATTCCCTAATTGGCGCCTCTGGTTGTAGAATAAATGTTAAAAAACTGTATTATAACATTACCTCAGCAGATTCATTAGAAAATTGAGAATCATATGCCATGCTTGCTCCTTTTACTGCACCTGTAATAGGCCGAATAAATTACATCGCCAGATAAATCTGCAAATATCAGAGTTAATACATAAGTATTTCCATCCTGTTTCCAAATGGCTCTGCGTAAGGGTAGTTACTTTACTGGATAAGTTTGCGGAATATTCACTATCCATTATCGTGAGAAGTCTTCAATTTAATGTTGTTATGTTCACTGAGTCGATTTTTTTATCGTACTTTTTGAGCGTTCACTCCTAGCGTCAAAAGCAATCAATTTCTTTTCTTCGTATCTTACTTGAATTTAGAGATGAAGAATCGCTGCGGAAATTGGGTGTCGGTCGCTGTCCTATCCTCTCGTCCATCACTTAGATTGCATTTAGCTCACCGTGCGGAGCGCCGATGCAAATATTACGTCCACGGTGGCAGTGGGTAGTCGATATAGCCACTCCGCGGAGCAAGATTTACCGCGTAATTCTCCATCAATAACGGTCATTCAGCAAACGTGCCGCGAGGACTTGTACGAAACCTCGGAAAGAAGCCAGTGCAGGTGTAGATATGTCATTGGTACAAGAGCGAGGAAGAGAGCAAACGAGAAGAAGCTGAGGAGAAAAAACTCTCCCGAGTCCGAAGGTGTCGGATGGAAGGTCTTGATGGAAGGGTTTGGAATGGAAGGGTCCGATACTCTTCGAGCCCTTTGGCGCGGTGAGGTGAGTGAGTGGTTGTGCCGTCATTAGCGGGTAAAAGTGATGGATAAGGCGTCCGGTTTTGGCTGTCGGGCGTTCTCTCTTCTCCTCGTGGAGGGGGCAAGAACGAGTTAAAAAGTAGAGGGACCGGACGGAAGCCGAGGCTCCGGTCGGGCCCCGCCGGGGAAACCGGGCGAAGGGATCGCATCTCCCGGGGTGGCGCGGAGGCCTTCAACCGCGGCCAGAGGGCGGGGTGGATGGTGCCGGGAGGCGAGGCGGATACCGTGCGAGGGAGAAGTGGTCCTCGGGAGAAGGAACGGCTGTGGAGGTGAGAGAAAGAAAGAACTGGGACACAGAGGAATACCGCTCACGATTGATATGATAATTGGAGGTTCCGGATGCTCCTTCCTAATTCTGTCCATCCCCGACAAAAAGTGCTCCAAGTACCGGGGAAATGAAGATGTAACCAAACGAATGTTCTCGACTGTTTTTTCTTTTGCCTCTCCACTCATCATTTCCTTTCGAATCCGCATCCTTCATTTTTCCTCAGCATTTATTTCTCGAAATGAGTCGAAAATTTTTTTTTTAGTAGAATGCGTAACTAAAACTATTTTAACCTAAACTATTTTAAATCCAAATTATTTTTTCGTATGCAGAAAGCAGCCAACGAAAATGCAGCATTAAGTTAATTAAATAAGTATTGTTAAATGCAGTGTTGCTCAAGACCACTTGTCAATTTATTTAAAGAGGTGTGGGTTTGCTTAACAATCCTATGTACTCTATTGTTGCTGCATCAAAAACTGAAAGCATTTGAATTGAGAGAATTTTGCGAAATCTTCTGTAAGTTATTGCTCGTTCAATCCTAAGATTGGTTGACTGCAGCCCTCCACCCTTCCCTATCTAACACTATTTTTCTCACCTACAGGTATCTCTTCGTATGTATTTTTTTCTTTACTTCTGTAAGGCAGATAAAATTTGGATGCAATGAAGCCCAATTGCAAAATCTCTGCAGTCTTTCATGTGTACGCCTTTTTACATCTCCAACTTGCTGTCATTTATTTATCATCTGGTGAGGCATCTTATATGGACTTCCCCATTGAACGCTTTTATAATAAAATTTATTGACTGCAACCTTCAATACATAGCTTATAAAATCATAATTATCTTATTAGTTTGCAATTATTCATCCTATAGTTCCATTCTGTTTGCCTGGAGTTCATATTCCAAGGTTTTGTCCTTACAACCGTCCTCAGAAATATTCCCCTTCAATGCTTCATCATGCATCTGAATGTGCCGTATCAAAAAAATTATTTTATTACATTAGACTTCATGTGCACTGAGCATTTTCAACTTGTTTGCTTACCTCTTTGCTTCTGTCTCTCTTGTTAATTTATTCAATAGGAACTGTGTTCAGAGTCGTATTTTCATGTTTGGTGTTTAATTCCATTGGTACCTTTGTTGGAACCAAAGCCTTCCCAGCTCAAAAGTTTTTATGCACTGCTACCTTGTGCTCAACAATAAATCCATCGAGCCCTGTAGTTCTTATTTCATCGTAGAATCCTTCTTTACCTCACCTACTCGAACCTTTTATAGTAATTCCGTTTCCGATAGTAGAAATCAATTATATTTTTGAACTCATCGAACTATTTGAGCATTGTAGTATTTCAGAGGGTATATAGTTGACGGAAGGGCTGGTCTTTCAAATAAAAAAATTAAATACCTATACTCCCACCTAAGATCAAAGTGATTTAATTTACCGGTGTTTCAGAATGTGGAGGCAAGCCACACTTGGCACAGAGAAAAGAATTACCTTCCGCGTCATTCAAGAGAATTGGAATAGAATTAGAACCTATCTTGTACGGAGAAATGCAATCGATTTACCTGTATGAATGCAAGGCTGTAAGTAGAATAGCAGTTTTTCATTAGTTGCGTTGAACTCCTGAGTAGCAGTGACACAGGGAAAGAGAGCAGATGAAGCCCCGCGAGAAAGACTGCGGGGAAGATAAGTGATAGCGGTAAGACAGCACATGAGACAGCGGAACTGTCAGTGAATAAAGGAATACGCCGGGAATGTGGCTAAGTGGAGGGTTACAGTCAATAAATCACAGTATTGAGTGACTTACGATGATTGAGAGTCAATTTTTATACGCCTAGGTAAGCAAACGTCTTTCAAACGGTTTGGTTCGATAGGCGATTGGTGCGGGTTGATAATGAAGAGGATGTGCTGGTCCCGTTTCCCTCTGTAACATCCTTCCTAATCCTGCAGTGCCCAACCACATGGGGAATTTGACGTGGATGGTGGCATTTCCGCTTTCTTTGAAAGCTGATGGAGTATGGAGGGAGACCTGTCGAGATAATCTTCTTCGCGTACTAACCTGAATCATGTACTACGGTCACGGAACAGTTCGAGATTTCGGCATTTTTTTTGTGCCTCGCGTGGCATTTCCTCGCATTCTTCAGAGTACGAGCCTTTTCCACCCAGTTTGACGTGCCTACTTAGTTACCTAATAAGGTCCTCGGTCCACTTGCGTCCACGGACAAGTATATTTTGTCACGCTCTGATCCCCACCCCCATTCCCTCCTCCCCAAAGCCCTCCTCCTCCGACCGCCTCAACTTCGTGCCCGCAGCCCGTCCTTCATCTTTTCGAGCTCCCTGTTCCCTCTGAATGGAAGTGACAACTTACCTTCATCTTGCGTCACGCAGACCACTCCCTCCCGTCACCCATTCCTCCTTCCATCTCGCTAATGCGCGGCGCGGGCATGAGAGGGCACTCGCTCATACCTCCCCGCTCTCCCCAACTTCCTCCCACCCTCTCTCCACCTCCAAAATCTTCTTGCCTATACCTCCCCTCACCTCACGCCTCAAGAGTCGCATTGTTTCTCTCCTCTCTGTCATTCCTCATCCCGAGAGAAACTCACGTGGCATTCATCCTTAGCTTCCACTATCCAACGGTCGCTAATATTTATCGCCTCATTTGGGTAACATGCGTACATTGTATCGGTTCGAACGTCGTACTTCTTGACTGCATTTAGAGTATAACTGTTACATCTAATTTAAGGTTAGTTTTCATATCTGTTTTTGGATTATGGCACGCATATGTAGCCAATCATAAGCGAGATTCCCATCGCAAGCAGCGTTGCCGGAGCCTCGACAGGGAGGGAGAACATGGAGAGAACCAGCACTTTCAGCGTTATATTAGTTGATCGTGCATTTTGCTTGCTGATAAATGCGAATCGTGTTATGACCGTTTTAAATAGTTTAAATAGTTAAAAATCGTTACAACCAAATGTTTTCCTATGAAGACGAATTTTTTAACAAGTTCGGTATAATCATTATCATTCGTATGAAATCGGGCACGTACGTGAAACATTATAGGTTCACCTTTCCTTCGTCGCTGCATTAGAGATTCAACTTTGCTTCGCCGCACTTCCCTGATATGTAATTTTTATTAAGGTGTCTTGGTGGTATGCCTGGCTAAAACTCCTGACATGGAATGGAGGGATTCAGTTAAAAATGATTTTTTATGACGATTATCACCCCCCACGAGGTAAATCTTTGTACATATGCGCATGACTGAGTGTAATATCAGTTGTGAATTTCGTATTTATTGGAAACCACAATAGAAGCTCATTGCTCCTGCTGTACTCCTGCAAAAAATTCGGAGGACCAAAAGTGTCACGGTTTTTCACCGTTTTCTTGTTTTCTTTTTATCAGTTTTAAATGCTCCTGTGGAAAAGGAGTGTGTGAGTGATGCTCAACGCTTCGACAGGACGACGCAATAATCAAATGTATCTGCCATCTCTGAAAAGAAAATGAATAAGAGTATTTTTTATGAGAGAAGGAGAATGAATGCGGGTATTATACTACCAGGAGAATTACTACAAGAGGAATCCCTCACTTGCCTAGTCAGACGCATATCACGGGGTAATAGAAGTTCAACGATGACCAGCACAGACTCTTTGAGCACAGAAGTTGTCTTTTTCCCATAAACGCCTTCTTAGCTTGGACTATTCTCCGCTTGATGTCCATTGTATGTACTTCTTCCGTCCCATGTGATGGTATTTTCAAGATAGTTTAACGTATTCACTTGTTATAATGTCTCTCCTCTTAGTGTGACTGCTGAATGTATCGCATTTGCAATGAAGGCACCAATGACGAAAAAACAGCTCATGTGTTCGAGGATACTACGTTTACCAATCAGAAAACTTGTCCCATCTCTTTTCTAACTTTTTTCTTATACTAGTGAATTGGAATCCGCCTAAATTACCCGCTTTGGAATTGATCGATTGCTTTTTAAACTTAATTTCTTCGATCCATGATTCTGATCCGTAAAGCGCTTCACATGAATATTTCTAATCACTCTTCCCTATTGGTGATTGCATTTAAAAAATACTTTTGGGCCCAAATTTGTACATTCTGGAGAAGTATAAAGAATAAATAAAGGTTTCTTACATATTTCACTGGGTTAGCAGCTCCATATCTTATGACGTTCAGAGAATGACTTCTTCTCAAACCTCAGGGTTTGCTGGGGAAATTTAAGTCTAAAGAATATTTTTGCATACAAGGACAAATGATAGTTTGCGTCGTGCAAGCAAAATGACTTCATGGGAGAGTGGTATCAAATAAAAGTTTGGTACTTTTCTGGTTATTAATATTTGAGAAGTTCTCTCGCGCTTCACACTGGGTTAAATATTTGGCTTCTGACAACGTTTGGACGATATGCTCTACCGTCATCATTTTCCTGATGATGACGCAATAGTATTCTATCGAAACGTTGTCAGCAGTCAAATATTTAACCCGGTGTGAAGCCCGGGGGAATTCCACACATGGTATCAAATATTTTATTCATCAGGAATATCTACAACTGTCATCGGGTATAGCCTGAAAGAGCTACATTTATTGCAGTAATAAGTGTTTTTGAACTGCATTGTGGTATTTTTTACATTCGCATAATCCAGGAGATAGACAGACTAGACGGCTTCTCGGGCTGGGCCCGCGTGAGAAAACAATTCTATGTTAAGGATGGAAAGATGGAATGTTCAGTCTGACTCAAGATCTTACCTAGCCATCTCAGACTTTTCTGTGATGGTGCTGATGAGACTAAACGATAGATCTGGAAAAAATCGATACATTCGGTACACTAGGATGAAATCTGATGCCATAAATGCTTCTACTAGCTGTAAAATTTTCTTTCTAAATCAGAAATGACATTCATATGGACTTGATGCCTACTAATTGCGTAAATTTTCATACGGAACTAGACCTGACTTATCACGAAAGTATTCTCCAAGCGCGACCCGGGCCTAATTCAAAGGCTGGCGGTCCGTTTGAAATGGGCCAATCAAAAGAGAGCCGAGCAACCCTCTTCAATAATAGTTATCAGTCTTATTCAATGGGAATAATCATCGGTAGCCCATTTTTTATAGAGTAACCTCACGAGATGAAATAGTGGCAGTTTACACCTTCCAGTCCCTCACTCGTCGTTGCTCAGATTCTCTCACGTACTTATTCCTCGTTGCATAACATAGAATGGGAAACGCTGCTCTAAGACACACATACCTTATATTTGTGTGAAATTGACTATCTTTTAATAAGCATACCTATCTGCATAATATGAGAATAATATATAAACCTTCCCTCTTCCGTTGGATGCAGCATTGAATTTCACCTGTAAGCTTAAGAAGGCATAAAAGAAGGTTAATCATCCGGCTACGGTTTTATCGGAATGGACCATTTGAAGTGGGTCCACAAGTTATTTTCTCACGAGAGGCTGTCCTCATTCAAGGGACCGCTAGCCGTGGGAGAGCTCAACTGTGCTTCACCTTCCCGGTATCATTAGAGGAAGTGCCTCTATTGACGCCGGTATGTGCTTGGTTTGCATCGTGTGACAGCTCTTATCTTCCAGTTATCCCATTAGTCTCACTTAGGAAAGACGGTATTTTAGGACCTACTTGAATTTTATGTTATAGTGCCATCTAAATTGGTTTTTAAAAGAAATGAGTTTTGAATTTTCTATTATGCCAACTCACCGAGACTCCGAACTCAGATTGAAAGAGGAATAAATGTTAGTACCAGGACAGTAAAATTATTTTTATACACATGAGTTTACCTACATTGAAAGGCCTTTATTATCTATCACTTGTTTTACGAATTATAAATTTCCCCAATGTGAAAGAAAATAGTGGTCTTTATAACCGATACTCATCTTTTACAGTTAACATACCACAAAAAAGCAGGGGTTTAATGGAATTTGGTTTTTGTTTGGGTCGTTTCACTGCTAGCTAGTCAGACTAGGCAAGGGAACTAAAATCCTAGCGTTTTCCTTACATCTCTGTTATGAATGTTCATCATAAATATCTTCGTGGGAAAATTTTCTTCCCATTATGCTAATTAGCATGCTTCATGACTAAGATCATGACCTTAAAATTATCGGTGTGCAATAATCTTGACAGTCGAGAGCCAATTAAATAAAATCTTTAGGTGCAAATGTAGTCTTTTTGTTGTTGGATGATTATTGGTTTTCATGAAAATATATGACATTGAGCTTTTATTCTATTAATTTTGTAATGCGTTTTTGATGGCTTGATATAACAAACATTAACAAGTACTAGTCTAATAATATTAAATGTGAGTAAATTTTTAATAAATAACCAAGCAAAAATTTTTTTAGAAATCCTTCGTTGAATAATAATGACTTGATAATTTACAAGTGGTTGAATTTTCTACCTTGAAATAATTTCAGACTTTTTATTCTTTAAAATCTAGCATTCAATGTTATGTCATTACTTAGAAGATAGCTCTGCTACTCTTTCAAGTTTAACAGACGTTAATTCCTAGACTTTATTATGTTATGAATCTATCAAGCTGCACTTTTGGGAATGGGCGGTAAACAAATGAACGTATAGCACTCTATGTAGTTCCTTCGTGTGGCTTATGGCCGGTTGCAAGAAAATTTATGTTTAGAATCAATAGATATGAGATCCATGACGTTATAGTGCTCATAAAAATATTCGGGTTGCAGGAACACATATGGTATTTACATAACTTATTTACCAATAGTAAATAGCTTTTTCCTACAGCCGGATAAAATTTATGAACGTTTAACCTATGAATAATTACTAATGCACATAATAATTAGTGAGTGAAAGTAACCAAAATGGTCAATTATCTCAAAACAACCATTTTATCAAGTAATTAATTCTCCAAGCGGTTCACTGAGCATCCACCATCTTGCCTACTTATGGAACTCATAACTTCATGCCATAAGTTATGGCACCAATAAACTTATACAATGTTTATGCAACACTTATTGAATAGTTTCCATGGCTTATGGGTCCCATAGCTTTACAGAATACATATGTTTCATTCCTGCAACTGAACTTAGTTAGCTGGACTGAACTTAGTTAGCTGGTTGCTCATTCAGTGCCTCATTTCAGGGTGCTACAGTTTTTTGGTGGGTGTACGCTAGGGTTATCGATGGTTCCAATCTCGGGATTGTCTTTCAATATTGTAAGATGTTAGATATGGCACATAGAATTGCAAACCTTTAACCACATCTAACTTTAATAAGTCACAAAAATGTAGGTCTGCTGTAGAATGTGGTTAAATATTCGGAAACTTTCCTCTCAGGTATCTACACCCGATATGAATAAAAAAAACTTTGATCACAACAAAACATTGGCTTGGAAAATAGACCAATAGGACTTAACACGTTTCATTTAAACCCCATTCAACTGATCATTCATTTTTAAATCTTTATTTCAGAAGAGTCTATTTTTCTTCCATCTCTTTTGAATGCGTTACCTTCCGATATTTGAGGACACACATAGAGAGTAGCAGGTGATTCCGGTGAATCATGGAAAACTTTCACCCATTTAGATTAGATCAAAATAACATATATGCTAAAAATGAAGAGGAACGGATAGGGTTGGGGAGGCGGCAGGGGGGCTTGCCTCGAAACAATTTGACCTAAGTAGCGACTAATAAACCCAAACGATTCGACCGCAGAATTCGACACGCTTTTTTTCAAAGCGAGGTGTTTGTTTCGAATATAATCATCCAGAGAGCCCTTTCATCATTCGCCGCATTTCATATCCGGTAACTCTTTGATCTTTCCCCGCCCACCGCCTCACCTCACCTCTCGATTATAATTTGCCTATTAATGACGAATTTAGCTCTCGGACGTATGCGATAGTTCTCTCCCCACTCTTCACAGATGGCGCTGTTTCATGTTACGTGCCGCTCGATTTGGGTGAGCCGTCCATTAATAAATCGAATGTAATTTAATCCTTTCAGTAGCTCGTTGTGCTTGCTGCTATAATTGTATGATTTTCAAAAATTACATGGTATCGTTTCCCGACCCGTGGCTTGAACTCCTCTATGAGAGAACATCTGTCTGATTTCACTCGAGTATCCTCGGTTAAATGCGTATTTAAGAGACTTAAGCGCGATGAGATCTTCTTCAGATTAAAGTTACAAAAATGCTTGGAAACTTAAATGGTGCCAAAAGATTGATGTTTTCATGCATTTAACGGGTATATAAAAGCAATGTGTTTTCGTAACCCAAGGAAGCACTGTCAGTCGATTTCATTAAATACGTGTACATCAAAAGGTAAGCCAAGGAAATGGACAATGTTGATTAAGATTATGATATTTAATTCTATGTCTGAGAAGGATAAAATAAAATGAATATATTATAATATTACAATCAGTCTTGCTATTAATAAAATTATTATAAAGCTCACCTCTTCAACATCTTCTTCTCTCTGCGGTGGAAAAAAGAGTCGATGGATTCCAGCCGCTTAACAGAAATGGATCAGAAGTGTGTAATATTTAGCTGCATTGAAATAAAATTTCGTCTTTTTGTTTTTCAAAGAGTATATCACAAGATGGTCATTGAAATGCTAGCCCAACTTGGCCCAAGTAGCCAAGTACTTAAAGCTACGGCATCTTTTCCGTACCAATTACCATTCCGGCGGATTGGTTCTCGACTACGATTATAAAACATTGCTACATATATTTTCGAGATACTGGGAAAATCTGAGACTTTTCTTTCATAGAGTCTTATATTGGTGAGGATGATGAGAATATCGATTACCTATTGCTAAGTACTATTACGTAACAGTGAATAGACGATAGCCAATCTTTTAGGAAATGAACGGGGAGAATTTGACCGATATTCGAGAATGACTGCAGAATGATTATACTTCTAATTCGCAAATCTGAAGGTCATGGTTAAAGAACTAACTCCCCTTGTCAGGCCCTAATGGGACTGCGTGGAGGGAATACATTTGCTGTAGAAAAAGTTACCAAGAATATCAACGTGTGGATCCCCCGAATGCCTTGCTGAAAAACTTATTTGCAAGGGATTAAATATTGTCCGAGAAGGATCCTTCCCAGCCCCTTCTGAGAATGCCGCTGTCCGTTTGTCTCCGGCATGTGTAACCGAATCTCCGACTCGGTTTCCGAGCACCCTCTCTCCCTGACTCAACCGAGAAGCGACGAACAACATCCGTGCCAGCAAATCGGCACCAGCTAATGGGCGGTCGATGGAGACGCTTTCGTGTGATCGGGTCCAACCGGCCTGACCTTCGTGGAAGAGGGACCTTCCTCACTCCTCCCATCACCTTGTAAAGTCTCCCTTCCCTTCATCTCTCATGTCTCTGCGCTCACTCCTTTTTCCGTACCTCCCCATCCCGGACACCATTGGAACACCGATTGTCCCCCTCCCCCCCTAATTCCAGCTTACCCCCTCCTTCTTCCCTCATTTCCTTGGACTACTTCAGCGTCCTTTTTCGCCCTTTCCTCTTAATCGCTTCCCCTCTCTATTTATCATCCGTCTCTTTTCCTCTTCTCCATTGTATCCTCATTTCTTCGGTTCCGCAGTGGGAGCGAATTTGATTGCCATTTTTCTCGCATTTGACGCCATGCAGTATATAACGTCACGCGAAAGCGCAATACCCCCACGACTGAATGTACAAGTATTTTGATTCACAGGCCCAGTTTTTCCTCAATGATAATTTATTTTGTCTCCCCCTGCCCTTCTGCATCTCAAAACATTTCTCAAAGAACTTCCTTAATATTGTAAACATTCTATTATCCTCTCCATTGACTCCTGAATTACTCGTGACACATGTCCTTTGTACCCCTGCACTCTCTTCCGAGACTAAGTGGGCGTCTGTTTTAAATGACAATCATTTCTAATTTGAACTTAAGACTAAAAGTTGACTGAAAGGCTACACATTTAGCGCTCATAATCCAGTTTATACCTGGGAACATTCATTGAAAACAGCTAGCTGGTAGATACAAGTAGAGAGGAATAATAAAAAAATTAATCGCAAAAAACGACAATACTCCATGGTTTAGCCTATATGGCAGTGAATACTTCTGCATCTGAAACTGTTCATTCCTGAGATATACGCAATAACCTATGTTTTAATAGAGAGGAATAGATTAGGCTAAATTAGTAGGAATCATTTCAATTGATCCCATAAGTATTGATGGAGTTGGGATGTATTGGCAATGGATCAAAAAGGGATATAACCACCGTCATTTCTCTGCTTATGACTTCGATTGAGATGCGACACTGCATTAAATCTCATTATTTGATTCAACTTTTTTTGCTCGAGGTTGAGTTTTATTGGGATACAATTAAGAGCATTGCATATATAATTCAGCTAAAACAAATGTTCTTATGGGTATTTGTAGATAGAACTGAATTGTGCCCTCTTGTCTGTCATAATTTCAAGGCTATGTTTATCAATGGGGAAAGTGCCTAGAGAAAGTGCTACAACAAAGGATACAAACTTGGATATATCTCAGTTAGAAATAAAGCTAGCTAAGAAAACGTCATAACTTAAAAGAGCATGCCTATTTTGATCTCTAACTCATGCCAATTCCAAAAAAAAACAAACATTAAGTATAACTTTTGAATACTTGCATTACAATGGTTTAATTAACTATAAATTCCATTAAAAATATATATAAACAGCTACTTAGTTTCCCTTTGCACTATTCGCGAGTACCAAGACACTTATATCAAAAAAAAAGAGCCAAATTTTTTAATGTCATGTTGCCGCTCTCCCTTCCATTTACGAGTGCCTAATAAAAAAGAGAACTTCATAATTACGCGCAATTACGTAATTAAATGCTGGCGCCCTCTCATTCCCTGTCGGACGCCCACATGGCGGTTGGCAGGGTATGACGCATGAAGCAATCAGCGGCAAGAGGCGTCGGGTACACCGGCCGCCGTGAGTGCCTCAGACCCTCTTCCTCTCCCCACCACTACCACCTCACCTCATTGAAATCCCTTCGCCCGAATCCCAATTCCGCGTTATTTCGCATACCTCCCTTCGTCATCAGCATCCCAGTACTCTTCCCTTGCTTGCTGGTTGGTTACTTGGGAAAAAGACGCAAAACTTAAGGCAATAAGTGCCATTGAAGAGAGGTGATTAGGCAGGGAAGGGAAGGGGATTGTGGAAGGGTGGATAGACGTCCGGTAGTGGCAATGCCTACTCGTACCGAAATACATCTAGAGGGCTGCAGTTTAACTTGCTATTCGATGAATGTGCTTTCCACATAGCATCTAGCTAGGGATTGGTCAACATTATCAAGAAAAGTCATCATCTGAAGATATTTTGCTGCAGCTCTACTCTTTGCTCTCATATTACCTAACTTTCAACTTTATTTCCCATGTTATCCTTCTCTTTGATATCCTCCATAATTTTCTTCATGGGCTTATTTACATCCTTGATCTTTCTCCATAAATCATATCATTCACTAATCATTCTCGTATTGTTTTAAAGAGACTAATGTGGATCAGGAAGTTTCTTGCAAGCCTGTCTTATATATCATAAGAAGGAGATTTTCTAAAAGGAATAGTTGAGTGAAGAAAA
Source organism: Ceriagrion tenellum (assembly GCA_963169105.1). Lineage (NCBI taxonomy): Eukaryota > Metazoa > Arthropoda > Insecta > Odonata > Coenagrionidae > Ceriagrion > Ceriagrion tenellum. Next base: position 32,893,034 of record OY720633.1, on the reverse strand, counting down.
ATTTTTGTTTTCTTAAGATTAATTTTTCACAATAACGTCGCCTTCAGTTGCCATGCCATCATCATGTGGAACAATGTACCTAATGATAATGAACAATGTACCTAATGTTGCAGACGAAACTCATCGAGTGGAGAAAGTAACTTTGAAGAAAATCCAAAGATGTGTTGATTTAAAAATATTCTAACCATTTTTCTGCAGATTTTTGCAGCTGAAGTCCGAGCTTCGCTACATATTATACTTCACAGTAAATTATACTCATAACAGAGAATTTAATGATAACATTTACATTATTTGATATTATTTAAATTATCTGAAATATGGAATACCATAAAGTTTCAAAAGAGCTTGTATTATTTATACTCAGAACATTTTTAGCACATAAAAATTATGTACTTCCTTATTTCCGATTTTGTTGCAAATCTTCGGTAAAAGATCTTCGGTTCTCCTCGCAGGTATTATGGAGAGTCAACTGACAGCTAGGGTCCTTGCCTCCATGAAGGCGAGACAGGTAATTTGGTAAGTGAAGAATTTTTTGCAGGGTAAAGTGAGGCTAGAGAGAAACCCGGCGTTGGGAATATCCTACAATTGACAAAGTTTCCCATGGGTTCCATACGATTGACGGAGAGCCTCAGTTTATGTACTCCACGCAGTGCCCTAGGAAAAATATTAAATCAGCAACACCCAGGGATCGAATCCAGGACCTCGGAAAGGAAAGCTCAGTTCTATTCCCACTATGCCAACCCCATTCCCCATCTCCGTTCCATTGCCCACCCTCCTCGTGCTTCCCTTATCCATCCCAATCGAAAGAGCGTCGAGTCCTTCATCCCCATCTCGAAGATTCTCTTCTCACCTTCTGCATTTCTCCTCCATCACCTTCTCCTCCGGCAGCCAGCTCCCCCTTCCTCCTCTCTTCAAATCCTCCCTCCTCTCCTCCCCCCCTCTTCTTCCCGGCACCTCTAAGCCGCCATCCCCTCCCCAACCCTATACTCCTTCCCCCCCCCTCCCTCCCTCCCGTGCCCTCTCAATCTTTCCCTTCCCCTCCGGTCGGCGCCTTTGATCCGCTCCTCTCCTTGTCGTCACGCTTGTTAGCCGGCAAGAGAGTGAGTGAGAAAGAGCGCTGGGATGAGGAGGAGCACGGGAGATGAACTAGCCTCCCTCCCTCCCTCTCTCCCGCTTCCCCGCCGATCCCCCCCTCCTCTCCCTCCCTCCCCCTCTCACTCTCTGATTTCTTCCCCTTCGCTCGCGCCTTTTGCTCTTATACAGCCTCGAAAACTCTTATTCCGATCTCTCTTTCTCTCCCGACTGACTGCTGAGCAAGACAGGGTGGCCAACTTAAGGATGTTCCTCAGCCCATGTTATTTTTTTCCCACTCGTCCTCCTTATAGGGAAACCTATCCCTAATTCTAATGTTTAATTTAACTAGAGATAATCTACCGTATGGAATTAGTGGAAATGGAAATGAAATGGAGAGTGAAAACAAACCATTCTAAAACCACAGCACTTTACCCTCTTACCTCTCTCTGAATACCCTCTTCAAATCCGAGACATATTTCTGTTTCGCGAGATTTCGCTCCTCGCATTGCTGTCGAATACAGCGTGAGATTCATAGAATCGTATTTTTCATAATTGTTACTGATTTCTGTGAAACATTTTCTGCATATTTATGAAAATGTTCCCTGGCATGTGGTACTTCATAATATGTAATATTGCATTTCACATTATACCTAAAATCGCTTGGTAGCATTGTCTGGTTGTTAAACATCGCATCTTCTAAAAGATTTTAAAAAGGGTATTTAGACGAAAAAAGGTAGTTTTAGATGGAGATTAGACTACCTCGATCAATAATTCAAAAGATCGCTTGCCCCTTTTTCTGCATATATGGTTTCTGCATTTTGTTCTGTGTGTCCTCTCGGAATAAACTGACTCTCTTCTTCCCCATTCCACGCCTATCGTCCTCTCCTCTGTTGAGTTTTTCAGTATCCCTTAACTCCTGATTATTCTTCATATACTCCTTCAGTATTATGACAATAGACAATGTCCTTCAGTAGCTTCATCTCTTCTCTATTAGCATTTATCCTCCGCTCCGTGTATGTTAACTTCTCCTTTCTCCTTCAAACCCACATGACACAACACGTCCAATCTATCCTCATCCTCTTCCAGGAGTTCACTGGTTTCGGCATCACACTTTTCTACGCTACATATCACGCTCTTTAACAGTTCTCCCTTAGAATTCGCACACAAGGCCCCTGTAACCGATTCTCTCATATTATCGACAGCTTCTTTCTTCACTCTTTCTCTGGTACCTCTGGCACTGTGCTAATTTTCCTTCAAGTCTCTCTCTAAAAAAGTTAAAAATGTATTTTTTATTCTTTTTTGCGAACACGACTTAAAATAACTTGGGGTTTATGCCAAGAGTTGGTTATGCACGTTTCACATTTTTTGAAAAATTATTGAAGAAAAATAAACAGGTATCTATTTTTCGAAAAACTCATCTACAGTATAAATAATACCAGAAAACTTAACATAAACAAAAGAAGTAAATCCATCTCATATCTGAAGTTACAACATTTCGCAACCATTATATTTTGAATGCGTATTTTATTGCTACATACATTGCTATAATACCATAGGAAATGAAAGAATATCAGATCGTGCTTTCGCAAACTTCAATTCTATCACTGTTCATGCTAAATTCAATTCTTTTCCAAGTTTTTTGCCTAGATATAATTGAAACCAACTTTGGTACAAACTCATTGTGTCTTAGATCATGGATTTTGAATGGTGTGGATACCTAATGGTTGATACCGCGGTTCACATGCTTATCTCAGTAGTCAAGCAATCACATTTATCACCTTTCCTCAGCCATGAATCAATCACAATATATATTATTTGTTTCTTTGCTCAACTGAACCAATCCATTGCATGATCTACTGCTAATAATGAATAGAATATCAATGTGAATGGAATGGCTGTTTTCAGGCATAAACTCACAGTTCAGGAGTTTTGTCGCATTGTACAAATGCGATATATTGCATAGAGGCTCAGTGGAACGTAGTCTACGAATGTTGATATTGACACCCATCATATCCAACATTGTTCTAATTCTGTAATAACATTCACACAAAAAATCGAACATGATTTTGTGCCGCATATCACGTTGTTTCGCGAGGTGGTATACTTATCGCATCTCTCGGTGGCTCCTTGGGACAAGTCGATATTCCATTTTTATCGTACATGGTAGTCGGAGCATCGCTGTGCCACACAGGCCTACCAATGCCTGAGGGCTGAGGCCAGAGACTGTCTCACTTCCATCTTCTCAGATCTGGATCACTTCTGTCTCCATTCTTCCCACCTCTCCCTGGTTTCCTTTCATTTGTTTCGCGGCATCTGTAAGGAAATGGAGGGAGGAGTAATCACTTATGTGGGATTTAAGGGTAGACATCTGCTTACTTTTTTCTTGTTTCCCTCAGAAGTCTGAAAGAATAAAAAAGAACAGAGATGGTCGCTCAGTTTTTTGTCGCCCTTAGTGCCCGGTCGAAGGGAAGTGAAGCGTCAAAGGCATTCGGTCACTCTCCGATTCCCGAGAAATGAATGGTTTCGTTGATTTCGCGTAACCGATGAGAGTCCGGTGTCGAGAAGAAATCGGGGTTTCTCCGAAGTCGTGAAAGACTAGGGTGATTTGATTCTGTGTTCTCGGACAACACCGCTTCTACGGCCGAAATATTTTATGTGTCTCATTAGCATTTCGTTCTTGTTTTTTCTCAAGAATGTCCAATTCTTCCATAAACTGCCATTTACAACGTAAAAGACTCGCTCGGAAGCAACTGCTTTCTTCTTCTCATTGTGATCACTTCTCTGGCAGTGTGACTAAGACCACAGATATTAACTATGGAACATTCTAAGCTATGTTTTGGGTGAACTAATTAGAATGACTATCGCTACGGTTTGTGTCAATATCGTTGGTGAAGATATTTGTCATTTAAAAATGCTAATCTTATCGATCGTCATTTCATATATATACTTTTTCTAATAACATTCCAATAAATTTAACGACATTGCAGTTAATCTTAACCATGTGGTTGGTATTGTGAACATTTTCTTATGATGGGACTATTTAATGCGTTCTTTATTTTGATGTTAAGCATTATTATAATATGTAGGCCAGTTTATTTCAATATTTCTGTGTTGTGCACGCCCGTTGCTATCTTGGGATACTGTCAATGCCGACAGAGTATAACGTACGTATAGAAATTTTTCTGCGCGTACCACTGCCTCATTTGGTTTTTGCTACAACTATATTGGTGCTCTTGATGCAGGTATTTTATCACTGACTTTTTTGCAGGTACTATACCAGTGGCTCCATTGACTTAGGAAAATCACATGATATATCGCCCTTTAATTCCACTTCATGACTTTTATTTTTTCCCTGCGCCTGACTTTGATACCACGAAACTTCGGTTTGAGATGTTTACTGTCATTTATTCGAATGTAATGTTCCTATAAACTCTTGCTTTGAATTTTTTGAATGTTTTGTCGGAGTTATCTGATATAAATTAGAGGTTTGATTGTAAAAAATTCTTCTCCAATGTTTTCACCTGTTGTCAGACCAATTACGATTTTCAAGCAATCTCTAGTAGATTGTGTGGTTGAAGACAGTACTGAAATAAAATGCCCATTTCATTTATTGTAAAATGTGCTAAAGCGGCCATTTTATTGCCCATTTCAATATGATCTCAGTCGACCATCCCAGGGTGGAATTTCTTTTGCTTAAATCGACCGCGTAATGTTCACCCCAGGATTTGGTACCAAAGAGTGATTAATAATTGAGGAAGAGAGTTTCAAAACCTGTCCCGTGACATTTAAAACGAAACTGAGATTCACATGTCATCCGCTGATCAATAGCAAACTCTACAATGTGCTGAAGAGTATTCTTGCATAAGTCAGCCATAAACTATAAAGTGAGGTTTTGAATATTGGGGTGAGTTTCAAAACCTACAATGTGAAAAAAATAATATCCTTTCTTCCCCTTTGAAACCTGCGACGTGTGACCACCGCTTGGAGAGCTTTGTGCCATGCCACGCACTCACATTTCCTCGATTTTGGCTTGGTATAACAATTTTGCTGTGGCTTTTGAGTATATTGACAGGTAAGATAGCGCGGGAACAGCTACACAACTTACCCAGGATGAAGCAAGGAAAAAAACTCGAGTACCACTTGAGTGAAAACAGGCGATTGAAAAAGACAAGATACGTTATGTAGTAACCTGAACACTGAGCAAGAACAAAAATCACTATTTTTTTGTTTTATTGGCTTTATTCGATACTCTATCTAATAATTTTACTTATTTCCTGAAAGGCGAAAACAATCACAATGTTTAAAGACTATCATATGTCTAAACCAATAGCTCAAAAGCTTCGCAGTGCATTGTCATTACGGAAGCTGTTGTTTGTGTATGAAACAAAGATTAATTAAAATAATAATTAAAAAAATAATTAAAACATTCGTATAAAAATATATTACAAGGCAAATAAGGAAAAACAAATCACATTTGTCCAAAAAGATTCACGCAGTAACATGTACACCAGGGGTCAACCAGATCTAATCACCGTACTGTAGACCAAAAAACTGACTGCACAAATTCATGAGGAAACAAAACGAAATAGCCAGATATGTATGGCTCTACAGCAAAAAAATTTTTATGAAGATAACCATCCTAAATAAAAGCAAGACATGGACTTCTTTGCACCACAATAATTGCCACTCGGCATTGCTGTAGTGTGGCAAAGGAGGGTGATGTTAAAAACTGATTATAAAGTATTTTGGTAGGCAAAGGGGAAATGACAATCACCTGCTGTACTAAACATATTAATAAATAACTGCAAAATAGGTGAATCGAAATGATAATACATGGATGAGGGTATTGAAATGTGTTAACATGTTCATAGACTAGCAGCAGTGAGTCGGGACGTTGATAATGAGCAAATATGTACCTATTTACTAATTCCTTAACTCGCAAAATCACTTGTTTTTCACGTCTGCCATTTTAAATAAAATAAAGCCCAATGAGTCATAAAGGTGGTACTTACAGTTAAAAATCTACAGCAACTGCATTTTGGCCATCCATGCTATTTGAATTTCAAAACTGACAATGTGCAAGTAAAATACTGAAAATTCTCAGCAACAGTGGCTTCAGGATTCCAAGTATATTTGATACTGACAGAGGTTACATATGGCAATCAGCTCCCCAAGTTTGATCTCTTAAAATATTAAATAAGAGAAAATACAAATTTTTCTCTTTTTTTATGTTTAAAGAAAAATTCAGGTGGCCGTTTAGAAATAAGCCCCCTCCATTGAAGAAACCATCACGATCTGAAGGACCTCTATAAAATTTTTGCTAGCAATTAATCTTCTGATCTTCATTTAATTCCTGGGCGAGCTTCAAAGCAGTAATGTGGAATGTATATGTGGACAACAAGTGGCGTCTTAAAGGAATTACTGGACACAATCTGCGTTTTCTTATTAGAAACACTTATTCTTTAAGTTAACTAGTTAAAACGAGATAGGAAATAATGTGAGGTTAAATGGATTTAACGTTTTCACAAAGAAAATTATCATAAGTTGTCTTGTGATATCGAAATATTATTTCTTTTACCACCGGTTACGAAATTTTTACCAAAATATTTAAACCTTTACGCTGAATTTTGTCTCGGTTGAGCATTCTAGAGATTTCTTATTTTTTAAAATGACTGCTTTGGCTCAAAAATGGATTTTTATGTTTTCTAAAATTATGTTATTTGTTATATTGCAAAATACATTTATTAATCCAAATAAATAAATAGGTTCCCATAGTGTGTGATTTTAGCAAAAGCCTTTTATTTACATATTACCCATGTATAGCATGAAAAAATTGGTCATGTTGAAGCCTAAAAATGTGTTTTTGTTATATTAATGCGAAATAAAATTTGTTACTTATTTGTAAAAATTTGTTAAATATTTTTTTGGTATCATATTAAGTTATGCTTCACACCACTGACCTGATTCTAAAATCAAACTCGTAAATCGTCTCTATTTTAGTACGAGAGAATTTTAATTAAAACATTCTTAGGATCGGCAATAATTTGATGACACATTGTCTTCATCAGGTAAATTTTAAAATGCATCTTAAGAAATTTCTGCTATTTACAAGAACTTCCAAATGATCATAGCTGACTGTAGCAGATGAAATGGTTTCAGTTGGTGATTTACGATTGATTGTAGTGCGCTAATAATAGGTCGAAGAATGGAAAGGAAAATTGAAGACAACCTCTCGGAAAACCAGTTTGGATTTAGGAAAAACACCATGTATGTCGCATTCAGGAACCTGAAGGAAGCCTTCAACAACGTTGAGTGGAGCAAGATGTTCAGACTGCTGAAAAAACTCGGAATGGATTACGACGACAGAAGAATTATCTATCAACTATGCAGGAAACAAATCGTAAGAGTGCGAATGAGAAATGGAAGCCAGATAGAAGCTAAAATTAACAAAGGAGTAAGACAAGGATGCAACCTCTCACCAGCACAGTTCAACATGTACTTGGAGGAGGCCATACGAGAAGCGCAAGAAGCTGGACTGATCGGAGTTAAGATAAACGGAGAAGAAATAAACATGCTCCGCTTCGCATAAAATATCGCAGTCATAGGTAGAAATTGCAAGGATCTTCATAGACCACTAGCCATCATGGACCAAGTTCTCCAAGAATACAACATGAAAATAAGTAAGATGAAGTCTAAAATCCTAGTATGTGGAAGAGAGAAGCTGAATGCAGAAGTCACCCTAGGGAGAAAAATTAGAGCAAGTGGATTCCTTCAGCTATCACGGAAGTACCATCACATGGGACGGAAGAAGTACAACGGGCATTAAGCAGAGGATAGCCTGAGCTAAGAAGGCGTTCATGGGCAAATGACAACTGCTGTGCTCAAAGAAGAGAGGACTTCAAACATGGAAACATTATGTGAAAACATTCGTGTGGAGTGTAGTACTCTATGGATCAGAAGCATGGACCATTGGAAAAGCTGACCAGATAGACTGGACGCCTTTGAAACCTAGAGCAGGAGGATGCTGAAGATAAAATGGACCAAAACAAGAAGAAATGATGAAGTGTGCAGAATAACAGAAGATGAAAGGACCATATGGAACACCATACAGAAAAGAAGAATGAGATGGATTGGACACACCTTGAGACACAATAGGTTTGAGAGGAACATTATTGATAGTAAGATAGAGGGAAAAGTCCCCAGAAGAAGACCCAGGAATAATTTCATCAAATAAAGAAGAAAGTGCGAGTAAAGGAGGTAAGGCAGCTAGCATTAGATAGGGAAGGATAGAGGGCTGAAGTCATCCAATCTTAGGATTGAACGACCAATGATGATGATGCATTCCTAGTTGTCAGGTAGTTTTGTGTTAGACATGCAGAAATCAATAAATGAAATACACTGAAAAGACATTTGTGACCTTGGCATTATACTTTGGCTAACAGGAGTACTAACAGTTAATAAGAATAATGAACGGTATCATACAAATATATGTGCGGAGTCGTTTATTTGCATTTAATTTGTTTTAATACTATTTAGCCATAAAACTTAAAAGCAGGTTATTCCCCTTAATTATGACTCCAGAGACTTGGGTTTATGGGTTTATTCAAAATGATATTTTTTTAACCTTCTGCAGGTATAGAATCATCATCAAGCAGGAGATAGTTAGGAAAATTAGTATTTTTTGGAAAGAAATTTATTTTCTTCTGATAATGAATAATTACATACAATTAAGACATTGATACCTGAAAACTAGATTGGAAAATTCCTACCACAATTAAGAAGCATATGTTTGTCAAAGGTGACAGTATAAAGTCAGAAATATTAAATACTTACCCCTATTTTTTCCATTCACATTTTTAACCATTTAAAAATGTGAATGGATTATGGACCAGATACAATTTTAATTAGTTCTAACTTTTATCTCGTGAATGGTAAAGAAGATCGAATGTTGCTGGTTATGATTGCAAAAGAAACAAATGCACAAAAAGCACGTTTATCAAAATTATTTCTACATTGCTCTTAAATGATGAAATTAATTCCTTTTGGAAACAGTTTAAGCGATATAACATATTAAATTAATTATAACTTATAGAATAGAGATATGTATATTGGGAAATAGGAATGGCAAAGTGCTACCGAAATTAAGAGGCGTACGTCATTCTGAGGACAGTGTAAAGACAGAAATACAAAAGATAAAAATGCTATTATTTTACGTAAATATATAAAAGTGTGATCGGACTGTGGTTAAGACAAATCGTTTCAGCAGTTCCTAATCTCGCCCTGAGAATGGAAAAATGGATAGAATATTTACGACCAGAATTTGAATTTTCCACCTGCCAAAATTTACCGAGGTGTTCATTAAAAGAGAAGTAGAAAAGCGCTGAAGATAATTCCATATCAAATGAGAGTGGTGGTTCGAGTAAAGAGCTTAAAAGTGATATATTAAGTGATCAGGACGATTACAGATTTTAAGATTGTTTTTTAAATTGTTCCTAGGACTGTTGAAAGCCCTTGGACAGTGTACTCTGCGCGTTAATGTTGAAGAATACTACAGAAATGACAAGTCGTCTGGAAGGGTAAGAAATATGCTGTAGATTCCATCTACATTTATTTTTTATGTTTTTAAATATTTTATTTTATTTTTCATATTTTATATAAACTTATATATTATTTATTTTTTTATTTACACTTTTAGGACACCGACTCTCCGCAGTAGAAATTTATCAGGGACCAATCCCAACTATCGCATTCTTCCCTAACATCAAATATTTTGTCTACCTAATCTCCCCTTTTGAAGATCATTGACCACGTAAGAAACGAGTCGGGTTTCGCCAGCGAACAGCTTCGAAAGAGAGTCAGTGAAGCAGACATATGCTAGCGTTGAAATCTTGTATCATTTTCTTAGTGAACAATGGATTACTGAAAATATTTTTTTATCCGAGAGATTAGAAAATTTACCTTTCTCAGGAGAACTCCCCACTGAAAGGTCTTTTACAGGCTAAAAAAATGCCATTCGATACAAAGTTAAAGATAAGCCATCAAAAATCATTAATTTTTTTATAAGAATAGCAAGAGTTCGAAAACTTATGCTTACTTCTTTCCTACAACAGACCAATAAACTGAGAAACAAATAGACTAACTACGGAAAATTAGGAGCGTCGCAAAAACATGAGCCTCAAGGTTAAAATTCTGTTGTTGGCGATTCTCCAATGCAATAACTAACTGTTTTAAGTTGACAAGGAGTGTATGCCTGAGGTTCAGTGCAGAAAAAGAATTTGGAATACTTAGCAAAATTACCACGTTAAAACAGTTTTTATCGAACAATTGTTTAGCTGTCTATATGGACACGTGAGAAGGAATTTGAGCAATATAAAGTACGTTGAGCGCCAATTTTGCAAGTGGATAGACGTGGAAATCTCATTCCAGAGTTCCTGCGCAGATGACTTTTGCCAAGTTCTTTAAGCTATAATCATGTAGAACTTAATGATAAAATAGTTTCGACTTTTCTCATAAGTATGAAGCTGATGAGAAATCAGGTTCATTGCAAGGCTTTAATGATGTTAAGGGTTAAGAATAAGCAAATTACAGGACACATGTTTTCCTTTGGTAATAGAAATAGAGAAATAAATCATCATTCGTGTGTATTACTCAGGATTTAACATTTGGTCAATTTCAAGTCAACAGCTATAATTTAAAAGAATTACCAGGTGAAAATATTAAAAACACTAATTTATCGAGAGTTTCCATTTCTTCATAAAAACATTAATAATTTTAACTTTTACAGTACAAGCATGTAGTGTTTAAAATTATCATTATCCTAAATGTGTAAATCAGAATACACAAGGTGATCATTAGCCTTCATTCCATATTTTTTCAATGAATTGAGAAATACATAGCTTGAAAATTTTTAACGTATATTGATCGACGGATAATTGCAATATAAATTTTCAAATTCCAGTATACCCAGCCTCAGACAAAGTTTAGAAAAACAACTATTAAACCTTTCAAGTATTTAATGTTATCGTATCTCGTCAGACAATTGTGTTTCTTAAATTTGGATCTTTAACCTGTCACCTCAGACACTTTGATTTTTAGCATAGGTTTTTTCCATCTATGCCTCAGTTGTAGTTTTAACCAAATTTAGTGCCTTCAAATTAAATATTAGTAAAGGAGTAAGAGTTTTTCCGCGGTCAATAAAACCGCAAGAATATTCCATTCCACTTCATAAACTTACTATAAAATTACCATTAATTATTCCAGCTTATAATTAAATTGGGCCTTCATTATTTCTTAAACAGTGAAAGTCTAAATGATTATTTTCTGTAATCATAATATTTCCTCCAAATTTATGTGTATGTAAGTCCACGTTCGGTAAGCTGTACAAAATATTTTGAAAATTTTTGATTGAATCGCTATTGAAAATCATATTTAATATGAATTTGGCAATATCGAAAGTGAGAGATTAATTTCAACTAATATGTCTAGTACTATGATACAATATATTCATATACTATAAAATTAGGAATAAAGACAAGCGGTATGTAAGACCTTCTATCTAAGTTTGCGTATGAAATAAAGTAGATAAATAGCATTTGAAATAAAGTCAGTGGTTACGGGTGTACATAGAAATGCTGTAAGACGTGTATCTTCTCACGGAGGCAAGGCAACTATATGTCCCCTTGTGCGACATTGGAAATTACTCGCTGTTTTCCCCGCGTAAGACACATCGAACGATCTTCAGCCTACTACGGAAAATTATTCCATATAAAATTGAATTGGGAAGGATGAATCCTGGATTGAGGGCATGCGAGGCTCTCTTGGCTAATGTTAAAAAGTCAAGTTGCACCAGATGCATAAGTCAAAACTCATAGAGGGCATGGGAGCCGTATTTTCCGTTCTTTTATTTCCGATTCCGTTTTGCTATTTCTACCAACTTCTTAAATTGGTGCTGCATTCATTATGTCCGTTAATTATCCAGATCTCTTTTGACTCTCATTTTACGGTTTTTTAGGCGATAATTCATTTTGTCAGCGATCAGAAGATACCGATTTTATAACCGGCCCTAATGTTTAAATTAGATTCCATTGCCTTAGCTTTCCCGACCTTGCCGTCTAGTCTTAATGTATTTCAACTGACGTCAAGGACATTTTTAAGTTTCAGTTCTGGCCTATCCCGCTGTCGTCGATTGGTTCAAGGTATCTGTGATTTTCGGACCTAATTCTAACTTTCAGAGGCCAAAGTTTTTCATTCTGGTACAAACGACCATTTTGTTCGGCTTTCAACTTTATTTTCCTCATGTAAAGATTGACTTTAATGTTTCCACCAATTTGTCTCCTCGTCACACTCGATCTCACTTTTTCCTCGTTGTAAAAGACTCTCTCACACCACTGGTGCCTCCGAAGCATTGAACAGCTTTTGCCGTCGATGCATGCATGGTGCAGACTCGAGTGTTGGATTTCGATTAAAAACTAACCGGTAAACTTACATGGCAGTCACACAGTAACCTATTTCATTTAGCATTTAATGATGGCGACGAGAGTTTTAGATTAAACCTTCAATTTTTCACCATAACGTGAACAAAATAGTGTATGCGCTTTGTCGTAGCGGCGTATTGCCTATTGCCTTGCGTATTATTCCTTGCACGTCGCCTCGAGAGTTTTCCATTTTGAGATAGTTGAGAATAATGAACGGAGATGGATTACCTTATGCTTGGAAGTACGATATCCAATTTATTTTGGGAGGGCCAAATTTCAGCTAAGTCAAGCCGAAGAGAATTTTTTAGTCGAATAGAGGACGCAAAGCAAATATAGTTGTTCTCAGCTCCTCACGGTTTAATAGCTTCCTCAGGATGTTATAATTTTAGTTTCATGGCATTAAGTTTATAACCACATAAATAACAAATAATCTGCCATAAAAGCCTGTATTTTCAAGCATCAAGCATGCATCAAGTCGTGCTTGGATTCATTGGACTGAGTTGAGACTCACTCTCTTCAAATATTGTTTTCATTCAGATTAGCTCACTTGGGGTCAAAATTAACAACTTCCCACCTAATTTGAGTCAAACCTGACGCCTTCTTCTGCTTGAAGAAAGAAAATCACCATCCTTGAATTTCTTCTCCTCAATATGCCCAAGTACTTTGGTAGCTACAGAAGTGTTCCTTCAAGGAACGTGAGTCAAAGTAATACTTTGACTTTTTAGTGTAAAGTTCATTTCTTCCTTACATCATTGATAATATAATGCGAGGCATTAGGTGTCATAATCTTGAATCAAATAGTTGATTGAAGATCACATGAACATTATCGAAAGCTCTTCGATCCTAAGTTTGGTTTACCGTAACCTTCAACATCATGTCCCTTGTTTCTTATGTTTATAACTTTTTATATCATGTTTCAGCCCTGGTTCTAACCAAATGACGTAAAAAACACCGTTTTTTCATCGTCTTTCACTACAATTAGATAATTTCAAGTACTTATATGCATCCCGTCATCCAGTTGCTTTGGTTCTTTGTGCTCTTTGCGCTTTGTGAGGATAAATTGCCGCTTGTGATGTTGATCGTGCTCTATTTATATTCTAAATATAATTGAACATGAACCGGAGTGGTAAACGTAGGATCTGGTGCTGCCCACGTGTACGAGCTTCCTTGAGCTCTTTCAGGCTTCCCACTGGATCTGTAATGATCCACTAAGGCCGAAGTTTCGACACTCGACTGCAATAACCTCTCTCATTGCAGAGGTGAGTGAGGGTGAGGAAAATGCTCGAGTCTTTTGTCGAAACGTCGGACTTAATGAATCCTCTCATGTGGTGGGAAACCCGGCAGAACTTTGAGAAGCATGATAGAAAATATTTGAATTTGAAAAGGATGAGTATCTCCTGGTTTTACTTTGATTGAAAATTAAAGTACGTGAATAAACCTGGATAGTTCCCTTTCACGTATTTGTTCGCAAAAATTCGCAAAACAGCAGTGTTTCATCGAATTAATGTAGATATTAACTCATAGGAAAAATATCCTGAAAAGTTGATACTAGGACCATAATGTTACATTGCTGATTGAATTGGACCTTAAAAATACCATTGAGAATATATTTGCGTATTCCTTATAATAAGAATATTTTCTTTGTTGGAACATAAAATGCTCTGCTCTCCTTCTTATTAGTGGGAAATGATATCATAAATCCTCAAAACTATCGACTTACTCTCTTAACGTCTCTTAACTTATGCTCGAGCATTTTATGAAATAGTGTTTATGCGTAGGTGTAGCTACTAATGAGCCTTAATTTGGAAATCATTCCTCGCGTGTAACACATACTTATATGCCAGACGGAATGGAAGGACTTTGAAAAAAATATCATCCCTCTCGTGTTCACTTACTTCACTCCTATTTCGCAGTTTTCCCCTGAGTAGAACCCCGGCATTCTACTGTTTTTGACTTTTTTGTCTTGAATTTTCTTATATCATTGTCGATCCATCCTCTACCCCCCCAACTCTCCTCCTATACGCTCCCAACGAGCGGTTTTTCCCACAAAGAAATCACCGTCTCATTTCTTTCCGCTCCTCATTTCCCCTCCCGCCCCATCCGCCTCCTTCTTCAACCCCTCCTTGTTCATCCTCCTTGTCCCAATCCCTCCAAACAACTAACCTTCATCCCCCCCTTGGTTGGTTCTTCAGCACCACTCCAACCTCTCCTCCTCAAGCACAGGCACCCCATCCCACTGCCTCTTTCATTTTGCCAACTCCGAGAAAGACCTATTACACCACGGATTCATCCATTACATTGGCCTCGCGGCCCACCCACATATAATCCATCACGCAAGTCTTTAAAGCTTGCCCATCTCCTCCTCCTCTTGCGCCCTCTCTCTCTCTCTCTCTCTCTCTCTCTCTCGCCTTTTCTCTCGCTCTTTCTTTCTTCCTTCGCCTCTTCCCCCATTCCAGTTCCCCCCACCTCACCTCCACTACCGCAAACTCACCCCCCTTTGTTCACCTCCCTCCCTCCAACCTTCGACGATTTTTTCTGCCTACCTGCACCCACACTCCTCCTTCAAAGCTCACCGACACTGCATCAATTTTTTTCCCACTTTCCCTTCATTCTAATGTCGGATCCGCAACACCCAATACACGCTCGATCGCTCCTGCCTGTCCTTCGCCGCTCACGGGCTTCTCGTTCACCGTGGGGGGAACCACGGGGCTGGTCACTATCCCGAGAGTTTAATTGATTATGTTTTTTACCTTAAAAATGACGCGTAAGGCGTAGGCAGTGGTGTTCAATAAATATGTTGAGTGGAACTGCGAAAGAAATGAAATTACTAGCATCACTCATCACTTTGTGGAACACGTTGACGGAGATAATCCTGAAGAATACACTGATCAAATGCCACAATCAATTCATTTTCATGAGCCTAGTTTCAACATTCCTACTTCCAATACCAAGATCTCACTGATAATGAGAGTAAAACAGTCAAAGCCTCGGTCGGAAGTACTAGCAAAGCAATGAAAATATACAAAACGTTTTCCTTAATTTGATTCAGCAAAAATATATTATGTCCCTTATGGCGAACATCATGCTACTACCTTTACACAATTTGAAGAACATTAGAGTAGACAACTCACTTATCTTTGACCAGATGGCATTAATAAAGCGGTCAGTGTGACATTGGCTGATGGCGTTCACGTGTTTGACTCTACTAGGTCCTTGGTCTATCGACTTGTATTTCGTACATCAAAACTTTGTGCCCAAACTTAATCATAGTTGACCAATTCAAAAATATTTTTTATCGTATGCTATTGAGAATATTTCTTGGGAAAATAATTTTTTAAACATCTCAAGTTGAAATAAAGGGTTGTAGAAGTACAATTTTGATCTCATTGTCAATCCTACCACTTCTTTGAATCAGGGTTTCACAGTTTAAGACACCTCAGTTATGCGAAAAAGCTGTGCAATATTGCCAATAACAACACCATTGTCTTACCAATATGATACATCATATTAGCAATCGTAAAGCTTCTCTTAATATTCTTACAACGTACTCACCGTATCCGTTTATACTTCTGCAGCACGGTGTGACCCGCTTTCAATCTGATGTAGCTTGATTATTTCTCATTGGAGATTTTGACTCGTGATATCCAGCAACATAGCTGATATTACCATAACGCTACTCAGAAATCTGCTAAAATTTTCTGTAGTACCTGACCTGACCATATTTGTGATTTCTGCTATTTTAATTTTGAAAGAATAGTTCTTCTAAAAGACTCCATCTTTGATCTTACCTTGCATTTTGTTTTACTTTTAAGTGTTTAAATGATATTTTTCCATTTTGTACTATGAATCTCAAAACATTTTCCCTACAAATTAGAGATATCTCATGTATGTTCGACTGACCAACGTAGCTAACGAGGTTTTTAATTATACTAGCATATCTTTCAGCTCCTTTCTTCCCTCTAAATTAGCGAGCACACTAAAATGAAGTATTTCGCGGACCGGGAAATTTCACCTCGGGTCAGAGTGTGACTAGAAGGGAGGAGCGTGTGGCAGAAGGTTGCAGAAAGAAAGAAAATAGTGTTCATGAAGAACTGAATATGGAGTGAAACATGTGTCAGGACATTCAAAAAAGAGGAATGTGATAGTGAAAGATTTTTATAAGGCTTAAGGCTAGGAAAGAGGGATAGGTTATGATCTAAATGCTATGAAGAGTGCTATGAATAGTTCATAACTGGAGAGTGGGATTGGGTCGAACAACGGAGCGACCCAAGAATGTTTCGGTCGAGGTCGTATATGATGCATGAAAAACCTACCCTAACCAGTAGATACCCAAGAATTATTTTTATTTACTTATTTATTTTCTTCACTACCCCGAATACAGCACAATGGGCCAATTTACGTCACGTGAATAACAGTAACAACGGACGAGACACAAACACCCATGTCCTGGGCAGATAATATTCTACCCAGGCGGGACTCGAACCCGCGACCCTAGGGTTAGCTGGCGAGGACTTAACCCCGCCGCCACCGGGGCCGACAAGGGCATAATTATATGAGCTCCGCTAAGAAGCAGGGTTATTTACCCTGTCTTCTGCCAGGAGGACGCGAGAAACCTTTCTTTCACTTCTTAAACCCAGTCAAATATAGAGTTCCTCCTTTACAGCACCCCCTTCAGCTTGCAGCAGATGTCTTGGAGTGGTCGTTTATTGTCAGGTGCTTCTCGTTCGCTCCACCCTTTTATTATTGACCCGAATCATAAAGAGTCATTTTTCCAAGTTGCGTGCGTCATCTGGAGCGTTTGTTAGTCAAATAAGAAACGTCACCTTTAATGTAATGAGACATATGGACTTGACCCGTGACAAGTTTTTTTTACCTTTGATCACACGTCGAGGTATAATAAAAGTCGAAATATTTTTTCATGGTAATCCATTTCCTACAACGGTTACTGACCATTATTTGACAACACAAACAGCTTTTATGTGGCCTCCAGACATTAATGGAGTTTGTCTCGCCAGCATTCCTAGAATTTGATAATTCTGTTCTCATTTTTCAAGGCTTGGATTTTTTTGTTACGTAAACAATGTTTTCATTGAATTTTTAAGCTTATGAATGCATGTTTTCAAATGATTTTTCACTAGAAATACATCACACGAATGCCATCTATAAAGAAAAGTTGAAATTAGGTATTCCTTTTACAATAATAAAAATAAATGTTTGCTCCCTCAAGAACTTAATTTTATGGCAGCAAAATAGTCAAGTTTATGGTCACATTGGTTTTGAGTCTGGTTTTAGAATTCTTAATTACTTAACTTAATTCTACTCATTTCGGAACATTGGTACAAACATTTCTGAGCTAAAAGTCCTCAGAATACCGAATGGGTTACATTGACCAAGGAAATCATCATTGAGACAGGCCAACCTAAGTAATGAAGTGTTGCCAAATTACGTTATTTATTAAGTATTATCAATTTTTAAGAGAGATCGAGGATATCTCTTGTTGGGAGTCATAAATTCGAATTCGAGTTTTTATTAACCAGCTGGGATTTTTACCAAATAATCAATCTTTTTTCCCTGTATGTTACTCTTTTTTTAATATACATTTATTTTGCCATATTTATCGCGTTGATTCATCGCGCATCGCCATGATGAGCTTTTTTCTGGCTCTCATCACATGTAAATTGCTCAGTGTGAATCTTTAAAGAATGAAAACATAAACGGAAGAGCTTGTTAATATTGATTTTCTTGCATGCAGAACGGTTTGATACAAAAATAATTATTTTTATCGACAGCCAACTTTTTAAAAATTTCGGTAGCCTCAAGTAGAAGATCGTGTCTATGAATAGCAGTATAAATAACCTACGAAGTCGTTTTTAACGTATTGCTTTAGTGATACTTTGATAATCCGGCATGAAAAATTGGTTTGCTGCTGAAAATATATTGCTAGGCACTAGGCCCTAAGTTATAGCATCAGCTTAGTTAAATTTTTATCATTATTTACTAAAGAATATTATTTATTTATGCGGGAATGAAACATTCGTATGATTTTTAACTCAATTTTAAGATCATTCCTTCACAAATTCTTTTATGTCCTTTAAAAGAAGCATATAAAAAAATCATCTTTCTTTGTCAATGAGATTATTTGTTTTATACAGTCACGTACAGTGTAAGCTGTTGTTAACCAGTTGATCATATAAATTAGATTGATAGTTGATAAAGTTTTGTGGCTGGCAAAACATTTTGCATTATTGAGTAAAATTGTTGAGATTTCCATAGTGCAGATTCTATGCGATAAGGCATACTACTTTTTGACAGAAATGCATGTTAAATGCAGCTAATGTTGCATTGACGGTGCTTCTGTCTGAATCTTTTCATGTAAAAGCTGTTATAAAAGCTTATATTTTATGGTTGACTTGAGGAAGTGAAAGATTTGGTTGTTTATAATAGTCTTCAAGAATAAATGTTTGATCTACCTCATGCTTATTAATGAACATAGAAGGGTATTGATTTTTCCACGGGAATTAGAAAATGTCATTGCTTTGTGTGCATTTGTTTGTTGTTGTTTTAACAGTTTACATTTTATGGCTGACTGGATCAGAAAATGAACAATTTGGTCGTTTTAAATAGTCTTCACAAATAAGTGTTTGCATGCTCCGTGCTTATTAATAAATTTAGGAAGATATTAATTTTTCCACAGGATTTAGAATATACCATTGTTTTGTGTTACTTAATCACTGAAGTAATCATTACAAAAATACTTTTTACATTTATAAAAATTCTTCAAAGCATGAGCAATGCAACTTAAGGTTTTATTTTAAGATGTTTGCTCTTTCGCTAACGTGCATATGCTTACTGAATTGTTTCATTATAATAGATATTTATTCTGGAAATGATAAAAGGCTTTGGTTGCTATGAAGAAGATATTTTTCAGTTCGACAGATTGGACACGCTTTACTGATTGTTGCTGAGTTTAAATGGATTCTTTTTATGGGGTAAAGAACTTAAGGCCAAGAAACACGTCGATTCGTTGTGTTAATACACAGAGCACAAGTCCTTGATGGCTGTAATGGGGCATCATTATCTCAACTCATCCGTATCAATGGACATGGAGGCGAGTCCCGAAATGGGAGCTCATTAGGTAACAGATGACTGGGTTTTTGAGGCAGGAGAGAAAAGAAACATTACACGTGTCATTAGTTGCAATATTGTTTCATTTTCATTTCTAAAGAGATATATGGATACTATGTACACAGAGTTTTCACAGGCAAACATTATATGCATTATCTATATGAGACCATATAATAATTTCCTTGAGTAATCTACACAGCGAAATTTAAAGAATGCGTGAGCATAGATACATGAAAATTCTCGTTCTTTCTCACGTTACGTATAATAAATAAATTTAGGTGAGAGATTTTTCATATTTTGGACATATTTTCTTAGTAATGGAGTTTATAGGAGACGAAATACATTATTCTCAATTACTGAAGATAAATGGCATCTATGTACTTAAGTAGAGGGCCTATGCGTTAAAAAATGTTTCAATGTATACAGAATAATTGAGTCTCTAGTCATCATATGGCTTTCAATATCTTCAGTAAACACTGACCATATATTTATTTTTATCAATGGACACCGGAGCGGGAATTTGAGGATATTGAAACAAACTATATTTACGTGTTCTGAATTTTTTTTGAAAATCTTAGCTCCAATATTTTACAAGTCGCTGAATAGGAGATTGAGTTTAGTTCCGAGGCACGTATTTACTGCCGAATACGTTACTTTTACGCCAGCACAATATTAAATAAAAATATTTCCTACAGTGCAGCTTATGAATGGGAACTCGGACTGTCATTCGTCTAATTTTATGTTAAATTGAAAATTATAGCGAGTTTCTCTAGATACAGCAGTGATTTATATTTTCAATATGAACAACAAGAACTATTTTGCGATTGAGGGAGAGGGAGGGAAATGCAGAGCCAGCGTAAACTGCGTTAGGTCTAAAAGATGAGACGTAACATCATTATAGATATTTAAGGAACATGCATTCTGGAGCAAGAGAATCCCGGTTTAAATTCAAAACGTTGAGCCACATCAAAATGGATTTCCGATGAGTTTTGTAATCCGCCGTCCAAATCCTCACGCATGTTTTTCCTTAGCTGCTCAAGTATCCGTGCAAAAATGCACCGGTCCATGAATAACCAAGTAAGTGCAGAGATGAACAAAAAAAACTCGACCTGTCGTTAATCCTTAAGGGTGGAGAAGTGATCCCAATTTCTTATGGAACGCTGCGTATTAGAGCAGCTCTTTTGTTTTTGTGAACAGGCCGCGCTTTCCTTTCATCTTTGCCGGCGAACAATAACCGCCGCAAAAAAAAAAGATTCGAAAGATAAAAGGCGGGATCTTTTTGTGGAAATAAATATATTGCAAGAACCCCTTTCGAGATAAAAAAGAACCATTTTTTGCCTCCCACTTCCTCAGGGAGCTGGAAACTTTCCGAGATCACTGGAAATAACCATTTTTAAATACTACAGTAAAATTTTTAATTTAATACATCCCATATTCGTCTTTCTTTCTATTTTTCTCATGCACTGAGTAGGTCACTAAAGCTGTCTGCGTCACAACACACGCCCTACATGTGTTCTTCACTTCTCGAATCCCCTTGAGTTTCAAATGATTTACATATGTATTAACATCGGTTTGTGACAGCTCGTGCCTTGAAACTTATCACTCTCCGTGATCACTTTCGGCACATTTTTTGGTATGTACCAAGTTCTTAACAGTTCTCCAGTTCATATAACTTTGGTGAATAACATATGTACATTTTTCTCTCCTTGAGAAACAAAGAGCTTCGATAGTAATAAAAAAAAACATTTCCAATCAAAACAATGTTTGTTGTGAATTGTACAGCTCCTCCAAAAGTCACAAAATGGCTGTGCCTAAACAGTCATTCGTCAATGTTTTACTGGAGACATACGTCATAGAACACAGACACCAACAAAATCCTGATGTTTATCAGCTTATTTTCTCTCGTTAATGAGTTCATGTTTGCTGAATGGACACCATTTTGATTCACAAGAAATACGCATGGAGAGACTCAGGTCCTCGACTGGTTCCGAAGAAGAGTGATTCTCTTGCAGAGGTTTGTGTTAGGCTAACACTTTTCAGAGTCAGCTCCATTGCGTCAGTCGTGTCAGCGTTCGAACACCGTCTTCGGGTCGAGTACCACTCAGTGTGTGCGCTCATGTTGATTATTCCGCGTGGGATGGTGCCGCAGGGTTCAGAGCGGGGGCCACCGTCGTTACTTCTCGCCCGTGTGCGGGGAGGCGATGGAAGGGGAGGACGAGGCGGAGGGGGACCCCGAGGCGGACGAGGCCGAGGACGATGAGGCGGTCGAGGCGGCCGGCGAGGGCAGCATCATGACCACGCCGCCGGGGCCACCGGAAGCCGCGGCCGCTGCGGCCGCCGCTGCCGCCGCCACCGCCGCTGCGCTAGCCCTAGCATCCTCGGGCTTCTTCTTCAGGATCCCCAGGTCCTGCACGTTCTCGAGGAATGACTTGTGGGCCTTCAGGATTTTCGTCGACTCGACGTCCTTCTTCAGCTCTTCCATGTCCCTCTTCAGTTTCGCCCTCCTGTTCTGGAACCATGTGATGACCTGCGCGTTGCTCAGCCCCAGGTGCGCAGCGATCTCGTCCCTGTCGGCGGGCGAGAGGTACTTCTGGTACAGGAATCTTTTCTCGAGCTCGAAGATCTGGTGGTTGGTGAAGGCCGTGCGGGACTTCCGCTTCTTCTTGGGCTGCTGGCGGTTGTTGAATAGATTGAGGTGGTTCGAGCCTCCTTCTGCAAGTAGAATAGAAAGATGGTAATGATCAGTAAAATCCTTTGTTTTTGTTATCTTACACAATAATACAAGGACGAAGTAACATTTCCTTTTTCTGACTTTTGATACAAAAACTTTAATCGAGACTCATTTTATTCATCCAATCGATATGTACTTCAAGAGATTGGTAGCATCATATTTCAGTTTCATTAATGGTATGAAAGTCATATTTGAATATCTCATCCATGATTTCAGTGGAGATTAACACTATTGAGTAGTGTATCAGCGGATAGGGAAAAATGAGTAGAATGTTGTCTCTAATTTACATTTGACCTTTCAATATCAAGAATTTTGAGATATTGTAGCTTTAGTTTATGGTCACTTTCATCCAGGCCATCGCCTCTGCTGGTAGATACGGTACAGGTGGAGAAAAATTGCAGGAATTATGACTTTAATTCCCATATGACATTTCACTTAGGAATTGCTAGGAATTACTACTCATAATGTTATTGCTGTAGCTCGTTGACGACTCTAATTTTAAGTGAAACTTACTTTCGAAATACTTGAAAAAAATCGTCTCGAGTGAGTTGATCCTTGAGAAGAAAGTACCGGAAAGGCTACTACTACTATAGCTTCGATGGTCTGAAACCCATTCTCGCTCATTTCGTGCCATAAAAGCTTGGATAGCGGTTTGAGGGAGGGGGAAGAAAAAGGTTTTACTACCGAGGTAAAGAAGTGGAAGATGAAAAAAAAGAGAGGAACTTGGCCTTAATTGCCAACATTGTTGCTCAAAGAATCATACACACACACGCATGGTCTCTGTACACGCATGCGCACAGCTTGCGCGAGTGCGGAGAAAGCGTTGGCGTGGGCGAGAGAGATAGAGAGAGGAGATCCGCCAGTCAGCCAGCCACCCGACGGAGGCGACGCGGCGGCAGTGGGGGCAATTATAAAGAAGAGCGGCTCTAAGGAGAAGCGGCGAGATCATAAGAGGAGGCGAGTTGGTGGGGTGGGGTGGATTGGCGTCCGCGGCCATTTTCATAGGCGCTCTCATCTTTCGCCTGCGGGGCGCGCAATCAGGGCGCGTGGGACGCCAGGAATGCGGCGATGTGATGTAGAGGGCGAAAAAGGGGATGTCGGAGTTGGTAGGTGTGTGAGGGAGGTTTGGCCGGAGCCGAATGGAACGAAGACCTAACGAAAATCACGTCAGGGGGACAGGGGGAAGATTCAATACGAAGAAGCTCCATTATCGTCGGACGCCTGCCATTTCCGCACTCAGTTCCAGGGAATTTGCGAGGTTACTCAATCAATTTTCTGACTCAGGAATTTTTTTGGCCAACACATCTTGTCCAAATACTTAGTCTTGTCCTATATTTCCTTTCCAAGTAAATTCTGTTCACCCTCATGGCACGTGTGGCTTAAAAATATCCACCGAAGAACCTTTTTTGCTAGTCGTCAGGTTGCTCAGGGCCCGCATTAAATAGCAAGAATAATGCCGTAAGAATATCAATGTAAGCATATTAAATTATGAAACATATGTTTTGAATGGGATTGAATAACTTCAATTGAGTTTTTTCTGCAAGGCATTCACATCATATTCCTATGAAATAATCAAACAATTAGTAGTACATCGCCCATTTTTGTCGCACAGATGTTTTGTATCTGTGCGTTTAAAGTGAATGAATTTAATAGCTAAAATAAAGGTTGCAAAGTTGAAATAATGTCTGCGATTCAATTTGGGTTTAGCAGCAATGCTTCAGAGTTACCAAGCCCAAAAAATGAAGATGTATTTCTAATATTTTCTGTCACTGGGGGCAGTGAATAATTTATTAACAATCAGGAAAGGATATGATATAGGAAAAAGGCCTCGATGTAACAATAAGCGTAATTTACCGTGCCCTGAGGACGATGGACGACTCGTTCATTGAAACGTCGGCGGAAATGGAGAACTTGACCCGGTGGAAAGCCCGAGTAACCTTCCACGGTAATTTCCTAAACTTCGAAAATATGAATCGCTCATTAAATCCTTTAAAAAGTATTTTACATTTGTCATTTGTTCTTGTACCATCCACAATAGATTTAGCATGACAAGTATTTTACGCCTCACATTCTATGACAACGCGGCTCGCGAGCTGCATGTGACTCGAGATTCAATCTAGTCACATCGCTGAAATAACTTCTAATTTCTTGTTGGTATTAAAATATTGATCAAAAATGTTTTTTTTAATAAAATTTTATTCGATAATGAAATAAAAATGCCTCTGCATTAATGTTAACTCTTAGTTATAAACAATGCGCCTCACTTCGAAACTGATCCAAAAGTTTGCGGCTTCCTTAGGTAGGGTTTATGGTCACCCTTGTTCTAAAGTATTAAGACTCATCTGTGGACCCAGGTATTGCCTTCTCCTATTTACTCAACTGTTTGGTTTTATTATATTGGAGTCCCTCTCTGCCTTCTGAAAATGAGCTGTCTCCAGCAAAATGTCCAGCGAAGATGTTGACATCGCATGGAGATTCGTGAAAATGAGAATGAGGTCAAGTATGATTAACATTTCAACACTAATTTACGATAGTTGTCTTCGTGGATGTCAGAGAGAATCGCCCTTCTCGCTTGCGTTAGATTATGCCGTACTTGTCCACTACCTCAACTCACATCTGAATCGCAAAGCAGGACACGTGCTCTAACAAGGCGTGGGATTCTTTTGCGGAGCGCGTTCTTGGTGGATGTGTCGGCACAGGTTAATAACAGTGCCCGCAAACGGATAGAGTATTATTCATTTGCACGTCCACTCCACCTGGTTTAAGCGGGAGATAACCTTTCCTCGCAATATTATAATATTTACAGCTGACTGTGCTCTAAATATTTTCCATCCTACCCGCTATCTACTCCGCGAAAAAGAGTTCGGAGTAGGTATTACTCATACATTAATAAATTGTGAATTTGACCCTGCCGCTGATAAAGAGATTTTTTTCAAATATTGCAGGTGATTTTGATGATTTTTATTTGAAATAGGAAAGTTCACTGGTTATATGCCATTTTACACGTTTTTTGTGGTTTTACACGGATTTAATGTGTTGATAACCTTAAGTATTAGCATTTTACACCAATTCCATGTCAGTCCACCATTATGTTTCTACAATCTAGGGGTTAACCACCATAATGGAATATACATCCATAACATCTAGGTATCTAAAACCCTCCCCATTACGTATCTGGAAAAGGATCTATCACAGACCCAACTGTATCGGTTGGTTGTTTAACTGAGATTAAAACATATTTTTCCTAAGAAAAAAATTGTGCTCACAATACCTTCTAATCAAATTTATCTCGGCATAACATTTCTTGGACTCAGAAAATCGCATCTGAGTGACACAATGCTGATTGATGAGTATAAAGGGCAAAGCATGTCGTCACATGGTATTTTATCGAAGCCGTTTTGTAACCTTAGCTGGTCGCATAATTCACGAAAGCGTTCACATGTTTTTCAAAGACTTGCAGTGCAGAAATGGATCACTTTAGCGATTCTCTCGGATCTCGAATGAATTAATCAGGCGTGATCAATCTTCACAAGGCGAGCGCATTAACATTCCGATTAGTAGATAAGGGACATAAATTGAACAGCAAAATCAGCCTCACCAGTCTGCATCGCCCATTCCTTTCTTTCTCGCTTCTTCTCTCATCCGCCTCCTTCCCGTAGAGACGCCGCCTCCCCCCTCTTCCATTCTTTCCCTCCCACACTTCCCCCTCCCACCACCATTCCCATCGCTCCCTCCCTCCCTCACTCACGTGCTTCTTTCAAATGAGCGGCGTATATATTCCTCCCTCCCTTTGAGTCTGCCGCCCCAAAGGTATGGGACGCGCTCCGCTGAGGAACGAAATAAATGAAACGAAACAAAAGGAATCGGGAGAGAGAGAGAGAGAGAGAAAGAAAAAAGAATGTAATGGTGCCGTGCGTTATAAAAATGGCACAAGCTGGGCTAGGGATTTACACCGTTCACGTGACATCTCATTCGTTTTTTTTCCCCCGAGACCTCCTCTTGGATAGGTGGGTGCGTTTGTGTATTTCTGACCAAGTGTGGTAACTAGAGACGTGCACCGCGAGCAACGGCGAAGAATTTTCCAACCAATGTTGGGTAACAATAGGTATTTATCACACTTTTTTCATTAATGAGAGAAAGTAGATTTTTTCTTCGTTTCGTTTTTGTTTAAAGATTTTTTTCTCGTCAAAGTTGAAATTATTAATTTCATTGTAGAAGTTTAAAGCTGCAAAGGAAAAGGATGTGTTGGTGAGGTGGGCAGAGCAGGGTAATCCACATCTTCCACCACTGTGTCCGGTTTCGATTTCCAGCGGTGACAGAAATTTCTCAGAGAAACATAGAAATCGACTTGGGAGTTTTTTGGGGAAGACATCAAGGGTAGTACTCCAGTCAACGGATGTTTAACCGTAGCCCTGTTTGTGCCTTTAATGAGTGGACTAATGCCGACACCAAACTCCTCTCCAATCGTCATCCATTCCTCATTTGATTCTTTTCCTACCAGCCCGCCTACCTAATCCCAGTGACGCAAATCAGTCAGCTGTCGTACAACGTAACAATCATCCAACAAAATATCACCACAAAAAAGAACATAATTACTAATCACGTTTAGTGACTCTCTGAGTAAAAATGCAATTTTTTGACAAGGAATCTGTTTAAATATAGAAAAGTTATTACAACACAGTATACTGTACAAGTTTTTAAGTGAAATATTACTTTAAAATTTGGAAATTATAACAGATATCCGGACGGACAATATGCCATTCGAAATAGGTAAAGGCATACAAATATAATTTTAAATGGTTAAAAAGAAAGTAAGAAAGATAAGGTAGGAAACATAAAGATATCTTAATGAAAATTACAAGGAAAATGCAAAATTATTTCGAGATAATGTGTGGAAAAACCTAGAGAAACGAGTCTTAGGGCGATAGAGCATCGAAGGATGTTTTAAGATGTTATAGCTTGGAACACGAAGAATTGTCGCAGTATAACCCTTACAGATTCACCTATAAATGCATAGTTCCACTGGGAAAAATCATTCGCAGTGAGCGGACTCGAAGCTGAGCCTCTCGCTATTGCGCCAAATGCTTTAACCAGTTGAGTTACCATGGCGTCTTCCTCTCCTGAGAACTGTTGTACTCTTAATGGAACAAGATGTTTAAGTTTAGCTGAAATGTGATGCTGAATCTAAGGAGACCAGGAGATATGCTATTACATTCTTTTGAATGCATTAGAAAATTTTGCTTCGTGTAACACACACCGACGGTATTGTCGAATACACTATCTGATTTTGGACATCTCTATTGGTAACCCTGCCCTCTTGATGCGCACCTCTATTGTTTCCCCTTTTCCTCCCATAATCCTCCGCATCCCCTCTTCCCAACGCGAACCCAACCCGACTTAGCCGTACCTTCTTTCCACTCAGGCGCAGTCTCAACCCCCCCACACCTCCCCTCTCACAATTCCCCCCCCCGCCCAACTGCCCCTCCAAGCCACCCTCCGACGGCATCTGTCTCGCCCATCTCACTCAATTCTCTCCGCGGCGGCACTCGAGAAGACTGAGACAGAGAGAGAGATTGGTTTGAGGGTCTAATTCATTGTCCCCCCCTCGGCTGGGGGTCCCTATCATCGCGGACGGGGTAAAAAGAGACACGGCCACAGTTCTCCCCGCTGACGTCGGGAAGTGTTTGGAGTCGTTAGCGGTTGTCGCTCAAGTTTAATCGCGTTGCGACTGCTACATTCGATCACGTGTCGCGCAATGGGGTTTTGTTTCTAAGCACCATCGATACTCTACCAAAATCTTACTCCTCTGCTCACTATTCCACGAATGTCTTCAAATGATTTTTTTTAAGTTACAACCTTTTCCAGCTGATAGAATGAAAAAAATCATGCGATAAATTAAACAAACTCTATGAATGACAGCCTAATGGTTGAAATAATATAATCGAGAATAATTTGAAGTTAAATAGACTGAAATGAAATTGAGATGCTTTCATACTTTTGCTATGTCCAAACCATCACCCAATGGCACTTTTATTTGTTCCCCACAATATTTCTTGACGCTAAAAATGTTCATTCTTTTTTAAGCACTTACATATGAAAATAAATATAATATGCATATTTTGGTTGAAACGTTTGCTAGAGAAATCCTCCTGTTCCTCTTTAGTGTGCTCCATGGCTATTTTGGGGTGGAATTAAATTATTTCTTTGCCAGCCAGTCAACGCATTAACTTTATACACCCTCTTATTTGATACTAATGGTTTTAAAGAATGACTGCTCCCAGTAATGTGGAAGATTAACTCGAACCTGAATCAGAAGATAGATTCTTGCAACTAAGTTTAATTTTGAATGCATTGTTGTCAGTTACATTATGTCCAATGACATCTAATATACTCTCGAATGGAGCAAAGTAAACAAAATTTCTAAGAAAATCTCACCACAAAAGGCTTAAGGATGGAAATATAAAGACGGTGCGAGCAGCGCCTTTCTAAACGTGGGGAAATATAACGATGAGATATGCTCTGCATTAGGGCAGTGGTGGGGAGGGAAAGGATTCATGAGACTAATTAAGGTAATTGGAGAAAGGAATCCAGACCTGAGAAAGGGAATGGAGGGGAAATGAAAGCTACAGTATCCGGCCTGTCGAAAGACTCAGGTAACGGGGTTGGAGTTATGTGGGAAAAAGGGTGAAGAATTTATTTTTTTCCCCCTCATCTTCATCTTTTCCCCCCGGAGGGATGGGGCAGAGGAGCTTTTCGTGTGTGTCAGTGTGTGTGTTTGCGTGTGAATGAATGCGTGCTCCCTTTCGGCGCGGTGCGAGGGGCCAAAAGGGGCCGAAGGGGCGAGACCTCTGTCGGCGGCGGCGTCCCTTGAGCGGGAGAACGCGCGCTGCGCACTCAAAGGGTAGTCGCCGCGCGTTAAGCGAGCGTGCGTGGATCTGTGGATTGACATCGCGCAGGTCACGTGAAGCATCATGGGAGTGTGGGGGAGGCTGAGACGGGGGGCGTCTGGACCGGAAAGCGTAGAGTGGGATTGGGGGGGGGGTAAAGCCTTCTTTCTCTCTTCGCAGGCACGAGCCGGCCACGGCGCAAAGAGTTGAAGGAAGTCCCATTTCCAGGGAAAAATGAGGAGGGGCGGGTGGGGGTGGACGGGAAGGGTTACGAGCGGATACTTTTAGGTAAACCAGTTTCTAGGAATCTGTGACAAGAAGGGAGTGCACGTGCAGTCGTCGCCTTTAAAATAGGAAGAGTGGATGAGACCCATGTCTGGAGTCGGGTGAACATGAACTTGGAAAGACGAGGGAATTGCGTCTTATCTTGCCAAGCAACTGATCTTCTATGTCGTTCCAGGGACCTTATGTGTTGTTCCAAGGATGCATAATAAGGAAGAGCCTCGTCACAATCCCTCTAAGACTCCTTTTCTTACATTTTCCTCTGCCACGAAAATTTATTATTGAGCGGCATAAATAAGTGGAATCTGAATACAAAATGTAAAAATAAAAAAAATTGCAATAACCCAGAGAAACTTCTGTGGATTCATAAGTGGATACAGAAATTCTGTGGATACAGCAATTTCTGTGGTTAATGGAAATTTTTATATATGCATCATGCATAAGTTCCACTCAATATCGCAAGAATCTGCTGCTTTTAACTAAATTCAAAACTTTATTTAATTTGCGCTTGAACTGATTCATCAAGTATTTCATGATTCCTAAACGCTTAGAAAATTAATTCTACTATTTTCGACCCCACGTATCCGCTGGATTCTAAGTTCACTGAAAGATGAGTGTAAAATACCATATACGGTGTCAATGCAGTGTGGTGGTTTAAAATGTTCTCTGACGTATTCACCGGTTTTGTTAACTTGGACATTGCCTAAGAGTTATTTAGTCTCACGTGTCTAAAGTACAAGGAAATGTCTATTATTCTTCGTTTTCCAAATATTTGAAAGCTTACTGTACAATTCACAACTGAGGCTCGAGCCTTTTCGTAACGTTCTCCAGAAGCCACGAGGTAATAAAAGTGCTCCACATTTTTTTTAGTTTTACTTAAGCGTATCGGCAATGGTTCAACTAGATAGGATATATTGTGAATGGAATGAAAGTTTTTCCTATTTCATGTCAATTTAACTATTTGACGCGCCAGTTCAAGAGATTCAAAATCGAATAAGATATTTTTCAACCATAAAAGGACTGATTTGCCCGTTCAAAGGGTACACTAAAATTAGTGAAGTTCTTTAATTACATTGAAACTAAAATTTTAATTTTAAAGGTACGTGCGTGCAAATAATCTTAGCATGTCTGTTAGGAGATACGGATTTCTATTCAGTATTGGCCAGGCCCCCTAACTGGGTGACGGCTGCGATGCAAAGTTTCTGAAAAGAGCCTAGACGCGTTCCCACGGGCCCACACTATTCCATCCCCCGATCAATTACGGGGTGTCAGTGCACTGGCGAAGGCAAGGAAGCCACGGTCGTGTCTAAGCAGCGTGCTGAAGTCGATCATCAAGACAGGAAAAGGGGGGGAGGATCGGGGATCGAGTTAACGCCCTCTGATTGACCCATGAGGATAGATACACCGACCACCGGTGGGCAACCAGAACTAAATGGAACATTTCCCATCGCTCTCAAAAAAGGAGCGGAGCTTTCTCACAATCGACTTTGGCAAGGATGAGAGGCGTTCACGAGGGTGAGGGGACGGGGAAGGGGAGGAGATGGGGTGGAAGAAAGGGAAAGAGATTAAGGACGAGGAGGAGGCTGAGCGGCGTTGCCGAATGTATTTCCTTCATCCTTAAAAAGCCATATCTTCCCGACAGGCACCTTAATGCTGTTTTTCTCCTTCCTCAACATGTATACCAGTTCTCTCCCAGAGGGAGTGGGATAGAGGGCGAGAGAAAGGGAGAAGGTAATAGGCAGCGGTCTTTCCCTTCCTGCGATTTCAGGTGAATTGAAGCGGCTTCATGCTCGTCACCTCGGGAACTGGAGTGACGTCGGCGACAGAGCGTAGAGATGGAAGAGCATTTGAGTGGAGAAAGGGACGCCCTGGGGTGGGGGAGCGGAAGGTAGGAGAGAGAAGATGGAGTTAAGTGGTTTAGGGAGGAAGAAAAAGAAGCGGAATGGCTTTAAGAAAGAGGAGGAGGGAAACGATGAACGAGAAGAAATGAAGGGTGTCACACTCAATGGTGCTACCGTTGGGTGTGGCAAAAGTGGTATGCTACATGATTCGGATTTCATCCAGCAAGCTCTGATGGGTCGGGCCTGTTTGGGCTGACAGTTTTGGAAAAACTGCATTCCGTAATGTTGCTTCCATTGTGTATATACCGAAAATATTTATGAAAATATTTATCCTCAAACAAAACGAGCGGTTACCCCTACGTTTATTGTCCCAATCTTTCATACTCCTGAACAGTCCAGGTTCACCAAAATGTTTGTCACATAAGGCCATGCATGAATTTGATTGCATATAATATGGGCCGAATTTTATCTAGCCGATTAATTTCCTATGGATTCATTGCTTTAGAACAATGGTATCCTTTGTTTTAGGAGAAGTAAGACGCTTATGTTTTTTCCACATATAATTCGGGTGGATACTCCATGCATGCACGATACACACATCCATGGATACACGAGGCATGAGTTGATTGTCTAAAAAGTGTGAAAAAATTTTCAAACGATTTTCAAGGCATTTCTGTACTCTTTGCTTTGTTTGTTTGTCTACGTCTACATTACGTGTTTATTGTTACTGCAACACTGTAAAATGGCAGAAATGCTGTATGTGAGCAATTACTTAAATAAATAAAATAAATAAATTTCAATGTTGAGCGAAGTCTTATATTATCATTGGGATTATATTTTTACTATCACGATCTATCTAAGCGTGAGGCTATTAAAGAAAATTACGTGGAGTTGGTATTTCTTGTAAGTCGGAACCAAAACGAAGCAGGAGAATATTTACAATTATAATACTGCACAGTTATTAGAAAGAGATATGACAAGCAAAACGACATTCTTTTTGGATCGCTTGAGTATATGAGAGAGGATTTTCTCATATACTTGTCAATTTCTCTCAGGGCTCCACTTTTCCTCACCGCATGGTGGGGTGCACTTTGAAGGCGGAGAAGATGATAGCAAAAACACAGAAAGGAAAAATGCTTCTCATAAGCTTCTCACCAAAACAGCGGAGCTTTTTTCGGGCATCTCTCACAGTCTGTTTCCTACTCCCTTTTCCCCTTCCCGAAACACTCCTCTCCCACCCCAAATCCCTTTCCTCTTCTTCTTCTTCCCGATGACTTCCCACAATCCTCCCACGCCCTCCCACCCTCCCTTCGATCTCGCCTTCCTTCCCTCCACGGCCGACCGCCGGCCGTGTCCGTTCCTCCTCATCCAAGTTCTTCCCCACACCACTCCCCGGGTGCTCACCTCTTTAACGAGCCCTTCGGCTTTTCCAAGGGGGATTTCCGATCCGAGCCGACGGCCGGCAAGAGAACTCGAGCGTGCCTCAACACCGTATTGTCCCACGGACGTGTATTGTTGCTCCCTGAAGGGTGGGGGTGTTGCGGTCGAGCGGTGGGCCTCTGGTGCTGTTAAAAAGGAGGGCCCCGGGGATGAGAGGTGGCTGATGGAGGAGTGGATGGAAGAGGAGGAGCAGGAACTGGGTAGCCAGCCAATCTTTATTCCCACACCATCGCTCAAAGTCTCGGAACTCTGGACCTCCTCTGCCTTATTCGACCCACTGCGTTAACTTTTCCTCCCGCCTCGAACCTCCCACCACCAACCTCTCCAGTTTTGACCCCTGGAACATGGACTCCTAATCCGTTGTCCACGCTCTCGCACGCCCGTTTTCCGCTGCTGATTCTCTATTTATTTTCTTCCATGATGTATTATCATCCACAGGATCAAGTGTTTTGCGAAGCTTCATTATCATCCGCCACGTACTAGGCTATCCGAAAGCTGCACTTGGTTTTTCGTCGCTTTCTGAATGACAAGTCTTGATCCTATACCTTAATTTTTTCTCTTTATTTCTCTGTTTTTCTGCCAATAGATGGGAAAAAATCAATATTTTGCCTTTTATGAATCGTTATTCCAGATGACTAAACATTGCGCTTCGTACTACGAAAAATTTGTATTTTGCACAATGCTATTGTTTGCAGTTGATGCTGATGAGCGTTTTTCTTTGTTAAGAAGCAGATGCATCAATTATTTTAATAAGAACGAAAAATTGAAGACTTTTGTTTCCCTTAAATACATTTTCGGAGCTATTGGTGTCTTAAATATGACCTTACACCTACCTACCTATGCACTCGCCAGAGTTGAGAAGCATATCAAATAAATATCACGACGCATATTTTTATGCAAAATTTTTCTTCTTAAATTTCATTGAATTTCATCAGCTCGCTGTCAAATTTCCTGCACCTTTAAAATTTGGTCAAACTCATTTAAATGTATTTGTATTTTTACAATCAGTCATGTAATTTGTTTATAAAACTCCTTATAGCGCTGAAAATTGATGGTTAACCGTGGACCCGAGGACTTGATTTTAAGGCTTTTATCATGTCAATCCGGAATAGCTTAACTCACAGAGGCATGAGCTAATGGTCTAATGGGCTAACTCGCATATGGGCTGATGGGCCTTAATACAGAAGGCAGACCGACCGATCTATTTTTCCAACATTTTTCCCGGAAAAAACCTCTCCTAATGGTTCACGACTTTGTAAATTTCCTCAAATCTCTTTTTTACCCTATCTCATCCCCTGTATTGTTCCCTCGATTACAGTTGAATATATGAGGGGTTTCCGATGACCGTGAAGTAATTTCCAACACCAGACACAGACTATTCTACGTAATTTCTCTGGATGTGTGGGAAAGTGGCCGTGAACAGTTCGTTTTCATTCTCATGGAGCGGAAGCGGTTTTTTACTCGTCGGGAATATCTGAAGAGTTACCTTGAGTACCCCTGATTTATTCAAACTACCTTCGGTAACCGAGAGACCATTTTATAAAACGCCAAAATTTACTAGAAAATTATCTGCTATTAGACTAATCCATTCATCTTCAATCAAGGAGGAATAGAATAAGTAACAGCCATTTAAATTTCTCCCAGAGGAAGAAAGAGGATAACTATTGTCACAATTGTAATGACTGAATTTATTGCAATAGCCAGAAGCGATGTTCGCGCATCAATCATTATGTTGCTAAACCGTGCTCGTAAAGGATATAAAATAACCCAAGGAAACGATTGATCGAGAAAACATTTGGTTTAATCGTATAAAGTAGTCAGTAAATGTCTATTGCTTTTTGAAATTTTTTTCGTCCATTAATTTATATAATAGTACCTTACCAGGGAGAAGCATCATTACTATATTCTTTCGTCTCAACTATATTTTAATGTTCATCGGACAAATTTCCCATCCCATGTCACGTCTGGATTTTGACAGACAATGACTGACTTTCTCTCGCTCATTAAAATTTTATCGATGAGAAGATGGTGATTATTAATCATCGTCCAATAATGGAGGCGCTGGAGAGACGAAGACACGTGACAACGCATTAAGCTCGAGCAAGCCCGATCCCTTCGTCCGACCCCCCTCCCCCTTCCACCCTTCCGCGCTTTCTCTCCCCACGGTTATTTTCGACTCGCTGAGTGATTTAGGGATTCGCTTCTTAGCAGTGTCAGCTGCCACATCCGTTATGACGCTCGAATGATTGCGCCCCGCATGACATGTAATGAAGTCAGCGATCGATTTGATGGGGCCACCGCTGCGGCTTCCAAAGCACCGGTCATCAGATACTCCTCCCAACATCTCAGTCCGACCGTCAAATATCCGAGATTCCATCGTGTGTAACGGAAGTGAATCAAAACAGGGCTCACCTCTGAAAGATTGGTTCACGGTGAATGATTTTGTGCACACTCGGTAGAAGAAGATATCCCCAATCGTTGGAAAATTTCGGCACAGTACGTATAGTTTTGTATGAGTGCCAGTGTAGTCATTCTTTTGATCAGTCAGAGACAAACGTCGATTAGGTGAGATGAAAGAGCTGATCATTACTAATGCTGCATAACGTAAACTACAGCATTAGTTTCTTATATTTTCAATGGGGTGAAGAAAGTAAATCGTTTATGAATAAGCAATAGTGCAACTTCTATGGAAA
The DNA here is from genome assembly GCA_963169105.1 of Ceriagrion tenellum. Classification (NCBI taxonomy): domain Eukaryota; kingdom Metazoa; phylum Arthropoda; class Insecta; order Odonata; family Coenagrionidae; genus Ceriagrion; species Ceriagrion tenellum. The sequence continues at coordinate 32,857,487 of OY720633.1, read as the reverse complement.
TAAAACCTCTCAGCTGTTATTTTTGTTTTTATCCCAAATAAAGGGAAGATGAGCTGGCTAGATAAAAGGCAGATGCTAAGAACTCACATAGGTGTCCAACATCTATCAACGTGTACGTTCTTTTTATTTCGAATGCCTTGATGATTTAATAAATAATTTCTGGGGCCCCTCATTTCAAGTGTGTGTGTCATATATAATTCATATATAATTTAGCTTTAAGCCCCGGTCCTCAACACTGTAAACGATATGTTGGATAGTTTCCAAATGAAAACATACTACCTGTCCTTCGACAGCAATCAACAGATATGATCAACAAATTGAGTCATAGAATGGCAATTTCCCTTCAAAATTCTTATCCAATTCCTTGAACATATTGATCTCATCGATGCTACTTTTTCTTGACTCACTCTTTCCAGCTAAAGATTGAAACACCCGAGATTAATCGTTTCATTGATTGTGTCACTATTCTCCGTTTAGGACCATTTTCTTGCTCTTCTTTCTATCTTTCCAGTCCTGCGTAGAAGCTGTAATTTTTTTATGCATCCATCATAGTTTCCCTCCGATTTCGAAAATCATCTCTTTTATATTGGTCAGATATAAAATTTTTTTCTCACCTTCCCCGTTCTCACTCCCGTTTTCCCAGACCTAATTTTATTCCTTTACATTTTTCATTCCGTTTCACCTCTCCATCTCTTCTCCTCCCTCTCTTTTCCAGTCTCTGCTTTTTCCCACTTCCTCTCCGTCTCTCTTCCTCAATCACGCGCCCTCTCTCGTCCACGAGCACTCACGCACCGATCCCGCCTTGGGGCCGCATTCGAAATGTTAAAGGAGCCGCCTGTGCTATTAGTCACACCTGCCAAGGGGGATATGCAGCGCCGCCGCGGTAGGAGGCGACGGGAAAGGAAATCACGATCCGACGACCGCACCCTTTTACACCTTCCGCCCGACACCTCTTTCGTCTCCCCTCCTCTCTCTCTCCCTCTCTCTCCTTTCGTCTCCATTCCTCTTCCTCCGCCGCTATCTCAGCTCCTTCTTCTCCCTATCTCCTCCTCGCAATCCTTCGCACATTACAAGAGGCTCAGCGTGCCTCCTGTCTTTCATAATTAATCGGCTTCGTCATCAAATTTCTCCGATTTTTTTCCAACCACTCTCTGTCTCTCCCTCTCTCGCTGTCTTATTAGTTTACCTTATTTATATTTTAACTCTGACATCCGCCATTTTTTACGATCTCTTTCGCTTAACTCATGTCCCCTTAAACTGGGCAAGACCGCATACCAAGTTTTCCTTCACCCGCACCACGGGGCACAATTGTTATAATCGCAACAATCCCTGTCGTTTTTCATTATACGCAGATCACATTTTGTGGTTGAAGAGGGGGAACACTATGGAATGATCTTTCTTCATTAAGTCTCTCGTTCGAGTCCTTTGGGTTAACGATTTAAAACTATATAATTTCACGAATATTCTGTCTTTTTGATTACTCGAAAAGTGTATTCTCGATATATTTCATTTAAATTAGTTGTGGCATTTGATCCCAGAGAATTTCGTATTTTGGAGTTGCTATCTTGTGTTTGTTCTATGGTATTTTCTCATGTAGTTAAGCTCAGGAAAAGGCCACTTTTCCCAGCTATTTCTCTTCGGTGTCATTTTATTTTTATTTCATTTCATGCCTTTCCTTGTCTCGTAACTGCTTCAACCGTGACCTCTCTCGCCCGCACAGTTTGCAATGAATGAGCAATGTTAGCCGAAATATTTATGCAGCTTTCGTTTAATATTCTTTTCTAAAGGTGCTTATTATGTGTCTCTGTGGGCGTACATTTTTGATCAAATTCATGAGCTCATTCTTGTATATACGAAGGGGAGGGCATTTTTTCCTTCGCATGTTTCATTATTAATGTGAGCATTGTGAGTCAGAAGAAGCCGGTATAAAGTGAATATGGCAATGGAATGCATACTTATTGGCCTCGCCATATGTTTTGAGCAAAACGGTTGAAAATTACCCGATGTAACTCTCGTGAAGTATAAAGCTTCAGGGCTTATCAGCATCATTAATGGCCTCATCCATTGAGCACAGTTTGAAGTTTTCTTTTCCTTATCTATAATTGTTTATTGTCATCAATTAATTTTCGCCATTTATATAGTAATACACGTGTTTTTGTTACTTACAGACATATAATTAAAGTTAAACGTATGAATTAGTAAGTATGCTTTGAAAATTCTCGTCTGACGAAATTAAACAAATCTCTAAGCCTTTGACAGTAATGTTAAGTAATAAATTCCAAAAAAAAAACATTTTCCCGTTTAAAATACTGCTCGAGTTGTTATTGTAATGGTGGTTGATTACTTAATTTTTACTGTTTTTTGTGTATTCAATCGATTAGAAATTTGTGATACTAACATGGTGTATATATTTATTAAAATCCAATTCTGAAGTTTGAGCATTAAAACTTATTAAAACTCACTAGTTCCTGCAGTTGTTATTTATTCTGAGGGCGGCATTCCGAAGTTATTTATTCCATTCAGAGTCTTTCTGTGGCTTCACGTCGGGAGTGAATGCCTTATTGAAATGTGGTCATTTATTTGCCATGACAGTTCCATATAATTGCGCTTTCCGTGAGCCGCAATAAAAATGGAGCGAGTCGAAATGGACGCCTTACAACATTGATTTTATTGGGGACCTCGTTGGCAGGGAGGCCGGGGTTTTTTTTAAAGGTGGAAGGCGCAGCTTGCCAACTGTCAAACCTCACGTTGGAGGCGCGGACGCTGAGTGGGAGAAGTGGAAAGGAACGAGAGGCACAGAGAGTGTAAGAGAGAGGAAATGGAAAGGAATAAGCATGGAGAATTCCTCTCGTGTATCGGTTGATGGAATAATGGCTAATCTCGGAACGATGGCTGGATAATTAGCCCCTTTTGTGAGCAACAGCAGCAGCATTTGATCGAACGGCTTCGATGGACTACAAAATCCCGGATGGAGAGGGTGTGAGGTTGTGTGCTTGATTGGGGGCTTTTTCTAAGGAACGCTCGAAGAGCATACGAGTGTGAATGTGTGAGCTCCAGTGTGTATGCCTGAAAAAAATTCGTGGAAAAAAACGTTCCAGTCTCCTCATTCCCTCCCTCTCGTTTCCATTTGGCTGCAAAGAAAGCTGTCACAATAATTGAGGAGTGATAAATAGGCCCCTTTTTGGATCGCTGATCGGTCAAAGCCGCTCCCCCCCCCCTCACTCTCTCCTCCCCGCAACAACAACTTCCCAACATCCTCTCCTCTTTTTCTTGCTCTTTCCTTCGCCGCCGCTGCCACCGCAAACGAAAAAGTTGGACTATTTTTTAAAAAGGGAAGAAAGGCCGCCGCCGTTTTGGTCGTAATGTAATTACATTCTTTTTTTCTTACAATTTTTTGGTGTCCCTTCGGAATCCACTTCATCCAATTGAGTTCTGTTATTCTTCTTTAAAAAAATAAAAAAAGGATTCATTTCCCTCTTCGCAATTCATTTGCGTCGTTTTGGTCAGGCGACTATAAAATAAGATGAGGAATTTCACCGACGCCCATCGAAACCTGCTTCCATGTTGAATGGTTTTCTTTTCAGACCATAATCGGCCTTGCGACTGTCTGCCAAATTTTATTTCGATTCGATTATGCATGATTGGACTACACTAATTCATTGGACTCTTTTATCGATTGCATCGTTTGCTAAACGTTTTACCATAAGATACTTCATTTTGACTTCACTCTTCATTGCATTGATTTTTGACACTTTTTTCTTTAAAATTCTGAGTTCCGAAGCATGAATTGCGTTCGGTCAGATTGAATGACGTTGTTTTTGGAAGCGTTACATAGACATTCCGTCCATGCATTCAAATCGACTCAATGTAATTACTCCTCATCGTCCGATTTTTTATCATCCTATTTCTAGCAGCCATTTTTTGTGATTGCCTAAAGTACTCAATTTATATCTGATTTTCTTGGCGTATGGGACAGTTTGGGATTTTGTGAGCTTCGAGTGAATTACTAAGCGTGAATGCCTTAACGGTTCACATATCTTTAGGATTGAGGAGAGTCCCTTCTCCTGTGCCAATATCTACTTCTTGGGAAGATATCATACTCAGAATTTCATGTCCAATACCTTTAGCTGAGTTTTTTTCTACGGCATCACGCTCTTTTGGATCTCAAGCTTTGTGGTTGAGAGTCGCACATGAGTATTGCCGAATAGGATGTTGTCCCATCAAAACCAACCCTCTGTTTATTGTCATCTATGTGCGATGGAGTAGCTTTTCTAGGGCTAGAGGAGTTTGATGAAAATAGCCAATATCAGTTAAAGTCAACTGATTTGGAGTAATATTTACCATGTTGAATATCGTTAGCACTTATCTTTTGCCTCGGGCACCGATTATAGTCAGCCCCGACTAATAAAATATTTGAAGCACGTCTAAGGCTAAAGCATTTTCACCATACGTTTCCGTGGAGCATAAGTACATATTAATGAACTTCGCCTGTTGAAGTCTAATAGTCCGTATGATAAACTAATATTCACGTATGTAAGATAATTCTCTGTCTTCCTCTGAGAATGGAGAAATAGCTCCTCTTACTCGTTTATTATTCTAAAACGATTAGAGCTCTATAATGTTTTAATTAGTTTTGGGAGAAAATTAAAGGTGCATCTTCAGAAGAAGTGAAAAAAGGAGGTTTTTTAAAAACTCTCTTTCAGGTTAATAAATGCCTGTTAATGTGTCTAAGCATAGGCTCCAGTTAGTCTTTTCCCCAACTCTATGTAAAACGAGTGCCATGTAAAGTCAATGGCTATAAATACTTCCATGGTATTCCCATAAGAGGCTCACAGCAGGTTGGTTATGGAAACGTGCAAATTCGAAAAGTGAACATGCATTTTTATCGCAAATTACTACTCCGAATCAGTGACCTCGACCTCTTTTAGGTTATGCAAGAAAATTTTGGCGTGCAATAAAATATCGGGTTCTAATCAGAGATTCTTTCACAAAATTTATAAGTAAACAAGACCAACCAACCGCTCGGAAATCAATCTTTGAACCAGTTCCTTTCGGGCCAGGAACGGCAAAAATTCTTCACACAGGGGGACCCATTTAAGAAAAATCGTTCCGAGTTCTAATCTAATTACAACCAATCATGTAACCGGCGATAACGATCAAAATAAACGCCGAAACACCTCGTGAAACGCATAAGTAATGCAGAACATTCCCGATCTATCTTTAGCTCCCCCTGCTGTTCGACGACCGAAACCAGATCTCTTTTTATCGCCGAGGATTCCCACCATTCCTTTTCTCACCTCTGCCTCCTGTGCCTTTGCCGGCGGTCCAATCGACTCGGCCGAAACCTCCAATCTTTATGCTTTCACCTTGCCTTTGATCCTCGTCTCTGATTCCCGCTCGCCTGCTTCATCTTCGTCCTCCTCTCTGGTCAAATTCGCCTTATCGTCCTTTATATCCTCTTCCTTCCCTACTTCAATTTATATTTTTCCCTTTCTGCACTCTTCTCTGTCCTCATCATGATTCTTCGTCAAAATTCCTCGTTTGCGTCCTCGTTCTCCCTTCCTATCCCTAGATATTTGCATCTTCTCGTGCATTCTTCCAATCCTCTCTTTACTTCCGTTTCTCTCTCAAATTCATACATGTTCTACTCTACGGATCCTCGTTAATTTTTTCCACTCGCTCCAGCCTGGCTTTATCCACTCCTCTCAACATTTCCTTTCTGTATTTTCCCCCTTCACTCCTCATTTACCTTCTTTGAATTTCTCTATTTATCTCTTTCTTTATGAACGTCTTCTTCAATGTTCTATTTTGCTACAACCTATCCTATCTTAGTGCTCATTTACCTGCGTATTCTACATCTTTATTCTTTTCCTTTATTTACTTCCACCTTCTCCTCATTCATTAACTTTCTTCACCCAAAGTACTTGATTTTTTTTCCGTTTGCTTCATCATCGTCCTCTACCCTTCTGTCGTAACATTTAGCTTCTGCCCTATTCCCGTTCTCTTTTTCGTCCCATCTCCCATTTATATTCCTTCTTCTTAACCCCTCGTACCTTCTCCTACATTTCCCTTTTCTCCCTTTTCTTCCAGTTATTCCATTTTCCTCCAGCACTCTGAGTTATCCTTTTTCTTCTTCAACTTTGTCAACTTTGTCTATACATTTCATTAACTCCTATACCTTTCTCTCCTCATCTTCTGATCATTCCTCTCTAATTTTTATTCTATTTTTTCTGCTCAGCCTATTTTCAACTCTCTTCCTTCCTCCCTGTTTCCTCTCGTGTTCTCCCCCTCCATCCGTCCTTTCCTTCTCTATTTCCATTCGTAATTTATTCTCATTCTCTCTCACGCTCTCCCATCGGCATCTCCCATTCACACTGCCTTTTATTCGCCTTTTTCTCTTGGAAAGAGAGCCGCCGCCGACACTCCCTCCCCACCACTGCCACTCATAACCCTCCACCCCACCCCCTCCTCAGCTCCATCACCCACACCACTCCTCAAAGCCGGCCGCCAAATGGAATAAATAAAATTAAAAGGTACTCAATGCCTTTCCGACCTTTAATATGGGATGATCGTGGGATGAGGTGGGATATTTTCTTATTTTTTTCCCTTCTTTCCTTAAGGATGGAGTAGCGAGGGGAGAAGTTGGGAGAAGATGAGAGAAAGAGTGTGGGGGTAAAAAATACGACGGCAGTTATATGCCGGGTTGAGGAGGGGGAGGAGGGGATGGAATGAGGATTCGTGGCAGTCGGGAGGGGAATGGGGCTGAAAAGAATTGTAAAGGTGGTGTGAGGATGGGGTGGAGGAGAGGGAGGGAGGAGGCCGGAACAGCAGCGCCTCTAGTTTCTGATGACGGCGGGTATGGGAGGTTAATAGAGACGTGCGACGGGATGCTGCGATAGCGGAACCTCTTCGTTTCCCTCCCTCCCCTCCTTTCCCCACCCCCTTCCACTTTCTCCCTCCACTTCACGTCCCCGTTCTCTCTCTCTCTTGTCTCTCCCGCCGCCGGATTATAGAAGTCTTCGATTTGGCTTTTTTGTCGTCATCTTCCGTCTACAATCCCTTCGCCCCGAACGTTATCTACCTCCTCAACAACTTTTAAGTCCTTATTTTATATATATTTTTCTCATATTTTTCTCCCCTCTAAACCGATTTTGCCTTCACAGAATCCGTCAAACAGTACAGGCATTGACGAAATTGTACTTCATTTCTCATGCTTTTTAATTTTTTCCGCGTCCCCGGGCATTAAAAAATGGACCTACAGTCCGCGATAAATGTTTAAAAAAGAAGTTGTATCAGTCTATTGGAATATAGATCCCAAACTCAAAAAGAAGTTTCAGATTATGAGGCTGTCATCACATCGCCGCTGGCTGTCATCAATTAAAAACTGACCTTCCGAGAAAATCATAACCACGAAAAATCTCTTATCATTCATTGAAAAACATCAGCTTCTCATAAACGTTTGTAATTGATAGAGTAACAAGAGAGCTAAATTATAACCGCGGTACAGTTCACATTTTAATTGAAAAGTACTGTCCGAATAATATATGATATCTTCCGAGTGTGATGAGTGGAAATATTTTGTTATCAACGCTCAATATATTGTAAATCACCAGACGTATGTGCCTATTTTTATCCCTACCATCTGGTTCCCACTTTCGAAAGTATCATTTCTATCTCCCTGGGATCGATTCCCATCGATAAAGCGTCGAGCTTTCTTCATCTACTTTTCAGTGTAGTGCCTTTATAATCGTTCCTCCATCATTTCCCTCCCATTATCTCTCTTTGCGTGCATTAGGCTATCTTTCTTTCGTCTCCCCTTACTCTCCGTCAAGCCTTTCACGTATTTCAACACCCGTATCCTAGGCGTTATCAGTTGTGCTCATACGTCTCGGGCCGCGAAGACTGCCTTCATTGAGGAGAATTGTGCGGTCAGGCTATTGTCGGCGCGGGAAAAGGGGAAGACGTCGAGATGAGGGCTGGATAAAGGCTTTGAAAGGAGCCCAAGGTGCTAGAATGCCCAGAGGACCAAGCGAGGAGGAAAAGGGGGAGAGAGGCCCTTTGAGTGTTACCGGATTGTTCGGAGGGGAATATGAGAGAGAGGCAAGGAATGATTGGGGCGGGGTTTTATGTTTTCATTCGAGTGTTGAGGGAGGACTTGGTCCTTTGGAATCGCCGTGAATCCTCCCCAACTGACTCCTCTCGCACAGGTGAGGTTTAGGTTAAGTTTTCATTTCTCCTAAACCGTTAACGCCCATGTCACATTAGGCGGTGATACCGCGGAATTATATGAGAGGGCGGGCAGAACCATAATTCGGAGTCGCCCAGCGGAAAAAATGGAGGCTGCGAAGCGAACGGTACTTTTGTGAGTAGGTATGAATAATTGGTGCGAATGAGCCGGCATTATTCATTCACCTTATTCGAATCCCTCTTTTGTCATGGCAGTGCGATAATACACGGCTGACCTGATGGGGATGATAATTTCTTCGTGATTGTTGGTGCTATCTTTAGCTCCTGTTTGAATTATCATGGATAGCACATTTTCCGGGAAAATAAGTTTCGAATAAAAAAAAGCTCTTGGTGAAGTCTTTTTGAAGAAATTGGTGATTAGCATTGACAAATTTGGGGCTTACACCATAAAATTACGTACATTGGAATCAAACTTGTTCAAGATGTCTTTGCTAGATAAGAACTTAGAAACATTATTCTCAAGGCTGATGGAATCTCAAACTTGTAGTAGTGCTTGGTCCCCACATGCCAATATTTTATTTTGTGCACTTCTGAGATACTCTGTGTGAGCTATGAAAGCTTACTGCTGCTTTAACTCAGTGTTAATTAATCTCTACTCCTCTGTCTACAACTATTCTATATCTCCTTTGATTCCCTATGAATGAATGCTGTGATGTCTCTGTCATTACCGCTTTTATTCAATATTTACCCCTAATTTGTGAATTTAATTTTTTCCTTCACTCCAAGAGGGTTCATTTTTCCACTTCATCAAACACTATCTCACACCTATGCATCCACTCTATTTTTATGAGCTTTTATTACCATATGAAAACTATTCCCCATCTGTCATATCGAAAACCATTAAAAATGCTGATTCTAATTGTAAATATCATGTCTATAATCCTGAAAAATTAGGAATTCAATTTTAAGTCTTCTTAACATTTTCCTATAACTATTCTCAGGCCACCTGTCACGAAATACGTGGACCATCCATTCTTTGCTATCTTCTGCTCCTGTCCACTATGTTCGTTCTATAACTAGCTAAGTCTTTTTCATGAAAAAAGTAAACTTATATGAAAACAATGTGCTGGCACCTGCGAACTCGATCCCTTTGGTCCCCTTACACACCCCACTCAATAACTCTCCTATCATTAATCCACCTTTCCCATCTTAATTTCCTTCCCCTCTCCGACCTTCCATCACATCGCCGCGGCCTCAATCATCTCCGCTGCCAACAATGGTGAGCCCACACGATCCACCGCCCTCGACTATAATACGCCATCATCCTTCCTACACACAACCACACCGGTTAGCTGTGGACGACATTCTCCACGGTTTGAAAAGGGGGCGGGGCCACTCCGCTCATACCTTCCCGGGATAACCCATCTCGTATTCCCGTCGGACCCTCGGGGGAATTATGGGAGCCGCTGCCCGCGGGGAAGGCCACCCAGGAAGGCCTCCTCTTATATTCTCAGCCTCGACGCTGAATCCGGCGCCCTGCCTGTTGATATTCTCTTTCTGTTCTCTCTTCCTCCACGCGCCTTTTCTTATCACGACCACTCCATCTCTTCTCCTCGTCTTCTCTTTCTCTCTCTCTCTCTCTCTCTCTCTCTCTCTGTCTCTCTCTCTCACAGTTCCTCAGAATGATGGGATCTTCGAGGAATCGCCACTTGTGGCGAGAATGGAGCTAATTTTCGATTCTTCTCTTATTAAGCTCCCGAGTCTAATTGCTCAAACTGCTCCATCAGCACCTGTAGGCGAGAGCCGCCTTTGACAACAATAGGCTTTCACTAGCGAATCGCGATAGAGAATTCGAGGAGTGCTTCATCAATTCCGTTTCCTTCAGATGATATAAAGAGCAAAGAAAATTCTCTTTCTTTTCTTCACGGTGAAGCTTGGTTGAATGGCTACCCATCTGAATTGTTTTAAATTGCCAACTGGATTACGAGGTTCTAAATGTGTTGCGACGAATCCTTACCTTTGACGTTAAAATGTGACTATGAGCCATAATCCATCATAGGCGGATGTCCGAATATCTGCTATGGTGAAGTCAAACGCGAAAAAGGCTTTCGAATTGGAGGAAGTACCTAAACTTCAGTTAAATTTATTTACTATGAGGTAATTTTTGTCGTTAAAACTTGTTTTGGCCCTCATGGAATAATCTTACCTTTGACGTTAAAATGTGATTGCCATCCATAGTTCATCATAGGCGGATGTCCGAGTATCTGTTATGGTGAAGTCAAACGCGAAAAAGCTGTTGGAATGGAGGAAGTACCTAAACATTAGTTAAATTTATTTTATGTAGGGTAATTTTTGTTTTTATAACTTGTTTTGGCCCTCATGGAATAATCTTCTTATAACATCATGCAAATTGTCTTAAGATAGGAAGATGTATAAGGGGTTAGTCCAAACGCTCTCGAGTTGTGTTTTTAATGTTTTTTCACTATTTTTAGGCCGTTGCTTCTATGCTCAAACGATTCGTTCATTATTTAATAACTACAAACAGTGTTGAAAATTCTCCGTGAAAAACCACGGTCTTGAGTTGAATGAGCTTTTAACGAGGCATCGTCGCTTTCAACGACTTGAAAAGTTATTCGTTCGGATCATTTAATCTCGGAAGTCTCCGTTTATTGGAATACACTTCTGACCACGTTAACCTCACGCATCGGCCGGCGTTATATAATGAATGAGCGCCGTTTTATACGGCCTCCTCCTTGATAGCCGGCTTCCTTCCTCCGCGCGGGTAACATGAACACACACACACATTCACGCGGGCAAAGCGGATGATGGGAATTTGGAGATCGCCTCGATCGAGCGGAGAACGGAAGAAGCGGTCAAGGGAGCGCGTGGGAAAATTTCGCGTGTGGACGGAGGGTGGGAGATGAGGAGGCTGTGGGGGGAGCTCAAGTGGGGAGGATGTGAAAGAAAACCGCGGAGGAATTTGTACGTAATGAGACAATGATGAACTCGTAGCCAGGGGTCTTTATGAGCGGCGGAATTAGCTTAATGACAAGGCGGCGATATTGTTACACAAAGGAGGCTGTTATGGGGAGGAAAAGGGTTGGGCCACATGCGGGGCCAAGAGGGATGAAGGGTTAGGGGAGCGGGGATTGGGGGTGAGGGGAAGGGGCGTTCTGGGCGCGCGTGTTCTTGGCCCATTACTCGGTGTGGTCCACGAAGGGGTTGAGAGAGACGGAGGGGAAGAGGAAGTTGAAGAGGAGGCAGAGAGAGAAAGAAAAGTTGCGGTGTTTCTTTTAGATTCTAACCTCAAACACAAAGTTCTCACAATGTGTGGTGGACTTGATAAGTTTAATTATTTGATTTAAAAATACTATTAATAACCATTCTTTGACTTGGTTATATAAAATCTGGTTGAGGTTAGCCGCAAGATAGCGTAGAAATTTAGCTCAGGCGGGGTAAACAGAATGTTCAGGTAGGGTTCATCACATCGAACCGTCGGTTAATCGACGAAATTGTTATCACCGGGACGATGAAATATTTCACCGGGACAGAGTGGTAGAAAACCAATTTTTGAGGAGTTGACTGATTGGGTAGCTTTTGAGAGCGGACGGAAAACGAAATTTATGGAAGAGTTGTAGTAGTAATCAGAGAAGGCGATTGACACTCGAAAAATCGGGAGGGTCTGGTGCGGGAAGTGTTTGCTTCTCATCTTGAGGGCCAGGTTTCGAATGGTGGTGAGAGTATTCATTGAAATTTTGATCTCTATTTGCCGAGCCGTGTGAAGAGCACTTGAATAAAAATATTTCGTCCGTCCGATGGGATGTAAACAAGTTAGTTTATTGACACTTTCGGCATCAATAGGCTTATATTGCCGCCAGTTTTTTTTTTAGTTCTTAGGTATTCTTCCATTAAAATAATGGTAACACGACCAGCCATCCAAGCCGTTTACAATGTAGAAAACAAAATTTTCAGTCGCCTCTCCATGAAACCACTGTTTAAATAACGGTGGAATACTAATGTCATTTTCATCCCCTGGTAGTGAAGCTGGAAAGAAGAGAATTTATAGGAGTGAAAGTTAACCAAGTTGGAATTCTCTGAAGTGTATCTGACACAGCCTTGATTGAAACTAAGGACCGTGATATAGTCTACTGCTCACGATATGATACATTGCTCTAAATACTAGCTACCAACTATCTCTAGTTTTCCATTCATACGGTCAAGATGGATCTAACTCATAGATTAATGTCATACAAACTATGGTCTTGAACTTAAATTGGAGCGTGGGCTTAGTGCAAAACAGTTGAACAAGTGGATAATTGTAGTGGAGGAAGTATCACGAAAGCTTTGGATATGAGAGGAGGATGAAGTCAAAAAGTCGAGCAAGGAAGGGCTTGATGAGAACTGCATCCAGTTCTCCGAATCCCTCAGTCGGGGCATCAAAAGACAAGCATAAGGAAATGGAGTGTGGAAGCTGAAGAGAGTGAAATAGCAAGTGGCGTTCACAGCATTATTTCTAAGAAGTTTTTCAATTCTATTCTTCCTAGTTTGATGCTCTCCTTTCATTCTCCCCTTGTAATATTGTTGGCCAGACTGAAAGCGACACTTCTGATGAGATAGCGTCCAATTTGCACACCCAAGACAAGTAAACGGCTCATCTGATTTGCATGATCCTTCAACAAAACGGCCTAAAATATTGTATGCCTATCTACCGCTCGAAATTAATAGTGTGTGAGTCACCATATGAAAAACTAATTTGGCACCCTTTTAAATATAACTATGAAATTGTGACTAGAAAACAAAAGCATAGCGCTTCCATTACAATATGTAGTTGGTCCATATTTCCTGGAGCTGGTGATGATTTTCCTTTTATATCATCGATATTCCTCTGGAGCTTGAAAATACTATTTATATTCATTATGATGATACTTCCATTGGAGCAAGAGATATAAATATTCTACATCAGCCTACCCACGAAGTGTATCGACTAATCATTTCAAGTACATGATACTATCAATGTAACGCACTTCGTTCATAGTTTTTCTTAAATGCCTTCAATCATAGGTGAAGTTGCGAAAGGTTGAAATGCTGGTCAATGTACGAGAAAGAATTCTTACTGACTCTCAAAGTTCAAGGCCCAATTCATTTCTGATATCCACTTCACTAAAGATTAAACATAGGATGGTAGAACCCATCTAGTTTTCAATCTGTATTTTGATTTCCCCGCTCTAAATTCTTGGCTCAGTTGCCAGTCTTTTCCTAGTGACTAAAAAAAGGAATATTTTATTATATGCGAGGCTACCTTACCAGTCATTGGCATTGGTTACCGTATTATTACATATTGTTGGTGTTGCAAGATCCTGTCGAGCCTCACTCCGCGCCCATTAAATCATTACCCTTCTTGCTCTACAGAGTACTATGTTTTTTCCGCTTAGACTTCATAAGAGTCGAACACTAATAAACGTCCGCAACTACCCTTTCATCATGCTTCAATTAACGCTATCGCCGCTTCCCATAATCATGCCACTTTTTCTTACCCCTTCCCTGGAGGGATTCCAGATTCAGTTTCTGTTTCCATGTTATTGTGAATTATTTTGCTTCGTTGCGAAGCTACGCCGTCATCCGTCTCTCCAGCGGTTAGCAATCATTTTCCTTCGTAGTATTTATGTCCGATCGTTAAACTACCTCCATCATTCACCGTCATTTCAACACCTTGTATCTGCTCATCACGATTCACCCTCACTTACTCAGCTTGCTTTTACATTGAATCAATCTTTGAGGACGGCGGCGATCAATTGATAAATGCGTGGATGTCGATCAGATCCTTTTAAATCTCCGAATCCTTTTCGTGGATAACCATGCGTGATAACAAGGTTCCGGTGGGCCTTTTCACTCACCAGTCAGCTTTCATCTCCGTTTCCCTTCGTCATAGCCTAAATGGTTTTTTTTACTCATATCCTGTTATAATTTGCCAACATTTTTTGGTCAGAATCGTAGATAAAAGAGGAAATTGAAAATAGGCGGCCGTCATTACCTCAATCCAACGCAGTTCATACCAGTGTTTTAAACAAACTAGTAACGGTGTGAAAGTGTGATGGTAAATACTTGCTGAAATCACAAAACCTGCGGCTAAGTTAATGTTTTTGAAGCGATCGTGGTTTAACTTTCGTTTAAAAATGCCTTCTTATATGATCTAAATTCAAGAAATCATTATCGAGTTTGGCTACCTTAAACCTTCCTCAAATGTTAACTGAAGAGATATGAATGGAAATAACCTTAACATTTAGTGGATATTGACCGAACAAAATATCGATAATTGAGTTAATATTCGTTACATAGAAGCACCAGAGAGGCAAGTTAGAAAAAATTAGATATTGCCCTCTTCACGATAAAGGTCTCGTTTTATTTAAGGCAATCATTTTTAATGGTATGCAAATAGCATTGTACAAGATTAAGAGTAAGAAAGATTATCCGGCCCTAAGGCATTTGTTATCCAAAGTTTCTGGGAGTAAATCTACTCGCGATGCTCGTTGAATTGCCTATCTCTTCATCTTTCTTTTGTTGGCTTAAATATATTTTCTCGTTACGGGTGGCAATTCCGACGCAAAAGCTATGCATGACACGTTTTTCCATTAGCCACACTTCTAATCTCATTTATCATTGTCATTCACGGCTTAAAATGATTAATATGATTTTTTTCTTCGAGGGGACTGCCGTAGATGACTCCATGATTAGCGAAGTCATTGTTTGCGCAAGGGTAATAATCGCCTTGATTGGCAGATTTTTAAAACGAATATCTTGTTAAGGCAATGAGGACGAGTTGCCATTATTAAACAGATTTGCCCAGAGTGGATTTTCGGAAATTGAACGGGAAAATCCATTAGTGCTTGAATTCATTTTGACTGCCTGCTTTTCCATCATCCCTGGCCATCTTTTAAATCAATGATAAAGGTAACCATGCAAAATCCTTGCTTAGCTCATAAAAAAGTTTAGTTTTAAAGCGTCAACTGCTTTCCGTTATCAGTATTTTTGGGATCTTACAACTATCACGTGAATAAAGAATATGTTATTTATCTAGTTAGAAATCATTACAGGTTAGGTAACTTTTTTAATGTCAGTTTTGGTAACTTTATCAATGTCATTAAATTGATTTTTTTGGCTATCAATTAAAATATGTTCACTGTGATGTAACAATTCTTCATCAATGATAATATATTTGCAACATGCCGCTCTGTAAGAATATTATGGAGCCTTCTGACAAGCCATGTGGTTTTGATGGACCAAGGAGTTATATATGAAAGAAAAGCAATCTTATCTTAAAAAAAAAGTTGCCGATATTGTTTAACGGCTGAAAACTCCTCAAATGACTACGTTTGATCGCATGAAAACTTATAATTAAGAGAAGTCCATTTAGTTAGCCTAAAATATCAAGCAAGAAGCTTGACCTCGCGTCAGAATAATTTGTTTCGTGTGTCAAACGCAACAGGACTTGTGATGTTACTGAATAAATATGAATAAAAACAGTGGGTAGATGGTTGAAGTCTGTAACGAAGGGCAAAGAATATTAAAGGCCGTGATAGACGGAAGGATAAAGTGTGAATGGGGAAGAGATAGGAGACTAGGCTTCATGGATAGGATGAGATTATTATGCATTTCGAATACAAATTATGGAAACTGGACGTTTTTTCTGGTGTTGTAATACCTTTTACTTCTATGCCTTTTAATGTTTTATGCTCCTAATTTATCTTGAAATTTCATTGATTCAATTGATCTTCTAGTTAGTTGCTGATTTTTGTTTTTGTCTACCTCCTCATGAATACCTAAAAATTTGTTCTATGGATTCTAAAAGGGAAAATGGGATGACGATTTGAAATGCGGTGGAACAAATGCGAACCAGAACTTGTGCACGAAAAAGTGAGGAAATAAGTCTTCCACGATAGAGCATTGATCTTATTTAGGAGAGTGATGGAGGGGGGGAGAAGAAGACAGAGGGGTGAGATTGATAAAGGAGGAGGAGAATGGGGAGGGAGAAATGTTGAGGCGAGAGAGAGATAGAGAGAGAGAGGGGGGTGGGTAACGGGTGGGCAAGTGTAGCGGAGAGACTTGGTCGGAATGGGTGGGAAAATTATCCGTATCAAATTTTGACACCGCTTCTTCTCGAGGCATCCCCGTCTCAACCGACTCAAAACCCCTTCTGCCGCCTCCCTTCCCCCTTCAGGGTTCCCATCCCCGTACAAACCCTCCCTCGATTCCCTTCCCTCCTTAGATCCCGCCTTTTTACCCTGTCGCCCATGGATGGCAGGGGCTGCTGCATTCTGCGGTCGAATTTCCATGGTTGACTCGGTGATATGATTATTAGGAAAAGCGAGTTCTCTGGCCGCTTTTGAACAAGTACACGATGCAAGAAGGAGAATGGAATGGCGAGGAGCTTTATCCTTTTAACCTGATTAAAAGGTGTATGGCAGTGGTATGGAGGGAGAAGTCTTCTCGGTATCCCATTGTGATGCGTTTCGAGCGGTGAAAAAAGAGACGCGATGAAGTAAAATAAAGTCAATTTCGAACTTATATCGGTCTGCACATTAACTACGCGACACAAGATGGTTTGTACTTCACGATTGGCTTCATGGCATGTTGTAACACTTGAATTAAGGTTTTTATTAGTAATGTGAAGTTACAAGTTCAAGTTCAAAATCGATTGCGCTGAATAATATTTTTTTAAATAAGCTTTTACAGGAAAGTAGGGATTTACAGGGTCTTGGAACGAGTTGGTCATTAAAGAATGTGTTTGTAAGTTCCAGTAATTATCATATATGAGAGGAATGCGCTTCTTTGGTAAGGTCATGCAGAGAGAGTGGATGAGAATAACGAAACAGATCAATGATAGGCGAGATGGTTGACAGTTAAAGAAATCAGCAAATATGGTGGAAGAGACTCTTGAGGGGGAATATCTGAAGTCTTAACAATCGTAGAGCGTGTATGAGTCATTGCAAGAGCGTAACTGAAGCGAAAATAATTGGCAAGAATAGGTCATTATGGGTGATATCATTTGAAGTTTGCCTGTTTTCCAGAGCTAACTACATTAACTTTAGTCTTTGACTTCGCGTTCTCCGTAGTATACTAGATATGTAATCAGGTAAATTGTGTGCGTACGCCCATTACCCTTTTCCCCGTCCAGTAAATTTCGAAAATGTGTAAACTTCAAGATGGCTGTTAATTTATCTTAAAAACTCATCGATTCAATTGATCATTTAGTCAGTCGCATATTTTTCCTTTTGGCTACCTTTTCATGAATACCTAAAAAAGATAAAAATGTTTGATAAAATTTGAGGCTAGGTATCAGCTCGAAATCTTCATTCAGAATTCACCTGCAGTTACATATTCGGCATTTTTTCAGCAGTTGGATTTACATATTCGGCATGCATCGCCGTGAGATGCAAACCCGAGGGGTTCTTCGGGTATTTCCACCTTCAGCCGTCGTCGAGAAAAGCAAAAATGCACAAAACATCGTTTATATTGTCTATCAACGGTGACTCTTGTTTCGGTGGCGCAGCATAAGAGGGCCCCGAGGCGGTGTCAAGTCAAGGTGGGCACAATAGATTTGCAGGTGCCGCAGATGTTTGCCTCTTCGTTTCTTCCACTCACAAACACCCCGATTGCCTGCCTTTTTCCATCTGCGCGGAATGCGTTGCGTTATTGGTTGTGGGGATATTGAGACGGTCGTACTGACAATGAAACAGGAAGGGGTGTGAGAAATCGAGGGGGCCCATCTGCCATCGGATGAATGACAGGCGCAGGTTTTAATAAAGAGGCCCTCGGGCTAACCCATTCACCCTTTTTTGTAGATGGATCGGTAGTCTGCCGTTGGGGTGCAGCGGTGGTATATATAGACACACGTGGGGGGGCTTTAGGGTGACGAAAAAAATTAATCGAATTAATGATTTGACCGATGACTGTGGATGGCGAACATGAAAGCTTACACGGAAATGAAAACAGCGGGAATTCTTCTCGAGTCCCGCATGGCCGGGTTAAGGAGTCAGCTGAGCTCGATTTTGTCTTTCAAAGATATTTTTTGTGAGTTTCTGCATTTAAAGCTAGCCATTGCTCCGTAGGAACAGTGGAGAGTTGATGTTTTGCCGATAATATACCAGCTTCGGAGAGAGAAAATTTTGTCACATCATCTTGCTGTAATAATCACACTTATTTCTGTAATACGGTTCAATTGTTACCATTTTTTATGACTGCTTTTGATTGATAGTCTAACCTATCCATTGCTATATTAGTACTGTCTTCCAACCTATCTGGGATGACAGTTTATCAAATATTTCTCGGTTTTTGCGAAATAAGTCTGTCGCGGTTTCAAAAAACGCTAAACATTTATGTTCTTTATTATAGCGTTATCTACAGTGAAGAATTCGAGATAATATTCTATACTAAAAGTCAGTGCCTTAGGCGTTTTTTGTCTTCAAAGCGTTTCTATAACTATCATAATCTTACGTATGCTTATAAAAAGTGCATTTGCTGTGGACAAGGGACTATTAAAATCGCTACCACTTCACAGCTTGCGTAATAAACTAGTCCTGTTAATGTTCTAACTCCGATTAAGACAGGCGTGCAAGGAGTCATGTGACTCCACTGTTTACGCCGTCCAAGCAACCTTGTGTCTTTCTGTACTTGGTCATTCAACGTGTCAATTTCCTTCCCCATGATATTTAATCGGGACGTGTCCCACTATCTAAGTTCAAACACAAGCTCTTTTGGAAAAGAGGCAATTACAAACACTTCAATTTCGTGTCCTCCAATTTTCGACTTTCTTTCTTATAGGTTGCTCACGAACTTCATCTCCTCTGTTTTTTACTGTTAGGAGCAGGAAGTGGAAGAAAGAAAGACTGAGGGGATAATTCGTCTATCGATGAAAAGAAGATCGAAACTTGTTCGATATGGCGAGAAGATGTTGAGTAGGATACAATGAACGAGAAGCTGTAGTGGGTATTCATGTGCGGTCTACAGCCGAAATTATTCATGCCATACGTGTGTGTGTGTTACTCTGTAATGCTTGTAAAAGTTTATAATGAAAATAACCGTTGCTAGGCTTCTTAGCAAAACATAAACAGGTATTTATAAATGGCGAGCGCTGCAAAAGTCAAATATTATGTATACTGCTCGTAACCAATGACGATCATCCTCCGATATGATTGGCTGAAAGATTTTAGGAGAATAAAAGTTATATCAAAGATTTTTGAAAGCGTTTCTTCGTGAAATGTCTGGAGCTCATGGAAGCTAATGAATTGTTTAGTAAACTCATTCCACTGCATAAAACATAGCCAATCGACAATATTCTCAGCTAGTTTAAATACATCTGCTCAACACATGTCTCTACAAGTATTAATTCAGGTAAGATATTATTTTTACTTTTTTCATTGCATTATTACATCCTGTTGTAAACCGTGTTCAAATTCAAAATTGTGAATGGCTCATTGTTACGAGGGTAAAAATACGTAAGTGACGTTTTACACTCACTGTCTTTTAATTTTGATGAAAGTCACCGATACTGTTAGTGTTAGCCACTATGAATAAGTGAGGAAATTTAATATTTATTTTTTACTCTCGCAAAGAGTGTATTCCACAGTCTTAAATTGCAGATAATTAATTTTAGGATATATTGCATCAACGAAGTGACTTTTATCTATTAAAATATTATAATACTTGGTCATATTATTGTATCTCTGCGATTGAAGATCGTGTACGTACATACCAATCACATAATGAATGCCGTATAATGCGAGCAGATGCCGCGAGAGAGAAGAAGAAGCTGTGCGGTCCCGAGGGGGTGGAGATGAGGGAGGGGGAGTGGGGGTGGGGCGAGAATTAACGTCGAGTGAAAAAGAAGGAAAATGAACGCGAGGAATAATATATATTTATCGTGGAGGTGTCTGGGCTTGGAAGGGGAGAAAGGGGTGGAGGGGGGATGGTTTGAGAGAGGGGGGAGGGTGGGGATGTGGTCGGGTGAGAACGCTTCGGTGGAGTGGGGGAACGGGGAAGGGGCTAACGCTGAGGAACGGAACTTTCTGGACCTCCCGTGAGATGGTGCTGAGTACCCGAGGGGAGAATGAGCGGAGATGAAAAACTCCTCAAAAGAGTCGGGAAGCGGTTTGTGGGTGTGTGGGATATTTCGGCGGTGGGGGCAGGGGGAGGGGTGGGAGGGCGGGAGAACCCGTTCTCATAATTCTCCATCTCAAGTCACACCCCGCCCCATCCTCCCCGTTCATCTTCCTCACAACTGTTTCCATTGACTCTTCCATCCTCTCATTCTCGCTCTCGCGCGCGACTCTCCCCTTCTCCCTGAATCGGTCGGAGAGGATGCACTCCTTGGGAACCTTATGAGATGGGCTGAAATACTGCAGCGAAGATCGGCATGTTACGTAAAAGGCTGTTATGACAATTTTTAAAATTCTATAAGCCTACTAAATCGGCAATGATGGAGACAATCGGCAATCTGACAGTGTGTCCAAATTTAGGCGTAATTATTTGAGAAATTTACAAGCTATTTTTTGACGAGGACAATACCATAGCATGAAATCCGACATCTCTCGGTTTCTCTATCATCCATATGAATTTTGTGAAATAAGACTGCAGAACGGCAATTATTATAAATTTGATTTCTTTCACTAACGATAAGAGTACACCATAGCTGCCATAAGACTGTATAATAAAGTCTTTTGACTGGCCAAATTACTAATAAGTTCATTTGGAATTTAGTGCCTCAGTAATAGCGTGAAAAGTAGCACTTAAATTACAGTTGGTATGCATGCAGCCTTTATTAACAATGTATTTGCAGAAAGTGTCATGTAGTACGCATAAATGCTATAATATCTAATGCACTTATTACAATTTTCTCATCGGACTTTTGCGGTAAAGCAAAACATTTTTGCAACTCAATAAGTCCAAATGGACATTGTTAAACGGCTGAAACGTAACTTAAAGAATTAATTTGCAGTACTTATCTAGAGTAATTTTGACAATAGTTTCGATTCGAATTGCATTTTTTCTTAGCATAATTCTTAAATGATATATCGTCATCATTGCTTTAATCCTCCTTGCTCTCCTGCTGTCATCGTCCATTCGTCACTGTTGTGTATAAGATGGCTTCGAACAGAGATTTTTTTCTTGGTTAAGTTTGCCTGAGTTGCAAAAACGATATAAAACTAATTCATCTTTTAGCTGTGATTCGTGTTCCCGGGTGGGAGGAGTGACCGGCGCTAAGATCACTTACTCTCTTTGAGATGATGAGAGATGCGGAGAGGAGACAGATGCGGCCGAATGGTCGCATGTGTGCCTGTGATGCGTTTTGCGTTCGTGAAAGAAATAAAAAACCTAAGAGATATAGATAATGTAGAGAGTGGAGAATGGCGAGACAGAAACGTGGCCGTGAGCCAATCCTTTCCTCCTTTGGCACAGTTCGACGTCCGAAGGCGGACGACTTCATTAGCGTGTAATTGGCGTCGTTTGAGAACACGACAGGTGAGGATTGCACGGAGAGATAGCTAGCTACCCTCCTCCACTCCACTCCTATCCACTCCCACTTCTCTCACACCCGTGACTCCCCCCTCTCCGCACGTAATCTGTCATAGACTGCATATTATCTCCTCGGAGCCTTCTTTTTCTCCGAGGGGACAAGAGACCAGCTCTGACTCACAAGAGAAAAAGATGAAGAGAGAGAAATGTGGCTCATTTAATCAACGCAGTCCGCTTGCTTCTCCTTTTCTTTTGCCGCGACGAAATGTGTAAGAATTCAAGTTCCGCTATTAAAAGAGGCGAGGAGGGCCCATCGTACGATGAGTTGTCACGGATACTCTTAATAGTAGTGGATAAGGAACGGTGTAGATTTCATGATAAGTCAGCCGTCAGTTGAGACGGTCGCGGGCATTGCTTGAGTGGATTACTGTGTTGGGAAAGATCAGCGGCCATCATGAGTGCACTTCAGCGGGAATGCTCGATTAAGTACCGCCTCCCATGGAATCTACAAACTCTCTTTACATCGCTGTTATTTCCTCACTGACTGGTTATATTTATACGAACATTGTAAAATAATGCAGTTCATTTAAGCATGATTGTGGACATAACTTAAATTCCTGCATCTTCAAAATACTCTGCAAGCCATCTTAACGGTGTGAGGCAGAGGGTGAGTTATCAACAACAAACTCTACGCGTGAACCTAACAATTTTAAAGAACCTGCGACTATTAATGCAACAGCATAAACTTTCATGTACCAACCAGGACGTGAAATTATTTCATCATGCACATCCATAGCGTGTTTGAGTTAGCGTGTTATCTGAAAGATTATGCGTTATAGTTTTAAAAGATTCATCTTCCGTGCTGTTAATTTGGTGAAGCCAACATGCTTGCATGATGCGTTTCACTGGGAGAGGGCCTTGCGACAGCATGCGGTTACAAGTCCTCCATTCTCAACCCTCGACAGAAGACCGGGCAGCACGGAGTAACCCTCATTCTAATTGGCTTATTTTCAAGAAGAAATACTTCAGTTTTATGTTGTCTCTAGCTCAATTGAATCAATTTTCAATGGTAGAAGAGAGCATTTCATACCCTTTCACGCTGTTACCGACCGTGCACCGTGACTGTGGGCACTCAGCTGCTTCAAATGAGATGTCAAATCTTTCCAGTATCGAGTTTGCCTCATTATATCCGATGCATGAATGCATGCTCGACTCAACTTGTCACTTGGGCGAAAATATCTGGGGAAAATAATTAGGGGGAAATTAAGGCGACCATTATGTCTCCACCGTCCCCATTCTGTCACCCCCCTCTCCACCCGATCCCCCCCACCCCTTTCTCTAGGGCTCCCCGCAGCGACGTTGTGCAGGCAGGCAATAATATTTTCGCCCCGACCGACTTCGGTGCCGACGAAGGTTCACCGAATGAATCTTCTTCCGGGCGTTTGTTGGGACTCAATATGCTTTGAATGCACACGTTACGTCGCGCCTGACGACTTCCTTCTTGTTCCGACGCTTGAAATGAGTAATAATGAATAACGAGAACAGCCTAGGAACGAGGTAGGGTCACAAAAGACGGGAAATTGAGCCGTCTAGCAAGTGACGTGGGGCGATAACCAGCGGGGAGTAGGGAGGGAAGGGGGCAAGATGTGGGTGTGGGGGAGTTATGTTGCGGGGCGGTGGAGGACTGAGGGCGGCTTAAAGCGTTTCAGAGAGAATGGGGGAGGTGGGGGGGGGCGGCAGAGAGACGACCCACAATGCTTTTCGGGTCCCTATATCCTTCCCATTATGTAAAGGGTGGAAAACAAGTGGGCGTATTTAATTGGTGAGTCGACTTCCCTCCCTCTCTTTCGGACTTTTCCTGTTGGCCGAATGGAAAACAGGAAATTGCGTGCCGTGGCAATGACAAAAACACTTCGATTTGTCCGACGCCGGGCCAGTTGACGCGGCCGCGATTCGAGGAAAAGGCACCTGTTCAAGACCGCCACTCCGCGCCGCTCGGTCATCTGGCGAGGGTTAGGAAGGACCCGTAACCGCATGCTGTCCCAAGGCCCGGTCCCAATGAAAAGAAACATTAAATATGATATGTATGGCACTTTTCTGAGCAAAAGGAGGTAATACTTCTTCTTAGTACAGTTGGCATTTAGATGTATACACAGCTGGTGTAAAATTGGAACATGAACAAGGTAACTTTCATGAAACGAAAATTATATCTTTGCATGTGGCGAGATTTTAACTGGTGACCTTTCGGTAGCCTCGTTAAGTCGGTACGGTACTAACCCGTCTGCTGCAGTTGGCTAACGATTTATTCTTTCCGCATCTTTGTGGAAATGCACCTAGTATTTCTCGATCGGCTTCCTCACGGTCTTTTACAGGCAATTTGAATGTGTTGATGACTAGTTTCTCGTTGTGTATCAGCGCTAGTTTTTATAAAATGGTTGATGCTAGTGCTGCATTATCTCCGAACGTCTCATTAGGTTGAACTATGCGAAGGAAATATTTTCTCTTAGCTTTATCATCAAGGATATCTTTTAAAGCTTCATTTTAATTATTACCCTTATTCCCAGTTTCTTGTAGTAGTAAATAGTAGCCATTCTACGGCATAGGTGCATCTTCATGTTAACAAGTTGAGCTTTTAGCCCTTACTTTTCTTAATTAAATTAATGGCTGAAGGCGTAACTTGGTGGAAAATTGTCACAGACATAAAAAAAAATATCTTAGTATATTCCACATATTATATTCGCATATTACTTACTATTACATACTATACATATATACATATTATTACATACTATAGGTCTATACATTATCAAGGCCACCTTGACAATGATTGCTGTGCAGTCGAAACTTGGGTCGGCAATAAACTTGTAAGTGTGGAATATGCTAAGATATTTTTTTCGTTATCTTATTTTTCCTCATATAACACTTATTTTAAGACTCATGAATACAAAAATAAATGTGATAAATATGAGGAAACTTTTTAAATACATATACAATGCAATATAAATATGAATATACACAATTTGTGAGGCATCAAAACTTCAGCACAGCAGTTGTTTTCTCCGAAGTAGTTCCGGAGTGTGCAGTGTTCCGAAATTGCTTCGTCCTATCGCAGGCGTCTCGAAAATTTCACGCCTTCCTCCCAGGGGCACGCTTACCAATCGTCACCGAGACCGTTTTCGAAACTTTTTTGACGCCACATCATTCTGTCTCACCCTTTTACCCCTTCGCATGTGTGTTCATCTTCTCCACTCCATTTACAGGAGCAATAGGCCTCTCTCGACTCAAACCGGAAGAAGCCAATTTCTCTTCAGTAGCCCCTTATCACTCGACATCCAGTTCTAGGCGTTCCTTCCTCGACACTCACCCGATGCTTTTTAAAACTCCATTTTCCTTGCGAAGAAGAACACCTCTGCCCCTGCAACTTTTTCGGGGATGACTAAATTATCCCGTCACCGCAGCTAGCGACGGGCAACACGCTCTTCGTGGCGCCATGAAGTGTAGCTGGTGAACGTTAGGTCGTCAGAGATTTATTGCCTTCCCATTATGTGAACGCTCCTGCATGATTCCCGGCGAATCCGGTCTACATTTCGCCAGATTAACCCAAAATACGATGACATGGATGGGACTAACTGGCGTGACGTTCATTGGAGGGAAATCTGAACTTTCGAGTCGTGAAAAAAATGGGATGCTTTTACCCACGCATTTCTGTGAAAAGCCATTATTCTTTCGTGACTTTAACCATACATTATTCAATTCTTTCGATTGATCAAAATCATGACCACCCAGGAAGTAAAGTAGGGAAATTGTATATGACTATTTTAGTGATTTATTACATAAGTACGCTGAATGAGACAGACCTGATGCTAACGATACTAGATGTAGCTTTTCTGTGGGTGTGACCGTGTCGCCATTATTTTTTCTTAATGCTGGCATACATCAATAGCTATAATTCTGATACATACATATCGCATCTCTTGGTTTTTACCTTCCACGATTTCACCACCACGATAAAGAGACTCATAATTGTAGAAATTTGAGCACATGGCACTTCAAGCTCTTTTATTCTAACAGAATGCGAGTGATCATCATCTGAAACTTATCTTAAATTTTATTCACTCGTAACGCGTACGTTAGTCAGTACTTAACTCAATATAATGAATCACTGATCGTAAGGATTTGAGTGAAGTTTTCGTATTGTCTAATTTTCGCTGTATTTTATCACCTCATTCAATACATCTAGAAAGTAGTGGAAAGTACGTAAAAATAGACTCAACTCTTCAAATTCAACGAGGATTAGAGGAACGACTGTTATCAATATACGAAAATCCAAAATAACGTAGAATAATGACATTACATCGTTTACGGGAATTCAAGGTAAAGGGACCACCCTCAATGAGAAAAAAATACGGAGCCCTCCCAAGAGATTTCTCGCTGGGCGTCTTCTCCTCTTCGGTTGTCACACCAACCTCTGCGTCTGCCTCGTTCAAGTGGGTCCTCAAGGATGCGTCAACTTCCCTAAGTAGTTCTTCTTACCCCAAATTCGTCTTCGAGCTCCAAGGAGTGAGACGGACACATGACAAGTCAGTCACAACTGGAACTCCCATAATATAAATCAGGAGAAGAGGGACTCATAAGAAGAACGCGCGGGCAGCCGAAGG
The DNA here is from genome assembly GCA_963169105.1 of Ceriagrion tenellum. Taxonomy (NCBI): domain Eukaryota; kingdom Metazoa; phylum Arthropoda; class Insecta; order Odonata; family Coenagrionidae; genus Ceriagrion; species Ceriagrion tenellum. Next base: position 32,831,133 of record OY720633.1, on the reverse strand, counting down.
AAGAAATCGCGTCATTGCAGCAATTTTTTTAATCCTCGGCGCGTGCTAAGCGGCAAATGCGTTTGAAATCAAGATATGGATAGTTCACTTAACAGTACCAATCATGATACTAAATTTTAATTTGCATTTGATTATTGTCGTAGAGAATCCTCAAAAATGGTTATAGGTGAAAGGAAAAATGTGAAAAATGGTCGAAATGAAGAATCATTTGGATATAAAATAATATCTATGATGTTTTCCAAGCCTATGGACTAGTATTTACATCATGGTAAACCGTGGCTGTCGGTTTACAGAGATTGTTGCAGCATGTAATTGTAATAAATATCTTTAGGCTTGATTCGCACGCATATAATATTTGGTTAAAAATCGTAAACTATTTTGACCATAATTTCATTAAAGTCTAGAGTTTAGTCACGTGTGATTTCAGTGATTTAGAAATTTCTTCTGCGCAATGCATTATTTCAGCTTTCTACCACTCCTTTTTAATAATTTAGTTCAATATTGTCCCCGACATTAATCCTTGTGATTCTCAGCGTGGCATAGACATAGCTCTTGGACACCCAAAAGAAAATCTCCTCGGGTAAAATTTTAAGCAAAGCAGATACTCTTATGCCTATACTAAGTTTTAGCCGCATACACTCCCTATTCTTTTATGTATGTCTTCGTTCAGATTTTTTCACTGAGGAAAGAATATGAGGTCTGACTTGTAGATGGATTTATGGCTCTCTGGACCAAGTCGGTAGCCACGACGGAGTTATGCGTTAATCTCCGCTTCACGCTCTCGCAGTTTCTGATGCTCTCCCCGGGGATGCTCGTGTGCGTCGTGAGTCCGAATGGATGCGATGGCCAGTGGTTCGGCCTCACGATGACAGAGATGTCAGACCCACGTCCTTAGTTCCTCCCTCTTGTCCCAGTGTGTGTCGCCTTCTCTCCCGGAGACCCCTCTCCTCTCCCCGCTCGATCCCTTCGCCAGCAGGCCGTCCACTCGGAGCGTGGGAGAGACAACTCTCCGCTCTCGACATCACCCCGCTGCCCAGACTTAATTTATGACCTCTTCTCACCTCCCCTGTGTTCCTGTGAAAGCTCAGTTTGAGTCAGCGCATTCATATTTCTTGTCCTCTGGAAACAGACCGTTTTGCCAAATCGTTGACCATTTCTCTCCTGACTTCTTAAGAGTATGGAGTTGACCCCCTTGGCCTTCGTTGGCACGCTGAATGGGAACGAAGCCAGGGAAGCGTTTTTCCGCATGGCTTTTAAAGATTTTGATGAATGAAAAGTCAAATGCTTTGTCTTTGAAATATCGCTTGCCTGTGAATGATTGGGAATATGCTCTCAAACCATCAACTTTCTGAAACGTTTTGGCCAAAAATCCACAAATATTGTAGGAGTTTGGGTCAATTAAGCAGTTTTCCACTAGATCAACAAAAAACTCAGTTATTTATCATAAAATCTTAAAGCGTAATGACAAATAATAGAATTGTATATCACACGGATTATTTTCCATTTAATTATATTCTATTACATGTCTAATTTTTCTCATTCTAAAAATACGCTCACCATGAAATTACATCCTAAACACGCAGGAAGGTGTAAACTGATTGGTTATACAACTGACACAAAAAAGTTTAAATGCATAGTAGGAAGACTCAATCTTAAGTTTGCAAGTTTCCAAAGTAATTTATCAATCCGGGCGCGAAGATAAGATATTCAATTCCATCCGTACTTCACAAAAGCGGAGACGCCCGCGGGTTCATTCGTTCGTGAGACTGCGCACATGTGAGAGCCCATAAACCCTCGACAAGTAAACGTACAACTCTTCTATAGAATGTAACACTCTGCCGGCCCATCCAATTGAAATTCTCTTCCGTCAGGCGACCACAAAACGGCACTCTGGCAGCGAAATGGGATCCAGCGATTACTACCCCATCTGTCGTCCTCTAAAATAAACAGTGTATCCCTCTTCTCTCGCTCCCCATCCCCGTGGCCAGCCTCTTCCTCCCCTTCTTCTGCCAACACAGTCATCCCCTCATTTCCACACATCCCCCCTCGTTTCCACCCCACCCTCTGTCCGACGCCTCTTACTCCTACCCTTAAAACAGTCCGCTTGCTCCTGGTTCTTGCTCCTCCGAGATTTTCCTGAAAGTTATCACGAGATGAAGTGGAAGGTTGCCATAAACGAGGGTGGAAACTTAATATTTTGCACAAACTTTACGTTCGAAACGCAAGCAAATTTTGACTTAATGAGCTACGATCAGGGGCAGGCAATGTTTCCAAAATTAATTTTTCTCACAGTTCGGCCTGATACAATTTCATCTAAATATTTTAAACACCATTTGGGAATCGCAAGATTCCTTCTACGTAAGTAGAAAAGAGTCTTATTTTTTTTAAATCTCGATACTTTTTCATGCTACAGTTGATAACAATTTAGAAAGGAATCTAGCGCTTATTATGGGAAGAAATTGAGGATGGATTATTCTGCCTTTTACGTCCGCTTGACTGTTGTTTCTTAACGCTTTACGCTGCTATATTTTTATGCACGTGTTTGATTAACCTGTGTGGAATTATTGTGGCTGCAGCATAAAATTGGTCGCCAAAATATCTATATTGATGATGGAAATTATATCTTCCCAGAATTCCTCGTACAGAGATGAAGGGGTAAGTACGCGGGATTGAAGTGTATGATGTCGTTGATTGATCATATAAGATAGAGACCTTCATGTGGTCAATTATGCTTTTAAGAATAGGTGAATTGGACGGTGAGAGACTGTGTAGACGAATAAGGAGTATCATATAGAAACTTCATCACCCAATTCTTAAAAAAAAGGCGCCAAGGGGACCTTAGTTTGAGCTTCCTCTAACGAAAAAAAAACTTCTTACCAAGCCGGGATCCAAATCCAAGTTTTCAGAAAGCCAATACTTAAGCTACATATGCTTTACTCATGCTCTTGTACAAAAATTCTCACTTGTGCCGTGGGACGAGGCATTTAATTCGGGATCCAACCCTTCCGATCCTAGCCTCACTAGTTTCCTCACCCCTCTGGTTATATTTAAAACTGGACCCCTTCCACCGCCTCCTCTCTTCCCCTCACCCACCCCAACCCCAACTCGATCCCTCCCTTGACTCCCGAGAGAGTCGAAACCTTTAAGCAGAACTCTTTTAGCCGCCACTTTCGCTTTTCCCTCTTCTTTTTTTCCCCCAAACCTCACTCCCTCCTCCCACGGCATTCCCTGTAAACTATCAACCAACCTCCTCTTCCATCTTCCATTCCATGCTTTCCTCCCTCCCTCAGCCCTCCTCTCTCACCCTTGATATATATTTGTGTTGGGTTCTTAATTATCCATTAAGATCTCAAAGATTTAGTGTGGCGTGTCTCCAAGCGAGCCACCCTTTTTCCCATCCACCGTCCTCATCCCCTCCATATCTGTTTTTCTTTCCCTTTTGCATCCCTCTCTGACTCCTCCACTTCCCCCTTTCCCATTCCTCTCTCTCTCCGTTCTTTTCCTTCTCTTCTCTTTACGTTTCCCTCCCCGGTGGTACCGTTTCACGATTCTGGACAATTAACCAATTGCTGAGACACCTCGCCTGTTTCCATTGCTGCGTAATGACCTGGTATTCTACCACCGCTCAAAAACCAGTTGCATATCTCCGAGCGTAGGGGATAGCGTCCTCATTCGCCCCCTTGTAAAATAAGAGCGGTGCTAATTGGTAATCATCAAGATTACGGCGAGGTACTTTAAACCATAAGATCAGGAATCGTATTGCAGTGTTTGAAGTATTAGGAATAGATAGGTTCTAATCCATCAGTTTGAACGAAGTCGACAGCTACTATAAAAATTAGGAAGAAAAAGTAAAACATATTTACTGAGCCAAGCCAAGCTCATGTTTACCTCTGGATATAGACAGGATATGGAATTTTTTGAACGGGTTTGAGATTCTTTCTTCATCAATTTCTTAATCAATTTTCATAACTTTTCTTGAATCATGCTTCCTTATGCGAAATCATCAAATTTAGTTGAACTATATGTCGTTTCTAATCTTTTTTATTACGCTCAGTAACAGATATTGCCTTCTGTCAATTCAAAGCGCCACAATAAGCCAGACAAGCTTACTGCGCGAAAATATTGACGTTATAATCTGTTGCTCAACTGCATATACTTTCTCTCGCCTACCTAGAATCCTAAGCGTAACCTCTTGCACCTAATCTCGTTTAATGACGATCGTAGAATGCGTAGATTAAGATATACCGGCCATGAGTTATACTTGACACCAAATAAGCCCTGTCTAATAATTTTTCTTGGTCTTCTTTGTTCCGAATGATTCGCATATCTCTTGTAATTCTTTTTGACTTTGTGAGATTTTATAATTCTTGTCCATCGAAGTGTCACTTTCGCAAACTAGTCCAGCATATTTCAACTCATTTATTTTCCAGGACTTACCTTTTGATTGCATAACTAAATCATTCCCATACCACGAGCACTAATATATGTGTTCTATTTTCCAAAGTGTGTATTTACATGGCATACTAACGACGTTAATACTTAAGGCTAGCCTTAATCTCATGTAATAATTCAAGCTTAAAAGATGAGGTCAAATCGAATGGAGTATACTATTAAAATGCATGCCATGCCACCTGTGAGTGTGAATTTTCTCATAAACACGCCATTTCCGGTAGTGGCGTAGATTTGGCGCGACCAAGCAAGACTTCAGAGGTGAGAAAAGCTATGGCCCGAAGAAGGTAGCATAGGGGATTACGAAATTTTGTTCATGATGTGCAAATTCGGAGGCCAGCCTTAACTAACGAAGGCTTCCCTTTGACGTTATCGCCATGCTATTATCACTGAATGTGCGTGAATCATAATTTATCAAGAACCATTGGAGCATGTAAAACATTGCGTTCATCTTATCTTGGGCAGAGTGTTAAAAATAGCTCTGTAGAGGATATGACTTTGTTAGATGGTCGCCAATTCCGCCTCGTTACATTCATTTTATGAGCATTTTAACGTCTAGTGAGTAGTGAATTTTTGTCCGAGAGTTGATTTTTAGGATTCGATTGAGTTTATGATAACTATTACAATGCTAAACAGAAATAGCAATTAAAATATGTTATGAGGGATAACTCTTAATTACTTCCTTTCCCATTCCTGTTCCATTCCTTGATGCCTCAGAACTCAGGAAGCTAGAATTAAGTCAGTAATTTTTTCCATCGTTAACTTGTAAGGACATCAAAAGAAAGGTTATGATTCCCAGTTATAACTCCTGACATGAGAGAAAGACAGATAGCACATCTGTAATCCAAGTTTCCTACCGGCCGGTTTGACGATCAATAATTAAATTATATCCTAAAAGTCACCCAAAGGGTGACTCACGTAGAGTAAATTTCTATAACATTTGATGTTACGAAATTTTAAAGAAATATTTTTATTTTATCAACAGTGGTTTGTATATTGCTTAAATATTATTAATCCAACTTCCCTAGATAAATGAGCCTCTGTATTATCAACTATAATGCCACGATTTTAAATTTTATTTATATTCGTCAGAAAATTACTTTTTTAAAATATCCGACCGGGTATTTGAGCCTAGCTAATGTATTTTCGCTGCATAAGATATTCCGCACGCATCGTCTGTGCAGCACTCCGATGAACAATATGCATTCAAACCAAGAGTTGCTTAACTATCCACAATATGACTCAACGCCTTAGCGATCACGTTGCAAATTAGCTCATAGCCGCCATAATACTTCTTAGAATTTCGCTTGTGGTTGGGAATTTTTATTGCGTTAGCCATTACCAATTTAAGTTTCTATTAATGAAGTGTATTTTTACCATTTCTGTATCCCAGGCACTTTGCGGCGTATCAAAAGGCACAAGAAAAATAATTTATTGAACTATAAAAATTTGATATTAACCTTAATTCATTTAGTTTATGTAATAATCGATTCACTTTGAATATTGTTAGCTCGATGATAGAGGATTGATTTCATTGCATTTATTTTTACCTGAAAATAATATTTTTCAGGATTTCTCTCTTAATTCTTGTTTATTTTCTTGTAATAAACGACATTATGTTCGCAATTATATAATACCTTCATTTTAATTTTAATGGCTAAGAAAAGAATTGTTTGTTGAAATTCAACTGATTGCTCATAGTTTATCTGAGATGAGAAAGAAAAACTTTTCGAAATTTTTTTTCAAATCGTGATAGACAGTTTTTTTTCTTTTTTGGTTTATCGGTGTATGTATCTAAATTGCGCTCGTTTTTCGCTGGCAGCCAGTGCCAAGACTTTATATAGGACAAAGAGCTTAGAAGCATACCAATATTCTATCTGCAACCGAACTCGGTGCCGATTTCATGTAGACAATAGCGCTGGTGAGCCGATCATTGCAGCCGTTTCCATCCTTTTAAAATTGTGCACTTCTAAATGGCCTAGTTCGCCCTGTCTCATCATCCCGTGACATGCCAAACAGTTGGACCCATCAGAGTAATAGGACACACTTCCACCTTACCTTAACTTTTCTCTCACACCTCTAATCTACCAACCACGTACTCTTATTAGGAGTAAACTTTCTCTATTATCTCTCTAGATATATTATAATCTCTATGATTCAAATTGCTTCTGTTCGAGAAAGTTTCGCCACTCTTGGCTCGTTCACCGTGCGCGGCCAGCACTTCTCCGCCGGTCGCTCCGCCCGTTAAATCCTTCCGCTTCGTTCGCACCTCCGACTCCAGCGACCATGCTACCGTTTCTCGCCCAGGACTCCCTCGCCGTCGTCCCAACTCTCCTTTCCCACCCTCCCATCCCCCCTCGAACTCCCGGGGACGTAACACCCGACTTTTGCGGCCATACATCTCCGACCCCGGCCGCCCTTTTCCTTCTGTCGCGCTGTTAACACGGCTGGACGCCTTTAACGTATGCTTTCCTGCGTCCTGCTGGCCAACCGTACGATGGAGCATTCCCCCCCCCCCCTTCCCCCGCCGCTCCTCGTTCCTGGAACGATGAGTCCCAACCACCAATGGCATCATTTACCCGTCAGAACCCACCACCCCTACCTTCTTCATCTCCCTCCTTCCTTAATTTTTCCTCCTCACGTTCCCTCATCAACCGGGTCCACGATCCCCGCGGAACCTAATTAATGAATTCCGCCGGGAACTGTTCCATTTTCGCCGAGGGCCGGCGATTCGTGCCGCGAGATTGTACGGAACACAGATGTCGGTATGCGATACGTAGGATATATTGCATTGTGATATCGATCATTCAGGAATTGACGATCGATATGGACGATATGCTATCTGGGCGATTTTCTTATCTATATCATGATCCAAATGTTTTTCTATCTACTACTCTTCCGGAAACTTACCTTAATTAATTTCCTATTTTATCTGTTCATTTGATTTTCAGTATTCTCCTCCAAAACCACATTTTAAATGCTTCTAATCTTTTCTAATGATATAAGTGATTCTGTGCGATACGAAGTAAGATGTACGATGCAAAATGAATAGCGTAATGCAATGCACGATATGTGAAGCAGGAGTATAAACTAATAATTTAATAAATATATGTAAACATTTATAATATATATTGGTGTAAAATTTAATTCGTTACCCAATATGGAAACTTGAACATCGCGCAGGGGAAGCAAACAATATCCATTAGCCACAACTCCAGAGTTGTTCGCCCTTCTAAAAAATATCGTTATCCTCATTTCTCCTTCCTAAGGTTCCTAGATTTTTTCTCATTGTTTCCTTTTATTCTTTTCTTAGATATCGTTTTTTCACCGTCCTTTGTTTATTTTCTCTGTCCCTTTGTTACCATCATTCGTTCTCCTCCATCAGTTTGACGCTCGACTATTTCTATTCCTGCAAACACCTCTCTGATCTTCGCATCCCTTTGCTTGGCTCCCCCTAACCCCTCCTACTGATTAGTGCGTGGAACATGAGGCAGAGAGGAGCGCAAGTGTAGCTGTTGTGCCGCATTAATTTCACGATTTCCATCCGAAACGGACGGGTTAGTCGGGGCGAGCCTCATTCGGTTGGTTAGGGTGGCTGGCTGGGTAGGATTGACGCCGTCACCCGTTAAACCACGTTTGGTTTATTTTTTTATATCCTCTTTTGTCACAGGCGATGCCTCGTTTCTAGACATTCTTCAAGTAGAGAAATTATTTTTAGTCTTCGTTCGTAAATGTTCATCAGAAGTTGCTTTGACTGTTTTTTTCGTGAACGGCTACTATCAGGAATAGAGAAAATATTTAAGAGTAAGAGAAAAACTTTGGCCATTTCTGAAAAATACTACACTCCTGATAACAAATGGATGTATGATATAAGTTTCGCAATCATGTACATACCTACATATTTCAAGTTATTAGGAATTATTACTGGTACATCTACTCTTTAACTACTAAATCCATTACATTAAGAATACCTGTTGCTATTGATTTTGAAGTAGATGAGTCCATGTGGGAGAAATGCTTGATGTAGATCAACCAAGGAATTCTCGTGAGACTCCCTCGCTAATTCTATATTTCTGAGGCCTATGTAAGCAACTATTAAATCGTGTTACTTCAGTAAACGGTCTCTCACCTTACCATTGAAATGTTATTTCATTATACTTGTTTTGCCATGTCACTCATTGATTGGTGCCAAAGGAACCGTATGCGTTCATTTGGTGAACACATGGTGTCAAGTCCCTGGTGAGTCGTATTGTAAATGACTTCTATGCCTAGTGTAAATGCTTGTTTCGGTGAGTGGCGTAATGAATGTAGCAACAGACTACTCCATTTCATCCAGTCTTTCCCGAACAAGCAGCGCTAATACAAAGCAAGTTTTTTTCGGAGAGAATCCAGCAAAAATCAATCTATTTAAGATGGCTGAAACTCACACTGCCGTTCCGCTGATTTCATGTAATCGTCGCATCGACTTGCGAGGACTAATTAAAGATAAAAAAAGCATATCACCAGGCGGCGCGCGTTATTTTTTCTACTCCCGGCAGTACCATTAATCGTCGGGAATATGTTGCCGTCCCTTAATTACTGTTCCATTGTAATTATGCGGAAAAAAACGCGATAAACGCCATCCATTCAGGTCACCACACCTAAGCAGTAAAATTTTTTCCCTCGTTACAAATTAGTCTTCCCTCTCCCCCTCCACATCCCGTTTTCCTCCCCTTCCCTCAACGCAGTGGAGACCCTTATAACTCTTGGCCAACCCTTATAAAATCATTAGCTATCCATCTAATCCTCCCTGGAATCCATTAAAACGAATCGTTCCCTACCTCCTTCTTTCCTCCTCCCCCTCATCCTACCCTCCAATCCCATTCCACTTCTCGTGCACGCATCCCTTCCCCATTTTATAACTTAGCCTCTTCCCTTTTGATATCCTTCTCATTTCTCGTCCCTCCGTTACCCTCCCCTATCGCCCACGTTTTATTTCTCCACAGGTTCCTCGTAAACTATTCCCATCGCCTGCTTCGGCTCTCGGAATGTACGCATTCCCAAAGCTTTTTTCCTTTCCATCCTTCCTTCCACGAACCGTGAGTTATCCGGGGATCATCTGGTTTGTGTGCCGGCTAAAGTACTTCTGTGGTTCCATCACGAGGGAACGGGGACGTATCAAGACGTTGGGGAAGATTTTTCATTTGCATTCTGATCTTTCCTTTGGTATATCGCTCCGGCTGAATCAAGCATTAGTCATCGCCAATGGATATTGCACACATTGACGCGCACGTGAGCAAGATTTAGCACTGGTATTGACTAGAGGGCAGTTGCTTTTGTGACCACCAAATGAGTGGCGATAACAAGTAGCTTGCTCTAACTCCGTGGGGAAATTCACTTGGGATTAGGATGACTAGGTGGTGAGTTTTCGGCCAGGAGTGTCCGGCAAACACAACGTTCGAATCACATTAAAGGCAAGTGATCGTTCGAAGATGAATTTCTTCTTTGGCGACACTATTATTTTTGGCCTATCTTAGTGAAAATCCATGGTCACAAAAGAAAATAAACTACCAATGAATTTTTTAACAATACTAGTGTAAGGCACAAATGGTTTAAGTGCGACGGTTTCGTCACCTGTAGATATCACCTGTCCGAAGAAACGTCCGAGGAAGAAGTCCGAGTATGAGTGTATAGTTTCAACACATACATAATATTTGATTCCACTTTGGTACAAGCTCCTTTCAATATTAACACTCAGTTCGTCGGTGGAACATATTACTGTGAGATCCATTAGCGCTGTTCCGTGAAATTTGGCTGATTCCGATGCCTGGCTTCTCACCACTCTTCCTCCTCCTTAAAATCCATTCTATGAACACCATTTGACCTATCTATTCAGAGTAGTACAGATGACATCAGTCGCCGGTAATCTACCTACCGTCTTCAGAACACTGGAGCTCTCTTTACCCTCTTGCCTCTTCCTTGCATCTTCATTCTAATCCGCCTCCATCTTTCCCGAGGTGATAACTCTAGATTCAGCTGCCATTCATTGCCTTCTTATCAAGATCCATCGTTAATTCTTCACCGCTTTTATTCCTCTCCGCCCTTTTCGAGCTCATGTTTCCCTCCTTTGCCGTCTGTGCTTTCCAACGGTAGCGAGGACTCACGGCCAAGGGCCCGAGGGCGACAATAATTACCCTTAGCTTTGGGAGTCCCTGGGTCAGGTAATGAATGAGGGTACTCAATTTGTTGTTTTTTATTGCTCTGGCAGAGTGATCTCGGGAAAGCATTTATAGTTCATTACTTTTTTTCCGTACCCTCCAAGCACCGAAGAGAATCTATTATATTTTCATTGAAGTTTACTGCACTTACAGATAAGACCAACATTTGGACACAGTCCGTCCAGGACTTGAGCCAAACCATTCACTTGGTTGAAACATGCCTCGTCTGATTGCACTTTAAAGTTACTGCATCATAATTACCCTTTTAGAGGGATCTGTATTTAGCTTAGTGCGATGGCAACGAAATTATCTTTATAATTACTTTTCAGTTATTATTATTCAACAATTACATGGTAGGGCAGTTATTATATGGCAGTGTAATTGCTACTTTGTGACACTCTATATGTTCTAATTTTAACTATTTTCTTCAAATTCATTCAGAGAGCTGCCTCACTGAAAGCCTCTCTCACGCAATTCTTTGCGATACATAGCAAACGTTTGTCGAAAGCTGAGCAGTGTTGGTAAAGTGATCAAGTCTGTACCATCTAAGATGAAAATATATCATAAATTTCAATTTAAATTTCTCCTAATTTTAATGAATGTGAGTTGAGCTTGGCCTTTTCATACCCTTAACTTCTGTCTTGTGGTCAAAGTGGTCAAATGTTCGACTCTATGAGACTTCCAACTACTTGATAGACGGAGTGCTTGCACTGTGATCGTTCAGCGAGTGGAGTTAAACTAATGCATTTTGGACCATTCAACCGTTGTCTTTACGGGAAGCGGCCCAGCTCAAAATTTCACTCATCGGTGTCAGTGCTGCTCGATTGCTGGTAGTGTGAGGACGTGTGCAGGTATCGATGCCCGCTATGGATACCAAGAATAAGCGTGTTCATTGCTTCTCTGATGGTTTACTTCACTCGACAATGTGCTCTGAAGCATGATTTTTTGGCGTCTGACATTCCCAATTTGGAATAATGGCGGTGGGAGTTTTTATCAGTGGTTAAGTGATCCATGCATATAGGGTGGGGTTCGTAATTGCTTATCGGGAGGAAGCATCACTGAGGAAGATAAAGAGCAAGTAAGTGAATTAGTACATTTGTTTATTTATATTTTTTTCCTTGCATTAGTTTCTGTGAATAGCTGGTCAAAACGGAGACTTCCCCCACTTTGCTCGTATAAAGGGGAGCAATTATTTCATGCGGAAATTAATTAATGGGATACTTTAATTTACACCTGAGTAAAATTGAGGGTAGTTCATGGCTCAAACTGCTAAATTAATGAAGTCTTGAACTGTTCCTCGGAAACAAAAGCCCTTGAGCCCGGGTGACGCGAGTTTATTTCTCTTGACTTAATCGTTAGCGAAAATGGTCCGCGAAAATCATGATGTCATCGAGGTAACTCATATTATTGGCACCAATTATCCTTGTCATTCTACCCCAGTGGGACTTCATCACTCGCCTTGTGATGTGATGAAGTCCCACTGGGGTAGTTCAAGTAATCATCTGTCTGTCTTTTCTGTCATTTGACTATGTGGATAATTCGAGAATATGCACGCGACTCTATAATTTTTTCGAGCTTGTGTCATCGTGCCTTTGAATATGCGGGCTTTGCTTCCTTGATATCATCCATTTTCATAGATCACTGTTTTAGAAACTGTTTTTGCTCTAGTAGACGCAACTCTTTTTTTTACTTAGCCATTTGGTTTTAATTACCTTTTCTCATTGTTAGAATTTATTTACTTATCAGCTGTTAAAAAGTATTACTGGTCTTTTACACCTGTAAATTGCTTAAGAGCTGTTAAGTACAGTGTACAATGAAGTGAAGGTGTATTGATTCTGTTTATTTCTTTAAGGTATTTTGTATGAATTAGGAAACAGTTGGTTCTATATCCACTATGGCGTAGAATAAGTTAAATTTTGAAAATCGTAGTCACCACCTTGGTAACCCGCCGGTATTGAAAACCGGAGATCACATACTATAGGAATCCCGCATCTAGAAGGGATATTGGCTGTTGGTTATATGGGTGAGTTGAATGACGATATTAGCTTTTATTGTATTTGTTTTCATACAAATATCGCCAATCTCATATTTGCCCACGGTTTAAAATTATGCATTCATCTGACTTAATTCATGAAACGTCTCATTTATCTGAATCTCCCCTCGAGCACAGAAGGCTAGAAATGAACAACGTCCCTCATAATTAGCTCTCACTCGCTACATCGTGGGTGCTGCCTTGCCGCTCGCCTCGTCTCTTAATGCCGCGCTCCTCGCCCAGGGGCGCCCGGTCGGCGACCGCCACAACTCCCGCCGCGCCTCTGCAGCTCCCTTCCCCGCCGTACGCCACCCGTGCTACGGACCCTCGCCATGAAAAAAGCGTTCTCACCTTTCCATGGAACGGATCCAGCATTCATTTTAATCGTGTGTGACCTGATCTTCGACGAATTTAGTGGGTTCGTATCATGCCAAAAATCCAACTCGTGACAAGGAAGTTGAATATCGAGAGGACAGGTTATGAAATCAGAGAAGGTAAAGGAATACTATAAGTTGAGTGTCCGGTAAACCTGTTCTTCCTAAGGTGTTTGATGGAGTACTTTAAAGTGAGTGAAGTTCCATGCTTGACGTAAAGCGGAGGCGTATTCAATCGTCGATTGTAGTTTCCGTCCTCCTGGGACATCTAATTGTGAAGGACCACTTGACGCCTGTTCAAGTACAGATTAACTTTATTTATATCGCCACAGCAGTTATCGCGCATTGGCACGGGTAAAGTGTGACCTCGCCATTCTACTATTCAACGATTAACAGATTGGATTCCTAACATGGCTGAATTGTGTCATCATTAAACTCAACGCTAGGAGACCGGTGTCCCTCTAACAAGCGCAAGCCCTATGGATACTTGGGGGATGACATGGAGCTGATGCAAGGTTAAGGGAAGGTTATGATGCTGAGGAAGTATGACAGTTCTGGGAGAGGATAAAATCAGAGAGGATATATTTTTTTTAAATATTATGCCTTGGAGTTATTATGAATGTTGCATGTGAGTTTGGATGGTGAGGAGGGAATAAGTTAAAGTGAGAGTGATATATAGTGAGGGAAACGTTGAGGTCAGGGAGAAAGCGATAAAAGTCAGGTGAGGTGCGGCCAGCGAAAAGGAGTGGGACTAAACTTTGTAGACTTTGTTGGATAGGAATTACGAAACGATTTGGAGAGCAACGGACAAAGGTAGTGTGTCAAGGGAGCGCCATTGCAGATGGAGGGAGTGACAGTGTAAGGAGTAGATGAGACGGGGGAAGACTTACAAGGGAATTAGTGAGGGAATGCTGACGAGTGTTAAGGATGCAAATATTTTATTTAATTTTTCCAGTTTTCTTTTATATCAAGGTACAGTTGAGCTCAACAGAATAACATTAATCAAAGGCGTAAGTATAGTTGATATTAGTGTTAAATGTCAAAACAGCGGCTCCGAGTTAGTTGCTATACTTTGATGAGACGCTTATAATTATAAATTGATGGTGATACAGTTAGCTAGTGATTTCTGTCGTCGCCCAATTTTTACCGTACATACAAATACTCTAAATTTATGCTGTAACAAAAAACAGCGCCAAAAAGATGTCTATTACCGTCGTGACATCCACGCTTCTTTTCACTGCACTAGGAGTATTTCTCATACCTTTTCCAAAACGAAAGGTCTTGAGGTACCTCAAGCTTTTGTAAAATGAGTGTTAAGAAGGTGGGAATGTATTCGGAGGAGAAGGTGAGCCCCAAGGATTAGGGAGAAATGAGGTGAAGAAGACGAGGACAGTCCAAGGAAGGGGAGGAATTGGGGGGGAAGGGGGCTCATGCGTGTCTCTGAGCATCATGGGCAAAGGATGAGGAGAATGGGGTGGGATGGGGGGTGCTAAAGGGCTGATCTGGAAGGCCAGGGCAATAAAAAGCCTTCCTTTTCTCACCCGATGGGGATAGCAGGCCGTGGAGATGAAATGGAGTAAATCACTCGGAATGGGAGGTAGAGAAGAGCTTTGTCTCGCATATAATCCTCCAGCATTGGCTTATTCTACTCCTCTTTTATCGCCATTTGAGGAGAGCACTCTCTCCACGAGGATTACAACCAGATATCTTTACGTTTTTCCACTTCAGCTCGAGTCGAATATCTTGCCTTCTTCCGGGGATAAACAACCCAAAGCATTTCGTTATTTTCCAATTGACGTTTCTGGGTCGTGACGCGTCGAGACATCGGATGCACATTTTCTTTTATGCAAAGGATCAAGTCATTTGGTAAAGTGGGACGGCAATAATACTATCAAGATTGTTGCGACCGTACTCCCTCGGGGAATGGCATGAATTCTTTCCTAGGGAATATTATATAGAAGACAACTCTCGAATTTAAGTGCAGCCGTATAATACTTGTATCAGGTGATGCAAGGATATTTCACCGTTTTGTGGCAATCATCAAGCTGACACATCAAGCATATCATAAGGTAACTTATTTCATTGCTTTTTCCGTCCTCACCATTCTCCTCCAAGCACAAATGGCTCATTTTTTCCGCGTACTTGGACTTCCATTATCGATTTGCAAGTTGTTCTAACGCAGGTATAAGCTCATAAATGGGCAACAAATTTAGCAAAAGTGAGGATTAAAGTTTAGGCACAAACTTTTTATTACAGTTCCATATGTAACAAATTTTATAAAATCAGAATTAAAAATGCCCCGTATTCGTCTCATTTTACTCAAATTTCTTTTGCAGTACCCACGCCAACATTCCGCATATAAGAAAAAAGCAAAATTTCGACTTAGATAATCTTTAGCTGCTACCTGGCATCTTTTTGCTACAATTTTACGATGCACTTTTTTCATTTCCCTCATGAAAATAATCATAAACTTAATCTGACCGAAGAAGGCTCCTGAGTTAGTAATGCATACAAAATGAGATGATGTAGTCTCTCGTTCGTGAAAATTCTAAAGGCAGCCGAACAGTTTTGTAGTATCGGGAATGCAATATCCCTGGAGTCCATAGTGATAAATCGTCTCTTTGTAAGGGTAAAACTGACTTATAAAGACTGATAAAATGCTTTTCTTGAGGAAAACATTCGAGGTACAATCCTCCTCTCTCACGGTATATAGGCATGCTGGGAGTACCCCCTGCGTAATACAGCAGCCCTGAATAAGTTCAATGAAGATACTCGAGTCCATTTCACACCCATGATCTTGTCACTGCATCTTCCTTAAATAGCTAAGCTTCGCTATTTCGCAGACTCGAAATAATTTATCTTTTTGGTAGCGGCTTGTAGACATGCATCTTGAAGTATGAAACATGAAAGCGGTGAAAAAAGGAAGCTTAGGGGTACGTCTAGCATAAAATTTTGATCTTCTGGTAGATAGCCCAGGCAGTTCACTTGGATATTGTGACGAAAACTCTTATACGTGAAGCTAAGCCTTATTTTAAGTCATTATATACCCGATAAAAACTTAGATTAGATTCGTTTCTCCTTAAATGGTAAAATAGCTCAGATGAAAAATGTTGAATATCTCCAGATTACGAAAACCTTTTTCTGAAATTCTTCAAATCTGTGTTTATGTCAAGAAATCATAGTGTAAGACATATAAAGTCTGTTTGTGTATGAGATACCGGCAGCTGACTTTTATGGTCACCTTTGTCTCCACATTACGCGGCTGGTACATGATAAGCAGCACAGCAGAAACTGATCAATCTTATTCAGGTGACATTCACGCTAAATTATCTCTTCCCGCTCTATTCCTCCACTGGTATCCATCGTTTTTTCCATGTGATTGATGGGGATTCAAAGGGTTCAATTTTAGATCAACACCAAATTCAAACCATTAAGTTCTAGGCGGTCATATCTTTCTCAAATTTGGAAATACGGTTTTGGCATGCTAGAATGTTTTCAATTCCTGAAATGTAATCTTTTTGTTCATTTCTAGCCAAGGGCATAAAAATGTGCTAAATTTTAGTTGTATTGATGAAATTTTTGTGCATTTATTTGCGGAAATGAATATTGTTATGCATTAGTGATGAAAGAGGTTGTTATAGTTTGAATTTTAAGTGTTCGAGATATCTGAAATCATTCTTTAGTGTGAACACACAAATTAGCGTCGAAATACAAGTTATGCGATCAAACATCAATCATGGGAGTTACATTATTCAATTAAAAAAGAATTAATAAAAATATCCTGAGGTATTTATCTGCAAGCTTGAATGCGAAGCATTTTGTCACTTAAGTCAAAAGCCAGAGGCACATGGGTGCTTCATCTCCCCTATTGAACTTGAAAGACTGCTCTCCGATTCTAACCCCGCAGTAAAGAGAGGTGGTGCTGTGACAAGACGGATTCGACCGATTGCTCCCTCTTCGGTGTTTGGTGAGGGCCAGATGTTAGGGTATAGTTGACTGTGATCGGATCTCACCCCGGGTGGAAAGAGGGGCGAAGTGACCCGGACGAGTGATGCGTATGATTCGCCGAGGCAAGAGAGGATCATGGTAATTCGCAGCAGGGGTGGTGGATGAAATGGGAGTAATGCTCTTTTTAATCTTTTCTACGTTTGACACCTCGTCTAATCCAATTCCGAGACTTATTGATGGGTTTTTATGCTTAGAGATTGTTGAACTGAGACTTGACACCTCCTATCCATCACGCTTTCCATTAAAACTGTCTGCTTTCAACAAAATATAATTTAATGAAATTGTTAGAGTTCTGGCATGGCGTTTACACAAAACCTAAGTGCGAAATTTTACAGGGATTGTTATGAGTGTTGACAGATAATTCCGGATTTACTGATAGAATAGTGCCTTTGGAGCTTTGTTGACAGAGAATTGGTTTTAAAAGAAAGAAGGCATTCTAAAAATTGCAAAAATATATGATCCGCGGTGTAGCCAACATGGTACAATAATATCTATTTTGGGTAGAAGTACTCCATACATTACTGTATTCTCGTTCAATAGTGTCAGATTCCGGCATTGATCTTTTTCTTATTTTACATTTAATTAGGGGAAAATATTTTTTCAAGTAGCATGTACCGTAGTAAATATAAGCTATGAAAAATATATGTTTTCTGGTCATAATATATCCAGACATTTCCCCAAGTATCTCTACTTCCATGCGTTGTTTCCTGTAAATTAATTGCGAGCATTTATAGCTGATGAACGAACTGGTAATTGCGTCCGCTCATTGCTTTGTCCCCTTTGCTCCGAAGCCTTTCGAGGCAGCATTTAAATGAATCGACCGACCATGGACGGCGCATAATTGAAACAGCGCCAACTTATCCCGAAGATAGGACATCTCGTAAACAATTTTTCGAGTCCCGAAAGCGCTTTGGGGTCGTCGAGACACGATGATGTCCTTGGAGGCAATTACTTCGCTCCGTGAAGTGCTCTCCGTCACCCGCCTTCCCCGGAAAAATCCCACAACGCTCCGCAGCCGTGCAGCGTCGTGTCGTGGAGTGGAAAGGCTGTTGTGTGTGCGTGGGGGGCAAGCAGTGGATATGAGACAGCGAGGAGAGGGGACAGAAAGCAGTTCGCTCGGTAGAGGGATGGGCGGGAGGTGGAAGCAGAGATGGGACACAGCGGAGAGTGAGTGGAAGACAGTGCAGCGGGGAGGACCGAAGAATATGTGGCCCGAGCGGTCGATAAATCACGGGAGACTCGCCACTTAAACTTGGTGACCTCTGACCCCATTCCAATCTCCCATTTCCCCTCCACCCCTTCCACGTGACCCCTCTCCACTCCACCCATCTCTCCCCGCCTCCCCAGTCCACCACGCCCCTCCCCCTTTTCCACGCCTGCGCAGTCCTCCCATCGCCCCCACGGGGTTGACCGGGGACAGGTAGAAGGGGTGGGCATGTTGAGAGGGAGCAGAATGCGCAGTGTCGGGGCCGACTATTTTTCTGCACCATTGGAAAAAATCCTGTCTCTTTTGTCTTCCCTCACACGCTGCAGATGTTCCACACACAACCCCTGTGCTCCGAGTCTAGTGAATTGATGGGGTCCCGCGGCTAGTGCTGTGATGGGTCGGCTGGAGTATCCACTGTAATACTGGTTCTTTAGCTACGGTCGTCAAATTAGTGGGACAAATTTTTGTCGATTTTTTTCTCTCGGTTGACTTCCGCTATCAATTTTTTTGTTCAGAATAATGCAGAAAGATGTTGTCACCGTCCCGAAAGTCGATGGGATAAAAATTGATTGATATTATTTGTATTTGGAGCAATATTTGGTGATAAGGTACTTCAAGAACAAAGAATTTATTTGACTCCATTTTATTAGTTTTATATGTCACACTCAGCTTTACTCTTTTGAGGCGATATGAACTTTTGATGGATGAAAATTTGCTCGCATTCTGTAAATTTTATTTTACGATCTCCGAGAATGATCTCGTAATTTTTGGCGAATATTTTTATGTAAGCTCTCGGTGTGGATAACAATTACGGCAAATATTTATTGATATTGGCGCAGAAGTTATAGTTTCAGACATAAAGCTTCCAAATGAAAAATAACATTTGTGGTGATACATTCTCTTTCGCCTTCCAGGCTATGAGTTCCTCTGGTGATAAAAAAACTAATTTTGGAGGAAATATGTAAAGGGTTTCTTGAAGTTGCATTTCTGAGGATGGCTATTCATATAATTTTAATGGAAATTTTAATGTGCGTTCTTGTATCATAAATACTATTAGATGATGATGAGGTTTTGAAAATATCTAAAGGCTAGTGACACTTAATATATATGACTGGGATCCTTTGGACGTATTTTCACTTTGCGGAAGAATTTCATCCCAAAACTGTTCAAGAAAATAGCCACCTCTTTTCAAGTCGATCACCGTCCGAGGAAAACTTTTCTTTCAAACATAATGGTGACATGACGTTGACAATCTTCACCGTTCTTCTTCTTCCCCAGTATAAATGATCGCCCACACAATGGCCTTCCGTCGAAAAAGTTCTCATGCTCCATATATATATATATAAATACATTTTTTTATCCCTCTCCCCAACGGTTTTCTCTCTTTGCCTCTAAAAACTCCCTTCAAAACACTAAACGACTCCCAGAATGCTCTCTCGTCTTCAGCCCTCCAACCCTCTCTCCCAACCGTATTTCTACCCCTATACCCCTCTTATCTACACCCTATTTCATCCCCTCCCATGCCCAGAACCTTCCGATCCCTCTTGTTCTCTTAAACCCTATAAACACCACTCACACACTCACACTCTCCTCTTTTATTCCATTAATTTTTTTCACTTCCCCCTTTCGTCCTCCTGCTCGCCTCGCCATCGCCACTACACCTACCCTCACCCATCGTATCCCCTCCCCTGCCTCCTCCTCCCCCTTCCTCTTCGCTTGCCCTCCCGCCCAACCTCCCATCGCCGCTTTAACACTGCTACCAAAATGCTTCGCTCCTGTCTCCTCGACATTTCGGCCATTTACTCAGTGGAATCCTATTTTCTCCTCTCGACATCCCCTAACCCCCCTTTCGTGTTAAGTCCCATGTCCTCCGTAATACCCTTGCCTACTCTCGACTCCCACACCCCCTTAGCCCCCTTCAACCACCCTCTCACTTCCGCGCCGAAAACCCCTGGAAGGTCCTTTCGACCCGCCCATTTTGTCGTTCTCCCGGGCGTCTCTCCTCCCTTCCTCCTCATTCCGTACCACTTTTTCCTTTCTCGCATTCTCCCCAGTTCTCCGTTTTTTCAACCGTTTCTCTCCCTCTCTCTCTTCCATCTTCTTTTATCCTAGTCTCACGTTACTCTCCAACTCTCATTCCATTCACCGTTTCATCTCGCTCATTTCCTTCTTCCCCTCCTTGTTCTCCAGTCCGCTCTGTTTTTCTGACGTATTTTTTTCGACCCCCTTGACTTTTTCTATCTTCTTCATTATTGCTCTTCTCAGCCAATTTTATTGCCTAATCTATAACATTATTACGAGTTTATAAATTATTTTGATAGCTGTTTACTCCAAAATCAGTGGAGAAGATTGCAATGACTATCCTATTTGTGGTTTTGTTTTCTCGCACGATTAACTTCGCTCCCAGGCGACTTTATAAAAATAGAATTGAAATAGAAATAACATTTATTCCTCCTTAATTAATTACATAAGTACAATTTTTATCACAATATTCAATCTTGATTAAGGGGAATATAGGTAACCCATAGGAATCCTGTTTCGGGGCTACCATCATCTTATAACAAAGAAGCAGCGGTTGGTGCAAGTACATTACAAATTTTTCCTAGTTACAAAAAAAAAACAAATACCATTCACAATTTACAGCGTGCTCATAGCATAACAACCTACACAAAATAAATGGTAGAGTATATTAGTTGCCTTTCTACGACATCTAGTTTGGGTGAAGTAAAACAAATTATTGAAGTTGCTGAATTATCACCTCTTGTCATTCCTTTTTGCAATGGCAACTTCACAAAATTACTTCTATGACCATTACCAATGTTTGTGTTCTTTTTATTTTTTTATGTATTTCCTTTATGATCGTATTTTCAGGACGAGACTGACTCAATAATTACATCCATATTTTATCTTGTTAATATTTGTAAAATTTAGCCTGCATTTATTAATCACGCATTGAACTCCGTGCGTTTCCTGAAGCCCTGTCTCTTTCCCTCCTGCTATGTATAATTCCCATGCTCTCCTCTCTTCTCTTACTGTTCTCCTTCCTCCTCATGGTCGCGCGACGACACTCAAAAGACTTGCGGAGCAGAGTGAGGCGCTTGAGAAAAAAAATCAGGGGCGTTACGACCATCTCTCGCGTCGACCCGTTTTACGGCGTTCTTCATTCCACCCCCTCGAGAGCCTCCCTCTTCCCCATTTGCCTTCTTTCGCATAATAGACGCCCTCGGTATCCCCAGAAAGAAGGTCTCCTCCTCGAGAGCTATCTCTCCCCGTTAACTCTCTTGCGTATTCAAGTCGTGGGCTGAGGCATTAACGAGAATTGCCTTTTCCACGGGCCTCCCTCACTCTCTCTCTGCCGCCAACTCTGTCACCCTGCTCTTCCCTGCACCCCCCACCCCTACTTCCCTACCCTATCTGCTCCTCTTTCCACCTCTCGTCGTGCCCCTGCCGGGGGAATTAGAGGGAGCCTTAAAGGATTACGTTCAATATGGCCCGGAGATGTGGAGGGCTGGAGTGAATAAAAAGCCTTGTCGCGTTATTTTCCTCGAATTTAAATCCCGCTGCAAACCTCCACCTCCCCGTCCTTCCTCTCACTCTTAGCGGGGATCTTGTTCTCTCAAAGCTTCGGATCCCTCTCCGGTTTCTTTTTTTTCGTCACCTTTTAAATCCCGCTTCGTCATATGGTTGCATTTCCTATCGTCAGGCTACCTAATTTACTCCGACTTAAAGATTTGTTCCCGGTGAAAATCTGCTTTTATTCTCAGATTTACGTCGCTCATCCCCTTTTCGGAATCATAAATATGCGTTCTTTATTTGCTTTTTAACTCCTTACCCCCCCCATCTTCCTATTTCTCTCTCTCTTAATTTTCCGACCGATCCCTTGTCGCTTTTTGTTCAAAAGATTTTTTCTTTCGGGCGGAGAAGGGGGGGGGCAAAGGGATGTGAAATGTTGGCGGTTGGGGTAAAAAGGGGCTTTCAGAAGCGGCGAATAAAAAGCGGGGGATGCCGCCGCCGCTTTTTAGGCGTAAATCATTCGACCGCTCGATATTTCACGCCCGAGACTCCATTATAAATCTCCCACTCTCTCCTCTCTATTTTTCATCATCCCTCTCTCTGTGCTCATCCCACTCCTCCCTCGCAATCTCTCATTATCCTCCTCTTTCTCGTGTCACCGCCACCTCCACCCCCCGCCCTCCATCACACTACAAACCCCCCCTCCTTCTCGCCCCCTCCATCCAATTTCTCTGACATTCTATTTTCCTCTCAACTGCTCTCTCCTCCTATTTGTCCTCCAACACCGTTCCCCTCATTCCCCACCGGCACTCTATTAGCGGAACCGTTTTGTGTCACCTCTCTCTCTCTCTCCCTGATTCCCAGATTAATGGCTTCTCTTCCACTTGCGTCAACCCACGCCGTGCCCCCGCTTCTAGAGCGCAGATTCCTTTTTCCTCCTCCCACCTCACCATCTCTCTTCCTTTCTCTAGTCCGACATCGCCCTTCCAGTATCCTCTCTGTTCCTTCCTTCCACTTCCTTCCTTCCACTATCCATCTCGCTCGTATCTCGCTTTCTCCATCTTTATTTTTAGATCCCCTCTTTCCTTCCTCTCATATGCTTTTGTAACTTTACACGGTTGTCACTGTTTCGCTCTATCTCCCTACTCCACCCCTTTGCGTAATCTCTTCACCTTTCGCTTTCTCTCTTCCACCCCTCTCGCTCCTTCCTCTAGTCGTTCTCCTATTCCTCTTTCTTTTCTTGATTTATCTCCCTGACTTTTCACGTCCCCCATATTACGTGAAGGGATGAAAACCTTCCATATGAAGGTAGGTGTTTGTGGAAATGCCTCATTGATAGCAATGTGAGATATTTATTTATTTTTGAATGAAGAGGAATTAACGAGTTAGGAAAAAAGCATGTCAGAGTTCACTGCATGATTTTAATACTTATTAAACTAAACAATGGAAGGGTTCTTGGTACTATTCTTTATAATAATTTTAATTGAACTAGGTGGCAAGAATGTGATTCTCTTTCCTCGGATGATATTTGCAAACAAAATACAGTAGTTTCTACTTTTGGGTCAAATTTGACTTTAATCTGCGTATTTATGGACGTTTATGAGGCCGAAGAAACATATGGATTTATTTAAGTCATGATTTACATTCAAAAGTTATTTTTATTTATATTTTTACTTGATTCAATTCAATTTACATGATTCATACTGCACATTATATGATTATTATTCTCATTCTAAGGTTGGTTTCCTCGTGTCCTTCTTTCTCATACGGCGTTTGCCCACTTATTTCATCTTCGTTTACTCTTCTCGTCCCGTTGCCCCTCCCTATATCCCTCCCCTGACTATTCTTCTTCCCATCAACCTTTCTCTCTCCCTCTCTCGCTGAAATCCCTTCTTTGCCTCCACCGCATTAAACTACCGACTCTGCTCCCCTTAATAAAAATACATTTCGACCTCAACAATTCCACTAACGCCGATAAACTCTCTCTCCCTCCACCCTACATCCCTTTCTTGCGTCTAACACTCCTCACCCTTACAATACCCTCACTGCGCCGCCCCCTTACCCCCCTGTGCACACATCCGGGACATTAAACCTACTTACCGTATTATCCCTGCCCGGTCGCCCGTAAAAACGGCCAGCGCAGATTCCTCCTGCTCGACGACCGTTCCCCGCGTACCCTTCCCCCGATACACCCCCTCCCTTCCTCCCCCTCACCCCCCGCTGCAACACCCTTTATCTCGACGCCCAGCCCTTATTCACGCCCGCCCGAACCCTGGCAGAATGAATCGCGCGAGCACATGACACGCCCCCTTCGCCGACTGCTCCGGCTCGCTCTGCTGCGGGCTTGAGCGCAGCGCCCCCGGTGTGTCCGTCCTCGGGATTTATTGGTTTCTCGCCACACTCTCGCAGCTTCCATCCCTTGGCTTCGCGCACGCCTCGATGGGCCCGCAATTAAATGTGATTCGCCTCCTTCTCCTCCTCCTCTCTTCCCCGTTTGCCGTTTCCGCGTTCGCTAACAGGCGGGGACAAAGCCCGGAACGATGTCTCGAAGCGTAAGTCTGTGGCGGAGAGGTATTATTCCACCAGCAGTTATATGGGCGGCGAGTAAAATTTCCTGGGTGATTCGAAGATTTATTGCTTTTTCTTATTCATGGGATCACACAATAGTCGCTCTGATGTTCATGTTTCAACATTTCAAGTGCCCTTCGTTTTCGGTAAAAATTCCATTAACTATTCCAAAATTCAGACGTAAAACTTCTAAACTTACTAAACAATGAAAGTTTCTAATTAATATTTTCAGTAAAGCCTAATTATACATATCGATCCTCAGAGCTGAACTGGTTCAACCACCATGAAACTATTTCATTAATATTTGGTAAAAATGGTGAAACTCTTAAGTTAAAATTTGTATTCTGTGCAGCGGGTATACGAGAGGAATCAAAATCATGTTATGATGTCTACTTGATGTATTAACCGACTTTATTCTCCTATTTGTTTTTAATGTGTATTTTATATGTGTTTTTAATAGAAGTCCATCAGGGTTCCATTATAGGACAATAGAACAAATAATAAAATTCGAATACCTGTGTGTGGGGTGATATCAAAAAGCAATCAAAGAGGAAGCAACTAGAGCGGCAGCTATCTCTGGATGCCTTAGAGCTACTGTCTGTAGTAACAAAGATATGTTAGTGGAACTATAGTCAGAATTTATGAAACATATATTTTTTTTTATTTGTCCTCTAGGTTCTCATTGACTGTTTGCTATTGTGGTGAAGTTATTTTGCCTCCCAAATTTGTAAGTGCAGTAGATAAGAACATCATTTTGGCATGTTAATTTTAGAGATGTTCGATCTTCTATTTTCGCCTGCTTCCTGCTACGCCTATTTTCCTCTGCTTCCTTCCGTTCCTGAGCATAAATTTCCTTTGAATCATTATTATCTCATTCTGCTAAATTCCTCAACCAACTGGTCTGTTACTAGCTCCGACTCTCTCTTACTTTATGCCGCAAATATAACTCCATCCTTTCCCTGTACGATCCTCGTCGTTCCACTCTAGTTGGCTTGCGTTACAGGAAGAGTTTGGAAAACGATTTACACACAATAAGACTTCTCCTTCTTATTTTCTTTATGGCTCATCAATATTCCTACCTCCAATGGCCCATTTGATGAACAAAAGCTTAAGCTCTTCAGATTGTGTCTTCTCGGCAGCTCTTAACAGACTTAACGACCCGGAGAGAATCTCTTATATGGATGAAAAAAAGCGGAAAATATATAATGGATGTTACAGATTTGATACTAAAAATCAACGTATTTTAAAAGTAACTATAATGTGTGGGCACATGGTTCACCTCCAAATGAAAATCTCTGAAGAAAACTTTGTTATGTCTTGCACTTAAGTTTTAGCTTCTTAGGAGCGGGTTAAGAGAGTTGACAATAATTTTCACTAAACGCGGTAAATGGTTTACTCACACATGACAAGATGGAGTAGAAAGTTCCTGTTTACATTTTACATGCCAAGATTCTTTCATTAGCCATCCCGATAACACTGCAAAAACCACCATACGTAAACTCAGACATAGAAAAAATCCTACAACTCTCTAATTTTATTTGTGGAAATAATATCGGTTTAGTTAGAGTTCGCCTAAGAAGCTTGAGCGTGGTAACGAACTTACAAAGGAAAACGCTTGGTCAACTTGAGACCATTTTGTCATTACCTCTGAATTTGGTGATGAAAGCAAGAATTGTGGCATATTATGTTAAGATAATATTTTTCCAGCAGCGCCTTGTCATGGAAGCTATCAAAGAAAGGTATTAATAGAATAATCGAACAAATATCACCTGCCCTTGAATGTTAGAGCAAGGTTTTAGCTCGATATAAAGGAAAAAGGCGTATTAGATAGGCATTAAAGCTGCCAAAAGGTTGTCAGTTTCATAATATGATGGCTGCATTACATCATCAACGTCTAAATATTGGGAATAAATAAACCGCTTTCACAAAAATGACATCTTCAGATCTCTAGGTGATCAAATAATATCTCTTCCCTCGTTCAGTATTGATCTCTTTTGAGCACAATAAATGCTGTCTGGGTATATAAAATGCTCTAAGAAGATATTTAGGCATGTGATGTTCCTATGATCCAAAGGAGTTAGTTTTGAAGAGAGTAAAATGGTGCTGTTATTTACACGCGGCTGAATAAATGTGTTTAAAAAATACTTTATATCCCCCAAGAAATAAATTCTCAAAATGTATTTCTGTAGTAAATATGACCAGATGTGCAGTTCTCATATAAATTGACCGTTCCCTTGGTTTATTTAGAGAGCGCCTCTAATTTTCAATAAAAAGTCTTCCATATGCTAAATTCAATACCTGAAGGCGAAAATAGCCGCCGGATTACTTTCCTCCTGGAAATAGACGGTGAATCTCACTACAATTAGCACACACAAAATATTGTAAAGGTTGTGTTGATGAAAGAGCAATGGAAATAGCAAATGAAAAAGAGTTACGTATATTTTATCATGACATTGTTCTGCCTCCTACTCCTCAGCTCCGACGCTTCCTTATGCTAAATTAGCCGGAAAATTATTGGAAAATTACTCTCTTTCCCCTGTGTTTTAAGTCCAGAGTCGAAAGGATTACCTTTGCCAAAAGCCCTAGCGGCTGTTCACTAAGATTGTGATGTAATTTATCCTTGTATCATATTTCCAGAGGCGTAACCAGTCGTGGTCAGAAGAAACTGAAGCTACATGGCTAAGGAAACGTAAATGGATCTCAAAACTGCGCGCTCCTTTGTTTCATCAGGCACTGCTAACTTTGATTCTGTGAACTTGTTTTCCTGGTGAGTTTCCTCCATCATTTGGTTGGTAATGATAGTGTGAAATGAAATTTTATAATGTGAATTTTGCTGTTTAGAATTAAAATGAGCTGTTTGGTTTCTCTTGGTGAATGATAAGAAGGTATTTCCTTGAGACAGGAGTATTTATAACTGTGATTTCAAAGTCTCCACTTTTTAATAAACAGTGCTAATCACTCCTAAGTCACTGATCGTCTTATGTGACTATTTGTGAGGAATCGTAGCAATGTGAAGAATTTATGAATTCAGAACACGTTTTTAAATTATCTTATTGCAATTTTTGGCTAGCATTAAAATATTAATAACAATATGAAAGATATACTAGAAGACCATTGGCAAGATTTAATTGATGGCGTTCAGGGCTGGGCTTTCGGGGTTCTGATGTTGGAGATAAAATTGGATATTGGATATCACCTTTTTGAATCAATCTCTATTTTATAAACATACATTGGCCTTATGATCTGGGGGTTTTATGTTACCATTTGAAATACAATAGCTCATTTTACTTCGGAATAGGGTTCTCCATATATAGCTTACATCAGCTGGCATCTGTACCCTCCGTAAATTTCATTATGAAGCACTGAAGGTCCACTGCAAATACTCAACTTGCTTTCCCGTCAGTCTGTCTGTTTTATAATAGAGTTGGTGTGTATCCGACAAAGGATTATTCATATGAAGTATCTTTTAGAGATATTTTAATATTGTCGACGGATAATGTAGCGTTGTCTTATTGTTTATTTCATAACATCACCTGCGAAATATTGTGCAGGTGATCTGAAACCTGCAAAGAAAAAATATCGAGAAAAGATATGGTTTCGCGGGGCTACCCAGCAATTCTGTCGAAAAAATGAAGGCAGAAAATAGGGTATAAAGTTCCGTGTTGGGGAAGTTAAGAAATAATGTCCTTCAGGAAGGGTTCGAGCATTGTGCACGCATTAACTTACTCGATGATTGTCGGCGATGTCGGAGAAGACGGGTGCATGCGAAGTCTTTCGAAAGTGGCCGAAAAAAGCGGGAGTATGCAAGAATTTAGGTGCTTGGTGCCCTCGGGGAGAGTT
Source organism: Ceriagrion tenellum (assembly GCA_963169105.1). Taxonomy (NCBI): domain Eukaryota; kingdom Metazoa; phylum Arthropoda; class Insecta; order Odonata; family Coenagrionidae; genus Ceriagrion; species Ceriagrion tenellum. The sequence goes on along the minus strand of OY720633.1, from coordinate 32,802,945 downwards.
TCACCGTTTAATTCAATTACTAAAGCACGCTTCTTCTTCAGCACCTGCCGCTCCCTTTGTCTCCTCCCCCGGAAGTATTCGTGTTGAGGCAAAAGGAGTGGACAGTTTTCGAAGACAACTCTGGAATTACAACTTTCCAGTTCGATCGACTCATTTTTTGACGAGGAATCAAGGAACGGAACCGTTCCACTGTACGTATAATTCCATGATTGAATGAAAATGATGCAATATTTTCCAAATCTTTCATAATAGGGACTTTACCATATGGACAGAATAAATAAATGGTACAGTTGTATCACTCAAAAATATTCTGAGGTAGGTTCTCAATTCAGTTCGGAATAGACTTGCTTCCATTTTTACATTTTTAATCATAAAAATTCTAACGTGCTCGAGGGTGCTCTACATTTTGCTAACAGTACGGGCTCTTATTGTTATTCATTACCAGTGTTTATCTCCATTATTCCGGATAAGCGACGTTGCCAATAACAACAGGAAAATTAGCATTGTACTATTCGGTGAACCGTTCAAGTACTAAGAGCTTTTCCTATGATAATGCAAAAATGATGTGCTATTGTCACTAGACTGCGACGCGGAGGTGAAATTTGTACTCTACATTGCAAAGAGGCGATCACACGAAGGGTAAGTTTGGAGACAAGTGTTTTCTATGACTACAGTTCTGTCAAAAAAATGTGAGACGCGCTATAGTCATGGTTAAATCAATATATTGGAAATTATAAGTGGAAATTACCACAGCATAATTGAAAGATTTTAATAATATTGATGCACACACAACAACAGAGATCTTTCTCGAATTTTTGTATCTGATTATTCTCTTTTACTATTGGGAGTCATTTCTTGAGAAAATCCATGCACTGTTTATAACCTCATAAGCACCCATAGAGGGATCATTTTGTGTTTCATTCTGATCAGAGACCGATAAAACGATCAAGTTCAGGAATAAATACCCTAATTATGTCATTTCCGTTAGGACAATAGGTTTGGTCTAAAAAACAAGAATACAATTTATACTACTGGTTTAACAGCGTGATTTCCAAATTGAGGGCCAATAAAATCTTCGCATTTTAGCAACAAATCTATCTCAAACTGCGTACAACACAACTATATTGGATGGCAATTAATGAACCAATAGGCAATCTGTCAAAATTAAATGCCATAAAAGAAGAGTATCAATCAATCCTTTCCGGACTCTTGAATTTCTTTTCTGACCAAAGACGTTTCATGGGGTCTCCTAATCACATCTGCCAATCAACTCATCGAGGCTTACCACGGGCTCTCAGTCATAAAAAAGGAGGACGAGGCAGAGGGGATGGATGCTTGATCTCCGGTAAAACAAACACTAGCATTAACGAGGTAGAAATTCTTCCCCAGAGGAGACTTGCATTTGAAACAGGATTAATTATCCTTAAAGAAAATCGGCCCCTTGTTGAGCGACCAATCAAAGGAAACATCGGAAGCATGTAAAGCGGTATCCCGTTTTATTTGCGTTCGAAAGGGCTTCTTTTGATGAAAGAGGAGGACCGATTATCAATCAGCCTATTGGAAAAAGAACAAAGTTCGGAGATCGATTTGATGATAACAGAGCGAGAAGTTTGGGCGTGGGGTCTCCATCAATTATCTGTGCTTGTCTCAGTCTGGGATGAGGTGATTTAATTTTAGTCACTTGATTTACGCCGACAACAGTTATATTTTTTAATGATAAACGCAGTCTTTTTTATCTGCTATTACTTCATGGTATCAATTTCCTAGAGAACAACAAGAAACTGTATTTTCAGAGCATTTTGTCGATGAGAGAGTATGCTTCCAACCTTTAACAAGACTCGGTATGATTAAATGGAAATCTGCGTCAAACAATACCGAGAATTAGACGGATTGCAAATGCTGAAATGGACTACAGTCTACAAAATAACAATTAACCCTCGATTCTTTTGGCAATTGAGTACCAACTATTAAAAATATTCCTGTCATAAGAATGAAACATGGGTCTACTAAATCGTATATAGTTATCTTCATGAATCTTACAAAACTAAATATTAACTGTCCTCATTTGAAACCTTTCATCTCTGCTTAAACGGCTTTCAAATGATATTGTTAAGATGCTCTTCTCCATGAAACGGAATGAAAACAGGTTGGCTGCACTCCCTATTGCGTTGAATTATTATCTGGTGTAAAAAATTTACTCCCCTTGTGACAATGATTACGGTCGAAATAATTTTCCCATTTAAAGACTGTTTTTTTCACGAAATGCGTAGATGCTGGTTGGGGTCAAAAGTAACATTTTATTCTCGGCGCATCACATTTTTCGCTGCGAGTGGCACGCGTTTGCGCCATGAATTATTTATGCAAGATTTAAGTCGAGAGGTTAATTTCTTTGTGAGATCATGTTTTGAATACCTATCAAGGTTCGTCTCCCAGCAATTTTTTTGTCATCCCCCTTCCCATCCCCCCCTCCAGTGCTCAATCCCGCACCGCAATCCAACCACCTAAAACTCCATCTCGTCCCGCACCCAACCAGGGCACTCATTTTTAGTTTCTCTTCCGTTTACTAACTCTATTCCTCTCTCCAAGCCGCCCAAACCATTTTCCCATCCTCTGCGGGTTATCATTAAAAAGAGAGACGAGGGAATTGAGATGGAGGGTTTAGTAGCGGTCGTAAACCCTATAAGTTCCCCTCTGAAGGGCACTGGCTACCGTCCGCGGACGAAAAGGGAATGAGTGCAGGAGAGTGGAGATGAAAGCTGAAGACGATGAGGCAAGAAGGACAGACAAGGGCGTAGAAGGATGGACGAGAAAGGAAAATATTGGTTGATCCGTAAAGGATATGATTAATAGAAGAATGCTTGTCGTTTTTAAATTTACGCCTCGCAAAAACTCGCGGTCGATGCATTAAGGATAAGTTCGGGATCTAATTAGTTTATTTTCTGTGGTAAAATAGCTTATACCTCTGCGCCATGGTTTACTTTGGACCACCCTGCGTATGATATGCCTACCGTTAAGTATAGCTTAATGTCACATTATACTTACAATGGTTAAGTCTTTTTCACTCCTTCGCAACTGTCCCTTTTCTCTATCCCCTCTACTGGAATGACTTTAACATATATTCGTTTAAGAAATTATTGTATCAAATACTGACACACCTCAGCTACCTTACAACAAATTTAAAAAATGAATATGCAAATATTCGTCGAAAATATATAAATTTGTGTATGTTCTAATCTGAAGGGTAAAATGCAGTGCTATTTAAATTTACCTATGGCGCTTTGGCTTAAGTAATTGCTAGAATGAGCTGGTCACTCAAAATTTTACAGCAGGTTTGGCATTCATTTTCATAAAATCTAATCTTCCTCCTTCTTTTCCTTCAGTGATTGAGATCTCCACTATTGGCCCAGGTCATCGTAAGCGGGAGAATGGTTTAGGTGGGGCGGAAAACGAAGTAAAATAGGACGGGATGAACGCAAAAATAGAGAGATAATTATTATCAACATTTTACATCTTGAAATAGCTTACAAGATCCACTATAATTATGTCGCAGCTACACAGCATCACAATAACCACTGATTCCTCATTGGTTTATCTCTTCCGCTAACATAGCTGTTGCGTAAATGGTTTGTACAGGCCACGCAATTCTGGTTGGTAACTATCTATTCACCGGTAAAATTTTCGCATGTTTACCTCCGGAGCAGAATGACGGCTGTCACCAACTTTCCGATGGCTATCTTTGCCATCAACTCAGGGCTGAATATTTTCATTGATTGCTTTTTGAGTAATGTCACCTCTTAATGACGGAGATAGTCGATTTTCCACAGACAAAACGGTAGATAATAATGAAAATAATTTTGTTCATGTATATTAAATAAATAGGTTATGATTTCCCTAAAATAGAAGCTTTACGTAAAAGTTAGTCTAATGTCAGTAAATAAAGAATTATGATACCGGAAAAATGAAAGATATGGTTGACACTACCCATGAAGACTATTAAGAAGAAATTAATCGCAACATAAGGAGAAACGTAGAGCTAATTTTGCAAGTGGGCTGTAAGTTTCTAATATGTGAGCACTTATTACATTTAACAGAAACTTAGCATTAGAGATACTGAAAGTTTGTGCATAAAAATGAACTATATATCATCGTTCGTATTAACAACTTTATCTTGTTAGCAAGTTATTTGTATTTCACTGAAGTTGGTCAACCAATACATCTAAATGTCGGTGTTTATTTAAAAATAGCTATTGCTTTCACGACTGAACCTTTGATAATTTTGGAGTTTGAATGATTAAATCAGTCAAAATTCATTTGCAATGAAAAGAAGAAACTTATCAGCAGAGGTCATACCAAAGGGCTAAGGGTAAAAATTTCCGAGAGCCTCCACGCCGCTGTGCAAGGCTCGTCCACTCGGTGCAAGAGTCATTCTCCACGGAGATAAGAAGGAGGTGAGACGCGATGGAGGAGTTGATGCTCAGAGAGTCGGTGGGGAAGGAGAGAGGTGGGAGGTGGGAGGTAAAGGAGAGAGAGGGAGAGAAGCTGCGGAGAGAGGAAGGAGGTCTGGTGGTATTTTTTTGTAACTTTTTCCTCCTCTCGGAGAAGAGAAGAAAAGAACACCGAGTAAGGAAGGAGTGAGTAGTGGTGGTGGTGGTGCCTTGAGTTTTCGAAGGGAGGAGGGGGGCGAGAAGGGGTGGGGGAGCGTTTTATGATCGGGCGGTCGCCCAGCAACCTCGCTCGCACTTTGCGAGGGGCCACGCCATGTTTGATCTCCGCCACACCCATCCCACCTTCTTCTACGGCGGCGGCTTCCTTTCAGACTTATTTACCACTTCTCCCCCGACCCCCCCCCCCACACTCTCCTGCCCTCCCCTCTTACTCCCTCCACCCCTTTCCTCCCCACCTTTTCCCCAAACGAACCACTATTTCTCGGCATTGCCCTTCCCCTCCAAATCTCCTTCTCCTCCTCCTTCGCCTCCACAGTGTCTCTCCTTTCTCTTCGGCATCCGCTCATGCTTTATTTTCCACCAATACCCCATTACCGTTGAAAATGAATTATTTTCTTTCCGCTGGAAATATATCTTTGTTACTTACTGCACATGTGTACATATATACCCCGGTCTTTTTACTCGTGAAGCAAGGGTAATGTGTTTTCTTCTTCTATCCTTCCTCTGCGGCAACCAATGATGCCTTCTTTTACGGCGATGCTCATATTAGTTGAAAATGAATTATTTCATTTTCGCTGGTGACATTTTTTCTCGTTATTTAATGTGTTTTTTCCCCTTATAGCTAAGGTAATGTGGGGATAATGACCTCTCATTTGTCGTATTTGAGATTTATGCACGCCTCTGCCATTGGCTCTACCGTTTCTTTTCCCATTAATATTATATATGACTTCATTTGAATTTTACAAGCTCTTGCTCGCCGATTCGTTCACAGTAAACTGCGCTGCGGTTCAAAAATAGGCTTACAGTTATTTTCCTTATGAGCGCACTTCATAATTCAGCCCCCTACTTGACTCCAGGCTGAAGCGATATTTCCAATTATAAGTATCTTTTGTCAGTCAATGATTGGTTTTTGGGACACTTGCTATATTTGGAGACGAAATTGTTTTATATTGAGAGCTAAACCTCATAGCTTAAAGATAAATTAGCTATGGGTATTCTTAACATTTCTTGAGAAGGTGAGTAAGAACTATTTGCCAACAGATGAACACATATTTCACCTTAAATGCGAGAGAAAAAAATGTTACCTTCCACTGATTTTTAATAATGTAACGAACAAATGAATGACTAAATATGACTCCTTTGCGTCGAAACTAGTTTTGCCTTCTAGCTTCTGTACATAAAAGGAAGGATACAATTTTTTCCTTACTCAAAAATAAATTTCTGCATTATTAAGCCTGAAACCTTCGAACATATATTCTATCATTATTTAATAAATAGGTGATGTTTGAAAGATATCGGTAAACTATATCTAAAGATAAGAATAGTATCACTCCTTTTGTGATGTAATATCAATCAACAAACTGGCGTATCATTGTTTTGGTATTTATGTTCTATAATTTGACATCAAATAATGGGAATATTTGTCTAATGCAATTACAACCTCATTCTTATGAAAAATGTCTGAGTCTCATGTGTTAATTCCATTATTTCTTGGAATTCAAAGTCTTAAATGAAATTTCTAAGGATATAGCGACAGCTTTTCGACAAACAATTTGAATTTTTATGACGTCTTAAATACAATTAACACGAGGTGTAACTATGTAACTCAGCGGAGTACTTTATATGCAAACGAAACAATTACTTTCCTATCAATAAGTTAGAAAAACCAATAGTAGTCTATGAAGAATAATAACATCACATATAATTGCTATAATGTTTAATCTGTCAGTGATGAATTGCCTTTTTTGTATCTGCCGATGAAATGATTTCCCCCGGAGGCGAAAAGAATCTAATAATGCGGAAATTGGAATCCGGGATCTGCCAGCCATCCACTCCAGAATCCAGAATGGCATCCTTAAAGGATCACTTTTTTCATTGCCTTTGTTAATAGACATACACCTTCGATGTAATAAGCGGAACCATTGCCGGATCAGATTACTTGGATTAAACGCGCTGCCCGAAGCAGCTGCAACTTCTCATTTGCTCGAGAAAGGGAGTGCTTTCGTTGTTGGCCATTTTCCTGCAATTCTGTTTTTAGGATGCCGACGCTGATTCCGTAAGCTATCCTCAGGAGTAATGGAAGTGCATTTGAGAGTGCAAGGAATTCGTATTAGGTGTCCAATATTGCTCTCCATCTCTCTACTTATCATTTTGCTAGAAATGTGCACATTTAAGATGTGAGTTATTGCTTTGCGTCGCATCCGCACTCACTATGAGGATTGCCTGCAGGAGTACCGGTACAAAATAGTCTTACCAACGCCTTAGAGAATATTGTCTCGCGTTAGTGCAAAAAAATCTTACATTCAATGATAAATTAAGAATTATAACGCAATTACAGTAAAAAATCAGAATAATACGCAACAAATACTGGCTAAAAAGGGGTTTTCAGAGTCAGCACGCTCTTTCGCCAAAGATATCTCGCTTTGAGAGTTCTTTTAGGTTGTGTACCACTTTATTACTATTATTTTTATTGTAATATACAATTTTACGAACTCACCAACAAGAAATAGCATAATCATGTATCAGGTACGAAAATAACAACCAGCAGAAGGAGTTCTGTCCATTTTATTTTACAATTGCTATACGTGCTACGGAGAATTACATAGCCATTGATAGGTAAAATATCTCAAATTCCGGTTCACCGCGGATATTTATCCTTTTTTCAATTGTAAGGGGGAAGGATTTTTGGGAAATGAAGAAAGGGAGGATGGATGGATGTCAAGACAATGGAAGGGTGGTTCAGGCCATTTGCTGTCTTCCCTCCGCCCTGAGTACGTCAACGGGATGGGGAATCGGAAGGAGCAATTTTGGGGATGAGGTGGAAGAGGGGATGATGTCACATTTGCATGTTCTGCTAAAATAGTAGTAGAGATCGAGGAGGGGAAATAATAATCACAATCTATATAGTTCTTTATAATCTATATTAAAGATTTAGCTTTCATCTTTTTCTTTTTGATTATTTCCCTCAGCTCAAACGTATCCTGGCGACGCCTTTTATTTTGTAAACGTAGAATATTGCTGTCATTTGAAGAAGCTGTAGGAGTAGCTGAAATTTTGGATTTGCAATAGACTTGGAGTATTATGTTCAGCCCACATTACTTCCAACTAAGGAACAGAAAAGAAAATAAAGAGGTTGGAAGTTTAATGACAGGTACAACTATTAATTCTATCCTCTGAAAAATCGCTAATAAATAGCGAGTCTCTGACTCATCAAAAATGCATTTACAATCCAGCGGTATTTTCAAATTCTTACAGGGTGGTATGCAGAAGTAAAAGTGCTGCCGACTTCTGCGTGACGCATGGATGCGAAATGGGAAACTGTGAGTGTCGGATATACTCCTTGCTACCGTTCGTTGGCGATGGTTCCGCAAGGAGAATGAAAGTGTTGGCGAGTCTGGGGGATGGCAGTGAGGGGTTTGCGAATGTATTATGCCTGTGATCGAGCCAATAGTGGGGTTGGGTGGAGAGAGAGAGGAGTGGAAGGGTGCAATTTAAATGGAAAGGCGGTAAAGAGCGATGAATCCAAAGCGACCATAAGGTCCTTAGTTGTGCTTCCATGCAGAGATAAATAAATTTCATTAAATCGTATCAACCCCTTAGCATAGCTCCCTTATCGTTTGTTTTTGGCGTTAAGTTAAGATTCTTCAGTGCATGGAAACAAGAAAACAGTACGAAAAACTCGTTTGAAAAATGTAACGAAGGGAAACATTAGATGCACAAATATCCGATCTAGGAATTAAGCAAGCAATTTATAAAGAGATTTATAAACAAGGGATGTGCGAAGCAAAAGAAGCGAAGACATACAAAAGCCAAACTTCGGATTGGTAGCTCTGTTGGTGAACCTTTTGTTCCATGCTAAATAATTTCATATGTTTCATTCTAAAAAGGGATTGCATTTTGTAAAGCCATGTTTTGTGACTCAATTACTTGAAGATCTTCTAAAACGTACACGTCAATGTATTTTATTCATCGTATCCAAGCATTGGTCCGCTTAAAGCAAGCAAAACTTTCTCCATGTTTTTCAAATCAACTTTGATAGGAGATTTATTAATCAACAACTATTATTAACCTCATCAATTAGCCTCAACAAATGAGGGCTAAGAGCTCTTACGAGCGCAATTAAATCTTTCCTCCACCGCGCAGTGAATTCTCGCGCTTGATGCAGAAGGTTGATGCCGTCGATTGCTCTTGGCCAGCACCCATTTGCTAGAACCGTACATCATCTACGATTGCACATTAACCAAAGCCCTCTTGGCAAGGTATCATTCAGACGAGGAGTTTGGATTTCAGGCTGTATCAACGGGCCAAGATTCACGACAAGAAAACACCTCATCCTTCAACTTCAGAATTATGACGTTACGAAAACATTGCGAAACAGACTTAATTCTTTGAAAGAATTATGAGGAAACAGCATGCCTTTGGAGATTGCGTTGCTTTATTGCTTCTCTTTAAGCTTTTTCCCCCATTTTATTATGCTGAAATGCCGTACTTACACTTCAAGGCTGTCGAACAATGGAGTGTCTTTGTAGCTTTAACGCACTCACGAGCAGGTAATACGTCGATGAGGTTTTATACCATGTGAGAATCAATTCCTGCGTATAGTGACAAATGGACAGGTGTATATGGACTTTCATTGTGTGAGCATAATTTTTGTCGCGTATATATTTGACGCGTATTTGTAAATTGAACACTATGATGAATGTTAAATGATCCATCGCATTGAATTACCAACGGTGTAGAAACAAATTAAGTATGCGTAATGAAAAGTAACGATTATGATGAAGTATTAATTTTTTTCAACGCAGTTACTAGTGGCACATTCTATACAGTTAGATTTTTACTCAATAACGCACGAATTACAATAAAATTTGCGATATTACTCGATCACAATGGCAACATATGGCTGTGCATCATGCAGTTTTTATTTTCAATACAATTTTTAATGACAGTTTCTACTTAAAAAAGTTTTTAGTATAGGTTTGATTTTCTTGAAAAATGTCTATTAATGAATATTTACAACTTAGGGACCATAGATACCAATTGGTCTTTAGGTGCGTGAGATTTGACCGTGATCGCACTGGAGTGTGTGTTGATAAACCGGTTCACTCTAGTTCATTTAGACGTACCTAATGTGATGCCGAGTCGTTTAACCAAACTTAGCGATGTTACCGCACAATTTGCACGCTCACATCCAATTAACGATCAATTATCTGCGTCTGGTTCTAAGGATCCTCCAGCGACATACCCGGAAACGTTATTTACTGACGAGCGCAGAGAATGACGCCATAGTGAGTTAAAGGTGACCATTTCTGGAATTTACTGAAAGAGTACCGTAGAAAATGTGAAAGAAATATCTGTTGAAATAGTTCGGGCGCGGTGACATTATTTTGCAATGATTTATCAGGACAAGATATTTTATCGGTAATGATTTCACTAAAAATTCAATGAAAAAATCATTTATATGCTATTTCAGCAATGAAATCCTAGTATAACCAAACGTATCCTGATCCTCTGGCACAACTTAGAATTAGTATGGAAACTGAAAATTCTAAGTATTTTAGCTGCTTGTGGTCTGAAGCCTTAAAAATTTTATAATAAGAAAAAACATTTTCAAATGCTAAATTACTCTCCAATTATCGGAGACAAGCTTTAGCAGTCATTAAATTTTAGTAACCCTTCGTTTTCACTTCAGTTTTCTATAAAATAGTAAATTACTTACAAGTTAATTTGGATGGTAAGAAAAGGAAGTCTTGCTTTTCAGTTTTGACGGCAAAATCTTATTTTGAATTAAATATTTAACAAATTTTAACTGTCAAATAAGCTGAAAAGCTCTAACACCGCCAGAAAAGGCAAACTGCAACACGATTCGCCATTTTCGCAGGTTTCGTCAGCATGATTGGAAAAGCTGAGGTTCTGTCTCCAACTGAATGACATCAAGGCCACCAAGAGTTGATTCAATTTGAATATGTCCTGGAGGTTTGCTTACGAAAAGCGGACGGATTAAGCGGATTAATTCTATTAAAAGATGGTACTTCGACTTGTAAGTGGGTTTAAAAGCATCGATATTTAGGGTTTGTAATGACGGACTCAAAATAGGCACACCATTCCATCAATTCAATCCTTCGCCATCCACCATTCTATCTTCTAGCAAACTTCAGTTTACGCTATTCCCTGAAAGAACCGCTCCTTAATTCAACAGAAAAATACTTATTTCCAGATGAATCATCTCGCGGTTCATTAAGCTTTTCAAAACTTCTCCATCTTACCTTTCCGGAGGAGGAAGAAAGAGACTCAGCACGAAAAAAAACATTGTGAGGAAAAAACCAACAAGCCGACTCCTCTCGTCCAAAATCCAGCTTCCACATTCGTTTTTTTCTTCCTCGCTTACACAATACAGCGCCGCTTTTGGTGTCTTTCGCCCTCTCCTCTCTTGTCTTTGCCCAATGTTTTAGACGCTGGACTCAAATTGGTGCCACTACTCGTCGAAGGGACGACACTCCCGAAAAGCATTTTCGCCTCCTTCTGTGGCAAAGGGAGGGAAGGGAGATGGAGGACGTGGAGGAAGAGGTGTCTTTGGAGACGCGCTGTGCTAGACCAAGGGAGTCGGGTGCACTTGAGGGAAGAGGGATGTAGGAGGCGCGGGGGGCTTAAGGGGTGGATGAAGGTTTTTTGCCGTCTCGGGAGTGTATGTGTGTGTGGCCGGGGAAGGACAAGGAGGACCGCTGTTTGGCCGCCCTCTTAGGACAGCGACGCTAAAGGTGGGCGAGAAACACATAACGAGGTGTCTCTCTCAATCCGTGCCACCGTCCTACGTCGCTGCTCTTCCTTACCTCCTCGTCCGCCGCCTCGCGGTTCTCACTCACCCTACACTCCCAAATTCGTCTCCTCCTCCTCCTCCTCCACGTCTCGTTCCCTTCCTCTCCCTTCCACACACCTCTTTTCTTCCCTTTAGCGAAGAAGATGAAAAAAGACAACACCACTCTCTCTCTCTCTCTCTCTCTCTCTCTCTCTCTCTCTCTCTCTCTCTCTCTCTCTCCCTTTTGTTTCAACTCCGATAAAAATTTCGAAGTTGATATTTTTTTTCCTCCCTCATGCTTCTTTCTTCCCTTTGATCTCACCGCCCTGAGGAGGATTCCGTACGTGTATGTGAGTGTGTATGTGGGAATGAGAAGAGGGGGGATGGAGTGAGGGGGCGGGAGGGAGGCTTGAGCGGGAGAGAGGGAGAAATGCACGGAGGGAGTATTGGAGGGGTAAAAAAAAGAGCGGTCCCTTTTAACGATACACGTCCATGATGGAGTAAGTTATAATTGACTCTGCTTTTGCGATTTCCCGCGGAGGATGCGGTTCTCGGCGGAAACTTTGGGATTTTTGGTGAAAGGGCTCGACGCGAGTTCGCGTCCGTCATACTGCGTGAGTGTTCCACACTGCGCTCACCTTGACAACTACATATGTACATTACATTACGTTCCGCAGCAGGAGTGTTTTGAAAGAGTTCACCAAAATTGTTAATGGGTGGAATAAAAGGTTTAGGAAGTAGTTGTGTCGTACTTAGTGGTACTTGATGGTACTCGGTATATTCTTACGGTCATTTGAATTTTACATTGAAAGAATGATTTATTGAACCTATTTATTCATCAGCAATCTTTCTTACTCTTTCCACAAGGCTGGAAATGTTAAAGTTCTTAGCAACCTGATGCAGCGATCCTGTTTTTGAGATGCCTTGGGTTGGAGTACAAACTTGTTGTGTCTCCATCGGATCTCAGCCCACAATATCTGTGTCACATGCTATGACACGCTTGTACAAAATTCGCATAATTTTAGCTTTTGTATTTCAGCAAATAAAATTGACAAATCCGTTAGCCATCGATGTGTCGATCATCTGAATCAATATGAGAACGGTGGGACTCCAACAGTTCTCATTTAATCAGCTATATGAAGCTTCAAAATCCTTCCGTTCACGTAAGAGTAACTCTTCTAGAGATAACCAAAGATAAAAATTTCACTTAAATTTACATAGGTATGTTTCACTTCAAATTTATATTAAATTATCATGCCTCAATGAGTATGATTAGGGGTACAAAACTTCATCGAACATTTTCAGTGAACGAAACGTATATATGACTAGGTATGCGGTTTATGACGCCTCTTCTTGACTTATTTCAACAAAAACCAATGTAAATGAGTGTTCGAGAGACGCCTGAGCAATTTTAGTTGCAACAGTAAGAGCTTAATGCTTTAAGCTACCAAAGTTACGGTTTTTGCAACCATAAGCAAAAAAACTGGACAACTGAGAACGCTTGATTATGCTCACATTATTTCTTGGTTAACTCAATGAAATGGACGTTCGATCATTGTAAATAAAGTAATCGAATGAGTCTAGGATGATTTGCATAATGAATGCTTTATGGGAGGAAAAGGATTTCGTGTTGTTGATGAGCCTTGAAGTCATACCATCGCGTAATGAGCCTGGATACCAGTATCCAGAAAAAGTCAAGATTTTAGATTTTATGTTCCCTTTAGTCTTGCGCGGAATTTCATTGATCACGTTGAGATGGTAACCGGAGCCCCTTCAAATCTCTCGAAAATTCATTGCATCTCTCCGTCCCAGTGTGCTATAACACGGGATGTTCTCAATTTGTGGATTATTATGTCCGTTGGAAGATTCCGACTCGCTTGTTCCGCCCTGTGTTAACGGGCGCCCTCAATGCGCTCCCATGTATTGAATATCCAATTAACCCCGTCTTCCCTGCCGGAAAACCACAGCCACAGCCCCCCGTACACCCCTCCCCCCCTCAAATGACTATAAATGATTTAGCCAACCCTCCATCCCATCTCTTTCTTCCTGCTTCGTTCATCTTTGTTTGTTTCACTCAAAGCTAAATTTCCAAAACTGAACTACTCCGTTATCACAGTCGGACATCCCATCGCCGGACATTATAAATAATTAATCCCGCCCATCCCAATCACTCCTACCCTCTCGACCCACATTATACTGATAAAGCTGGTTTCTCCCTACTTAAGTAAAGAACAAGTCTAAGTTTGAATTTATTGCTGAATTTTAAGCTAAAACATTCTCTTCATTGCGTAAAGGTTGTTTATATGAATACCCATTCATTAGGAGTGCTTATTTTGATCGTCATAGTCGAGACACAACAGTCAATAAGAGTACTTAGTCGTCTAACGTGTTGAAAGTGCTCTTCAAAATTTTGTAGATGAAATTTCGTATGGAATAATCTTCAGCTAGATAAATTATCTTGCCTAAATTTGCCTGAAACAAGCAACATTGCAGATTCTGGATAAGTTCACGTTGACTTATTGTTCATTGCAAGGGTACTTTTTAATACATCAATGACAGAACACAAAAAAATATTCCCAAAACTACACTGTCTATGTCTTCAGTTTCTTCCCAATTCCCGAACCCAACCCTCGCCTCAGGAATTGCTAAAAAAACATCGGCCTCTCACCTTAGCGCCGTAATCGCTTAGCAAGTCTCAATCAAATCAAGGTCGATGGGCTAATGAAGGGACTAATGAAGGTCAAACAGTGCGTAATTTTCTTCCTCCCATACCAGCGTATTGCTTGTTATTCAACGCTTCTTTCACCCGGTTCTTTTCCTACTCAGTTTGGAACAGGAGTCTCTAGATGAGAACGGAATTCGTTCATCCGTCGCAAATGAAGAAAACTCGAGACTTCGTTAATTAGATTGGTTAGCGATGAAGAGGACGGATAATGATGCAGATAGGATAATCATCACCAGCAACGATCAGCCAACCTTGAGATTAGTTTGACGTAGCTTTGAACTTAATCATCCTGCTGTCTGAGCTCTTCGTATGTTCGTTCTACCTTTTCCTACCCCATCGTACACTATTATCTATTTCATACGTCTCATTTATTTTTATGATTCACACTCTCTTTGGTTCTTCTCGGAAAAAAACTCAAAGCAATCTTTCATGTGTTTCATACACTGAGTATCTTTTTCCCGATTTTAGATAAGAATTTTCATTGGCTCCATTTTTATAGTATAACCAGCTTTATAAATAGGCATGACCGTTTTATCTCTAAGGAATTTTAGAGTGTTCGACTTTTTAGCCTGTGACATGGGCTATCAAATCCCAATGTGGCTCTGAGAACTCGATTTTTATATTTATTCGGAGAGTTTTAATACATTATGCGCCCCCTGTGAGTTTATACTGTTTTTGGACTTCCGCAGCGTGAGCTTTCACGTGACCGCTCCACCCGTCGATCGCTGTCTGAGAGAACAATTTTTATTGTTTTTTTTTGATGCATGCATTGTACTCAAATGTATATTTTACATTATTACTTTCTACAGCTATTAGAGATGATCTGATTTAACGAACAAATGTATTAGAACACCAGTTCCTTTGCATATTTGACATTACTTCTAACGGAAAGATGGATTGATGACTGATATTCAATCAACTTTCAGTTACCTGGGACAATACTCTTAGTGTAATGACTTTTCGCAAAACTGGCATCAAGGTTAGTAAGAAAACACTATTTCCTCCGTATTTTGTTCAATGCTTAGTTTCGCGCCATTCAAATGCAACAGCAATAGCGAGAAAAAGTAAGATTTTATTCGTTCTGATAAAAAAGAGTACACGATTTTGTGTAAGTAGTCAGAACATGAATCAATTGATGTGTAAGTCATTTTATGGTGGAATCACCTGAAGGAGAGTGGATGATTGTCGAAAATGAAAATGAAAATTCTCCACAAGGCAAGAGGATTATGTGATGTAGGGATGCACTCGGGAGCCCTGGCAGGAAACTGCCCCGGAATGTACGGCAGGTTGCCGAAGATGACTTATGGCATCCTCCTCGATAATACGCATTATAATAATCCTATGATGCGTGTATTTTCAAAAAAATACTTAATGTAATTTAATGAAAGACCATTTAATTGCACGCTAGTTTCCTGATTTTTGTATCACTCCCGTGATTTTGTATCACACCAACGATAGGAAATCATTGCTGATTTCCTATCGTTGAAATTCGTGTATCATTAGGAGTGCTGGCGTTTTTTTTTGTCCAATGTGATTGGTATCAAGTCTAGGAACAGTCAGAAGGAAAATGGTTGCAGGCTGTGGTAGTGGATGTTATCGTTGATGGTCCAAGTAAAAATAAATTAGTTAACTCCACTTGAGGGTTTCCACCAGAGAGGAAGTGCAGGAAAAAAAGTAATTTCTATTTGGTCCATTCAGGAACAGTGGTCGGTCAAGGTTTTAAGCACCGAATAGTGAGAAGAGAATTTTTTTAAATCTTTTGCAGTGCAAATCTAACGGAAGTTCCACGCTAATAGATTAGCATGCGTATCCAAGAAACATTTCAGAGCTGTGTCAACAGTCGGAAAAAAGCATTACCAGACGTTTCGCACAACCCTTCC
Organism: Ceriagrion tenellum; assembly: GCA_963169105.1. Lineage (NCBI taxonomy): Eukaryota > Metazoa > Arthropoda > Insecta > Odonata > Coenagrionidae > Ceriagrion > Ceriagrion tenellum. Next base: position 32,786,880 of record OY720633.1, on the reverse strand, counting down.
TACTCACACCTTCAATCCTCGTGCCTTCAAATGGGGTGCTTAGTCAGTGCTCTCTTTCGTATGTCTCGCCGCGACTCTCTCGCTCTTTCGCGTGGATAAGGACGGTAAAAGGGTTTCGGAGGACTCGAGAGGTTGTTTAGGGAAGGGGTTTGGGGGGGGGGAGAGTAGGAGGAGGGTAAGGAAAGGAGGGGGCGAGTGTGAAGAGGGCGGTGCGGCGACTGCGCCCGCGTGGACGGCCTCCTCCAATCGTGAGCGACCCGCACAAAAGCCACCCGCCCGACCACCCACCGCCACCCCGTTGCCTTGGCAACGCTATCTCTCCCTCCCTCTCTCTCTAACCCTCCTTCCCCCTCCCCAACCATCCCCAGCGTCGCACGCTCCACCCACTCCAACCACATTCTCAACCACTTTTCCACCCCCCCCCCATCCCAAACCTCCCCCTCACCCTCTTCAAACGCCCTTCCCCTCCCTCCTCCCTTCACCGCCCACCTCTCCCGACATGCTCTCCCCTCTTTTGTTCTCCCTCCTCTCCTCCTTCCTCGGGTCTTGCACTCCACCTTATGCGTCCTCTTTCTCCTTCCCTTCTCCCCCCTTACCACCCGTCCTTGTATGCGCTGCTCGGGCTCTCATAAAATCATGCGCACTCCAACCCTGTCAACCGTGAAATAGACCACATTCAGGTCTTAGAAAACGACGTGTTTTTTTCGGGGAAAATGTGACAGGACACGATTACTGGATGGTGGGACCAGAAAGTGGATTTCTTGTCTTTTTTCAAGTACTAATCGTTTTAAAAATAGTGCTGCCTCTTAAATATATAAAAAAAATTGCAGCAACACTGCATGTGTGGCATTGTCTTGAATTAAAATTTTTACGGCATAAACATTAATTAGTCCCTCACGGATATGGTATTAATGAATTAATCGTGGTGAAAATGACCTTTAACAATTTACACACTTGTTAATATAGCGCCACTTCCAAATTGTTCTATATCTACCAATGTTCCGTCAAACCACCCCACGTCCTCAAGCCGATAGCAGTAATATGTCTCCTCTTTGAAATGATGAGGACACGAATATTTGTTTTCGCTAGCCCCTGAGTGCTTGAATCATTTCACTGGTTCTTCTCTAAATGAGGTAATTTACTTCTCTTCCGATTGCCAATGTTTCGGGACAAACGAGAAAAAGGGGCCATTTGTTTCACTAACATAATGACCGAGAGAATAAATACCTTTCTCTTATTAAGATAAGAGATTAAAGGACCTAAAATGTCGCACTGTAGTCATTGCAATTTTATTCCGTAAATGGAGAAGCGCCAAATATTTTTTTTGTGGCAAGTTCCTTGTATGGATATCTATAATGTCATCTGTTGTACTGTAATGAACTAAGGAATATAGATTGTACCGCTGTCACAGTTTTGAGGGCGATAATTTTCTAGAATCCCTTTCCGTACTTGGATATCGGATTATGTAATCTTAGATTTGCTTACGTGGCTACAAGATATTCCGTTTAATAATAAAACTCACCTCAGATGGAGTAATTAAGTGAAAATTATGGTTAATTTTCACAGTGATTATGTTCGAGTTTTCAGTTGGTAAAAAATAAACCACGCCAGAGTGAATCCCCTAGGTGATCACATTTTAACTCATTGTATACACTTATTTTCATTAAGTTTCAAAATGAATTTTCACTTTTTGATTAATATTATCAGCAATTTTATACATATTCTGAATGTAATAATATATAATTGCAAATCTGTTTTATTTAGTAAGGATGGAGTATTCAAGGCACACATTGAAAGGAAACGATTTTTATGAGCGTGTCTTAAAAAATACTTTTTGCTCTGAAATTTCGACACTGACGAACTGAAATTTTCCCAACTCTGTCTTTCCTGCAGACTACGCTTGCGTATGAATTCTATTACCAAAATCAAAAATCACTTTTAAATTACTAATTTTGTAATGCGAACGATAGGGGGCAGAAAGGCTAAAATCCAATTCATTTTTTACATGCCGGACGATTCTGTTGGCCCGCATGTCCCTGGAATCCCAATAGGCTGCCAAGTCTGTCATCAGGTTTTCCAGGGACTGGGCCAACAGAACTTGACATACATCCATGCCGTGGGTGGTTAAAAACCCACCGAGGCGGGACTCGAACGCGCGACTCTCAGTTTAGCCGGCGAGGACTTTACCCGTCACCACTGGGGCCGGCATTTTGAATGAGTATGTCACCAAATTAAAATTTCAGGAGTAAAAATGACATTCATGACTTCCTATTCAATATTTCAGCATTTAAGAGTATCCATGTCACTTTGAGAATGCGTTAATTTTACAATGATATGGGCAGAAATAACTAAATCCGAGCTCTTTGAATGTACTAAACATTATACCTTATAGCGGCCAGTAAAAACTGGCAAACCTAGTTACTTAATACGTTTTTGCGCAGAAACTACGAAATGACCGACAAGTGAGATCATTTGTACCATTGAGGAAAGATTTATGAAGGAATATAGTTTTCGGAAATGAAATTTGAGAATGGTGGAGGTAAACCCAGCGACGACATAATCCTGCTTTTAAACGGATTACTGCCTCTAGTGTCCTTTCCTAGCAACGTTCTATTAGGAATTGGAATTCACAATGAAAATTCCCATTTGCGTCGTGATTCAAAACCGGACCCTCGACATGAGACGACAGTACTATAGTCAGCGCCAAAATCCCATTCCCTGTAAAATTTAGGTGCAAGGAAGCATAAGTAAACGGCAGGTATTCGATTTCAAGGTAGTACTCTCTTACCCTCAAGCCAAGCGGGAGGAGAAGATAAAGCATTAGAGGGCAGATGTCTCTAGTAGACGAGGGCGGGAGGGGGAGAGGAATTGGGACGGAGGACTGTGCACGCGCTTGCCTCGGAGGTGGAACTACGAAAGGGCGACTGGAGGGCAGGACGAAGAATTAAGGGAAGTGGGAGGAGCGCGAGCTTCCAGGGAGAGATACGGGCGGCGAGGGTTCGAAGCATGGGGATGAGTCTCTTTAAAGGGGTCGGCGGAAAATGGGGAGGGGAAATAAATGAAGGGGTCGAAAGAAATGAGGGTGGCTGAAATGGATAGAGGGAGGAGGAGCGAATGGAGGAGGAACCGGACGAGGAAGGGGAATGGCGACGGGAGATGGAAAGCGTCCGGAGAAGGTACGACGTGCCGTGAGCCATTCTCATTCCTTCCTGCTTTTCATGCGATCTCCATGTATACAAGGGAGCCACACAGAAGTTTCAGGACTACGAATATAGCACGCGCATCTATTGCATAGGAGAGCATCAATGTTTGTTGTTACATCGTACAAAGGAACTAGACCGCTGATCGGGGCTGTTCTAGCATCTCGTGATTTGAGGAGAATACAATGCGTTTACCGCAAAGTTGTCGTCAAACCATGATTTTCAAAATAATTGACATCAATGTGCAAAGCATGTGATATTTCTTTGAATTGGGCAAAAGCGTAGCTGATTCTCATCAGATGTCATAGTTGGTGGTCACGCTCCGGAAGGAGTAAAACGGCAGCGTCAATCATCATCTTGCACATCTTTGGATCATCCTGGATGTTTTTCGAAAAATGAAGAATTCTTTTCTCAAGGTTTAAAAAATAATTTCATATTGATTGATATGTGCCATTTTAATGGGGCCATCTCATCACAAAATTCAGGAGAGACCTGAAAACTCGCCGAGTTCAGGCGTGACTTCGTTGAAATTAATCATGATGCAAAGAGCCCTAGGTATTTTTCCACAATTTATTTGAAAAGGTACTAGTTTCCTAGAAAAACCATAAGAAAACGAAAGTAATGAGATTCTCTAGGACAAAGAAAGTGAGGCTGGTGATAAAAGTTGGAGGACAAACCTCGAGCAAGTAGAGCATTTTAATTACTTAGGCATTAAGAAAACGGACATAGTAGCAAAGATATACGGAAGAGAATAGCGCTCGCTAAGGAGGCGTTAAGTAATAGAAGGGAGATGATGACGGGGACCTTGGGTAAGGGTGCGAATAAGAGGCTGGTGAAGATCATGATATGGAGCATAGCGTTGTATGTTGCAGAGATGAGGACGAGAATAGGCTGAGGCATTTGAGATATAGGTGTGGAAAAGGATGGAGAAGGTATGGTGGACGGAGAGGAAGACTAACGAATATGTGCTTGAGATGCTGGGCGAGGAAAGGAAAATTCTAAATGAAATCTGGGATAGGCAGTGTAGGAGGCTGGAGGATGTATTGAGGGGCGATGGGTTGCTAAAGAGTGTGATAGAGGGAAATATTTTAGGCAAGCGGAGAAGGGAAAGAAAGAGAATAGGTTTCATGGATAGGGTTAAGGAGGGTAGATCATATGCTGAGGCGAAGAAGGATATCCTAGAGCAAGAAAGGTCCCTGAAAGTGTATAAAACCGGGAGGAGATTCTCTGACATTCAACAAAACATAAGTTTACCGGTAGAATACTTAAATTATAATAAAACGAGTTTTTAAGGTACCTGAGGATGACGAATTTTTGTCTGAACTAGTTGAACCTTTTCAAATAAATTATGGAAAAATACCAAGTGTTCTTTGCATCGGAGACCGGTAAGTTTGATGCTGATCATTCACACCATGTGAGCACAATTTTTCCAACTCAACATTTTCGACAATATGCATCAGTTTTTCAGTTCCTGGGGAACTTAAAATAAATCGACTCTTTATGGAATGTATTATTTTTCTGTCAAATGATAAACGCGACCACAAGTTTCACCCCAGCTAACTAATCTCACTCTCTTCCTCCCCCGGACTAGGGTGCATTTATCAAGGGAATAACATCCCCTCTTCAACCACGAAAGGCTGAACGGACATGAGAGTGGGGGGGTGGGTGAGTTGGGGTGGGTGGCGCGTCGTCACGGGAGACCGTCTTGAAGGAAAAAACGCATGAGAGAGGAAGAATGAGGAGGTCGGTTTTTATAATCGCTCAGGCCGCGGAATCGGTGCTTAGCAACCGTCAACTGCGTTCAAGTCTTAAAAATAAAATGCGGTGTATTTGCGTCTCTTATTCTGCTTCCCACTTGTTCCCCTTAGGTTCTCGTACTTAAATCCTCCGGCCCTTCTTCCCCCCTTACATCCTTCCGCAGCCAATCCCAAACTCTGAAAATCCTCCTCGCTCGTTACGCTAAATTATTCCTGCGACGGTGGTCTGGTTGTGTTCGGCTGGATTTTTTTTTACCTATTCTTCCATCTTGCCTTGCGTTTTCCCCACCACCCCCGCGGAAGAATGAGGAGACGTGGTAGGCGGCGAAGGAAGTGGAATACATATTTCGGAACAGGATGGGGAGGAGGAACTGGCGGGGGGAGTGGAAGAGGAAATGCAGATGGTTCGACGAGATAAGGCCACGAGGGCGAAAGTGGAAAATTTTCAACTTTCCGAGGAAAAACACAATCCTCTTCCTCTTGTTAATTGGCCTTTCCGACACCATAAGTGGACTCTTCTCGATCCTCCAGACCGACGCGCGCACATGGTAAAGTATACGATGGTTCCGTGGCGAAATATCGGACGGGAAAATGGCGGATGAATATGGATCTCAAAAGACGTCCTTGGAATTCTTGAGACGCTGGGTGCGTTTCCGGACTAAATACGTCCTGTTAATTCCGTCATGCATATCTCGACGCTCTCATTGCACACTAACAGTCCCTCAAATTGTTAGGTGAGTGGAAACAAAGATAATGCGAGAACTAAAGTATCAGTGTCTTGTAGGCAATCCAGGAGAGTAGGACGTATTCTTGCCACGAACGGATTCCAGATTTTAATAAGTTTTTATCGGTACAAATATGTGCATAAAATGTTTATTCGCACCATATCTGTAGTTTAAATGTCTAACTCAAGGGCTTTATAGTTGGATTTAGAGGTAAGCCATTTGGTGAATATTTCTTAGGGATATTCATGATGATAATTCTCCATGTAATTTTTCATCATTCGCCATAAATTTCGCGTTTTCAAACGTGATTCAGAGTTCTGGTGAGGTCACATATCAGTAATCTTCATAAAAGTATGTTTGAAGTATTAATGCATCAAAAAGAACATTAACTATAACCCTATTCGCACTAAAACCTTCATGGCAGTTACATTGACGGATTATTTCTGACTTGAGGGTTAGCTTTTGGCTTAGCGACTGAATACCTGGAAAAAGAAACTTAGGATTTCCTTTTAAGTTGATAGTAAACCCTTAGGCTTTCAAATCATGTCAATTTCACGTGTTGATATAATATTCCTATGAAAAATTATGCTCCAGCCATTGGAATCAGAAAACTTACGTTTCTAATTTATGGGCTTTTTAAATTGCTGCACAATATTATCGTCGTAATTGCCTGCATAATCAAGTTCGCTGTTTCTCAAAACCTGATTTACTCACGTGAGAAAATTAGCATGTTAATAAGGCAGAGAGTTATTCCTTAATTTAATGCCGTTTCACGCTTAATTTATCTTAATTTATTTTGGTTTATCGAGACAACACATGTTTCTAAAAATGAATATTGAATTTATGCGCTGACGGCCGATATGGAGGAATTTATATCTTTGAATGATTTTCCATACGTTTGCTAAAACGTGTCATGTGGCTGTTTAAGGGAAAAGAAAAGCATTTATACCTCAATATATCGACTTTCGAAGAAATGGTTTCAGCTAAAGTATCGGGTGTTCTGGCGTGAATAAATATTACAATGACATCAAAATTCAGAATCAAGGTTTCGTTATTAGGGAAATGTGAGCAAAAATTTCTTCTCTATCGAGATTTTTTTAAATTTTCTTATCTAGAATGGCAATTTTGTTTTGGCGATTAACCATGTCAGTTCAAGTCCATATTTCGCATTTCAAAGTATCTAGATGACAAGCAACCGTGGATTTACTGCTTTTATCGGCAAAGTAAATTGTTCCGAGAATTATATTTATATTTCTTGGCTCTTTTATGACGCATAAACGTTAAGTGACGCGAATATAAGAGATTTTTGGGGCTATTCACAATTTTTTTGACACTTAGACTCAATCGAGTGCGCAGGCTTTGATGATATTTTTATAGATAATTCTTCATTGATTTTCACTCTTTTACAAATTTAATCCCTTCAAACCCCCGTTTCCTCCATTCTAGCTGATGTGTATTCCACTTTGCGAGAAGTAGTACTTTAATCTCCGGTACACCTATGATGAGATCGTTTTGCATGCTTTGAGGTTTTAAATTTTTAAACATAAAATAGTTAGTGATGGTGACCCATTTATAATTTTGAGTGATAGTTTTTAAATATAAACGTCAGTTTTTTTGCTGACTATGCCACCAAAATTATCGATAGCAGCTACACCCACATATTGTAGCCAATGAAAGTTTGAAATGGTCTTCAAAGCAGTTAATCCATTTAGTCTTAGACCTAGAATTCTTGTTAGAGGGCTAACCATAAACAGTTACGCACATACCTTGAAGTTTTTTATTTGCCAATAAAATTCATGCAAACCAGATCTATTTTTTTGAAGTTTTGGTGACTTATAGGTGAATATGAATAAATATTATTGTGTGGTCGTAGTCAATTCATATTTTTATAAGATTTTAGGCACATCATTAGTTGGACGGATAATATTTAGCTAAATAGTAGTTGCAAAGTTACTTCTTCTTATAGAATACCTTTATGATAGTCATGTATTATAGTTCATACGCTGACATAAAAGACGCAGTTGAATTTACATATGGTTATCTTTGGACTATTTAGGACAAAATAAAACAAATGCTGAACTATTCAAATGCAAATTGAGTTTTGTTTCCCTCTTTACTGATAAATACAATGATCACTTTATCATTGCCTTGGTACCAGGTTTCATCCTTCTCAAAAAAACCATCTATAATTTTTGCCTGATTGCTCCATTACTTTCACTGCAGTACCTATTTTGCCAATTTTGGTGATTGTTCCCGGATAGCTATCATTTACCCTCAAAACTAAAAAAATTCTGACCCCTATTTTTTATTTTCCTCCGTGATTGCAAGAATAACGATCAGCTATGATTTAGAGTCCATTTTATACCAACTGGTATTTTATTTTCATACACAACAGACTCTGCAGTATTCTCACAAAATTATCAGATGTTTGAGTTCTCCTTTGGGTTTTTGGCCCTTATATAGACATCAAGTTCGTATGATTGCATTATGGACACGATTTAATCTTTCTTCCATTTTTTCTAGACGTTCTGTACAATAAAATTAAACATAAGTGTGACAAGATATCATGGGGTGACTTTGTGAACGTGACTAATACGGTCGCAATGTAGAACCACACTTCTGCATGTTACATATTTCGTTGAAAAATAATAATAATCGCCAACTAATTTCATAAAAACTCATTCCTTTCACTAACTTCTTTTAAGATATTATATAATTCATTAATTCACTTTGGAATACAAAGCTGCCCTAAATTTCATTCACCAGCATTAAGTTTCAACACTTTTGAAAGTTATTTGGCGCGAATTACCTGAAATAGCTTAACAGGATTTTTCCCTCCTCTGTACACGTATTTCCATCAGTCACCAATAAACGGCAGATTCTTCTGGGCACAGAGTGCTGTAATATTTTATACCAAAACCAATTCAGAAAGCCTGGATGATCTAAAAATAATTTAACGAGGCACATGTGTCACCAAGATTTACCCGCTGACGCAAATGGTCCCGGTTTTCAGTGCCTAGAATATTGTCCATCAATGATAACATTTGCAAAAATTGAATGATGAGCAATTATTTGGACTGTTTATGATCAATGATTTCAGGAAATTCAAGTATGCTATTTTGGGAATAACTATTCCAATAAGGTGAAGATAGATATTTGTGCTTTATCCGAAATGCTTGTACTAAGTCTAGTCTACCATTTAGTATGCAGCGCAAAAGTATTGAAAAAACTATTAATTCTGAGGATATACGCAATACATGCAAAATGCCGCATGAAAATGAATGATAGAAACATCGTAATGTTTAACAATCAATGAGAACCAATGCATTTTTCGTCCGTATGACGACGCACGGTGTCATTAGCACTTACTTCATCTTTACCTTATTAATTTCTCAATTATTATGGTTAAATGATATCGAGTTGTGAAATATCCAATATTTTGATAGAAATGAAATAATTTTTCCACTTTCTCAATAACTGATACTTCTATTATTTGTATCGCACGAGAATACGTACGACTATGTCCATGTACTGTAGTCAGTTGAATGTATGGAATGTAATTTTTTTAAACAATTTTTTAATCTCTAATGTATTCCTCGCATTGCACAGCAGAAAGAAAAAGACTATTTGATGCGGCGAGAAATGTAATGTGTGTCTAATTCTTTGCATTAATGCCCTTTAGGGATCGGTGGTCACCACACTTTGTTGACACTCAGTCAAATTCTTGACGCTTATGGGCGTAAATTATTTAATAGGTAAGATTCATAATATAGCATGAAATATGCAATTAAAAAAATTACAATATAGTTCGAATATCATGTCATTATCGATTTCCAACATGTTTCTTGACATGTGTATTGATGTCAAAAATGTTTTATGAACTATGCTGACTAAAGGAAAGGGTCATTTGATGTAAGGGAACATTTAATTTCCACAAGATTCCTCAACTACATTGCCCCCTCGAGGTCTGGTTCCCTACACTTTTCCCGGCAAGTCGTTTTCGACCCGCATCGTCTGCGGCAGATAGGCTCGCTCTTAACTAAAAGGAGGGCGGTTTTGTAGAGGCTGAAGAAGAGAGGGAGAAGGGTTGTGTCGTTGAGCGGTGCCCTTTTTACCCCCGCGTGCTCTTTCCAAACAGGGGGTGAGCGGAATGGAACGCTCTTTCGGCGTCTGCCTTCTCTCTCCTCAGCGTGCTCTCAATTTTTTCTTTAAGAAGTGCGGATGATGGGGACTTAAAGTCGGGCCATTTTTTTAAGGAAAAGCTTGAGAGGAGAAAGCTGTGTGATGGGGGAAAAAATGGAAAAGATTATTTTGGTTGCCAGGGTTGGAATTGTGGGGGGGTGGTGGTTTAGAAGACCAGGGATATAATATATCTTCGAAGCCAAGAAAAAGGGGTTCACGGAAGGACTTGAACGATAAAGGATAGGCCCACTCGCGTCGCACAAGCTTTTGCAGCGGTGGGGTTTGTGAATGGTTGCCGAGAAGTTTGAAAAAAAATGGCTCCACTTCTCTCCCCTATTCCCAACTCCCCTAATTCGTCCACCCTCTAATTTCTACCGCCGTCCCCCTCCCCCTCCACTCTCTTCCTCCACATTGCCACACTCCAGTTTCAACCCTGCCCTGCTCCCAACCCTCCCCACCCCCCTCATGTAGTCACCACGTCAATTTTCCCCCACGAGCGTGAGGGCAGCCAATAGCCTCCTACTTTCCCGCACCCCCCACCCATCACCGTCCCCCTTCCCGCGCCACTTTTCTGCCCTTCGCTCCCTAATTCCCTCTCCCGCGGTGCCAATGGCGACGTGGGCCTGAGTAATTAGGAGGCGTGTCTTAAGTATGCCCTACTTTGTGAAGGGGGTGGAACGCTTCGGTGTTTTTTACCCCTCTTTTTTGAGTGTCATGGCTGCAGTAGTTTTCTCCGTATTTCCAAAAGCGAAGAGACAATTTTTCTGCGTAAAATGATTATTTTATTTTAAAAATTTGATACAGGTGCGAATCCATGATCAATTTTGAGTGTTTTCTTGAGGCACCGGCACACTTCTGGTAAATTTTTTTTAACGTGTTATTTTCGTTTCGCCTCATTTCGCGAAACATATGTTCTATTTATTTTGTCTTCCTTCTCAGAAAAACATGTTTTGTCAGAGTTATTGGATAGGAATGGGATTGGATGGAAAAAATCCGAGTTATTGGAAAAATTGTTAAAATATGCCGGAATTCCTAGTACGGAAATTTTTTTCGTGACTAAAAACACACTCAAGTCAAAGTTTTGTTAGACATGGCAAAGGATAAGTTCTTATGCTCGGTATCACTAGTATGTCTGCCGAGGAAAAAGTTAAAGGAAAAGAGTAAACCATCAAACTATAATTTATATAAAACTTTAAGTGATTTTAGCAGCATATGTTCAGGGGCCTTTTTACATACCAATATTTTTTGTAGCTTTATAGTCATTTAATTTAGCAATTGGTTAATTTTATACTGCCACTTTGCCCAGAAAATTCAACGGAGATGCATTATATGCTCCCTTATGCATTTTCAAAAGTACATCTCTATTCCCTATTTTCTATGCAACATTTGTCAATATTCATTTTGCTGTATTCTTAATATTCAAACGTATTTTCTAACGAGTCTCAACTTTATTTTTCCTTGCGCTTCAAACAAGAACTTTGACGAAGAAGCAAGTTTCTTACCGTCCCCTTTGCTCTTGCGTCCACATTCTTCCTTAGCTGTTCCCGACCGAGACGAAGTGGTGAAGGAGAGGAATCAAAATGGCCGACTCAGGAGGCTTGGTCACGACCACCCCATTCGCCTCCTCTCGACGTTTATTCTTTGCCATTTTGACTCGGGGGCATTGCCCCATCAAAAGTAAGACGAGTCTTGTAATTTATTTTCACTTCTTTATTTTTCACTTTCTTAGGATAAATTTATTAAATTAACGACTGAAATAGAGTCTTCAAATAAGAGTGATAGAAATAGGAGGAGCTTCGCTTCGTAATTTCAAGTGACGTGATCGGGAAATAAACATTTCAGTATCTCCTGGTTTTTCAAAATATCACGCTCCAGCGCATACTAATGGGATCATTTTTATTTTCAATTTCATATCAGCTGGGTACTGCCCTGTTATTTTACATGCGTAATAATGATGCCACAAAATCAAATCCTTACTACTTATAAAATAAATTGTGGGTCCCTCTTTCTTCAATGATCTAAGCTGTTTTATAATCTTCTTTTCTAGTTTCAACAATGTACGCCAGTATTTATTTCATATAAAACTATTCGTAGTAGCCATAGACAATCTCTCAACACAAAAAAATAAAACTCCATAAATTGACAGCCTAGTATTTTAAGCGAGCTTATATTCTCCACAAAAGTCTATTGGAGAAACGAAAATGCTCAATTTTACCTACTATTAAAAACAAACATATTGGACGTGATCCATTTTCTATAAAACTCATGATTTAGCTATCCTCAGGGTTTATTTAAACAAATAAATTAAAGTCTAAATCTAACATATAAGTTAAAAAGTTATAACTTTCCCTTTAGAAAGATACAAATAATTATGAAATTTTTTAAAGAATAAAATGACTATTTTTATTAAAATCACCTTTTTTATTCAAAACATTTATATTTATAATGCATGGTTATTTTAAAAACATCGATTGCCGAAATCAATAGAACACACTTCAGTTCGTCAAACATATTTCGCTATATATTCAAGTATTTTACCACTCAGGTTACTGATATACTTTGTCTTTATTACTGTTATTGCTGAAATTATACGAACTCCGTGCATTATAATAAATGAACATCTCGTAAATGTGTCCCATGGGGTCCTATTGTTATCCTTTTCGATTCTCCATGTGTAAGGGCGGAAAATCACTAACATTTCGATTTCCACTAATTAGTAATGTGTTACAATGATGAAAATATGAATTCATGATAGACATTGGTCAGAGATAAACATTTATATCTTTAATTATGGAAGAGATCGCATATTTGCTCAGTGTAAATGCAACCCCAAGATCGAGTAGGCATGCTTCATTAACACTTCAACGTTAGTTAGCACTTGATGCATTTTGTCCCCTCAGTCTTTGTAGCGATCAATTGACATGGGTTGTTTTGATCGTCATCAACATTAACGGAGCGGTTTCCTCCGCATCTGTGGAATTAACAACATCAGATTAGACGCCGTTCCAGATTAGTAGCAAACGCCATCTAATTTTTATCACCAACATTATTGTGGTCGATGAACGTCACGTTCGTGGTTCCCATAGCACATGCAACGGCCCTGTTGTCTGGTTTTATTAAATCTCGGCCCTCTCACAACAGCTCTCTCTCAAAGGATGCCGCCTCGCAACATGGCACCCGGAGAGTATAATCAAACAGCGATGACACGGGTTGTTGACGAGGCAGACCTGTAACGTCATTGGCATCGCCCAGAGCGCTTGCCTTTTGCCGGATCGCAGTCTGCACGTAGGCATAAATTGGACGCGTTAATGTATGCCCATTTGATGGCGCGAAAAAAAATTGAGGAGAAGGGAACTGGGGTATTAAAATGTGCCCTGTCGTCATTGGTTCGCCATTATGCACAGACGTACGAGATGAAGGGGGTTTTTGCTTCGGGAAATTCGTCCCTGGCAGGCAACGAGCTCTGAAAATTAATGAGGCCGTAAAAAACTCGACGGCGCTCAAAGACTCAAAAGAAGTTCAAACAGAGTTAATATATTCCGTCTGTTCAACTGTCGATATGAACAATGCCAGTTTTTTTTCAACCAATGCTATCTTTTTACATCCATGAAGGTTGTATGCACGAGCAGTATCTCCTCTTGGCTAATTATTTCCCATAAAAAGGGACGTTTTACGGCAGGAATAGGGAGTTATCTTTACGGTTGAGTACATTTTTATTTATAAGGGATTAAGAGTTTCTCGCTCACCCAAATGTAAGCACGTCGTAGGAAAAGAAGACATGATGTTTGCAGCAAGCACCCAGTATCAGTGGCTCCAATTAGTAGTACGTTTGCCTGAGAAGGATCCTCAATAATTTCATTAGCTCAACTTGAAGCGGAATCAATATTCCTGGATATTAACTGGGAATATCATTCAAGGAAATAAATATTTAAGCGTAATCCCACCCATTCCTTCCCAGAAGAGATACAAGAAATGTCACTAGTTACAAATTTGGTATTTAACTTTGATCATAATATTATATGAAGAATTTAGGAATGAAATCACCTTAATGGTTTATGGTGGTAGTAATTATGGTGATAATAATTTCTCCCGAATCCATTGTCTTGTGTAGAGGATTAAGCAGTTTAGCGTAACTTAATTACGGAACAGGCATGCATTTTAATAATCTACTGTAAAGATCATGACATTTACTGAATGAAAATAGACGTTTGGAGGAAATAAGAGGTTTTATGAAGTAATATTTCTCATCACGAAAAGAGGAATATTGTGCCGGTCCGAAATTTCGCTAAATGCAGATCACATATCTGATTTCATATGGATGTAGTTTAGTCTCATCTAATAAGAATAACGCAAACCCGAAACTCATTGAATTTAATTGCATGGCGGCGGATTAGCTTAATTGAAGGCCGCATCTCATAACCAGTTACTCCCAACGCCTTAGCAAGCAAACTGACTTCTTTTGTCCCCAGGCGTGGTATGACAGCCGCTTCACGGAACCAGTTTTACATAAAGGGGCATTGTTGTCCTGAAAGATTATTTCAAAAGGTTTATCCTTGATGTTTTAATTCAAACAAGACTGCGTTCTTTTCCTCTGACGGCGGTAAATGCGTTTGAAGTATCGACAGTCATCTGTGAAAGCGTTTGGAATGTCACGATTCATTTTAATCTGAAAGAATCAAAGAAAAACCGACACTCTTTCAGCGCTCAGGTTACTGTGGAGCAAACTAGAGAAGTCATAGCAATGAATTTTTGCGAAGCGTCGTAGAAACCTAATGTTGAGTGACTGTTGGAAACTTCTGCCTCTACTGAAAATCTAGCAGATTGTGACTCACAAGTCTCTTTTCATTGAGTGCTAAAATGCATTCCTTATTTACTGCTTAATCGATCGGCTATTTCCGCGGAAAACGAAGCTAATGAATTCCTCCGTAAAGGGGAATTTCTTTCTGACACTCTTACAGACCATAAGCGCGCCAGTGAACAAAGACAGTAGCTCTTGAGGAAGACTGTAAGTGCATTAAGAGATCTCCATTGACTTATAAGTGCCTACCTCTCTTGGCTACTAAGGTGTCGATTAAACGGGGTCAATGAAAGTGCACATCTTTCTCGCAACGTCACTTAAGTGCACTCTCATCCTCAGGATAGCAATTAGCGTCGGGCATTTGTCAGTCATCTCCCTCCTAGAATTTGTGCAAATGGTTGAACTGGTTACCTTAACACCGCCATTACGTTACCTCATTAGCAAGTACAAAGGCGCTTAAAATTGTTATCACAGTGAATGATTCTTTTTTCTCCTTTGGTAAATGCACGTCAAGTGTCCAGAAAAATTGAGAATTTCCATCCCTAATCGTCCCACTATTAAAAGATTCGGCTTGATTTCAGAGTGACACAGAATATTATCATGACTTGTCACAATATCTCTAGGTCTGACAGAAGCGGTAAATTATGAGAGAAACATTGCCGAATATATAGGCACACAAGCTCGTTCTTTCCGCGCGCTATAAGCGATCACAATAAAAACTAGCTCATCCAAATACACTCCAATAATCCACCTCACCATTTCATTTCCTAAAATCTTATCCCTCACATCTTTACATGGCTTGTGTCCTATCACCCCTTGCCACACGTCCATGTGGCGGATCGCAGGGTAGCATGTAGATTTAGATGGCATTTTTGAATATGTGACGGTTCGAAAAACTGAACTTGATCGATTACATAGCTGCGATATCAAATCCTTGAACCCAAGTTTAGCGTTGGTGAGATTACGAGAATTACATTTTTGTTGGCTTTGTGGGGGTTGTTTCAAAACTTTATGATAATGTGCGATACACCCTTCCTTTAGAAATTCTCTCCCAAAAATATTTCATTATGCTAAAAGGTTTAGGACCACTGAAATACGCGATCAAATAATTCACAGTTTCATGGATGCCTATTATGCACAATATAAGCCATATATTTGGACTACTCACAACTTTTTCTCGGACATCATTGGGCAGTACAGGGATACATACCTGGAATGAGAAGAAAATAAAATTTTTTTTAGTGCTCGTGAAGCTGATTAAAAATACTTCAAGCATATAAATTAAGCTCTGTGTCTGTCCTGTAATTCTTAATTTGTAGTTTTTATCCATTAAAGATAATTTTGGGGAGATATCAGTTCACATAAAATTCAATGTCTTTTGCTTCTTTCATGATGAAAACATTTTCAAATTTTTCCAATGATATAAATACATTAGCCACTAAACTATCATCCTTTTCACATATTTTTCATTAAATACAAGTCGTCTTCAGTGAATTGTGCTGCGGATAAGCGCTTTAGGAAGACTTTATTTTTTAAAAAGGCTAATTTTTGACCCATAGGTTGCGTCATAAATTTAACTGTGGCTAGTTTGCTCGCTTTTTCTTCTGCTAAATAAATAAATCGATTTCTGACCTTAGGATTTAACAAACCGCACAAAACCTTCGACTCTTTCAGCGAACTTCACGGGACAAATGAGTCATGTTGAAGTCTATAACATGAGTATATTTTGTTAATTATCAAGGATTTCATCAATATGCAACTGATTTTTCCGTCATTATTTTCACAATATATATTCAATTGTCTTACAGTAGCTTAAATTTAAGAATAACATGTTACAATAGCCTATTTTATGACCTTCAGATCATTGTTCTTACCGATTTATCACTCGGATACTCATTGGAGAGTCTAACTTCATAAGATAGTCTTTTTGGAAGATAATTGGAACATATTTCGAAACTTATTCCTTACATTAAGGTTGTCTGGATTCCACATATCTTGTTACCGGGAGAATTTCTCTGGTCCCTCGTGTTGCAATATAATATATAATTATTCGTAGAAATAGTCCTAGCCCCGAATTTGTTAATTTTGCAAGCATTCATTCATTGTGTTAAGTTTAACTCGAAAACAAGCATTAAACCGAATTTAGAGCTAAGACCTTAATTTGATCATTCATTCGTGAGAAAAGATGTTCCACTTGGTGTTAGGACAACCTTACTTCTAAATTTGAAATATCGGGGAAAAAGTAACCAGACAGATTTCTGTTGACCCTAACTCGGTGCAACATGGACTTTGCAAAGGTTCTGCAAGTTATGTTACTACGCCAGGATGAAGATATGCTTACTCGGAAACAACAAGATAATCAGCTCTACTTTGAATAGAGTACTACACTTTACTTACTTTTTGTGGTAGAAAACATTACCAGAGCCTATTGGCAACAAGAGATATTTCAGGCCAATGAGAAAATTGCTACCGCTTGTGCAGATATGTGCGAAGGTTCTAGATGATAACGAATCATCCAGAGTGCAATGGATTGGAAACTATTATTCAGTAGTGCAGGTCGTGAACTCCGTTAATATCTTGTGTGACTTAAGAGTTCCCAGAAGGCCGATTTGAGGACAGCAATAGCTTAGTAACTCTATAGTCTATGAATTCCAAGGATCCGACGCTCCCCTCCTCCCCAGACCTGTCCTATTCCAGTATATCACCATTAATGCCCACGGTCTAATTCAGATTTATTTCTCTCTTATTCCACGCCGTACAAAATGCCGCACTCCTTTAAAGTGATTTGCAAATAAGGGGTCGATTCAATATCGTTTGTTCCCCCGCTTCCCGACCAGATGCCGCCACGGGAGTGGGAAGGCAATCAGGGGGGAAAATGGGAGGGATGGCGTGGGTATTGGGGGGGAGGGAAGAAAGGAGTGAGTGGGTGCGCATTGACTCCTGTGAGGCTGAAGAGAAGAATGGAGACGGAACGAGGAGGTTTCGAGGAGATAGAGGAGCGTTTCGAATAAAAGCCACTTAAGCTGCCACCTCAGTTGACCGATTCGCGCCTTCCGGCTGTCCGGAAGAAGCGGGGAGCTAGGGAGAGCGGAGAGGAAAGGAAACAATGTTTATTCTTATCTTCGGTACAGTGCAAAAATAGATAGTTCGATTGGCATTTTCTTACTTTTGGTTAAAGGTAATATCCTATACATTAAAAATGTGCATTCTGAATAAGGAACGGTGTGCGTAAAGATTCAATGTGGAATAAGTTCACATCGGAAATACTAAGAAATACCTTTTTGTAATACCATTGTTGATTTCATTTCAAGTTCATAGTTTTCTATCTCTTGGTGCTCTTTAAAGGTCGTCAGAATCGAGGTATTGGAACTGTCCGATAATGGGAAGCATAGCTTGTTTGGGAAGCATAACATAGTGGGGACCGAATATCGTCATTTAATTTTCCCACTAGCTTAGATGACAATCCGTCAATCAACGGGCTGAATGCTTTTTGAAAAAAGAAACTGTTTCTAAGTCAATTGCAGCCAATTACAAATGTGGGGCTTATCAACTAATATGGAGCTGTAATGGCTGATACGCACATCTGAATATATTCGTTAGTCCGCATTACATGCTAACAAATCAGTATTAGAACATACTCATATATTTTACGCGATCAAAAAAGGTGCACTAGTTTCAAGTGTTGAAGCGCTATGTCCCGGAAGTGCAATCTCATTTAACAGGACCAAGAAGACGTTACATTGCTCATTATTATTACTGTTTCCTGGAGAAATTGGTCCAATGATCTGGATATTTCTACTCATGTTCTCAGTCGAAGTCTGAGCCACTTTGGTATGAATATTTGTTCACACGTCGTTTTCTGCTTACGCCGTACGTAAGTTATATGGTCGGTAAGTTTGTAGATTGAACGGAGCATTATGAGTTAAAGAGGAGAAAAAAAATCCTTCCTAAATTCTCCCTCTTACCTCTCCTCTCTCGTCCCCATTTGTCCTCCCCGTCCTCGTCGCATTCATTTGTCTTCGGACGCCTTCTCTTCCCCTATTTCCTCCCGACTCTCTTCGAAATATCTCTCCCTGGAGAGGGTGCGCTGTTCGGAGATTTTCCCGGAAAAGGAGGGAAAGCGGAGAAGTGCGAGGGTGGGCATGTCGGCGGGGCAGGACGGGGTGGTCGCGTGGGTGGGAAGTTTTCGCAGTGCGGGGGAGGAGTGTGAGGAGATGCGGAGGGTGACGAGCAGGGAAGCTGGAGAGGAGGGCATAGTAGGGATCCATCAGGCAGAGGTGGAGCAGAAGTCCCAGGGCGGTGACAAAACCGATTGCTTCAGATTTAGCCCGAAATGAGTTAAGAGGGTGTTGTGGCGGAAGGAGGGGAGATATATTAGGGTAGTCTGAGGGGCGAGAACTCATGAGTTTGCTAAGCCATCGCCTCACCCCTCCCCTCACCCACCTCGACAGGAACAAAGGGTGTTTTGGAGAGGGAGGGAGAGAGGGAATGGGGAAAAAAGTTATAAAGAGGGCCTCGCCCGCTTGAACAATGGCGGGCTCGACAAATCTTCGTTGACCCGACGTGCTTCGAATTTGGGTTTATTTACTACGGGGAGGACGGACGGTCGATTTGGTGGGCGACGGGTGATTTGTGGCCGAGACTTGTCGATGGGAATTGGATATAAACTTTGGAGGAGGACGGGTGTCTTTCTGGCGGTCCATTGGCTGTCGCGGGCGGTACCACGGGAGATGTGTGCGCTAGGATGAAGGAGTGGGCACTGTATGGGTGTCTTTTGATGGACAGGAAAGAAGTTTTGACTCGAAGTTAAATTTACTGTGGCAAATAAAACACCTTTCCCTACTATTCTGCCCTTAAGTATATATTTTCGAGGTATGAGAATGGAGAGAAAATTTGCTGATCGTAGCGTGCGAAGTTTATTGACTCCATTCGTAAGGTAACGCTAAATTTTAGGATGTCTGAACGAAAGTTGTTGTAATACACATTCTTCCATAGAGAAGCATGATATAAATGCACGTTATGGGTGTCATTTATATTCAATTTTTAAGTTTTAATAACATGTAGAGCTCTAAAAATTAAAGTTTTTCTATATAAATTAAATTCATCCCTCTCTTTACATGCGTATGAACTTTGTCTTATCATGAAAGGTGTAATATGGGGTAAGCAAACGTAACTTCAAGTCGTACGAAATAAAGTTTTATTCTTTTACTGATAATACATTACTTAGCCATGACACATGAAAAATCTTATGATAAATTAGATTCAATTTTAACACCTGTGTTTGAATTTTACACGCTCCTGATTCTTCACCTGTTTATGCTTTATTTGTCTGGTGAATTATTCGTCTGTATATTTTATTCTCCATTTTTTGTGGACGCTACATCGCCACCGTGACAGCGTCCAGCCGGTGCGGGAGTTCATTTTTAAAAATACCAATCCATCAAAAAAATTATTCTCTTTTGGGATTTTTTAAACTATTTATTTCCTGAATCAAGGCTCAGCTCTCGTGTAATAGCTTTTGAATTTAGTGGCTCAAGTATAATATATTTTCAGATGTAAAATTGTTATCGGAAAACATGATTACAGTTATGAACATGAGTAATTATTACCCCCATCATTATGAGGGCAATTGGAGTTTTTATACAAGATCTCACTGAACATTGATGACATGAAATCATAACTGGCAGCATAGATGTAATAGTATAGACTCTATAAGCCTTAGATTTATGGAATAGTTATTATCTTTTCCTGCCAAATGTGACTTTTACTGGTAAATGGATTACTTACAAATGTTTGACTCCTTATTGGAGAAGCCAATTTACCATAAGATCTAATTTATATTCAGTGTAATTTGCCTGCGGATGTACATTAAAAAGCCAATATTAAGTTAAAAAACCATTGTAGTAGTTATTGTGTTATAATCTTTGACACAATGTAAAAATTTTACCTATGCTACTTTAATAGACGCTAGGTTGTTCTAAATTGCAGTGAATTCGGAAAGAACAACTTCCGTATCCGGCATATTGAGAATAAAATGCTATGGGTCAAATCCTCGAACTTATTGGAGTCTGGCTAGCAGCATTAGCCACATTTCCAATATTACTGCTGGGTTAAAAAATTGTTAAGGACGTCTAAAAAACTATGTGTTGTACGCTTAAGACCTCAGTGAATCATTATAATTTTAGTTTAGTCGAAATGGCCCCATATGTAAACTATTAGCACCTATTCCGCGCGACAAAAAAGTCACTGAATGATTATTTTAACCGCTTCGTGAAACAACACATTCTTCTCGCCTGTTACTCACTCTTTGGCTATATTCCGGGAGATTTATGGCCTATGGTAATCCTCGGAATATATGACACCGCAGCCGCGGCGTCGAGACAACTCGGCCGAGGGTCGAAGGCGAGAGAATCATAAAGAACGAGAATATTATCGATCCGAATTCATCCATATTTTTCCCCTCGCAAGTTTACGCAACGAAATGTGTTATTCACCAAGAGGATACCGAGGTCGTAACTCATTCTTGTGCGGCCGAAAAAGAGGCAGAAAAATATCACCCCCTCTCTGCGGAGAGTCGTGAAAACGACACACTCACGCGAGCCGCCGACAAACATTGGAGGGTGGGAAGAGGAGGGTGAAACTTTTTAGGAGTCCAAAAATTTAGGGGATCGTTAATTTTTGAGACTCGGCCTGGAAAATTATTATTCTTCCGCAGCGGGTTAAAAGACTCGCGAGGCGATATGTTTGTACTCTTTGTGGGTAATGGGGGGGGCGGGGGCGGGGGGAGGGAGAGATGGAAGACCGGGGCCGCTCTGATGATGGGTTTGTGGCCCGAAATTCAACCTCTCACCAGGCTCACACACGCGTAGCAGAGACACGTTCCGTCATCGCCCTCATCCCTTTCGAAATTTCCGGTTAAATTTGCTCACGGCATTCGCCACCCTGGCGTATACTCCACGCTCGAGAGGAAAGTCTCGTTGCGGACGTTGAAACAGCTCGAATGTGAAGATATCAGAAAGTGTTAACGGCAGAGACGTGGAAGGAAGGTGAAAGATATATTCTTCAAGGGTCCTATCACCAATCTATTTTAAATTTGCTTTGCTAACTCCGTAGAGTACGTATTCGTCAACTAAGTAATCTGTAATGTATACTGGCAATGCTGGTCGTGAGCCCCGAGTTCAAAGCCTACATTTTTCCATCATTAGTTGCAATTTACGTTCCAGAAGTATTAAAATTTGAAATATAAATTTAATTCGATGCATGAATGCAATTAATTTTTCATGTAAATACGATGAAAACATTCTTCTTTTAATGATGAAATGAAGAATTTCTCTTTAAGTCAGGTAAAACTTTGAAAGAGTCATGTAACTTATCGTCCGTCCAGAGGCATATCTTAATTTAAAACGGAGGAAAGTAGTCATTTTTAACCATTGAGTTAGACTCCGTTGTATGTTTTTATCAGTTCGTTTCAGTCTCATTTTTTTGCTACGGCAGGGATTAAATTATAGAATAAATGGATTATATGCCTTGGTAGAAACTTCCCTATCGCCAGATTACCAGTTATATGGTACATATATTATTTTATGAATTAATCATAATGAATTGAGAAGTATGTAACCCACTGCCACCCTCCGTAGCTGCTGTAATTAGAGGGAGTAATGTTATTCCGTGGCAAACGTAGATTTTCCTCCAAGATCTAATTCTCCACTTCCCTTCCTCTGGAATCCGACAATGTGTCATATTCCCCGTGTCTTTTATCAGATGGCAGCTCCCACCTCTTATATTTATAGCCGTTTTCAGTAATTTATGTCGGATAACGATGGTGGATGTCACCGTTTGGAGTTATGATTTATGAAAGCCAAGGAAAATGGTGCAAATTTGAGACAAAATTATGAATGAAATAAATATTTCCAGAGTGTGCAATCATTCATCTAAAGGGCTTATACATTATACGGCTGGTGAGTTTTTCATTAAATTGAATATCATCGAGATGATCACGATTCAGTTTGTTCAATAAAATGGAGTAATTTCGGCACATGATGAATGAAACTGTAGAGGAGGCGAAACTGTTTTAAGGTGACTCAGACTTGAACAGTAAGTACTCGCTTCACCACTTATATCCGGTAAGTATTCTTCCTCCGCGCCGGTAATACATACCGCACAACCCCCATTACCGTTGACTTTCTTTTCCGAAAATGCTTTTCTTGCTACACAGCCTTGATTCGTTTCTCAGGTGCGAAGACCTCATTTGCTTATACGACCCCCGACAAACTCGGCCGCCAGACATGAAAAATGGGCCATTTAAACACACTTCAATGCGACGTTTTGGAAAACATTTTGAGTGTCGAGTTCATCGCTTTCACGAAATACTCAGTTATCTTGATCAAAAATGGCTGCTTGTCATTTCCGTTACGACCATCTCGGCCATGCACGGAGGAGACCAGCATCGCTACTTTAATGAAAGGAAAAAAGAAACAATTAAACGGGCATCTAATATTGACCCACTCTTATCTCGATTCCCTGTCATCGTCAACGCGAATGAGATCCGGCGGAACATATAACCGATAACGGAAGCCAACATGTACGCGGCGATAATAGCATTGCCGCTTCGTTTCCCACAGCCCCCGAGGGGACGAACGGTGGGGGGGCAGGGAGAGGATTTTTTTATTTTTATTACTGGAGATGGGATATCGGGGAAATATTTTCATTCTAATTCACTCCTCTCAGATTATTTTCGTCTTCGTTTCTCATTCTATATCTCTAGCTGCCGTCTCGTAGAAGTCCTTTGTGACGTGGGATGAGATATAGCGGGCTTTTTGGAGGGGAGATGGTAAAAATCTAAGAAGAGATGGCAGAAATGGGAGAAGTCGGTTGAATTGAGGGGAGTTGTACCTTTAGAATCGGCTTTCAGAGTGTGTCTGCGCGTGTATATGTTAGTGGTATCTAATTAGTTTCTCGGACGCCTTTCACGCGACGAGGCAGCGGCAGTTCCATGGAGGCAAGACAAGGAGGCATAGGTCGAGAGCGGTAGGAAGAGGCGGCAGTTGCAAGGAGGAAAAGAGGAGGCAGGAGGAGGAAGAGAAGGAGAATCCAGCCAAACGAACGTGGTTATGGGTTGGCCCTCCGTCCCTCCACCTGCCGCCGCCCAATCGAAAGCTCCTCCTCGGGCATTCACGGCACGAATCCTCTTCGCCATTCGGCCACGATGCCTCTCTTTCTCCAGAGGCATGGGAGGAAGAGAGCTCGTCTCCCGCACGCAAAGATCCCTAGGAGACGTCGAGCCGCTCCCAATACTAGAGTGACCGCGGCGGGGGGGAGGCAGAACGGTGCGACGGGATCCTGAAACCCTTTTAGCGCGTTAGGGTTATATCTACACCCACCCTAGCGTGCCAGGTCGATGCCTCTTTCATCATTCCACTTTCTAAGAGCTACACTTGTCACGTAATTAATCGCTAGTCAGAATGCGTCACTCGTAACTAATGCGTCCGCAATGAGAGAGCTACTGTTCCAAAATCTCATTTTGTTTACTCTACTCAAACCCAAATTTATAATACGAATCCTGTAAAAATGCAACAAACAATGTTTTAACATAATTTGTTGTCCAGAAAATGTCCCAAATGATTACCAGTCAATTCAAAACTTGATATTTTTTTTATTTTTGACTTCATTGATGCGATTGTTTTTCACTGCGTGCAGAGATATGTGCATTGGACAGCTATTTTTAAACTCTAAGATAATAGCATGAACGTCTTGGTGTGAAATAAATAGGTAACAATTTAATTTATTTTCTTGTTTAGCCTAACTTTATTTTGAATATTTTTAATCTTATTCAATTTTTCAACTGCTTTTTCAACAATTTTTCAAAAGCTTTTCGGCAAATGATTCCTTTTATTCGCTTTGTATGAATAATCCTATTATGCCTTTTATGCCATATGCTTAGAGTCATTCGATGGTTGTTTTATTTCATTAACGTTTGTATTTCGGCAGTACATCGGGGCATAGGTTGCCATAAAAGATTATTGATAAGATCAAAATTGATGAATACGGTTTGCAAGTTTATGTGAGCTTACCTCAATGCACCAAGAGACTCTTTACGGCGGAGGAGTGGACAGCGCTATCGATTCTTTTTAGGATGTAAATCAAGCGTCAATCATTCCCCTGTGAGCAAGGGGAAATTTTTAACATGGAAATGCGTGGTTATCAAGGAGAGTGGATCAGGTCTCGAGCTTCCGTCATGCCACAATTAGACTATCGATTTCACACACACACGCTGCCTCCCGCTCCCCCTTGCATCCGCTTAACGAACTAAGGCGGAGCGAGCGCGTGCTGGGACTACTACATGTGCCCGGCGAACACGGAAGGGGTGGCCGGAGGTGGGGGGAGGGAGGAGAGAATGCTTGGGAGGTGCGCACCCATGGGGGGGTGGGACTCTGCGGGGGGTGGATGGATAACAGACGAGGTCAGGGGTGGGTACGTTCTAGGGAGGAGGAGGATGAAGAGGGTGGCCGGATCGAATCGGTGGAGGGGGGGGGGGGGTACTAGAGTAGGGCACCAAAGAGCGGAGGTGATCGCTGAGCGGTGAGCACTGAGTACTCAGGCGAGTGAGCAAAGACGGAAAGCAAAAAAAAATAGCTCGTAATCTCATTTACAGCCAGTTGTGATCGCTGTAAGCCGGAGATTCGTACTTTGAAGATCCGCGATAGGGAGCGGACGGGTGATAAGCAGCCAGCTGTGCATTAATTTGACTAAATCAAACACCGAAATTTAATCCAGCATTCGTCTCCTTACGAAATGACTGCAGCCGAGTGATACTGAGTTGGGTGTCAGGGAGTGTTTAGGAAAAACTTCTTAACGCGGTGAGATCTGGCAACTTTGGATCAGTAGCAAAAAATGCTTTCTGAGACTTTCTTATCTTGTGAGCAACTATTTATTGCGGTCTTAAACGGCGATTTTTATATATTTATTTCTTAGATGTCTGATATTTATCGTTTGTAAAATTATTTCTCAGTAGAAATGCATCTATTCTCAAAGAAGATGAACCTTTTCTTTTATTAAAATGCTTTTTTAAGGGATAACCCCTATTTGCGTCTGAAAAACACAAAAAATTAAATGTCAATTCATGAAAAAAATTGAAATTATTGTATTACTCATTACACTCTAAGCAACAAATAGCATACTTGTCAGAGAGGTCAAAACTATTCGGATTTTGTTAATTAGGTTACTTCAATAATGCAAATGTACTATATTGCAGCGCACTTACAAATAATTGGGTTTTATAAGTATTTTATGGTAACTTTGAATTAATCCTCATAATCTATAAGCTGAAATCATATTTTTCAACGTTATTTGGGCGCCACCTGACTTGTTCTTTCAAAATCATGCTTCGTTCATAAGCATTTGTACCCATTTTTTTACCCTTTTCATTCAGGTATAGCCTCCCGTCGAGTATAAACAGCGGGGGGCGCTGTTTAAACAACTTCCTCTATAATACGATCAGAAATATCCCATGATGGCTCTTGCGGTGAGATTTTAATCTCTTAGTAATAAATGTGCTCAGGATAAGGAGTGAATTAATTTATTTTGCTTATTTTAAATTCAATAAAAAGCAATTTTGCAAACTGTCTTACTCGTCTGTGCGTTTGAAATGTGCCCTTTGAATGAGTACTTCAGGAAAGGCACGAATGAAAGGGTTATAGAGGGATGGGAGAGGGAGGCGAGATGAATAGGGTAAGGATAGGGTCTGCGTCGGGAATGCAGGGAGGGTTTTGTACGTCAGGTCGCGTGCAGACCCTTGGACAAAGGCACGAAGGGTTCGCTACGCTTCCCATTCCCCATACCTAACACCCTCCCTCAGTCCTTGTTCTTCCTCCTCTCTCTCCCTCTACGTTCGCCTCTCGTAAAATCCCCTTTTAAAACGCCGTATCGATAAAAAGAAGAAGGCGGCGAGGCGCCGAGGAGGTTGGGCCTGCTGCTCGAGCTGCGGCGCGTTCCAGACGGCGATAATGTCAAGAGGAAGGAGAATAAATATGCATCATTTTGCATGCTTACCTTCAGAAAAGGGTGAAGAAGAATAAAAACACGAAAAAGCCAAGAAAAAACACCGGTGAACTATAACACTTCCAGTCCCTTAAGATTGTCTTTTTTTTGCGAGTGTCGTTAGAGCTCTGGGAAGGTGAAGATAAATTCGAAAATTATCACGAAATTCTCTTCTTTTTCGACCTCATGCTTTGAATGGATCGATGTTAAATATGTCTCAGATGCTAAACAATGCCCCCCAATCATACCTACCCCAAGAATCACGGAATCCACTCATGTCACCCACGCATTTCTGAAAATGATTATTTGAACTGCGATGAAATTTTCCAAATAATGAAGCTCAGATCCTTACACATTTATCCAAAAATTTAAAATTGAAAATATTGCGTCTACATTTTATAAAAGTTCGAAGGTTAAATCTCATTTTATTAAATTAGGTCTGTTGATTCCAAGAAATACTGGCTTCTAGAATTTTCGGATGCCTAAGAAATTATTTCGTTGGCTGCTTGGTCATGATATAACTGCACTTTCAGGAACGTATGCTCCTCAAAAATATATTTGCTTAGTCATAAAAATTATCCTGGCATATCATATTAAGTACCGTGATGCAATATGGCGAACACGAAAAACTGTTATGACAAGCACAAAATATGTGAGACTTTATACAAGCGAAATGCCAATTAGAAAGAAATAAATGGCGACAAAAATAATAACGGAGAGATACAGCCAAAATTAAGATGAAACTAATTGGACTTTTCCCTATTTGAGACCAGATTTCAATTGATTTAGGATTTAAAATATGACATTTTTATAATACGATAAACATTTATATATTTACTTTGTATTTAAGAATTTTACAATCAATATCAGCATGGCCTATTTTTTACTATTTTCTGTAAAAATTGGAAATAGTGCGCGAAAATGCTTGCAGTATTCCAGTAGAAGCTAGTTCTAAGCTCTTCCTGTATAATTAGGCAAGTATTTTCAAGTATTTCTAGTTAAATTACGTATTAAACACGGTCACATCTTACGCCGTCAGAATTGGTTTTGCCGTCAGTCCTTACGATTTAATAAACACTGTTTCTGACACTTATGTGAGAAAACTTACAGCGTCAAATCATGAAAGTCGACCGTGGTTAGACACCAGAAAATTTAATTGATGGTAGTGTTTTGTCAGTTTGTCAAATTTACAGGCATGTAAAAGGTAAGGTATTATAAAAATCCTAGCTGGAATTCCGGTCGAGTCAAAAAGTTTTTATTATCATTGTAGAGTTATGACATCCGCAGTAACGTGTGACTGTAAAGATATTCTTTGAAGAACTCATAGACAGTTATTTAGTTTGTAATTGTCGGATGTTGCCTGTAGAAAACGATAATGCCACAGGATTTTGCAAACTTTAAAATAACTTTCAGCCGAAAATAAACAAAAATACCATCCTTCCGAAGACGAGCAAATCTACTGCATAGACAAGACTTCACGTTCTCTCCATGTGCCACCAGTTGTCCATGGCGATGATCCTTACGCCAATTATAATGTCTCGCAACTCACGTCTAATATAAGGGTAAATTAGCGCTAATTTCTGCGCCCTCGCAAAGAAAGCATCCGAGTTAATAGGATGTTTCCATAGGCTACGCCTCATTGTTAGGGAGAAGTACACATGGCGTTCGTGAGCCTCCATGCGGGTCTGTGTCTCTAGATATTTTTTTCCCCGCATCCCTTACCAACTATCTCTCCCGGCGCTTTTTGCCTCGTTAAGAGAAAGAGCGAAATTTCAAACCATTAAATTAAGTCCGGCGATTCAATCGGTTGTGGTCGGAGGGAAGGAAGACTAGAGACGAGAGAGAGATGGGAAATATTCTTATAATTTGAGACGGGGGAGGAAGCGTGGATCAATTATTTCTGCTACCCGGCGGGGGGTAGAGGGGGAGAGACGTGGTGCATGGGAGCGGGAATCGGAGAGTCCAGGCCCGGAGGTAGGTAACATCCTGGCGGCGTCGGCGTATGGAGCCAAGGACTCCAGACGAGCACGGCGAATTACGCTTTGTTACGAGTATGAGTCGTATAGGTTGCTTCGCTGTTCTAATGATTTTGTTCTGATACGCACAAAGAAGTTTCCCACGCTCAGTTATATTTGTTTTTTTTATACATGCTAAATACGGAATATCGTGTCCCAATTCTGGACACGGTTGTTTAACCTCGTATCTCAGCACTAATTTTCACGAATTAAAGCTTAAATAAAATTGAATACTAGTTGAAACTAAAAAAGTAATAACTTAAGTCTCCTCAAGCAAAATTATTACTTTTGCAAATCATAAGTATGCTAAAGAAGCAAATATTTTTTTTCAAAATTTACTTAGCAAAGCTTCCCAGATTGATTGAAAAAGAAATGATTACGCCAATCTACCTTATACTCAAGTTTTTAGCGTAATATGGAATATTTCAAGTAAAAACATACTGTTTAGTAGAAATATTGATGAATGAGGCTCATCGCAGTGATGTATGTACTCGTTGAAAATCGTAATATCCGACTTATCTGCGACTTTTGCTGGTCTCTCTTGCCTTTCGCATTGCTGAAACATGTCGTCAGGGAGAGGAGAAATTTTTCAACAGCATAAATGAATGAGATGGGTTCTTTATTTACTTTGACTCGCGCACATGTGTGTAAATCCTTAATATTCTGTTGCAGTTCAGTTTCATTACGGTTTTTATAAGTTTTACCATTTAAGTAGCCACCGTGAAAGTGGTATGGATTGTGGGGTTTTTTGCAGATACTAAGGTTCTGGCTAATGCTGGGTGAGCTCAAGATGTGTTTCTGGCTCTAACCACAGCTATCTAATCATTAACATACGAAGTTAAAAATGTATCGTTGGACTCAGAAAAAATCGCATAAAATTTATTTGAGTCCAGTTTAACTGGATATATGTTTCATTTAACATGAGATGTAGATATGAACGAAATTTATATGGCTGCTTAAATATTCAGCAGTGATTTGTTTTACCATCGCCTTATAGCCATGGTGCGAACTGACAATACTGTAACGGGCCTTATTGCAATCTCTTCATTGGAATGGATCTCATTCCTATCCTCCAGTCGAAGGCTATTTATGTAGGATTCTAAGCTGAAAACTAATTACAGCCTGTAGTATTTGCATGGGCATTTTGGTGATTAATCCAGTTATCCTTACAGAATAGGAATCCGGGCCAAAATATGACTTTTTTTCGGTTTCATCCAATCATTGGAAATGCAACCGTTGTGTGGTATCCGACGATCTTAGCGAATACAATCGGCATTTTGCAATCAGAAAATTTGCAATTGGACCGTGGATTACTGCCTCAACTTTTTTCGCCGAGATAGTGCACAGGGATGATAATGCGGGTTGAGTTGATTGGGTGCAATGGCAAAATTGGCGGAGGAAGGGGGGAGAGGTATGGGGGTAGGAGAGGGTGGCGGGCGCCAAGAGGAAAAAAAGAACCTTTTTCATGAGCTCAGTCACGGGGATCTCTTCAAGGAATAAATTAGTCTCTGAAATCTCATTATTTTCTCATTAGTCGTATCAGTGATACCGCAAAAAAAATTCCAGGTGAAAAATCTCTCAATTCTTTCGTGCCCTTCGTTAGGGGAAGGAAGAGAAGTTTCTGGCGGCTCATGTTCCCATTATTTCGGAATAACATCGTTATCCGCGCCCTCCCCTCTCTCCACCCCCGCCTTTCCCTCCTCCTCACACCCATAGACACTGCCGCTCTCCGCTGGGCGAATACCCTACGTCCCGCGTCTCTCTTTCGCTACTTCTCCTTTTTCCCCTCTCGCACCTCCCCCCACCCCGCCCCAGCCCCCGCGTTCCTCCCTACGTCTGCCGTTAGCTCTCTCAATGCGCGTAAGTGGGCATATCAGCATGAATAAATAAAAAGGGCTCCTTAAAATTTCAACCAACTCGGAACTGACACTTGCGTGGTGGGACACAGGGAAGGTTGTTGCTTGCAGACGGGAAACATTTCCATCATAATACCATTATGGGTGTGATTATCCGGCGCGTTTTTTACGCAATATACTCACGGGGTACAGTGTGTTTTGTTCGCGCATTTCTTCCGACGGAGCCTGTCTTCATTGTCGTCGTGCTCTTTAGAGTCTAATCTTACAATAAACGAGTCAACCGTACTCTTGATCATTGTTTCAAATTTTCTTCTTCAAACCGCGAATGTGGAAATATAATTCATATTGCCTTTTTTCTATTCTCATTCATGTCTCCTCCACGTGGGGCAGTGAAAAACATTTACATAGATACATACCCGTCATACTATTTATTTTTCAAAGTAGGCACAGGATAAACGCTTAACTATTATGGTGCTAGGCCGAGGAAACTTGTGCTGTTTAAATTAAATTCTTCCATACCTACAAGAGTTCATTTGCTTCTGCCACATTTATACAGTGCTTCATTCGCGCTTTATTTTTCTTACTAATAAATTCTTAAACACTTCATTCTGGAACTTTTATTTCATTAATCTATTTTGTTACTGGAAATTTTTTCGACAAGAAACATGAGGAAAATATTTCCAAGTCGTGCATGCCAATACCTTTCATAGCCGAAGAGCCACGATTGCGAAAATCGATTCGACTTCTCTTATTTCCACGTCCCTCAATTCCCTCGTTAGTATGAGCAGTGGACAGCGTAACCATGGTGAGGTTTGCGCGGTCGATGGAGAATACAAGAATACAGTTCTCGTTTACGGCTACTACCCGACGTACCACATGCAACGCTGGCCATGTGCGCTGTCCCTTTATGAGCCTACACTGGCTGTATCAAAGACACGTAATCCCCAGGAGCATATCAGGATAATATTACTCTCCTTAGCAAGACGGGGCAAATTGGGGCCATTGGCACCACCCAACAACATTCACGATGCTATGTTACTTATGAGAGCTAGACGTCATTTAGCGACTGATGCCACAATCAAAT
This sequence comes from Ceriagrion tenellum, assembly GCA_963169105.1. NCBI lineage: Eukaryota > Metazoa > Arthropoda > Insecta > Odonata > Coenagrionidae > Ceriagrion > Ceriagrion tenellum. The sequence continues at coordinate 32,755,227 of OY720633.1, read as the reverse complement.
CCTATATTTTGTGACGTACATCACTATATAATAACATTTGTGAATCTCCATTTTATGCTGTTCTTGATGCGTATTCCTCATGGTTTTGTTATTTTTTAAGAAAAGTATACTGCCAGCATGCTTTCTAATACTATTGGCATAATTGTCAGGGGATCATTCATTCTTCAATTTATCCTAGTAGGAACTCCATTTCTCCCTTCCACAACAAAGGTTACCATTGATGATCACGCGACAGAGGTAATATGATTTTGTTACCTTTAATTGAGACGAAATATGAGCACGTAAAAACCATGATGAAGATTTTTGATGAATAGGTACTTTATTCATTACTGTCCGAGGACGTACTGAATCCCTATCAGTAATTTAATAAATTGTATACGGTTCATTATCCGCTTTTATTTTCCACAAAGAGGATTCTTCATAGTCTATTTATTCTGTAACGTAAAAATGATCTTGGGTTAATAACGAACCACGAGTTCGGATCAAAGCCTAAGTCCAATAAGATCTTGAATGTTTGAAAAGGTTAACTAGGAAGTTGTAGGACATGATTCGAACTAAGGTGTAAGAGGAACTCTCGCTTAATAAGCAGCTTTGATCTGGAGTTGAAACATTCAGAAAAATACTTTCGATTGCCTTGGTCTTGCTGCAAAAAAGTAGCGTTTATATCTCTTGACATTGCATGCGGTTTAAAAAGGAGGCGGGCAACCAGTTTTAAGTAGAGGGACCGAGAAGTCAATAACGACTCAATTCGGACTTCAACCCAAGCCGAATGTCGATTTTCTTCTTTTTTCTTTTTCCCGATCCTAGCCTTGGGGTCCGAAGAATGAGAGGGTTGTCGGCTAAATGCGAGGCGGTGAGGAAATAAAAAAGTACTCTAAAGAATGAGAGACGACTGGGCACACAAAGGAAAAGTCGAGAGGCGGGTTGAGAGCGCTCATTTCGTCGGCCTTGGCTGGCCGCTGGGAGTCGCGAATGGCGTTTCGGAACGGCACACGCCAGCCCATCAGGGCGAATTACAGGGATCAGAGGGACCCGATCGGGCGCTTCTGCTCAAGGGGATCGAATGCCTCCTCTTCTCCCTCCCCCCATAGGAGAGGGGCGTCGAGGAACACTAATAATGAAGCGTGCCCAAAAAAAATTGATTTGGAATTATTTCCTCATCCCCAACTTTTTAGTCCTCGTGATTTTGTGGAGATGAGATCGAATGGGGTAAGGAGGAGGGAAGCGGGGACTATTCCATAATGCCAATAGAAATTCGGTTTAATGCAAAAGGAATTCCCAAAGGAGATGGTGGGGAGGAGGCTATTCGGGTGGAACGCGAGGCCGTGAAGGGAAAACGGCGCGAAAAGACCGGCGATGAGGCGTATGGCATACTCCACTCTTATCAAAATAAAAAAATTCCATCAAACTTAAATGCTCCAGAAAACAGTTTAGAGGACAAGGAATACAGAATGACGCGCGCGTTAGCTGGTCATCGTATCAATCACCATTACCGAGCACTACTTTGTCGATGATGGACTATTTAGCGAATCTTATAATTATTTCTTTCCAACATTATCGGGATCAATTCTGCGAGCCAATATTTGATCCATTATTTCAATCTTTAGCACCAGATGGATATAACAGGATTTTACACCGGCAAATGCACTACCGTGACGATGAAAGCCCCGGAGTTCTAAATGGGCCTTTTTTACCCTGGATCCAACTCAATTTACAGAGGATAAGAATACTACTGATGTAAAATGTCGGTCAAAAGAAATGATTTGGCCGTCTTGGATACATGCTATGGCTATAAATGATCACAGAGAGACTTAACAGTCAAAAAATTAATTATTTTGAAATGTAATTCCCTTCCTATTAATATTTTATATACTCTATACATGTTACCATCGATTTGGAGCTATTAATTAATCCTTAAATGCCTGGATTGAGTTAAAATTGGCCCGTTACAGCATTTATTACCTACCAATTCCCAATCTAATCCCGCTCTAGCTGAAAAAATGTCAATTACTGGGAGTGGATGTGTAGGAGTCGGTACATGGACATCTTTTCTAGCACATTTACCTACTTCTGTTGATTATTTGAACATATTAGGCTACAATTGTAATAATTACTCTTAATTACAAATTAAGTCATCTGCCAAGTTTATGAGTAACTTTAACGAGAGGTATATTATTAATGAAGTTAAACTCCCATCCTATAAATTTCCATTTTTAAATAAAAGCATCTATCTTGAGATCATAAATTGGAACCCCCTGAGGCTCTTGGACCATGAAACACCTGTGAGGTATTCTAACTTATCCTTTTTCATTTTCATGGAACTCAATTGTCGGAAGATAATTAGGAAGCTATTGGATACTAATTTCTAAAGCGTCATATCTGTTACAATATAATTTGGTTGTATTAAAGGTGCAAAGGTGTAACCAAGAACTGGCTTCAAATGTCTAAGCTAAAGTCATAAAAATATTTTTGTAACCATTGGCGAAAGAAAATTGCTCCCGCAGCTAAGAGCGGCTAAAAATGACAGGTTATTTCTGGACGGTACTAATATCGTGAGGAGAATCGGAGTCCAAGTCCAAATTGGAAGTCGAAATCCCTTTGTCCATCGATCTCTTTATCTTTCAATCCATAAAAGATATTAGTGAACGTGTTATGCATAGATGTATACACGAGGATGAACATTAGGAGGAGGGAAGAGGGTAACGCAGAAAAGGAATTGTGAGGTACAGAATGCTTTATTGGTTACAGGATATGAATAAATGGTGTTTCAAAATCTTGGTTCGAAATTGAAGTCGAAACTCTCGGATATCCATTGATGTATTTTTTCTTCTCCACATTTTTAAGAGGAAAGTTCGACGAATAGTTACGGAGCCATGTGGAATAGCAGTATGAGGTAACGGGAAAATTTACCCTTGAGAGGGGAGGGCAGCAGCTTCAGAGAGGAGGCAAGTGAGTCGAATTGAGTTGAAGGAATGGGTTCATGACGAAAGGAGCAAGGGATAACTATGAAAAAGAGGAAGGTTTGAGCAGGAATCATTGCAAATTTCCAGAAGACAAGAAGTAATCTGGTGCCAAAACGAGACAACAGACATTCTGATTTCTCGTGGAACGCGCATGCTACTATGTTACTTTAGAAACTAGTTGCCGTATGCCATTACGGTTCATCAGGCATGACACAACTTAGTAAGGCGTGGCCGTGCATCAAGAAAGCCAAAGTAGATGAGAATAGACTTATATCATTTGTTAATTAATTTATAACTGCAAATAGATGAGAGAGATGAGAATCTAAAAACTATATCAGGCATTGGGAATCCTAGGAAGCGTAGAGGTCTGCTTATTGTCCTTGGGATCTCAGGTTCCGGTTTATTTGACGGATATTGTGTACTTACCGTCTTACCATGCCGTCGGACTGAGTTCAAGTACAGGGAGAGGCGGAGGGTCAAAAGCCTGAAATCCGATTCCAACATGAGAATAATATAGGGAGCATTACATATGTGGCTTGCCATCAGACGAGTTGAAGAGTCAGTGGTGGACCTAAAGGCGCCTATTTTTAAGAGCAGATTGAAGTCGATGTCAGGTTCCTTTCCATCTTTCCTCAAATGTCCCCGCAATTCCACCAATAAGTCTGAAACGGAGGTGTCCAGAAATGTGTAAATGACATCAGTCGTTGGTTGCATCCACTATTAACCATCCAAACATAACAGACCACCATGGTTCGATTCCCAGTCCAGGGAACCCCTCCCAGGCAGTTTCCGACACATTCTTTTCTGTTCATCGAGAAAAATGATAATATCTTCGCCTTAGGGATGGAGGAAGGGAGATTGGCCGCAGCTGTGACACTCCCAACCCCGGGGCGAATTCCCGTCTCCTCCCTCCTTGCCCCCTCTCCCCCTTCCAATCTCACTCCCACCACCTTCTATCATCCTCCCCCCTTCTCTCTTTGTCTCCTCCCCCTCCCCAGTTCATCCCTCCCCGCTGATTGGCCAGAGGAGTCTTGGGCACCCATCGGGTTATTAGTGAGGGGGGGAGGGAGGGAAGTGAAAGGGGGGAGGGCGTCGCCAAAGGAGTTGTACAGGACGTGTCTTCGTTAATTTGCCCACTCCCTTAAAGCACTGGCCGCCACCACCTTGCCTATCTCCTCTCCTTCAGTTTCCAACCCTTCTCTTCCCTCCTCTCCGAATTCGATTCTTACTGTTCTTAAATTTTTGACGGAGAGCCATGGTTGAGTTTTCCATCTCTGGTAGAGTGAAAAAGTAGAGCGAAGTAGAGAAACTAATTCGTCAGGCTGCGTTTGAAATAGCTCGGACGTTACGCGGAACGGTGGGAAAACATACTTTATTTGCTTAATATATCATGTGATGCTCTCAATTTCGATCAACGCGACGTGATGGCTTTTCATTCGTGTCATTTTTATACTACAGTATTAGTGAAACGATATAATTTGATCCCATACATGGCCGGGCATCATTTGGTAATTTATGTTTTCATCAATGCTGTCAAATAATCAACAAAGATTCGGATGGTATGGAGACAATCCAACCACTTAATCCCTTGAGAAATCATAGGCTTATTTTCACTATTAGTAGTATCTTTTTAGTTCGACATAGGAACGTCATGTATTTCAGTTTTGTATTGGGATATGTATTTGTTTCATTAAAACATATTTCCAATAATATTCCTTAAAAATTGGTTATAGTAACGGCTTCTAACCCCTAAGACCAGGATTGGTATCACAAATGTGTGGTTTAGTGTATAATCTCCTTCGTATCATGAGTGCTTTGAAGTCATTTTTCCGTCGGATGGTTCGCTTTGAACTGCACCCCTTGATTAATTTCGCTTAGACTGAAGCGTCGGATAAATGCCTTCGCCAGGTTTCACTTTACCCATCTATCATACTGCAAATATCCTACCCAGGACTAATTCATACATGTTTACCAACCAGCTGATAAGATTCCCATTCAAAGATCAAATTCATTTATGTTGCTCTTTCTACTGCTTTATACTATTATTCTACCTCAACGGTTCCTGAGCGTGCATTAAAGCTCCATATCAACATTCTAAATTTTTCTGGATTTTTGCACTCTTTGGTCCAACACTTCCCTGCCCTTTTTTGTAATGTTCATTCTGTCACTATTTTACTTCAATTAACTCGTTAAAATCTACTAGAGAAACACGTTTTTTGCGAGAAAACCAAAGATATTGTCAAGTATCAACATCGTTTTACAGTTTGACCATATTTTTCTTCTTTTCACATGGCAGTTTTATCGTATTCCTGTAAAGATTGTCAAAATTGAGATTATGGGATTTGAACTCTAATTATCAAAACCACATTCAGGGGAAACCATAAAATGTCTCTGAAAAGTAAGTTTTCCCTCTAGCTAATTTTAAGCTGTGAATCATGGAATTTTGTCATTAATGAGGAGTCAGTCGTGTATTCAAACAGACATGATTGATTAGTTTCTCGTAAAAAATATGCCCTGCATAAGACTTCTTGCCTAAACCGTTTTTCACTAGAACGGACTTAACTTCACAAGAACTTCACGATCAAAATTTTTGCCATAAATTGATCCATTAATTTCCCTTCAGATTTTTTATCAAAAAGTAGTTTTACATGGAGTAAAGTAGAGACAGAATTCCTCACACATTTAGTCGTTGGATATTGCTATTCTATTGACAGGTGTTGCTATCTAAAATCATCAACGTAGCTTCAAAATCTTCAGAAGAGTCTAGTGATGATTCAACTGCATTCCATAGTCCTTGATCACTTTTATTTAAAAGAGAAAACTTGCTTGTGATTTGATTTTCTATGTCTTCATTATTTCTCACTTCGTTATTGTTACAGTATAGGAATCTTAGCAATCTAGACGAGCGATGGAATTGCAGGTTTGTAACAAAATCCTCGGAAACTCAATGGTTGCATTTTATTCTTCCAAGCAATCCTCACAGACTATTAATACTTCATCATAAACACCAATACCTCGATATCAGTACCCGTTGTCCTTTTTTAGCTCAACACTGTTTCAACATCATCAGAGCCACGGGTCAATTAGTTACTCCTTTATTTCCGTTCACATCGCAAGGTTTCGTTACGTGCGTACGTCACGGTTCGATCGGAAGGCCACCTGCGATGGATTCCATTCTCGTGCGATGTTCGACTCGTCGTCCAACTATTGAGAAACACATTTCCTTCCTTAATAGCAACGATTCGCTCGACTCACTCCATCTCCTCATACTTCCGTTTCGACTCATTAGCTGCCGCTCCCCGGAAATCTTAAATATGATCACACCAACAAAATGTTTTTGTATGTTGCTTTTATCTGCAGCAAACAGCCTATAATGCTGGTAGCGGCTGGTTTTAGTATCTCAACTTGTCTTCGTACTTGAGCGTGAAAGGAACATTTTTATAGACCAAGACTAATATATGGCTGGCTGCAAAGGAAGCGTTTAGTTATACTGCTATAAGGAATACAAACAATTATTCTCATCTCTAATATTTCGTTTGTACTCGTAATTATTTCTGAATATGTCTTGTTTTTTCTTGCTCAAAATTTATCCACCTGGCGACGATGGATGTTAATTAGAGGTGAAAGCTGATATGTCATAATTGTTTGTGCACGGTAGATAATTAGCTATCATACTCAGATTCCCACATGACATTCAAATGATTTGTTTTCTCCACTGAAGGGTTCGCAATACTGTTATTTTATGGTTACTCCTCTTATTGAAAAAAATATCTACTACTTTTTCAAAGCCATTTTGATGTCAAGTCATTATCCCAATTTTATCTTGCGTCTCTCATGGACCAACGCTCTTGGATAATTAGAGAAAAAACTAGAAATTTATGCTCTTTTGGAACTTTTGTGTTTCCTTTTTGAACATAGCAAGTGCAAATATTTATATTAAACCAGTATTATATTCTTCTCCAAGAATTAGCCCATTATTCATGAAAATAATTCACGATTCTGGTCCATTTAAAAGATTGTTTAACAGTTTGGCATCCAGAATAGCCAGAGCTTTATTTATTTATCAGTGTTCATTTTCCTTCGCATTCACAAAAATTATGTGGAATATAGCGTCTACGTGAGTAAATCATGCAATTAATTTATCGAAGAGTTCCTGAGTGAAAGGGACACCATTTCAGTGATTTTACAAGGAAAAATACGTCCACGCTCTTATTTTGAATTATTTTGCATAAGGAGCCAAAATCGGACATTAATTCAGATTTTCCGACAGTTATTTTGTCAAACATAGCCATGAATGCATTAATCTCAATTTCTCAAATTTGAAACATAAAAAATTGGAATGTCTACGATGAAACACATGAGCCTACCTGATTTAAGTCCATTCAAACTCTCCGGTGGTATCTTACCGTTCAAATCAAATCGTGCGTTTTGCTTCTGAAAATCTTTTCGTAGACTTCCTTCATTTCCTCGCTACGTCTTATCCTTCCCTCTTCTACTTTTGCCTCGAATTGCTATTCCGTGATATTCACTCATTGGTGTTTTTTTTCAGAGTTTTTTTCTTGATATTCCCTCAATTCTTTCCTCATAGTTTCGGCCCATTGACAGTCCTTTTGATTATCAGCGCTGCTTAGCTTTCAAGACACGCCTCTTTCCAGTCAAACAATCTTTCTTTTCTCATTCTTCACTTCACGAATACTTTTTTTTCGTAACCGATCCTTTCTTTCCAACCGTCTATCATTCGTTGATCGGGCTCTAAACACGCCAACTCGATGGTAACCAAGGCAACGGAACACGCCATTGGACAAGTAGAATGGGTTGAACGGGATTGGAATATAATAAAATCTTAGATAGCTTAGCAAAAGGAAGGATTCAAGACAAATTTTTACTTGAAAAGTTGGAAGTCTTGAAATGTCGAGAGCTCCTATGACGGTTTCAGGTGATAAGGCTGACCACTTTTTTAACACTGTTTCCATTCATTTTTTGCTCGGCGCCGAAACAAAAAACACACCCATCGGGAAAATATGAATAAAAATATAAAATACGGCTCTCGTATTTCGTGAGGCTTAATAAGCCTTTAAGGTTAACTGGCCGATTTGTCAGGTCATGACAGGAGAAACATTGACGTTTCAACGTGAAACCGTTTAGATTTGGTCATTTTTATCTTGGCCATCCCGTTTTCAAGGTGGAAGGACCTGACACAACTCGCAATGAAATATTTAGAAATAATTAACTGGCTGCCTCTTTTGCATTCAGCTGTCATTGACTCAAACGGCTGCCGTTGTCTGTTTTTTAAGGATTTCCATGCGTAATTTAAGCAGCATCAACATCTTATCTAGATAAAAAGCCATCGTGACCATACTTAAATTTTAACCGGCATGCTTCACAGTTTATATTTAGAACTTAAGGAATTCTCCTTCTGAGACTGTAAGTCTGTGATTAATTCATAAATTAAGGACAATTCTCTCAGTTTATCTGTAGAAATGGATTGCATTACATTCATACAATTTTCGTTTCATTATTCTTAACTGAATGTATGCAGTTTCTTGCTCATAAGCTGGCAACATTGATGAAAATTTTTGATTGCCTATTTTGATGCCTATTTTTGATGCCTATTTTTCTTTTGAAGAATACATATAAATATGCTTCAATTTCGTACTAACTAATAAAATAAACTATTATACTTGCTTCGTAAATTAGAGTATACAAATGGTAACTAATTACTATTCCGAGTAGCCGGGAAGAATATTTTAAGTACTTTGATAGCAAAACTGAATGAAATTTCAAAGCAAGGCATTTGTGGTAAAAATATGAAGCCCTAATTTTGAGTATTATTGAGTCACTATGGTGATTTTGGGAATACATTTTCAAAACACAAGGTAAAATGATTCACACTGGCGTATTTATGCTGAGATCGGATTACTCACAAAGACTTGCGGCAGGTGTTGGCACAAACTTCAATTTCATCGTTCGAAGTCATGTTTTTCCTTCAGTTACTATCACGTTCATATTGCTGTTAGAAGTCTTTGTTTTTCTTTAACAAAATGCTTTCTTGCTTCATTATAATCAGGAAAACAACTCTATTTTTCCTATCTAATTGGGAGGATGGGCCAACTTCAATCTAAAATGTTTCCCCTTTCAACGTAAGTGGAATTAAGAGAATAGAACCTCAAATCTTGACCATTATCATTACGCAAATTACTGTGGAAAAAAATGAGTGAAAAAAGTTATGAGCGGGAAAAACTCATTTTCTTATATTATAAGGTTAGCCTTTGAGTAAAACGCAGGAGGGGTAAATTGGCGGAAGATTGCATGGTTTCTGAGTGGCACTTGGACCAGGTGAAAGAGGTTTCAAGTGTGTTGGAGGCGGGCAAGTTGAGATGGACGGCTAGGAGCAGAAGGAGGAGGTCGGAAGAGGAAGAAGTTAGAATTGAGAGTGGTTGAGCCATTCAGGTACGGTGAAGGTGAACTGTGAGGTATTGTGAAGGAAATGAAATGAATACTGGTACAGAAAATGAATTTGGTGAAGGAAATTAGGGAGGTTGACGGAAGAATATATAATGCATTGATTTACTTGATTCTAGGTTGGAAAATTGATGTTGAAGAGTAGGAACGTTGAACGGTTAAAATCTTTCAAAAAATTGACATGATTATCGCATATGAATCAGTTCAGTTCCCTGGCACATCTTTAAATGGCAATTAAAGATTTCATAGGGTGTGCCATTGTGACGTTAGAGACGGGAGTAAATAGGACCGCATTGTTTGAAGTAAAGGATCCCGTATAGTGCGCTGCCGATCAAGCATGACGCTCCAGTATGCTGGTTCTGCATCACAGGGGACTGCTGAGTTATTGTGCTTGCTGTATACGCACGATCAAGTACCGGATGATCACAGGCTCCGCTCCCACAGTTCCGATCCCAAACCTCTCCCGTCACAAGCCGACCGCCTGCGATAGTGCCACCCGCGATCGGCCGGGAGGGTGGCCCGTGCTTTCCCGCCGGGTTCCCTCGCCATCGCGGCGGTGCGGTCCGCCATTCTGGCGGGAACCGATGCCGATATTTCTTTATGAATCCCAGTTTGCGGCAAGTGTTGGAGCAGCGATTCACCTTCTGCCTCCGGGAAGGCTCGTGCTTTGGAAGATAACATGGCGACTCTGGGAGAAAAAAAACGCAAGCCCTCCCTGTTGCAATGGATTGGTCATCAGGCGTTGTCGAGTAACTCTATTTATCTCGCAAACCACGGTATTTTTTGGCTAAATGATTAAATGGAGATGATTAAATACCAATATTTTAATTCATTGCTGTACCTCTGTAAATTTTTCAAGATTGATAGAATATTATTTGACAATTAGTGTCTTTTTGTCATGGTAAATAGCTCACGCAATGTCCATAAACTCCTTCAGTTGCAATAATTTAAAAAATCTCGTCCTTTTTTAAAACATTCAATTACTTTAGACATAAGATGTAATGATGATTTGAGTGCTTTTTCTTATAGCAAGGGTCTATATCGTTGCGGTTTAGAAAGCTTGAAAATAATCACATTAGACATTTTATGTGGTTTCTTCAATGATTCCGGGAGGTTATGTCTACAGTCCGGAAAAGAGTAATTAATGGCAGTATCAGTTACATACATATTTTGTGCTATACTGTAATATATTTTGTTGCACGATGAAATATTGATTCAGTATACATATGGTATTTTTTGTTAAGATTTATGTCCATAAAATATTGCCTAATAAGTGCAATAACCTTCTTGACCTATATGAAGTATTTACATCAGAAAAGTTTCTTTAAGTTACACTTTGAGTGTTTTAAATCGCATCACTTGCATTATGACTTAAATAATGTTGTTAAAGGAGACGAAAACCAAAATTTAGCCTGTGAGCCTATGGTCAGAGCCAAGGTTGTTTTATTGGAACGGTACGCTAATTAGCTTTTAGCATTGACATATCTCAGCAAGTGCGGTTGATGTAATCTAAGACAAAACTTGTACAAAGAAATCATCACAGATGCATGACCAACACATATTGGCTGTACTACCCTGTAACATTTGTCATCATATAATGTGGTGATGACTATAGGTGTTTCTATTTTTCATTTAAGTGCCCTTCTTTGAAATTTAACGTTTTAAATCAATTCTTAATTAAGCCTTAAAGCCATTGCAATACTATGAATATTATGATAAAGAATATTTTTAGATCCTACCAATTCCATTTGTGTTAAGAGTGTAATGTTACATTTGAATCCAGTATAAGCTCTTCTTGCTGGATGATAGTGAGGCCATTGCGAGAATGATAATCTGTGCAGTGTTGTTTTAACTTGGTAGTGCTAATTTATTTTTGAATATTTATGTGTTATCGTAATTATAACGTAAGAAATTAGTGGATTTTGTCGGCATTTTCTATATGCCTCAATCATTATGCAAATAACGTTTTAATGACGTTGAAGATCTCATAAAATGGCTTCTGGATACATTAACTTATGATTAATTTCCTCGGTAATTCAGATGATGGATCAGTGAGTTGCGCATTCAACATTGGCATGAATATATGTATATTTCTTCCCCATAAAAAATCGATGGCGACGGTCGAAGCAGGAGCCGACGTTCTTTTTTGTTAAACAAAAAGACGTAAGATTAATTCGCTTATTATGGGTGTTTTAGGAATAAGGAAAAAACGTAGAGAAGATAAAATTTCTTGAGGAAAAAAATAACACACCCCGAGGGTGGGGAACCGCACACTCGCATTAGCGCGTGTCCACTTTATGTATTAGTGTATATTTTCCACGCCTCTCGATCTTTTCTGGAGAGGGCGGCCTTCAGCCCCGAAAGAGTGCTCCAGCTGCTCTCGAAGAAATTATTCCCCCGCCCAGCCAGCCACCGTCTGAGTGAAGATGGGGTGTGAGACACGAGAGGAACCTTCCACACACTCACTCACACACTCCTCCGGGACCACCGGAATTTTCGAAAAGGCTTGATCGGCGATGGAGGTATAACGAAAAAAAAATTACGGGAAATCGGCCACCTAAAGCGCCCGGTGCGTGAAGTTAAATTAGACAAAACCACGCATGTAACACAAGAACCATGGGAAGAGTGTTTTGGAGCAGGAGGAGGAGGAGGGCGAAAAAAAATGAAAGGGTGCTCGCGCCAAAGGAAAAAAAGGCTAATTTTAATTACGGAAGCTGGTCACGGGACAAAAAGGGTGGAGGGTGGTAGGAAAGTAAGGGGGTATAAGGGAAAAAATGGAGGGCTATGTGGGTAAAGCAGCGCGGCACCCTTGACTAGATCAAAGGGCAGCCCACCACAACCGTGTCCTTTAAGGATTGGGCACAGGGAAGCCGAAAGTCGGTCCTTAATGTGGCAAGGTTAGCTTTTTGTCGGAAGACACTGGTGCCTTTTTTCTCCACGCCGTTGTTTATATTGCTCTTGGCCCGCAACGGTTTTTTTTATTCTACCAAAGGATACGGTCATTTGAGTGATTTTATTACGAAAGAAGGAAAGCGATTGTTTCTTTTTTCCATAGCCATTGTAACTTGAAACTTTAAATCATAGATTTTATTTGACACTGCTGATTTTGTCCATCCGTACCTGAGATCAAAGTTCGATTGCTCATAATGATTTCGTTAATGGCTGTTTAGTATTTGCTCGTGTTGATTTAGCAATAACAATGAGCAGGATATACCTTCTATTGATTTGGTGGGTAATTTCCTTGAAATCATTTTACCCTATTCATGTAAACAACATTAATTTTGCCACTGAATATCCATCCGCGCTAATAACTTCCTTTGTTCCTAGCGATGTATAGCATTTGTGTTTTCTTGACGAAGAAAACCCCTTAATTGAAGGGAGTTGTCTGTAAATTATAATCGCTATTGATTAGAGTTGATTCAATAACAAGTTAACATTTATAATCGATTCACTCTCTGAGTTTAAGTAGCCGAAGCTACTTAATGTACGAAAATACCTAAGTATTCAGAGGATCCCAGAATTAACCATTGAGTGAATGTTTCTGGAATCAAAACAAAAAGGGAGTACTATTCTGTTCCATGTACGTACTTAGACTACATTTTATAGATGCTCTTGTGACTTTAATAATTAGTTAAATCATCAGGCGTGTCTGAGTTGAAACTTCATGTTTGTCCGTACCAGAGCGTGCCCAATTGGCAGAGGAGGCGGGAACGGGTTGGGAAGGCATCGCCGTCTTCGAGATGGACCACTAGGAGGCATTCTTGATAGAATAGGATGAAGCGATCTTCGGAAGACGACGGGTACGAGGGAGGAGGCGGGAGGAGGCGAGGCTTGGGGGGAGGAGGGGGATAGAGACGGGGGAGTGGAGGGGTGAGGCCGCCGTCGTGTGCATGGCCTTCTCACGAAGCGGGGGCAGGTGCAATTCCCGTCGGGTGAGGGGGCGGCTTTCTAGCCGACATGTCTGCGCTTTGCGCTCGCAACTCAACACTCAGAATCGTCTTTCAGCGCGAGTATGTCCTCAAGGGTGAGGCTATGCCCGAAGTACGCCGGGTTGGCACGGCACACTGGCGGCCACGTTGCTTTCATTGAACATTTCAAGTATTGCATTCCATGCGGGTAAAAATTGGGTATAACAGCGGAGGGGAATTTAAGTTGTGGAAAGCGACCGACAGTGGAGTTAATTCATGCCATTGTAGAAAGATTGAGGGACTATTAGAGGCAGGAATATATGGAGATATGGAGACAAATGCAGAGTTACTGTAAGCTTACTACTAGTAATCTAAGTCGCCGTGGATTTCTTGGTTTTTCTTCCCATCCTGCAGACATTTACGCTGGAAGTACGCTTCATATGGCACATGCAGTTGCGGATCTCTGAAAGGTCTCCGCAAGTGCCTGAAATCATTTCATACCCTCAATATATGAGACCAGAGGTCGATTCATCACAACCCCCCTTAACCACATGAGGTAGAAAAACTGTGTTTAGGAAATGCCAACGGCAACTAGGGTCATTTGCACCTTTAAACTTTGTCACTTAATCGATTAAAGAATGATTACCAGTAGGAGATAAGGTCGGGCAGAGAAAGACCTGTCGTTGAAATCGCCCTAATCTGGACAAAAGGCGTACATGAGTCCAGAGCTTGAGATCCCATTTGACGAACGGATAAATAAAAACAAAGTTCTGTCCACATATCTGGGAAATGGGATCTTTCTTTTGAAGGACAGATCTCCACCACATTGAGAAATCAAACCCGAGCCTCCGAGATGTGAGGCCAATACTTTAGCCGTCTCACCAGTACGATCTACCAATGGGTATTTCCCACATATGAACTGTCGTCCTCAACAAGGCACTCAAGTAGGGATATGGATTACACAGAAAAATCTACGACATTACTTGAATTTAATGACTTAGCTAGGGAAGATTTCTCGGGATCCGAGATCCCACAGCCGTAATAGTGTAGTTATTATAATGACACTCTGAGAGAAAATTACTCATTTTTCAATTAACAATGATAATTTACTTTCTGATTTATTTTGATAAACATTTTAGATGACCTGAATTATATTTCTATAAAAAACCTTGTGCAGCGAACTCTCGGAAATTTGCGCAGCAAAAATATTTTTAAAAATCGCCTGTTCACCTGCAGACGCTGTTGCTTAAACATTCAATTTTGCTCTTAGTTTTCCAAACTTTTCACTCCCCCGCCATGCATATACTCAGCATGAAGCCCCACGAATTTAACCAGAAGAGATCGCTGCTGGAATTCGAACCCGGGCCGACGTGATGTGAAGAGAGTTCTCTGGCCGCCGCACTAGCACCGCCCTCGTGGTGAGGAAGAATCAAATGGGGAATGGTGAGGAGGCGCGAGTGGTGGGGAGGCGGATGGAAGTGAAGGTGTGTGCGGGGGTGGGGAAGAGGGTGATTGAGATGGGGATGGTGGGGTGGGGAGGGTGGGGAAGGGATGGGAGGGAGGGAGGGAAGAAGGGGCTCGTCGGGAGTGTGTGGCGAGGGACCACCCCCGGGGGAAGGATGAGTGCCTCCTTTCAAAAAGCTCACACGAGAGAAGAGGCCGCCTTGTAATTTCCAGGGCCGCCCCCCCACCAAACCCTCTCTCACCTTCCAATCCACGCCTACCGACCCCATCCGAGTGCCAATAATACGGGCCATTACGCGAGACCCGGCAGTTTGTTGGGACGGGCACTCACGTGGTGGGCAACTACTATCGGGAAAGAATGGGAAGACTTCACACTGCAAAGAAAAAGGGGTGAGCGCGTGTGTTTTGGGCCAAAGGTCCTCGCGCACACAATGCCCCGTTCACACACATGATATCTTATGTACCAACTCAACAAATCAGCAAGAAGTCACACAACTTTTTCAGATTGGTATCTGAAGACGGAACAGCTCTCAACAGAATTCGTGGAGAATAAGAGTACAATCATCAGATAAGCTGAAACTAAACCAATACAGCGTGTTCAGATTGCGGCTAGAATAACTCGCCTCTCAAACCTAAGGCCTGGGTTCAATTCCCAGGGATGTTTCATTGGAATCCTTGCCTGGATGCCAAGTGGATAATATTAAGAATGCTAATGTTCAGTTTTCAACCCACCGATTGGGTCGTCAAATTTGGATCACTTACTGTCTTTTGCTAAGGCTGACACTAATATCAGGTCTGTTACTTCCAAATTCTTCTTATATCCTCTTATCTTGATACCGGTACCTTCAGACCCTGGTAGACTCTCGGAATAACTGATGGTGAAATGCTCTGAATTTCTCATCACCGTCATATTTTGCAACTTTTAGTACGCTTTTAAATGCAAACGACGTCCGCTCTTCTTTCTCATTTTAGCTTAGTGTTCTCCATTTTGTTTTCCCTGTCAACGCTCATTATTTTTTAAGTTAACATACCGTTTATAGAATTTACTTTAGTACTTTTAGTAATTTGACGACTTAAAGTTAGAATTTTGGAGGTTGCTGTGACAACTTCCTGCCACAGTGTTTTACTCGTGATACGTAACGTTACCACGATCTGTATGTGGTAGGTCGAACGAAGAATGGGAGAGGAACGGTGGCCGTGGAGGAGGAAAAGGGGTTTGAACATATTTTGCAGGAGGAGGGGATGTGGAGGAATTCGAAGGGAGAGGGTTGGCTTGGGGTTCCGAAAAAGGCTAGTGTTGGGGGAGGGATGGGCCGGGTGAAGTACTCCCAGGAATTACACAGATATATGAGAAGTGGGTTTTTCTCCGACGGGCGCGCGCCCCGCGTTGTGCGTTCCGAGGCGATTTGGAAAAAAATATTATGCTGGGAAGAGAAGGCCGTGTAGTTGGATGTTTCCTGGATTTATGAGTAATCTAGTGAGAGGGGGAGAGGATTCCAGAGGTGACGCATCGAGTATCCAACCATGCCGAAACGTACGGCGTGACGCATGCCTGGGATGCATTCTCTTTTCAAATGATAGGACTGTTTTCATGAAGACTGATTTCAATTACACTAATTAGACATTCACTTCGGGTCCTCTGGTCACATTGGCGTGATTGAGTGCAGTAAGGGCGGTATCTAACGTGATTAACGTAACCACGGAATCCGGACGTTTAGGGCTTATTTTGCCAGCAGATTTATATCTAATCGAAGAAGAATAATATTATATAAACAAATCAGGTTTTTGGCAGCAGAAGAAATGGACAGAAAACCTGCTGCTGGCCAACCGCAGGAATGACAGAAGTTGATTTTATGATCTATATAAACCCATAAAGCACGTAGCCGTCAAAGTTCATAATTTGATTCAAAGGTTTCCGCGGCGTTTCAGCATATTAAGATCAGCTTTCGGGTTACCCTCCGCGTGTTGTCTTTTATCGCCGGTTGTTTCTCCAGTCATCCTGCTAGCGTCTTCAGGTCGAAGTCCCTCGACCCTCACTTTGACCCGAAGTGAGGGTCAGGTCGGCCCTCACCGAACCTTCAGGTTGAAGACCCAGACCCTCACTTGTCCTGAAGTCACCAGCAGGATGGCTGGAGAAACTGTCGTCAATAAAGACAACACGAGGAGGCAAATCCGAAAGCTGTACTTCATAAAGTTCATTATTATATGCCATAGGAGGAGATATTCAAACTGTGAATATTTTGTAAATGAAACTAATCGTTAATAATGTTGGATATCTATTCCATGACTTCAAAATATCTCCCGCCAATTTTATTATTGCTTTCCCAGCGAGTAACGATTCATCTTCATTTGCATTACGAGTGAGCAGTAGTTACAAAGAAGTTAAACTAAAAGTATTGATGGTAAATAACTCTGTTTTATTTGTCTACTACTCAGTTTCTTCTTTCCTCACTTTCAACCACTCATTACGAATGTAAGGTGGGGGAATCAATGGAAGTAGAGAAACACCGACGAACTTTATAAAAGACCTTTAAACCAATTTACTTTTCATGCAAACTATTTCTCCGCACCTAGATTTGATTTGTGGATTAATTGAGTAAATGCTTCTATATAAGCTGCAGACAGGTAACTATCATCGTCCACTACTAGTGCTTATGGAATGGAAAGCACTGATTGCTATTGGATCGCAAGACGGTGAAGAAGAGGTGGTGATTATAGAAGACAGCGCTCTAATGCCCTCGAGTACCATCCTCACTATAATCATGATATGTCAGAGAGTAAATTATACATGCACTCGCTCTGCTCACCGTGTAATTACTTTTGTTGTCTTACAGTTCATTCATACGGCTTCCGTTTTTTTGTGATGTTCTTAGAATTTCGCCTACTTGAAAAATATTATCAAGGATGACGAGGCTCTAGTCGTACTATTATCATACCTAATTCTATTGTTTACGGCGCTTTATAACAACCAATATTTTATTATGATATTGAAAATGTGATTGAGGCATATCAGTCTCGTTACCTTTCAAGCATGAGGTTTTTGCTCAGAGATCTTTATCGGATATTTAAATTACACATCTATGAGTTAGAATAGCTCGCCATTTCCGGTGGGGAATAACAGCGTCTAGGCATAAAAATAATTGATGCACTAACCTTTATTGCTTGGTAATACTAGATTCCGAATATGCCCAGAAAACAAGTGTCTTTTAGTTAAGAAAACAGTAGAAGAAATGCAATTTTGCATTGTTAACTACCTTTTTATCATCAATTCCTCTTTCATTCACGTATGTTGGCGATGTGACATTAGATGAAGCTGTTGCTGGATTCCATTCTTAAGTTGTAACTTTTAGTCCATGGATTACGTAACTTTCCATCCTTAAAGAAATTTGACAAACGGAGTAGAGCATCGACCATTGAATTTTTGGGTATTGATTCGGGTAACTAGTTAGCAAAGTAAAGTGTGTGGAGATAATTCTGCCTTGGATAATATTCCTCATTTTGTCAAGAAATAAGGGTTTTTGAGTCACACATCATGCCACATGTGTGAAGTGGAGATGGTCTAAACTATGCAAAATGTACATTTGCACAAGAGGCTTAAGTACGAACTTTTAAAATGATAAAACAATAAATCGGATCTCTTGCCCGACCTTAATATGACATGCGTGCACATGTAATTTTAACATAGAATTCTGGGCTGGGTGCAAATAGAGCTGAAACTTATCTGACAGTTACCCTACGGTCATGGAGTCCCTTTAATTTACCCTCTTCACTCTTTAATTTCTTCCGATACAGCGGCGATAAAACTGTTTTATTTCTAATTTACCCAAGAGCTTGTCGCATGACTATAGACCAGTAGTTATTCTCTAACCCTAGGCAATACGTCTCGGTTGCAGAACTACATTTAATTGCTCCCATTCATCTCAAGATGTAATTTAGATAAGATCTTTGTCTGGAGGTGTTCTTATTTCCTGGCGCTTTTCCAGTTCGGATGGATAGCCGACGCCCAAAAGACTTCGAGATTATTCGCCATTCTGTATTTTCCGGCCCATCTTTGGCAAAAGGAAGCCACCCAGCACCGGCCACACTCCACCTGCAAAGTTTCTGTTTTGATAGCAGTTGATTAGCTGGCGAAAAATGATACGTTAATCAAACGGCTGGACTGCTACTGCTGCCTATCGTCGAGCCTCAGTCCTCAAACCCGCCGCCCATTTAGGATTTTTCCGAACGGCGTTCCCGCCCGGGGGCACCCGCCATACGTCCAGACGTCGCTGCTTCCTTTCCTTATCTCGATCCCATACGGACTAATAGAATTTAATTCCTAACATTTCCTGCCCATACACTCTCATTTCACGGCCGAATATAAATGAGTTTCGAAAGTCGTTCAGGGTTATTGTGCATTCGATTATTCGGTCAATTATTAACGTGTTTTCTATGCATATGAGGTTGACTTAATCATATTTTCCCTCAGTATTCGCCGTTTTATGCTGTCGGTCTTCGAAATTCAAAAGAAGTATATCCGTTCCATTGAAGATCATAAGGTACATTGTACAATTTAAAACCATTGAACCGTTTGATATTACAATTCAAGAGCACATTCGAACTTCGTGTATTTTAATATCCTATCATATAGTGACTTCAAAACAATGCCTGGTGTATAGCTATTTATATCACTGAGCAGAAAAAAGAAATTAATTTTTGATGGATCATTCCTTGAGGCTTCCAACGTAAAATAAAAATTATTGAGGTACACATTATATTAACCTGATCTTGTCGATAGAAAGTCATCTCATGAAATTACATTACAAAGAGAGACTCTAATTCAGATTGATTAGCAAAGATACTGTCCCAATCATTATAGAAGGTTTCTGACCATTATTGTTTAAAATTCAAACATAGCGGGTGAATTTTTTGAAGAAATTGCCATGAGAAAAATTCGGCCTGGACCGGGAATCGAACCACGGACCTTTGGTCGGACTTTTGCGCAGACCACTACGCTATCCAGGCTTCTTAATTCCCATGGCAATTTTGGTGGATACAAGGCAACTAGATCTTAGGCCCTTGCGGTCCATCAAAGATGGCAACGCAAGGGAGAAGAGGACTTCAAAGAAGCCACAACCAAGAGTCAGTATCCTTCACCCAGCTTTTTCTCATGGCAATTTCTTCAAAAAATTCACCCGCCATGTTTGAATTTGAAATGGCTAAGCACGGCATATGTGCTGGTGTAGGATACGGACTCTTGGTTGTGGCTTCTTTGAAGTCCTCTTCTCCCTTGCGTTGCCATCTTTGATGGACCGCAAGGGCTTAAGATCTAGTTGCCTTGTATCCACCAAAATTGCCATGGAAATTAGTAAGCCTGGATAGCGTAGTGGTCTGCACATTGGTCCGGCAAATCAAAGGTCCGTGGTGCGATTCCCGGTCCAGGTCGAATTTTTCTCATGGCAATTTCGTCATTATTGTTTTGTCAATTTCGTTATTAGACAAAAACATTTCTTAATGATACGGCTAAGGTTGGATTATTGGATCGAAATAGGAGTGATAAGTCACCTTCCCAGTGCTACTTAAACGAGAATATGTGTTGAATCACATTTTTTTAGGTGAACAACTCTTGGTGCAAGATATATGACGGACATGACACGTTGATTAATACTATAGCGTTACAAATTTGCTTTTACAGCAATATTTGCAGATTGGCGACAGGTTTTAGCAATAAATTAGATGGTGTTTCTTTTCTGCCATTCCATGCTAGTAAAGTTGATTGAGGATTGGTCTGGTGCGTTTGTTAGAGCACTGACTTTTCATTCAGAGGACCTGGGTTTTATCCCAACGTTATTGAAAATTTTAACGTAATTCCAATCCGCGACTGGGTTCCACGTAAAGAGCACTTCAGTGGTAGTTTTCTGTCTGAGGTGGGGACATTAAAACTCGTCCCCATGGCGTTTATCGTAAAGAGCAGGCTTATGCCTTCGCCAGGTTTCTCTTCATCCTTCTCCCGTTCCACCAAGAAATCCATCCCTTACAATTCAACCCACTCGCGCAAACCCAAAAGTGCAGATGACATCAATTGTCCGTCGCCTCCCCCAATTCATGTGGAACCTGTTCGTGATTTTTCCGAGGCCACCGAAATTATTCTTCCCTCTCCTTGCTTCCGAACGTGAAGCCAATGCACCGCGCTCGCTAATAAATACATGTAACCAGCAGCCTCTATATTTTTTCATCCCCCTGCTCTCCACCTTTACAAAATCCGCCCCTTCCCTTTGGTCCCGCTCCCACCCACTCCCGTGAGGGCTCCCCTTTATCCCTAGCATCTTCTTCTTCGGGAACGCCTTCCTGAGTGCTTCTTTTTTTACGACTGCAGTTGTGCGTTGTGTGTCGCGGTTGGGCGAAAGATAACCTTTCAAGAGTCAGGCATCCCTCCACTACTTTTCCGCGTCTACTAAAAAAAGAAAACCTCACCGCGTCACCTTCCCTTAAACTCATATAACTCCACCCTCCTCCCACCGCCCCGCCGACCTCTTCAGCTCCTCCCATGCCCTCCACTCCTTATCTGGCTCCTCCTTCCTTATCCTTCTCACTCACAAGGCGGCTTTCCCGGTCGGCCTCCCTTCTGGAAACCTCATAAAGCTTTATTCAGAGCGCACCCGCCACACGGAGCCGCTGGACGGGCGATAATTGCTCCCACCAGTCCTCTTCCATTGCCCCTCTTCTCCTGCTCTTCCCCCGTTCCTCTCCTCATCCTCCTCCTCATCCTCCCTGAGCCTTCCATTCTGTCGGGAGTGAAGGAGAGAATGGATGTGGGCGGGAAGATGGGACAGGCAGGTTAGCGGGGAGAGTGAAAGGGGGAAGAGGAGTTAGGATTAACGCGGAACGCAAGAATGCAGAATATCCTCGCGGAGGGCTCAGTTTATAATTTTGGTTGAGGCAAAAATCCTTCCGTGGTATGTGCTGTCCCAACTTGCTATTTTAGTGAGTGGATATTGTCATGGAGAAGATCATAAAATCGGACATTAATAACTGAAACTCCCAAGTTTACAGTATCAATGATAACTGTGCCAAAGCAAGAAAAGCTATTAGAATTAAAATATAGAATTATAGCATTCTATTTGGAAAAAAGAGAAGTATCAGGCTTGATGTGGCGGAAAGAATTCATCATAAAGAATGTAAGGCAATTTTCCACTTAGATAAATTTTATTCGACCTAGGTTTCGACGTACTACGTCATCATCAGGCTTTTGGACGTGAAAATCAACTTGCCGACATAGAAGGTGAATATTTACATATAAAAGCTGACCTTTGGTCATTATTTAGTTTTTAACATTCTATTATTGAGAGAGATGACTTTAAAAAACCTATATGAGTTACAGTGACGTTGTCAATGGATTGACAGGTTCAATCCAAATTTTTATTTTTGAGGTAAATATAAGCATTGGTATAATATTTTTTACTTTTCCATTGCACGTGAAAGCTAAAAAAAATATAGTTAATCTTTGCTTTTTAAAGCCGAAATGCAATCCGGCATTCTGGCAATAAATACTTGAAGCAAATGGTGGGGGCGTGTGGTAATATATCTCCATAACCTCTCTTCTCTATGTAATGCTTCTTGATTGTGATGAGACCACTTGAAATATACTGTTCCCTCCGTCGGACGGATCGCGCAATCCTGGTTCCCTCAATGTGATTCGTGGAGAGCCACCTCGTAATTTTTCTCCTCCCGTCAAAGCAAACCTTTCACTTCTATCGTTATACCGTTCCATCTGGTTTGAGACCCCGATATATGCAGGATAGACTAGGATTACATGTGAACAACGGCCGCAATATACAGTCACGAATATACAAAACACAATAGTCGGAAGTCGACCTCGGTTCGTACATATGGGATGACTACACCTGCAGTATTCAATGCTATACTTCAATCCAAGGTGCAGTTATAATGAACAGTATAAAAAACAATATTGTCCAGGTCATGAACACCAATACTCCCTGCAAAGGGTACGGATACGGGAAGAAAAGATTCCAATTACATTAATGATGATAAAAAGGAGGTGTATGGACGCTTACAGTTGAGTCGTTTGAATCACATTCGCTCTGAGTCTTAAAGAACGCGTATTCCCCTGCTTAAGATGAGGAGAGAGCCTCAGCGGCAATTAACTCTCTCTCCCCAACATCCCTCACCTTTCCTCTAACACTCACTCTGACACATCCGTCACCGTTCGAATCCAATCCGAAAGCATCTCTTAACGAAAAAGAAGGTCTTCCAAAATATTTTTTTAGGATTGTCTTGTAGAAGAGGTGGATGGGAGGAGTAGACAGCCGGAGGAAGGAACAAAGGAACGTAAAAGCGAGGAGATGGAAAGGACAGAAATGGAAGGAGATGCATTTTTTCCTAAGATGGCTGAAAGAGTATTCCACCTGAGGTTACCTACCTCATCTCTTATAAGTCAGACTTCTTAAACTCGAGTTTACGATCAGCCGGTTGAAATAAATGTTGCGTTGTATATCTGGAAGTTCTTGGGTGTCGCGAACGACAACTAAGGTCATTTGTACAGTTGAGGGCAGGTGAGATCATTTTGGTCCATACAGGTAAAAAAAGGGATTGTGTTTCTTCTGGTTTAAGTCTATTCCTGTCTGGTTTTGAACCCATACCTGAGTTTACTAAAACTTACATAGATGATCTCAGTGCCTCAAGAACTGGAAAGTGACTCGAGCTGTTACCAATTCATGTTTGAGATTATATGCGCAATGCGTGTAAATAACCCACATAACCAATAAGCAGCTATGATCTAACCTTCCCATTTTTTCTTCATGGGAACATTACTTGAGTCATTAGTCTCTTTTCCATATAAATAGTGTTCATTTGTGTTAACCAACGTAAATGAAATTTATTTACCCTTCTCGAAAATTATATTTTCCAAAATTCGAGCCATAGAAAGTCAAAACTACATTATACATGCGGTGAATGTGCTTTGAATGTAACTGATTCGGAAATAAAACGGAAACTAAGAACGAAGAGTGAGTCGCTCATCGATAAATCGGCAACAGTGCAGATTCTATGGTTTATTGCGTAACTTTCGTACCGACAGATTCTAGGCTGAAAATAAATATCATTGACACAGTCGTGCAAAATGCCCGAATCGCATTTTTGCACGACTTTCTGCTGATACAATTTTCTCAGTTTCCGCCCGAATTTACGAAATACAATCCGCAATCAACAGATAATATTTGTTCATTTGGATCCAAAAGTATATATAATAACTCCCCTGACCCGAGTGAGGACCCAAAAAGTATTCGAATATAATTTTAACTCGAAATCTAATGAGAGCTTTAATTCGAATTACATCCGAATACCATTTGGGTTCGTGCTCTAATTTGAATTATAATCGAATGTCAAAAGCTCGAATACTTTTTCAGGAACTGAAGCACTTCTATTAGCCCAAGTTGTACCAAATACCATTCATTCTTTCCTCTACCTCCCATTTGCTTTCCTCTTTAAAAGCCTTTCACTCCTCCCTACGGCGTACTTTTTTTCAGTCGCCACCCTCCTATGCACTTCTCCCTCCCTGCCATTGGGGCCCTCGAGTATTTCCCCCCTCCCCCCGCACCGTCCCTATCTCCCGCCCCCTTATCTAGTCGGCTTCCCTTAGAAGTCTCTCTCCCTCTTTCTCCTCTCAAAATCGGCCATTATGAATGGTGGCAATGTTTTTCTTTCGGAGGAGAGCAAAAAACCACTCATAACATGCCCATAGAAAATTCCCCTAAACGCGCGGGGCTTTTGAGAACTCGTCAGTCCCACCGCGCAACCTTCCGATAAAAATGTCCCGGCACTAAATATTAATTAGCGAGAACTCCCTCCACGTTTTTGCGGTTGTTTTCTTCACCGCTGCCATCACGTAAAAGAAACCGTATCCTTTTTTTCATATTTTACTGCTGTCGCGGTCGTCTTTTGAGCTCCGATGTTTGGCGTCACGCAGAATTTCTCCGTACGTATGCGACGTATCTTCACGGCGACAAAAGAGTAACTTTCCACCAGTTATCTCAATAATATTAAATAGTGACGCCAATAAAATGAATGTTGATAGTTTGATTTGATAACGTAAATGTATGCCCAACATATTTTTTTCAAATTGATTAGGATTTGTTTCAAGAATGTGGTAACTCAGAATTTCCTAATCTCCAAACCGTCCCTTATAACGAAATAAGTTTAAACAAAGTTGATGAATACTCACAAGAAACATCTTATTTTAACTTTCATGGAGTATTTTATTAAGTTGTATAGTTTGAATTTAATCCAAATGAAAATATTGGAAAACTTTTACGCAATTCAGCGATTTACGAATTCCATATTTTATCTGAAAACGTTGGTATCCTGAGGACAAAAGAATACTACTGATAGTATGGTAATTCATAGGGATGAGTTTGGAGCTTAGACAGCCGAATGGGCAGTTTTAACTCTTCATATTTTCCGCGAATAATTAGAAAAAGAAATTAGCTGATGTACATGATATCATTAACTTGCTCACCGGTAAACCTAGTTAGCAGAATTGCTTTAGAAATTTTGTACTTAAATATGATGGTCTCTATCGACAGTACCTCTTGAATACCTGCTTTGCTGAAGAAAGTCTAAAGTTTTAATCCACTCTCTTAGCTATTTTACTCTCTTTATTGAAAGATAATGATAGATATTTGCACTATCGGTAAAATGACGCATGTTTGGTGAAACATTAGCCTCTTTTTCATTTAATTGTTGAGGTGAATTGCATAGTATAACATAATCGCAGATGAAAGGGTCTAGACTACATTTTGAGAGGTGCTAATGCAGCACTCAAATTGTTGTGATGTTGACGAAATTTCGTTGTAATTAATAGACACGGCTTCCAAGTATTTCTTGATACTCGCCACATCGACGGTCATAGGTTTTCAAGTTAGTATCGAGGTGTTTCCACCGGCTCTAAACTTCGTAAAAAGTGGCTGTCGATACGTCTTTCAATTCTCATAAGTTTTCTCAGAAGACATTTAATGCTCCGAATCATGATAAAAAAACGAACCACTCAAGAAACCTTTCGTATTTTTTTTGTGTAGTGAGGGAAATAATTCTGTAGAATAAGAGACGTTTTCTGGAAACAAGAAAAGGAATTAAAAAGCCGAAGGGAGAGCAGAGTGAATGGCATCTCAAGGTTTTTCGGCTCCCAAGTATACGGGGCTATCATCTAGATTGCGGCTAATGAGAATGCCGGGAGAGGCAGGAAGCAACAGGGAAAGACGACGAAGGGGAAGGCGCGTGGTATTGTGAAAAATTTTACGGCCAGCGAGATGGTAAGGAGTTTAAAAGGAGCGGTTATAAAATGGAATCAATTAGCACTCCTCGTTATGTATGACGATAGCATGTGAAACCAAAAGAAGCACAATTATAAGATGGACCGCTGCGCACGTAGTTCTTTATAAATGCGAGAAGCGATTCCTATTTCTTAATTTGATGAGTGCAGAGGATTAATTAGAGTCCTTCACGGCCAGACATTTTCATCGCATCTTCGGTCACTTTTAATGTTTATTGCCTTTAGTTTCTCTCTCAAAGACTCTCATCACTGACTAGGTAATTGTGGGTTCCCTGGGCCTTTACTACGCCAGTTTATTACTCAAGGTTTTTGAAATCAGCAAAAACAACTCGCCCATTGTTGAGATTTGTGTATTCTCCAACAAAATTACATAATTTCCGAGTCATAGATCGTAAATAGAGATATTTATTTTACTTAAAAACTTTATGCCTTTCGGGATCGAGCTGGTGTCTAAAGTCATTAAATTTCTTGAATGAGTAATCAGCGTCCCTTACATTGCAGTAAATACGATTAAACAACTTAATTAATGCATTGACCATTGATTTGAACTTCCTAGAGATATATTCTCTGCTTATTCTTTGGGCTAAGTGCCATATAAAGCGATGATAAAGGTAAATGTATCTGCGAGGAATCAACATAGTAATATGTAACACTTTCACATGGGGTCGCACCGTCTCGCTTTTCCATCAATGGTGCAAACGTCGCGACGAATTCAACGAGGAAAAGATTGTGATATCTCTACCACTGGAGTTCAAACCACTATAATCAATAGTAAATAATCGTTATAGTTGTTAGAAGTAAATATTTAATTTTTTTTCAATTCCTGAAGATAACATATTGTGGATAGCTTCTCTGTTCGGTTAATTGAGATTCAACTCATCTACAGTACATTATTACTTTCAATTAATAAATGAACATTTTGACGGCATATTTACCTGAGAGTATTTTATGGTGCTATTTTTGAAATACCACCGATCATTATTTACACGTAATCATATAGTAGTTAATGCCGAATGTGTAGTCATTTTTATTCCATCGTTTGAAGTTTATTTTTGATTCAGTAAAACGAATTTTCTATGTAAATTTGTTTATTAATCACGCACAGTAAAATAAACTTGCCATTCAGAGTCATTGGACATGAATACAAAGACTTCCACGTAGTGGACTTATAATTGAAACAATCTTCGCTTAGACTATACGTAAAGTGCAGCAATTTTCTTTCCCATAACACGCGTTACATCCTCTATTATATCGTAAAATTCATATAATTTCTCGTTCGCAGTGGATGGTTATTATTTTAGTGAGTTGCGATTACCACAGTTGCGATAAATTCGTCCTTTCGAGGAGGAAGAAATCCACAGAAATCATCGTCTTGATATCCAATAAAAATTTTCGGCAGTGGGCAAAACCCGAGTGGTGTTGTGTTTTCATTTTATTTCTCAAAAAAAAATAACAAAAATTATACCCCAACCCATTATATCTGTTTCCCGCTGAGGACGAAAATTCGAACCTTTGCCGTGAGGCCAAAGATTTAGTTTTTCGGATCAATTAAGGGGAGGTAAGAGAGAGGAGGAGGGGGATGTGGTGGTAGGGGGGAAAAATCGTCCCGTATCCACTTACCCATTACTGGCGATTGGGAGATGGGAGGATCAGCCATCACGTGCCCGCTGTTTCGTGAGCTTCCAAACGGAGGACGAGTCTGGTTCGTAATAATAACCCCCTCTCCTATCTCTCTCTTTCTCTCTCTTCAGGGAATTACAACGCAAAGAAGATAATAATGCGGGAAAGAATGAGGGAGGATGGATAGTACAAAAAAAGAATGGGATCGATGAATGATTGACTGCCATTCGATCTTCCGGAAAGTCCGGCATGTGAAGGAGATGTGTCCCTTCCTCTCTAAATCCTTTTCTTTTGCGTTAAGAAGTCACGGGGTAGCGTCGGAAAACCTAACCTTCCGGGTGGGGCTGAGATCACCCGTGCTCCCGTGTAGGCTAGTGGTGGGCACCTTGAAAGACGAGGAAAGGTTTGAAATATTTTATTTCCTAATTCCGCGGAACAAAGAATAAACCAAAACCTGAGGTGACGTTCATCTTTTACAAAATCATTTTTACCATGCTTTTTAGCATCACCTAGCTACCGTAAGGACCAATCTGTTGCATTTTACTCATATTATTCTGGTGATTGCCAAATTTGGACAAATACGTTACCAAATTGCCAAATTTAGACAAATGCGTCTCGGGGCAGGGGCAGGGGACTGTCATGCCCTGGAATGTCTTCACATCTTGCTTTACAACTCGCCTCGATGGGGCAACGATTAGCCTGATCAACGATAGTATCGATTGTCTTTATTTTCACGTTTCTAGCTGAATAACTAATGATATATATCAGCTTACTTGTCGCTGCAGTATAGCCTTACCCAGAAATTCATAGCAACCAATTTTAAGGAAAGGCATTGCTGTAAATGAATTCAATAATTTAGCCCGGTTTTTTCTAATTAGTTAGCCACAAGACGACAGAGACTTTACGTTAGCTTGATGATGACAGAGGGTTAGGTGTTGTATTTAACATCACAAAATTTGTTGTTAGAGAATTATCGAAGAGAAATGGTATTGGTTTCGGTTTTCATACCGAGAAAATATTTATTCGGGATTTACAAAACCGGGCTCTAGTGTGAAAGACCAAAAACAAGTCGCTTTAGGGCCAAAGTTGAACCGGGAAATACTTATAATAATAATTTTATGAAGGGTATATGAAAACTCTAAAAGTGACGAAAATACTTCTCATTTTTATCTTCATTTCTCCGTCAAATGAAGGAAAAAACGTTTATTGTTTACGTAAGCACCTCATTTGTATTATTTTTTCAAATGGCAGGTAACCCCTCTTCCCTCATCTTCACACAATTCATCTAAATACACGTCTCCAAAGCCGTCGGGCGATTTTTCAAACATCTACGTGTGTGTGTGTGTTTGCGAGGGGGCATTTAATGACCAAATGGGTACGTTGGGGCGAGCCACCGTTTTTCCCTCCCACCTCAACCTCAGGGGTGGGCGCAGCAACCCCCTCTCCCCCCGCCTTTCCCCCGCCCTGTCTCACAACCCCCTAATCCTCTCTCCAAACCCCTCCCCCCCGCATACTCTTCCTGCCGTTCGTTGCACCCACCCTACTTCGTTCTCCTCCCCCTCTTTCCGAACCGATTATTTTCGATTGATTCCGATCATCCCACTCCCCCTTAGGCCTTCTTCCCGTCATTCGCTCTTGGTGCCGATCCCTCAAACCCGCCCTCGAGAACACTCTTTGATTGAGAGATGTTCCGGAAAAAAAGGGAGGTTAGGCTTTTGTCGGAAGCGTTTTCGAATGCAAACTGATGAATACATACGTGAGGAGAGTGAGGTCCATTTGCCCCATTTAATGAATCATTTGCTTTGTGAATTGTAGATGACTGAAAATGATAGTTTCTGACCTTATTTGTTGAAATTCCTTGATACTCCCGAAAACTCCCGAATGAGACCTTAAAACTTTATACTTTCACAAATGGAGTCATGAATCTCACTCTGCACAAATTTCAACTGGACGAAGAAAATCTGCAAAAGAAAGGCTTTAAATATGCTCCTAACCTCGCAGTCTCCATTTACCAAATTAAAAATTTAGCAGTAGACTGTGGCATTGCTCATAATAAAGGTAACGCCCCGGCCAAGGAACGTATTGCCAAAGAAATGCGTAGAAAATTTTATTTCCGAAAGTCAATCACGAAATAATTGCATGGACCGAAGCGAAGTCATCGCAGTATGATCCCTGAAAAAATCTCTTTCCAAAAATAATCTAGTGGTGTCAAAAGCAGACAAGGGCAACGTTTTCGTTATTATGGATAACTATGTGTACAACGTAATGTGTAAGTGTACCTGATGATGATGCTCTGCGGTGAAACTGGTCGTGACAATAAGTCAATTACTATGTGGAATAGCAGTGTTCATTCTACTATCTTTCTACTACTACTTCTACTACTACTACTACATTCTACTAACGATGACTCTAAAGGATACATTTGGGCAAAATCAAGTTTAGTTTTCCTTCGTATGAGATTTTGCGAGAGTTTTAAACGCTCAGATATAAACCATAATTTAAAAAAATACTTACGTAAATGGGAGGGCCTTATCATATGGCATACATTGGAGAAGTTCAATAAAAAACTGGACGGGTCTAACTAAGCAGGAGGGGTGTTATTTAGTTAAATCTGTTGATGCACCCGTTTCAAAATAGTTGTCGCAATCAAGAAAACAGTGAAAATACGTTGTTTTACTTGCTACAATAGCATTTCCTATAACGACCCGTCTATTTATTCAGAAACCCACTAAACCGCCCTATATTTAACGCATTTGGAACGTTGTGTTTTGTAGCACACAGAGCTAAAGATTTATATTTCGTTAAACGACCTATTACTGCCAGCATATTGGTCATAATGATGATTTCATGATGAAAAAATGTTAATTGAGGAATATTACCTCGAGTTAGAAAGGAGCTGTAGAGAATCGGCCCAACAGCATACTTTTTTTGCGGGAATGGTTGGCTTTTATCGTTAACAAGTATAACGCTGTGAAACGACAAATCTCACCTTTAAAAATTCTTACTTCATCGATATCATAGTGTTTTTATGCATTGATCGCAATCTCTCTCTGTGAGCTAAATTTTAAGGCTATGCTTGACTTAATACAGCGAGTAACATCATGCTTACAATGAATGGACAATGATAAATTCCATTTTTACATCGGTCAAGACTTGCTCCATGATATCCGGTAGCATTTTCATTTTTAAAAATTACGACTGACAACGATTACGCCAGACCATATTTTTAAATTGAATAAGTATTTAGTAATTTCATCAACAGCCATTCCACTCTTGACTTCTAAAAAATATCGCTAACGATTCCGGTTTACGGAATACAATGTGGTCACAAATTGCAGAGATAGCGAAACGCATGTCACCTGTGGACACCGAATGGGATTGAAAACTCATGCAGATAATGTTGATTCCCGCAAGATATTAAAATCGGTGAAAACATTTTTTAATTGTACATACCTCCTATCCTAAAGTTTTTATTTTCCTAAGGAATTGGCTGTTTTAACGGAAAATGCAGAAGTTCCAATTGAAAGGCGAGAATTCAGAAAAATATTCACTTCGCAAAATTCCACTAGCAACCCAGCCAGAATATACAAAACCTCTTGTGAAACCGCTTCAATGCCCAACTACAGGGAATTCCCTCTCATTTTCGACTCTACCAATCGGTGTGTTTTAATTCCAATTATGGAAGTTGAAAAAATTAGTAAATTAAATTCTCATTAATTATCAATGCCATTAATTAGAAAATTTAAAATATAACCTGAGACGATCATAGACATGGATGATAGTAAACTTTCATGCGAGCTCTCTTGGCGTAGTTTTGACAAATTTTAAGGGTGCAAACTTTGTAATCTGCGCTTGTGATTGGAATTACATCGGAAGAAAGAGCTGAGGAGTAATAATGGACTGAGGTTTTGTGGTAAAAATTAGGAAATAACAGTTACTCTGAGTTCACCCTTAGGAAGCGTGTTGCTTTTCAATTCAAGGCCCTTGAAGAAGAAACGACGAGCTAAAGCTGTTGATGAAATAACTAAATACTTATTCAGGTTATAAAGATGGACTGGTGAAATCGTTGTCAGCCGTGATTTTCTTCTATGAAAATGCTAACGGATATCATGGAGCAAGTCTGGACCGATTTGGTATCTTGCTTAGTAGAACGAAAAGAAGGTTTACTTTGAGCTACTCGACTTACTTGAAGAAACTTCATTTTCCAACGTTTTAACCAGGGTTAGGCGAGAGAACCCTCACGGTTTCCATTTCTAAAAGACTACGCTAGTAATCCAGCCCTCAAGTAACCCTCCTCTCCGCCGGTTGTTATTTTTCCAGAAGGCAATGTTTCCTTTGGACCGCCCTCCCCACTTGCTACCTATAAACGCCTAACAAAACAAAAACCCCCATCCCAACGCTCTCAGTCCTTGTAGCCTTGTCGCATTTTCGCACTTCCACGACCGCCGAACCCCCTTTCCCTCCTTGTCTCGCTCGAAAACAGTTTCCGCTTCTCCTCTCGTGAAAAGCCTGCCCCCTTTTGGGAGTGTAAAACCCAGTGTGGAAGGGAAAAAGGCAGAAGTCGACGTTCTGGCGAGCGAGGGGGAGGTGAGTGGGTGGGTTCGGGGGGGATTTTCGGGGGGATTGCCGTCGGGGGTAAGAGTGGCGGGAAAGGGGATGTGATTTTCGTGGCTGTGGGGGTTGGTGAGGAGCGGCGTGGAGTGGTGCCAGAAATTTGTCAGCGGGTGGCAAGTGAACACATTCCAGTCCGATTTTGAAAAATGAAAAATAAAAATTTATCTTTTATTCCTGTTCGTCACTCTCATGAATACTAAACCTATTAGCTCAACCGAGGTTGAAATCTGTAAGCACTAACAAAGTAAGCGACGAGTTGCAAGGCATTTTTTCAGAGCTTCGGCTAGGTTATTGAATTATCATATGCATTTTTCAGGATCCCTGGCGCTTTCTACATTTTGCACTCTTAATTGACGCTGCGGCTTCATCCATATTTTGAAAAGGCTCCGCTCTTAAAAGTATGAAACTGAATGGAGTATAATCTCAAATGCGATGTCTGTTGTTATTGATAGAAGTAATAATTTTGAATTAGACAACTTGTTTTTACGTTCGGATAATTTCGTTTTGTCATCCATTGATATCCATAATCCATGATCCACGTATATGGACGATCAACATGGTGTATATGATGAGGAAAATTTGATTCTTGGCCTCACAAGACAGGCATCGTTTTCAACGTCGAGTATGAGGATAATGGAAAGGTGGGCCTTTCGCGATATATTTGCTTTCGATTTCATACATCTGCATTCCTTCATTATGTTGAGTTTGAATACCGCGTAAAATGTACAGCGGTCGGGCTTAGTATAGGTAGCTTTGTAAGTCTGAATATAAACTTGCTGATACATTTCTCATTTTACATATGACCAAGATGGAATACAAATATTACCTATAAGCGAAGCTCAGGCTTGATAAAATATCGCAACGTATATACATCTTCCTGCACCATGATTTGATAACTCAAAACTCTTTTTGACGTTGCTGGTGGTAGCTAAAGGTTATTTTCATGTTGCTCAGTTCGATTTTTGTAATTTACATATTGCCGTCACAGGACGGAACCAGAAATGATGCCGTTCTCAACAAACAAAGAATAACCGATGAGTTTATTGGTTAATATTGATAGATAAGTGCGGAACAACGTGAAACGATACAAGTGAAGAAATTTAGTTTCCAGAAATGAACACGAATTTCATGTCTCTTCGGTAATAATGCTAGTTCCAGTAATTACATCCATATATTATCATTCTTTAATACGTGACTAATACATAACAATGGGTGGTGAAAAACCATTTCCACCCTGCCCTTTCGACTGAAAACCATTCAGACCTAGCGCTATTATTCTCCTCCAGAAATTTCGCGAGCCCGCCTCTCACATTCACCAAAAAGAGAAGCAATTATAACTTTTCTAAGGAAACGAAAATTGCAAAAAAATACGCACCTAAAGATATAAAATAGTCGAGATGTGGTAATTTCGTTTTGTTTTCATGAGATTTCTGCCGCTTGGATTTGAAAGAAAGTTTTTATTCTTGTTTTCCGTCTTCAGACATCTCATTCCTCACAATCTCTCTCAAGTGCTGCGATATATCCATTTCAACGATGGTAAGCAAAGCGTAAGAATCAATTTTAAATTGACATGTCCCCGCAAAGAATAATCCGAAGCCATCTAGTGCGAGTTAATTAATCCGTAGCTCGGTTTTCACCGCGTCGGAACTTTCATGCGCCGTCTCAAGGGCCTCGAGCGGCGGCAACCGATTCTTTGCGGCGACTCCCCTCTCGTACGCCGGGAAACCTCGAGCGCCGATCCCCGGAGTGAGCGACGAGGAGGATCGGACGGAGAGGCAGAGCGAGAAGGGGGAAGGAAAGAGTGAGAAAGAATGTTAATACGGGAGGGGAGGAGAGGGAGGAGGAGGGAGGGCTTTCTTTAAGGGAAGCTGTGCGAGAGAGGAAGGAGTGTGAGGGAGAGAGAGGGATGAAGTTATTAAGGAAGAGTCTAAGAGGAAGGAAGGGGAGGGACGGGAGTGTGGGGAACTGAGCGTCTTGGAAGGAGAGGATGGTGTGGGGCGGGCGAGGAGGAGGTGGGTGGGCAGAGGGCGAACGTGTTGGAGTGGAGGGATTCGTGTTTTGTGTCCGTGTGTAGGTGATGCAGGTGAGAAGAAGACTCCGATGCCCCCACGCGGACACCTCCTCCTTCCCACCCTCTCCCCGTCTGCCATTAGCAAAGGAACCCCCCCCTTCCCGCCCCCGGGGGCCCGCTTCCTCGCCGCCCCCTCGCACCGCCCCCCACGGCGGCGGCGTCTTTCATCTCGGCCCGAAAGGCCCTCTATCCGCCGCCGCCCGCCCCACGAGACTCTCCCGCCTCCCCTCCTACCCGTACCCGCACCATGCCCTCTCCTCACACCACGCCGAAGTCCGTCCTGTCTTCCCAGCACACAAACACACGCATGCATGCGCCCGGGAACGATTCACTCGCACGAGAGCCGGTCAGTTCTCCATTTCGTTCGTTAAGTGTCGGAGGGCTCGACTCTTCTCTGGAGGAAGAGCACGCCAATATCGTAGGATATTGGCAGAGAGAAGAGGTTTCTCGGACGTGGAATCGAGCAATGGACGCGACAGATAGTAGCAGCAGATCCCTATCGTGTGGCACTTGTGGTCTTTCCCAAATCTCCTTAAACAGCGGTTCACAACCTGTGATAGCTGTGCCTCGAGGGGTGCGCGTTTGGTAGCTTCGTTGTATCCCAGAATATCTGAACATCAGCGGTGGACGAGTGTGGTAGGCATGTTTCCACACTGCAACTGGTCCAATTGATTCGGGTACTTTTGAAGGAACTGGTTTGTCAACTCAAGCCGCACTTCCGTTGAAAATGTTTTGGAACCGCCCATCTGAAACATTGCCAATGGAATCCACTCGAGTCAAGCGATTCCCTGCTTCATTCGTCACGAGGAAGAGGACTTCTGGGTCAGGGGTCTACCAATGTTATTGGAAATTGTTTGATGGAAGAGATTTTTTTGAATGGGAACCACACTATGGGCAAGGTAGTTGGTTTCGCAAATTTCTCTCCAATATTCATAGCCATTCACTCCAGAGTCGTCACTCATAAAATTCACTCCCGAGTGGTTCGGTTCTCCTGGTTGGCAGATTACTTGGGGAGGCGATCGACGGCTGATAAAATTTGCGCCTTTGAAGCTATGAAGGAGAATTTGCAAGGGCAGGGTTGTTTGAGGAATGAAAGAATGCAGGAGATAATACTGGCCTGCTATCTGTTGGAAAAATCTCGCATAGAAGAGGATGTGAAACGTCCCATCGTTTGAGGGAATACCTAAGGTAGAAGTCCTTTCCACCGAGTGACCAAATAGGGGACGGAAATCTACGGAAATATATTCATGACGTCTGTGATTCAAAACTGGACCCTCGGGATGGGAAACCAGTACTCTAATTACCTCATCAAACTAATCGCTGGTTCTCATTTCGTTTGACTCAAAGTAAAACCCTCACATTCTCGACGGAGAAGAGGGCTATCATCTATTTGGAAATCACCATAAGGTTTCTAGTACCAAGAATCAAACCATGAAGTTAGAGCTTAACAGGCCAGTCAGAAGATCTCTTCGCTATCCAGGATTTTGTATTTCAAAGTCATTTCCGTTAGAGTATCAGACGGAATAATCTGTCGCACACATCATAGTTCATCCTGGATGACACCTTTAGGGCCGAGTCAGAGTATGCAAGGATGGATCCAAAATATTTCAGGACGCGGAAAAAGCTAAAAAAAAAGTGTCTTTGAAAATAGTGTCCTGGATGTATAATCGTACAGCGGTACCTCGACTGTTCGCACCAATAAGCATAGTACAATCAGCTTCTCGAACGCTCGCGAATTTTAGTTCCAATATTTGAAAAAGTAAATGTGTAATCATTAATTCTGGGTAGCATCGTAATTCTACATTGTTCAATCCACCGCAGTTTCGAACGTACTGCAACTTCATGCCACAAGGTTAGTTGTTCAGAGATTCACGATAAAATAAGAAACCTGAGCATATTTTTGCTTGGAAGAGTCCTATTGAAAGAATAGAATGGGGTACCTATTACGCTGAGGGGATTTGAACAGACAAGGAGTGCCAAAACTTGATTGAACTAGGAAGTTTTGGATCTATCTTCGTATATAGGGTCTCATTAGAAACAGAGAACTGCCTTACGAATGCAGTCTTTGATGAATCATCAGAGAGCATAACAGCTTTTCCCGGTGGTTTTGCCACAATAGACCCTAGAAATATGAAGTCTTGGGTGCGTGAGCGGTATGTTAAATAGCCTGCAAAACCAATATTTTCAGTTCGCTGGTCAGATAACCGTCATAACTCTCGCAATTGTCTGTAAAATTATTTGCACTTTCTATACGAACATTGCGAAAGATGAAAATATATTGTGTTCACCTATCTCTCCGTGGACGGAAACGGTTCTTCTCTTCCCATGCCTCACGTCCACGTCTTAATCCGGCCCTGACCCAGGTTTTCATTCTTCCTTCTTTCCTCTCCTTGTTTCTCTTTCCGCACTTAAATTTCCTCTTCCCCTCGTCTGGTTCCCATCCCCACCCTTAAAACTAACATCCAAAGCATCCGTTGATACTCATTTTCATACTATCGTGGGTGCGGAGTCCTTTGATTGTCTTAGAAAAAGGCTCACCCAAAAGCGTTCTGGACCTCAATTTTCTCGCCCAAGCGGAGAAAAGCAAGAAATTTGAGAATAAACCTGTGTTTATGTCGTCCACGTATCTTTTAGGTCACTATTTGGTTCAAGATTCTGGTACAGCATGATGTCTCATGTTTGGCCTAGAGAGTAGAAGCTTCACCATGATCTCCAATGCTTTTTAAATTAGACTGGTTCACCTGCGCTTTGAGATAAAACACTGTCACAATTATAACATTTCACGTTTCCTAGAATAATTGTCACGTTTTGCCACTCATTTGACTTTCAGAGTTTATGTTTAGCTTGTTATGGTCAATGAAGCATCTGTATGTTGATTCGAGTTGCTCTTTCCAGATGAATAAGGGTCTGTGCCAAGAAGATCTGAATAAGGGTAATTGAGTCGCTGACAATCCTATCATTCGAGAAAAATGCGCTCTATTTTTTTCCAAAAGGAAAAATATTTTACTTTGAAATTAATGCGCACAACATATCATCTTTGAAGTCCATTTTCCGTCTTCCTCTGCCACTTCGTCAGTCTCAACTTCTGAGAGTATTTGCTTATCCAAATCGACTCCAAACTCTCCAGGCTGTTCACGTTTTCTTTGAACTTTTTCAATATTCCGCCTGGGATTTTTTGACCATCGTATTCAGTTGTGGCTATACGTCTATCTGAACGAGAATTCGAACAGAATGTTACCGCTCACCATGTCTTATGTCCAAATGTCAAACATTCGAATGACAGCGGCATAAATTTCTCTTTCAAATTCTATTGTCAACTGTACTTTCTAAAATTAAATTAATTTCTTTTTCATACCGTGGATTACCCGTATGAATCGTCAGAAATATCGGTGCACGATAGTAGTTTCATTATTGATGGCGCTTGATTCTTAGTATTTCGTGGTGTCTAAGTGCCCCCAGATTACTCATTTAGTAAACCGGATAAATTCTTAGAACGCCTAGCTAAGAATTGTTCCCCTCATAAGGTATACGATTGACCCTACGCTTGAGATTGAAAAGCAGTTATTAATTCATCGTCTTCTTATATATATCTTTGCTGTGTAAGATTCGGAGTCTAATAATAATCTAAGATTTTGGCGCTTCCAGTTATGCTGAGAAAGGAGGACGGTCTTATTACCGGAGTTAAGTAATGGACCATTTCAACAAATGCATATCGGTAGAGAAAAAGGACGAATACTGTATTGCCTCTAATGTTTCAATTTGTATTGAAAGAAAATATGGAATTGCCTTTTTGAGGGAGACACCTGAACGGAGGAAGCTGTAGCCATCGC
This sequence comes from Ceriagrion tenellum, assembly GCA_963169105.1. Lineage (NCBI taxonomy): Eukaryota > Metazoa > Arthropoda > Insecta > Odonata > Coenagrionidae > Ceriagrion > Ceriagrion tenellum. The sequence continues at coordinate 32,716,969 of OY720633.1, read as the reverse complement.
TCATTTCTCTCATGTTTTCAGTGCCATTGTCACTCAAGTGTTTCTGGTTTTATAAAATTCTATGTCTCCTTTGAAATTGCTTAACTATTTTTCTAGGGAGTCGAAGTCACGCGGGGATTTTAAGAAAATTTTCAGCTATGCATGGTGGAAATATAGTTTATCTGGTAAGGCACTCATTCTGTGATCCGACCTGCAATTAAAGCCATTTTCACTTTACATTTCATCATGAATAAATCACGTTTTGCATTAAATAGTATATCTAACAATGCATTCTGATTAGATGAATGTCTTGAACGTGACACGCCAAACGTAGCCTCGCACAATTAGCATTAATAACGGCCTCGTGCAAGTACCTTCCTAAAAGTTCATTTGCTTTTCTGCTGTCACGTTTTAAAGCGGCGATTGTCTAGAAATATTTTTAAATCGTTAATAACCATCTTGGTTCATACGATCTTTGACACGATAAAATAAACAAGTACATACGTTGGAGCCAGTTTGGAACGAAAAACATTCTGATTTTCACCGCATCGTTATATTTTATAAGAAATTTATATTTTTTAGAAATATTCTGTTTTCTACTTCATAGTGACCAGAGGGAATGTATCCTTAAAGAGGATTTGCGAGTATAAAGATTTGCAAGGTGTTGCTAGGATGTACACCATGTAACGGCCTTTCATACTTCGGCTTCTTCAATGGATGTGACTTGAATAGTTCTATGTAATTCACGTGCAGCAACAGCTTTGGCTAACATTTGATCCGTCTTCGAGGATTTTCAAATTAAATTTCTTTGAAGAAAATGTATAATTACCACATCACTTAACAGTAGTTGTCTTTTACAAAGTTCTTATCCTAATTTAATTTTTTCGGAAGAAAAATAAATTACCTACTAAAATAATATTTACCTACCTTTCCTACAGTTTTTATGAAAACATACAATTATATAAGATCAGGAAGGATTTACACTCAAGGTTCATGTTGAAATTGTGCTAAGGGATAGATATTTCTGGAGAAGAGACTGTTAAGGGCGAAACGGTGAAGCCTCGGTAAACAATAACCATTTTAGGTAACTTGCATCGTCCGTGCCTTAATCCTTAAAAAATGTGATAGTAAGGCTAAATGCAGATACCGAGGATTTCAAATCCGCTCATGAGACTCATTCTTACCCTAACAGTACCTACTCTACTTCCTGTGGCAATGCCTTTGATAACATTGTCTTTCGTTGAGTGGTTTTGTTCAAATTCCCAGTGAGCATATGCGAAGACCTTATTGCATGCGTATTCTGCTCTGTAAGAGCACCCTGGTGATGCTGGAATGGCAGCTGTGTCGTAAAATCACCCAAATATCTCCCGGAAGCAATTTTCGGCATTGTAAAGCAGGCAGAAAATGACCTGGCCATTCTTTTTTCTCTTCAAAGAAAAAGTCTGAAGAAAAATATACCATGGTATGAGCTTCCAAATAGAGATAGTAGCTCTGGACTACATTTTGGTACTGGCTTTTAATAACAATATTGTCCAATTTACTCGACTTCTGAAAACGTTTAGAAACTATTAACTGCATCGCCTTTAAACGTTGATCATTGAAACGATTTGGCAACCCAATGCCGGGAAAAGTTTAAGGAAAATATGGTGTGTAAGTCCTGTAGTTGTTTTAAGATGAAACAAATTGTAGATGCTTGACTTATAAGGTAAATTATATGACATGATTTTTTTACCAAACCATTCAATTCATTTCTATTTTTGAATAATTTATTATTACCATTCTGGAATAAATTTACGCTTGCAATGCACGTAAGTTCATTCAATCCTGTACGTCTCTTTGCGCATTGAAATCACGTGAATGGATATTTAATCCCTCCAGAGTGAAATGAGCATCTGCGCTTCTATAACTTTCAGCTTCTGTTAAAGACGATGATTTTTGTTCTCTACTACAGATTTTAATGATAAATATTGGGAAAATTCATCCAGTTGATGAGTAGGTCAACAAAAAAAACCTTAAATAACTGATTCACAGACAAAACATCCACGTGAACAGAAGTGCATTGCGCTAAATCACTTCAAATAACAAGATTAGGCTGTAAAACTCTTTTAGGTTAATAGGCATAAGAAATTTAAAAAATAATAATTATAAATTAATTTTATAAAATAAGATTAGATATAATCGGATAGAATATGACATTTCAGGTTTAAATGGAGTAAAATAGCAATTAAACAATCAGGGTAAAGATCAAGCATTTACACTTAAAAGCGTTTTAAAAATAATATATAACGTTTATAACTTAGACTCTCCAGTACACATCAGTTCCCGAAGTACACATGCAGATTGCCTATGCATTCACGAATTGGATTGTATTAAATGTAATAATTAATAAAAAATGACCATAAATATAACAGTTTAATATTTGATACATATCCTGCATAATTGCGATTGTTGCAAAACAAAGTTTGAAGCCAAAACTCTAATAACCTTATTGTAATATTTCTTTGGAGTGCTTCTTAGTAATGAGCATTATTTGCGATAGGGCGCTGCCGATTATACCCTTAGTATTGTTTACGTCTTAGTCACATATCTTACATTTAAGATTATTCCTTTGAATTGAAATGAACATAAAAAAATAAAAAGCATATTATCATCCCAATAATTTTTTTCTATTTTCAAATTGAATGCGTCTTATTTACAATATTTTGGCCATTAATTTTCAATATGTCCATTCGAAGGTAAGACAGTCGTATTAAACAATCCATTCTACTTCATTTTTATCCTAGGGTTATTTACGTGGGAAAGCACACTTTTAGCGGATCACTTCCTCGATATACTCTCTCACAGTGTTTGCATGTAGAGTAACACTGAACACGTATTCCGAGTTAGCAAATTCCAATAACATTGTCGAATCTGCAATTAGTCGCAAGCGTGACTAATTAACTATTGCTTACTTCTGAACCACTGTCCTTTCTACAGTTGCAATGAGTTAGTAATCTATAATATTCATGTTGCCACATTTGTATCAAATGTATTAAAGGCGAAGCTTGTTACCCATGGGAGACCCTAGCTTTAGAAGAATCACTATTATGAAAAATGACATCGCTTCCTTTCTCATTTCGGATTTACAATTATTCGCATCTAAAAATATTCTCTCATTACATCATGGTTTTTGAGATTTAAAAGAGCTCATACAAAGAAGTACCCCTCTCTTAACTAAGTTACTAACGTTCTTCTTCAGTGATTCACCAATAAATGTAATTTTGACAATGACTTATAATTCTAAAAACGGAAATATGATGGTATCTATTTACATCATTTTCCTCGAATTAATGAAAATATTCTCTTTACTGTATTATTAATCACATTTAATGCTTTACTGTATGCGCAAAGAGTTGCAAAATCTTTTGGCATCTTACATTCTGGGAGTGGGATTACTAATACCAATACAGCATGGCTATGCATAATTTGTTCCTCTCTTTACACAAGAGTTATATTACCACCTATTTGCCTAAAGAGTTAAATTATTAAGTTTCGCTCACAAAGCTAAAGAATTATAGAACTGGTAAATTTTTCCATGTGATAAATTGGAGTTTTCTTTAATTTAGATTATTCTCAAACTGCAAGATACTACGCATTTACTTTGTATTCAAAGCAATCCGAGTCCCGTTATGTACCTTGTTGCTCCAAAATAAGTTGCTTCCACCAAAAATGCTTATAGCAGATGGTTCTGGTGTTATGATGCCAATATGGTTTGAAACATCGTAATGTGCAGGTTGATATCCTCTACCATAGAAGTAAGTTAGCAAACTATCTAGAATGAGAATTTAGACAATCACTGCGTCCATCATGGCTAAAATAGATGCAACATGATCATTTGGCAATTCACTTTTTATTTTCCACGCTCACTATCATAGAGCTTAAATTGTTATAGATCGAAACGCTTTTTCGTGATATAAGCAAGCAATTTATGAGGTTTTATATTATTTAATGGTAGACTCACATACACCATTGAGTGTAAAATTTAATTTTGTGCTTAAAGTATTCAATTTGTCCTTAAATTAAGAATGTTTCTTGTTGCCATTCACCCTTTGTACGATGTACTATCATTTGAGAGCTTCGAAATCATTTGAAATAAGTATAGAGTACATGTAAAATACATGTACATAGAGTACATGTAAAAATGGGAGTACATAGATAATTTAAAATTGCAATGAGTCAAGGAGAATGCAATATTCGTGTATGTTGTGATTGATGTTGTATGAGAACTCTCATTTTCATAGCATAATAATTTGTATATCAACCCTTACTACTCACTGAAAGTTAAAAGAACAAAAATCCATTCCATTTTAAAAAAATAAAACCTGATTATTAGGAATTTACTGTGGAATTATCTGAGTAATTATTAATTAAGAACATTGCTATGGTTGTATTCATTTCTGGCTCGCTAAAAGTTCCTCTCGCCTCGTTTTAAAGCATGATTTGTAAACATGGATCCATCCATCCATCTAGATCTGCGTGTGATTGTGAAAATCATCAACAGTTTTCAAAACCATAACTATTTACTTTCTATTCAACTATCATATTAATCTCGCATTCTTTTCATTGCTCTTCTAATTCTACTCTTGAAAAATATTCTATTTGGAACTTTGAATTCAGGTTATTTTGTTATTTTCAAATAACTTTCCGGATTTACGGTAACGCAAAGAACGGCCGTCACAGGAAGAATACCCGACTGAAAGTAAATAGGGGAAATGGATGAACGAGTTTTCTTCTTTTGTCTTTTACAGCGCTAGTCATTCTTGCTTTTTGCGATGGGGATTTCAATCATACAATGCTCCGAAGGAAGCGTTTTTCTTGCTCAATTGCCCCGCGAAGTATTTGTCGCCCAACATTTCAAGAGTTGAGGGTCATAAAGGGTTTCACGGCGATAGATCATCATCGAGTTGAAGTGAGACGAAACAATTAAGGGAGATGCAAGAACACAATATAACGCTGTGCTTCGTCTTTGTACTCTGCTGAGTGCAGAGCACTAAAAGCGATCGTAATGGGCAAAAAGTGCTCATTTGTTCAAAGTGCAGAGCACCGTTATCATGTCATTAAAATCAATACATATACTTTGCAACTTCCTGGTTCTTCGGTATTGTGTGCTGTTCTCAGAGTACCATTCCAGTCAAACACTAATATTAGGCTCGGCGAAGTGACATGATAATAATTCTGAAACATTGATGTACGCTAAAGTTAAGAGCTAGAGAATGATGACAGAAATATCTCAGGGCTATTACAAAATGGCGTATTTGGAATTTATAATTTTACATAATGTACAAAATAATAGAAACATGTTAGTTCTAGCTAAAAATCTGTATTGCAAACGAACTTAACTTGAGCAGGAAGGTATTAGAAAGTTCACATGGTATGAGATTGAGATGTCGTGTTGCACTCCTTACGAAAGTTTCGGCAATGAATTTTCAAACAAAATATCAGCGCAGCAGATTTTAGAGTTAGCACAGTAGTTATCCTGGATGCGTAATTTTTCTCACAAATGCAAAGCGAATTAAACAGTAAAATAGAGAAGAAAATTCATCCACGTTAGCTTCCGACATAGACATTTGAACGTGAAAATTGAATTATGTAAATATTATCAACAGCAATTGGTATTCATTTATAGCATACATTTTTCTGATCAGAAACACATTTTATAGTTGTGATTATAAAGAGAAAAACTAAATGTGTTGAAAGGACGTAACCACAATCACCTCTTGTGTAATTTCACGTTAAACTGGGCATTTGTTCAGATTTAGATTTGTTTGCGTAGTTTGCTTTTTTGTGTTGAACAAAACCATTTGTATTATTTAATTTATTTGAATTGATTTTCGTTCAATTTCCATAAAACCTGAAAGAAAACAATTATTGATCAAGGGAACAACACCAGAATTTAATAGTTTTGGCATCATTAAAATGACCCTAGGATTTTGCCTAAGGCCATATGCATCTGAAGCTTATAATAAGTACATCCTTCTCAGGATTTTTTTTAACCATTATTTCAATTGACTAGCAATTCAAATGAGATAAGCCAAATACGAACGCTGTTGAAACAGCTGAAAATTAACTTATTCTAATATTTCTCTCAATGTAAATAATGTCATGCCTCCTAAATCAGACGAGTCCAACCACTCATAAAATCGGGGATTTCATTATGAATTTAAACTAAGTAAATCATGAAGTTGAACTTAGATTTACGATCCGCGGAATGTTTACAGAAATAAAATTACCTTTTTATATTGTGATTCAAACTACAGACGTTAGATTAACCGTCATTTTAGCTTTGTCGAAGGTTGTTTACACCATAAAAAGGCATTAACAAATTTTAAATTAAGCTTTCAACAACAGTTTTTTTTTAGATAGAAACACAGCATATGCTGTTCTGTTAGTTAGTTCCCTTAGTATACCCAATTCAAAGATACTAAGTCCGAAGCACCAGCCATCACTGCTTAGCTGCAGTAGCGCGAGAGCAATTGGCACGGAGTTGCCCTCCAATGCGACGTGGAATATCCTAGTAGCGACACACGCTTTCCGCGGTTAAATGTTGAGGAGATATAAATTGATCAATCTTTTAATATCCGGTAGATACTTTCTATAATTCTCCTAAAACCTCGAAAATGCAGTGGGCACCGTGATTTTTTCATGCATATAACTTTCCGTTCCTCTGAATTCTTGTTAAAGCATTTATTGCTCGAATACATTTACTCATTTACCGAATGAATCAGAGGCGCCGAAGGAAAGTAATATCGATAACGGTTGATCAAATAATTCGGACTAAACAATCATGTTCATAAAGAACGCGTTGATAACAATGGCAGCCAGCTATACTTTTCCGATTGAGCGTGAGTGATCAATGACGAACGAGATGTATGCTTGCATACCTTTCACAAACACATTTTTTACATCTTGCGTCTCTCTTGTTCCGGGATTTCAACGGTTATTCAATATATATTTCAGTCTGTTAGTTAACAAGATATAAAAATTTAGGACTGAAAAATAAAATAGCAATTAACGTGTAACATTAACGTATAGCATCCACAATTTTGTATTTTTAATCGCGTTAATTTTTTAAATTAATATTTTATATCTCCAACAGCTCTACTTACTCACTCATCAGTTTCTATTTTTAATAATTTTTAGTTACTATGGGAATAGTTCAGCTTTTCTACGCGATGCTAGAAGGCATTTGTTAACGTTTACCAGAAAAATTTTTGCTGAAGAGAGATTAAATATACCGAAGGGAAGCTGCCACTAGAACAATATTCCTGACGATGTAAAATGCATCACCATCCTAATTCCCACTAAAATAAGTGTTAAAACGTTTTAAATTCGGTTAACATTTTTCCATACAATATATTTGTTGCATGTTTGAAAATATTAGTTCCCCTTCTATGCTCATCCTTTTGCGGAAATCGTTAGACAAGTGACATCCGTGCTCTAGGCAAAAACTGTTCCTGGCAAGTTTTCCTTATTCTAATTTTAATATCGCAACTAGAAAGGCCAATAATAAAAGTCTTGATTCTCTCGTAGCAATCACGTTACTTATTTAAAAAAAATGCATTACGCGTACGTCTATTTCCACGTAAAATCTACTTTGTCGTTCATTTAGACGGCAACTGTTCAGACAAGATTTCATTTTGTGCGGATGAGGAGTAAGTGGGTGTTTATTTCATAGAACTATTTTTACTGCCATTTACTGCCTTAATGAAGGCATAAATCACCATTTTACATGACAGAAATGAGCAACCGTTCCCGCATGACATGATAGTTTGTAGCCCTCACTCTTTCCTGAAGATAAAGTTCTGCTTGTGAATTAATTATAGAAGTGTGGTCTTCGTAAGGATGTTTCAATTTTTTTATAGTTTTCCTTCACCAATGACGACGTTATATACAAATTAATTAGTCTCATCCAAATTCATAGACTAAGTTTCAATAATAGAGAGAGTTATATTCTACGCATAACTCAAATTAAAATGAAGGCTAAATTAATGTTAATTTAACGCTGACTCAACCAAAAGAGCTTAAAAAATGAACGATTTAAGCATTAGCGTGACTATTTTCCCTATAAATACACGTTAAGTTTAGCCAACTTATACTACCAAACGTTTTGACATGCCATCCAAGTACGCTAGAGATTTCCTTCTGATTTAAAGGAAAGAATAAAATAATGCAGCTCAAGTCTTATTCAAGTACAGTGGCTATTCCAATAATACTAATTAAATCCTGCGTGGCTTCGTATTTTTGGAAATATCTACATAATTCTTAAAGTGATGTTAAAGCCAATAGTAACATATTTTTATTTGGACGTTATTTTAATTTTGAATTCTTAAGTAGAATATAACAGCTCAAGTTAAAATTAACGTCTTGGATTTTTGTATTTTTATACGGATTTTTGTATTTTTATACGATATAAATACTAAATTGATTAATTCTCTCAATTTTTTATTCATTCATTTTTTTGTAATTTAATGTGGTTTAAGACGACGGTCGCCTCACGTAGACATCATTTCACTTGTATTTAATCATGTACTATTATGTCGGAATTATGTCCATCAATTCTGAAGTATCGGCCTAAGTTTTAGGCCTAAATTCCTTTTACCAGGAATAAGAGGTACAAAAATGTTAAGTCATATTTTGACTGAAATATTCATCAGAAAATGTGTTTATTTAAATTGTCATCTACTTCTGTTTACTGCCTATGCTCTAGCATATTTTGCGACTTACCGTCATGGATTGAATTTTGTAAAACTTCCCTGAAATAGTTTTGTAATACGGCTAATTAAATTCTTACCCTTTTAGGAAAAATAAATGTCTTACATTCTGTCGAGGTATGAAAGTTTTTAAGTGTAAAGGTCACCCGTTTCCTCGGTTTTATTTTGTATTCTTTCGTTAGTGTGTTTCTTTTATAGTACGATAATGGATATTTGATCATTACAATGGAATCATACAAATCAAGCCTCAAAGAATAGTTTGCTTTCATTCGCATAGAAGTGTTTGAAAACCATAAATACATACTCAAGTCTCAAATAAAGAAAATTAATCACTGTTATTATTTGATACAACTACGTAGACGCCGGTGATTCCTTGTTTGTGCACCCACTGAGTATAAATATTTTTAGCATTGTTTGCTCTTTAGATTTTCCATTTGTTTGACGGCAACATCACAGTAAAACTTAATCTTGTGACGAAGTAACCTCAATAATGAAAGAGAAGTATGTCCTTGTTGGTAAGCTTTGCAACTTATCTCATGAAGTTTCCGTGTTCCAAGATGCAGAACGATCGCAGTGAACATGATGTGGCAGAAACGGCGTCTAGAAATTTCTGTTTTCATAAGTCTTCCTCGCGAGTTTAAGTTTCAACGGAGGCGCTGCCTTGTTTGTCTCATTTCCAAACGAAGCTGCTTAACTGTTTAATTATACACATTTTCTGCATTCAAATCCCGTTTTTACGCTCCGCATTTCTTTCAAAAGCTACTTCCCCAAAAACGAATTTACTTTTAAAAAAAAATAAAAATCAGGCGCACCTAACTATAGATGTGACTTTTGTGTCATTCTTTCTGAGTAATATGATTTGTTTTATTTTTTTCCCAGCTAAGCGTGACGAGACCTCCCCTCGCATTCTCACATTCAAATGTTTGCTCTCTCGTAGCGTTTTGTTTCGCTCAACGGCCCGAGAAGTCATTGCCGTGACAGCGCTTTGGAAGGCATCCCATGACAAACCCCGCAATGCCGACCTCAATTTTTTTCTTTGCCCCTTACACTCTCTTTGTCACGCGTTGAAGATGTGTCGTCGACGGGTCGGAAATCACGTGAGCTATGAGTAATTGTTTGTTGTCACAGTCAGCGTCCAGCGATCACGATGTGAATCAAAACCATATAAGAATGTATCTTAGTGTCGTGGACTTATCACAAGATCACAGTTTTCATATAAATTGTAATTCTGGTCAATTCTAGTTGCTTGTAAAAACTGTAATAGGTGGCATGTTCTTTCGAAAAATTTCGCTCTCTTAAGAAATGGTCTAGTTGAAGTACTTTCTCTTTGGGACAGTAATGGAAGTTTTTTTTTAAACTAAAATTGTCCCTAATGTCTTAAGAAGAACTTCAGTAGCTAGCATGTAGTTGATGGCGAGTGAATAGCGTTTTGCTTGTCGATTTCTAGTGCAGAGATTTAGTGTTAGAGTTCTCGCCATTGTGTTTAAGTTAATGCATCAAAGAACTCAAAAGAGCGCACAAGGTTTTGAAAATTCCTACTTTATGAAATAAATGCTCTGTGGATGACTCGCATCCGGAATGTGCCGGAATGCCTCATCATAAGAAGCTACAACTACGTTATTTATCTAAATTGCATATATCCTAACACAAAAGAGTGTAAGCTTGTATGCTTCAAGAAAAAAACACTCTGGAAATTATGGAATGCTGCACTGCCTGAACTGATGATTAATTCATACAACTATTTATTTACTTTTTTCTTTGACGCTCCATTTGATGCAAACATTTCAAGAAAGAAAATAATTCAGCTGACAGTTGTCTGATCTGTTCGTGGAGTCTTTAATCTCAGGCCATGCGGTAATGTAATAACTAATGTGCACTAATTAGCAAAACAAATTCACCAGTTACTAAAGTAAAACTGATATGTACACCTAATGACGGCATATTGAACTCTGCGTCGAAGGAATTATAGGTGGTTATAAATGCTACAGTTTTACATTCCTGCACACACTTACGTTTAACCTTAACCGAATGCATTACTTTGATCACGACGTGCGGATATCATAACAATGCTAGTGTGTAGCTGTGTAAACACGTTAAGGTTTTGCAAAGAATTATTATAATCATTTATAGGCTGTATGAAAAGTATATTTCGTTGCTTTCGAGACATTTTCATTGAAATGTTTATTTGCCATTCATGGCTCAATGATGATGGTGAAGTATACAAAATGTCCAAATAAAAGCCACAAAAATGGCACTATGACAATGCGAACATTTTAAGGTCGAAAATCAATATCCCAGTGTGTATATTTTCCGCTGGCGTCCATGTTCACAAAGATGATATTTCTATTTAAAGTATCTGACCGTTAATAACATAAATATAATGGCAAAACCAACATTATAGATGAGACAAGGTGCGATCTGGCCTGATGTACTACCATCCGACACATAAAGCCGGGAATATTAAAAGTGGACGAGACCTCAGGATGAGAATGATGAACCAAACGAGGAGGTCTGCTGGAAGCGAACTCAGGAGTGGACCGCCTTACCACTAGATTTACTCGCACATGCATGTACCTACTGTGGTTATTTAATTAACATACGTACGCGCTTTCGTCCATGTTTGACGTGTCCAATCGTACGAGCAATTTTCAAAGGAACAATTTTCCCTGCACCTGTTCGCCTTAAGGGAGTTTCACTTTCCACGTTTTGTGCCTTAAGGAAATATCAACTAAGAAGGAATGGAGTGCAGCAATCAAAAAATAATCTGAACTTTGAAAAACTGTCACAGACAATAAAGACCATTATTCTGCGTCAATTTGATTTGATTTGGTTCTACTATAGTGTAACGTGTGTGGATGGCTAATGCTTGTTGAGCTTTGTTCTATTCCAATTGCAAACTATAATAACAGCTCTTAGGCAGTGAGAAAAAAAGTGATCACCCCCTTCAAATGCGACAGGAAACCAACGATGCCTAACGTCAGTGGCTGAAAGGCAACCCGCGTTACCATCATGGTCAGCCGTTGCCTAATCTATGCGGAATCGCAAAAGATATTTTCGCCATACAACTCATTTTCATTCCAACCAACCCACATATCGGTAGTGATTCAAAAGAACCTTAGGCGTAGGTCGCCTACTAGCCAACCGGATTTATTTAAATAAGTATGAGTAACGCGTGATATTTCTCAGGTGGAACTATTGCATTGGCATTCAAAAGTGACACCGTGGATGGTTTATGTTGTCTTAAAAACTGATTACAATAAAAATTTGGATGCGACTCACCTGCTTCTCCCGAGCCGTTCAGCCCTTCGAACGTTTTGCTTGTCATCTGGAAGAGCGCGTCGAGCGGGGAGGAGGACGCCGATGCCCCCCCGGTCCCTCCGCCGCCGCCGCCCCCTGCGGACGCTCCGTGCGTCGGCCCCGCGGACGCCGACCGCCGGTGATGCCCGGAGCTGTGGTGGTGGTGGTGATGATGGTGGTGGTGCCTCTGGAGGTGCAGGTGCGGGGACGGGATGAGCATCGGCGGGGGAGGCGTCGCTTGCGTCCCGCCGGACGACGGGCTGTCGGGATAATCGCTCTCCGAGCACCGGCTCGAAGGGTCACAACAGTCCATGGAGGGCACCCCCAGAGAAGAGGACTTGCCGCTCCTTCTGGGGGGCGCCTGTCCACCACCCACCGGTCTACCCGAAAGGGGCAAGGGAAGATGCTGCACTGCATCGGGTGCCGCACCCTGAGGAATCGCGGATCCGAGATCCCACGGCCTGACTATCCTAACGCTCGCCCCTGGAGACGCGGCCTCGCACGCGATGCCGTTGTACACCGTTGAACCAGTCGGAGACGCAGGGGCTGCCGTCTTCTTTACCGCGGGCTTGTGGTTCAGAATGTCCAAGATGGAGAAAGACTTGACACCACCGATTAATGACGGTCGGGTCGCCGCGACCGGGGGCGGCGGAGGCGGTGGGGGTGGCGGCGGGGGCAAGGGAGGCGACGGGGGCGAGGCCGGTGATGGGACACGAGGGCTGCCCCCTTTCGGGGACTGCTGACTGCTCGTTTTGATGTGCATCATCTTGAGCTTCTTCAGGGGCTTGAAGTAGTCGTCGTCCTCTTCTCCGTCGTCTTCCGTCGCCCTGGACGAAGGGCTTCCTCCGGCGAAGGATTCGGTGCCGCAATCGGACATGACGGCCCCGTGACCTTCCTGACCCACGCCGCTGCTTGTGCTGCTGGCACCGCTGCCCCTCCTCCTGCGTCTCCGCCTGGCCGCACTCTCCGCATCGTCGTCGACTTCCGACGGGACTTTGGGCGGTGGGGTCGCCGGCCTCTGCGGAGCGATCGGAGATGGACAACCGACGCTGATTTCGTCGTCGTCTTCTTCGGCCGGTGCGGTCTCGGGGTCTTCTGTGGGATCTTCCGCAGGAGTTGGTGGATCGCCCTCGGCGGTCCCGCCTTCGGCCATCCTCCGGCGCCTTTGAAGGTGCTGCTGGTGGTGGTGCTGGAGGTGCTTCCGGGTCGAGAGGTTGGCTGGGGGCGGGTGGGGGCTTGGTGTCCTCTCGCCATGCGTGGTGGCGTCCGAGTCGCTCCTGGGGGATTCCGCCCCCGACGCGGCGACGGGGGCGGTGGCCATAGGGGCGGACAGTCTTCTATGCGGGATTAAAGCGTGTATCGACGGCCTTCGGTGGCTGCACACCTCTGCGTCCATTACGGTGCACATCGGAGATGTGGAGAGGGTGAAGGGACCGCCTAAGCGGCTCAAGAACTGTATAGTCTCCAGTCCTCCGATATTAAATGTCCTGGGGTCAACGAAAAGTCTCAATGGAGCTTATTAGGTGCAGGGAGAAATGATTTTTTTTAGTTTTCACCAATACGTTGTCAGTTTTACTCACACGGGGTTTTTATTTTAGGATTAACTACTAAATGAGTTCCTCACGTAATTGTTTTTAATTAATGCAGTTATTGTTTTGTGTAATCAAGGAGTTGTTCTTCAATAGCTTCATGTATCACTCCACGAAATAACACGAATGTCGCAATCTGGGCTCACTGCGTATTTTCACATTAGTACGTTGTCACTCTGTCTTTTTAAAGATGGCGACCGCGTGCTGGGGTCAACTTTTTCCGTGTTCGGTGTTTGTTTTTAAACGGATTATGGTGTAATATCACTTCAAATTTAGATCGTGACAAAATTTCCGGAGGAAATCTGGTTCACCTTGACTGTTTACTTCACATTTGAACTCATATTTTGGGCATCACACGAACGGAAACAATAGCTGCGCACTACACACACAGGGTATGGAACAGGAAAAGACTTCTGCTGTTCAGAATCGGCTCATGAAACGGAGCGTTGAACCTGACAGGTGTCCAGTCTCCACAGTACGTCTCGCCGAGAGCAAAATCTCGTCGCGTAATACTGACACTTCACCGTCGACGCTACACGCCTCCCGGCCGTCACAACTCAGGGCGCCGCCGTTGAGATAAATCGGCGGGAAACCGCCTCACTGCTCCCCGGGGAACGGACGACGAGCCGTGCGGGGGCCTCACGCCTCGGCGACAGCCTCACTTCACGGACGCCCGTGTCGACGCTCAAGCGGGAAGTCCGGCGGGGCGAGCAGGTAGCCTGGGTCCGTCATCCCTCGACGAAGAGGATCGGTCGAGGGAACGTCCTCCTTCGGTTGACTTCTCCTCAGACGTGTCCGGCGACTCCTGGGCGGTGGTCAAGCTGTCCGCTCGTCTCCCGGCCAAGTGTCCGTCTTCCTTCTCCCCCCTTCTCTCGCTGTCGATCAAAACAGCAAATCTCACTCCTTCCACCGGGACGCCGCCCTGTCCTCGCCGCTACGCCCAACTCCTTGCTGTGCGAGATTCAAGATGAGGAGGCAGGCAGCCTCCACGCTAACGACGCTGTCCGCCTTCCTCCTCCTACACCTCCTCGCTCTCCTCCTCCTCCTCCGCCGAAAAGTGGGCGGTGCCTAAACGGCTCTGGCCTCCAGCGCTTCGGCCGAGGAACTTTCCACCACCACCACCAAGAGGGAAGCTGTCATCTGGTTTATCAACGTCGATAAATAACTTTCCTGCGAGAGAGACTTTGGGCGGTCGGCGGGAGGAGGGGGGGCAATGGTTTGGGGAGGGAGGGGAGCCCACTAATGACTGCAGGCTTCGGAGACTTAGGATGGAGTGGAGGGGGGTGGGGGAAGAGGAGGATTTTCCTTCTCGGAGAGACTGAGCGCTGTCGTCCAATAGGTTCTCACGATTTGTGTGAGTGGTTTGAGGGGGGATAAGGGGAACTGGTCTGGGGAGAGGGATGGAATTGTATTTTTTGCCACCCCTTCCATTCCCTCTTAAGTTACTCTTTTTTACGTTCGCCACATACATGCACCCTCTATCTCAGGGCCTGTTCGGACATGTGGTTTTATTTTCCTCAACCTTCTTGTTTCGCTCAAAACTCTCCCCTTTTCAACCCTCTCCCCCTCCCCCCCCCCTCAATCATCTCCCTTCACTTATTCCCCCCCACGCAAGATCTCCGGGAAGGATGGTGGGTGCGGAGGCTCGTAATGGGACGACCGCGCCTGGGATGGGTTGGCGATGGTTACACGTTTCTCTCCTAGAAGTGGTCTCCGTAAGACCTCCAGAGGGAGTGGAAGACTTGAAAAAGTTTCGAAGGGGGAGATTACCTTCCCTTGCCCCTCCCCCCTCCATCGGCCGTCTTCTGTTCCTCCCCACCCTTTCCCCCCGCACGCCGTAGGTGGGGCGTGGAACAGGATTCAGGTGGGGTCCGTGGTGGGGATGGGATTCCGTGGAGACTCGAGGGGTGGGAACGAAAGGATAAGGGGGAGGGGGAGATGGGAAGATAAACTCCCAAGACCTTCCCATCGGTCCTCCGATTGGCGGAGCTCGGCCTCCCGAAGCCCCGCCCACCCCTGGGCCGGCCATGGGCGAGAGCCAGCAAAGCGTGATGAAGGCTATATTTTTTCGCTTTAGGAGCGTTCACGCCCTTTTCCCTCTCCCTCCTTCCGCCGCTTGTTCTCTCTCCCCCCCTCTCTCTCTCTCTCCCCCACTATCTCTCTCCCCCTCTTTCTCTTTCTCTCCTGTCTTGCCAGTCTTCCCTCTGAGAGTGTGGTTGCTCTCTTAGCGCTCGCCTTTTCGTGCGCTCTGGGTTCCTTTTTCGGCTCGGCGTAATTATCTCCTCGCGAGGATAGGAACGAGGCGACGTGGCGACAACTCGTTTCACGGAGCGGCATCTCTCTCACACTGTCTTTCTCCTACTCTTGCTCTTTCCACTGCCTCTTTCGACTGTTATTTTTTCCTTTACTTTGGCCATCGTTACATAAGCTGGCTGCACGCCACTCTTAAAATGTTAAGATGCCAATAATTTTGCGTAGTTGTTATTGTGGAGACGAATCACTTTCTAATTCGATTGAGATATCAAATTCTATACAAATAACAAAATTTAAATAATAGCTGACATAGTCTCTCTTAACTATCTAATTGGTATCGTGTAACATATGTACTGATATATATTTTCTCTGGTTCTTCGTTAACTCCACTGAAAAAGGAATAGGAAGGTCAAGAGCAGAATTATACCATCAATTAAGAGTTCAACATTGTGAAATTTGATGGTGAATGGCAGTGACGAAAAGATTTCTGACTTTACAGTGAATTTTTTTTGCACAGCCAGTTTCGTGGAATAATCGACGGCATTCCGTCAACTATTTGAGGAATACGGTCATGTAATATAAATTCTCTATGAATTTTGCCAAGATTTTTACTGACTAATAAGTTTTTCTCATTTTTATTCCAGAATCATGCCGATTTTTGCTTGCTTTATATCAAACTTTAACAGATTAAAATCAAGGACATTAAATTTAAATTTTTAAAATAAAGATAAATGGACATTTTTTAACACCAAGCTATAATTTCATGATTCTAAATTTATAATAAAAAAATTAAACGGAATAGTTTATGTGTAAGCGCGGGATTATTTAAGTGAGTGACATGAAATTATGAGTTCATAGCATTTTATTTACATTTCCGTTGATAGCATACCAGGATTGAAGTTAAATCAGAATTCGTCCACAAAATTGGTTTATTAATTTTTTAGCGTTTCATCAGCCTCAAATTCGAGGTAAATTATTATTCCGTCAAATTATTCATGAATTTAGCACCCTTTATGCGGTAAGATAGAATTTTCCGAAGTCCATTGATGATTTCCATCGAACATAGTCTTCAACGACAAAAAGTGATCTCAACATTTTCTTGAATGCTTACGAATGTAACTCAGAATTGTAAGCACGCCTTTGAATCAGAATAAATTTGCTGCGTTTGTATGAAACTAACTCAAGACTTGATAGAGGTCAAGTGTGGCAACATAAATAAATTTATGCACGATTTAAGGACGTAATTTTGAATCGAAAAAGGGATGGATTTGAAAAAAAGGGCTGAAAAAGAAAACCGCAATGTAACTTATGTGCCAATGTAGAATATGTGGCTTTAAAAAGCATTAGACAAACGTTGCGACATTTTCTAAGGAATTGTCCCTTTACGGATTACATTAAAGTTCTCTGTAAAATGCCATCTCACGCATATAGACGTTTATTTCAAAAGTATCCTTGTGCCACTCTTATTAACATATTAGTGTCAAGTATCTTTGATGGATGTAGTCAGCCTGCAAGGTAAGAACAATCAAGTAGAATAAAATATTTCTTCATATACATCTGTAAAATTACTTTGAAAGCCACCTGACGGGTGTTTGACCGGGGAATTTGGGGGAAAATATGAGATGTATAAGATATGAAGCATAAGTTAATATCCTGAATATTTTGTGTTCATTAAAATAAAATATTTCAATGATTCTGGAAAACTGGTGAAGTATTATTGATGATTTTACCCTTTTTTGTGGCCAAGAACTTCCAGCATTGCGGGAAAAGCATTGCTCTAGATTTCTCCTGATGAAGCTTTAAACAGTGTTGAATATGCTGGCCGATTTTTTCTCTTTCCATCCGGCCCCAATTAGCCAGTTACTGTACAGAAGATGTAAAATAAGTTTGTCACTAAGTCTCATTTGTATTTTTTGGTTGGCAATATATTCTAACGTTCAGTAAATCGTCTAATTAGACTGGTAACGACTAATGAGGGTTGGTTGATGCTCTAGGTGTCAGATGCATGACAGAAAGTAAGTTGAGAGGAACCTGGCGTTACTGCTACAAATCCCTCAAACAACGTTATTTAGTGGCTATCTGCTCCATTGCCAATCCAGCCAACGTAACATACATACTAGGTCTAGGTCTCGGAGTTCACAAAGCCTCGCCATTGCCCCCTATCGTTCCATAGCTCTTATCGGACAACTTCATCTCAATGGTACCCTCTTGCCTCCACGTCCCTACTCACTTCGTCAAACCAACGCCTCCAACGCCTTCCTCTCCGTCTTTTACCTTACTCTATTGTGCTTAGCATTACTTTTGGCATTCTTATTTCTTCCATTCTTTTAACATGTCCTAACCATCTAATCCGATTGTCTACTATTTTTGTCTAGTAGTTTTTATATTTAATTGCTCCCTTATGTTGGTTTTCTCACTCTGTCTAGTTTGGTTTTCCCCAGTATTGATCTCAAAAACTTAATTTCCCCTGCTGTTACCCTACTCCACTGTCTTTCCGTCATTGTCCAAGTGTCAGCTCCATATAAAACTATTGGTATATAGTACGTCTTGAACAAGATCATTTTTGCCTGTTGTGGTATCTTCTTATCCCCTGCTAGATGCTTAATGCTCTGATAAAATCTACCTCCTTTATTTAGTCTATTTGAAATTTCATTTCCATCCTACCATCTTTACTTTTTGCAGTACCTAGGTATGAAAAATTATCCACTTCTTTCACTGGAAGACCATCAAATATTATATTTACTCGGGTGTTTTCATCTCTGCCGACAACCATCACTACACTTTTTTCAGTACAGTAAGTCCATGAAGCTTCATTTGCCTATTCCATCCATCTAGTTTGTTCTGCACCTCATTCCCATCCTCACCCCAAATCATTAGATCATCTGCAAATATCATGCTTTTTATATTTCCATTAAACTTCTTTTTCACCTCCCTTGTGATACATTCCATATTAACATTGAACAGACATGGTGACAGGACAGGACCTGCTTCAATCCTTTTTTTAAATCAAACCACTTAGCATTCCCAACATTTGTTCTATTTTTTCACTTGTGTACGAACGTAACACTGACGAAGAAATTCTTAACGTGCGGCACTTAGGTCATAATCGGGATTTAAATTACTTGCCATTTTTGAGATTCGCCCCCGAAATATTGATATAATTATTAAGGACCAATTTGAGGGAAAAAAATCACATCAAACTAATTCACGTTTATGTTGGAGTGAGGCATCCACTTGCCTTGCCTGCACGAATGGTAGCCACGAATGGATGGCTGAAATATTTTGGCTGTTGCGCCACTGAAATAATGAGATACAGTCTTCCCATTAACCGATTTATAGGAAAATGAAAGCCAATCACTAGTTTCAAAGAGTAAATATAAAAATATATTTTTTATTCGAAGGAAATGCGGTATTTCTTTTATGTAAACAAAGGAGTCATCGAACTTAAATTCCTTCATTATCACGTTAAACTTAATAGTTAAAATACTATTTACAGCCATTCAACTAAAAGAAATTTAACACCAGTATTCCATAAATGAACCACGTGTATAGCTATATTTTATCATTTTTAGAGCCACGCACAAGTTACTGCTGCCGGGAGACAAATAAGCTCGCTTACCTGATGAAACATAATTCAGCGTTTCCAATCATGAAGGCTTATCGCTCATAACTTTCATTTTACGGTTAAGTGCTTTTAGTGCTCATGAATTGAGTCGTTCGCCGTATATGTCAATGTTAATTAAGCGTAACCCCCATTAAAGGGTTTATTGTCGTTGAACTAATGAATACATTATTATATTGAGCCATTTGAACCTTTTTTACGCGTAAAAAAATCCGGACCCCGTCTATGCTTTCACATATTTCCTTGCAATTTATTCGTTTAAAGGCTGTTAACACATTCTCGCGTTCTTAGACCGACTAGCGAGAATATTAAACTCCCTTCCACAAATTGCCCCCCCTCCAATCCTTTCCCCGCTCCACTCTCACAATGTAATTACTGCTGGAAAGCTAATACTACCAACCAAGAGTCATTACACCCTCATTAATATTCACCGGTGTTGTTACCATGAGTCCACTTGACAATTTACTTAGTGAATGAGTAATTTCCTCGGGACGAGCCAACCGTCTAATTCTTAGAGCAGGTATGGAGCGTGAAAAAATGAAAATGCCTGGGCGCTGTCTTTGGAGTCGTGCCAATGCTCTGGATTTCCACTCATTCAAACACCCTCGGCCGATCTCAAGCAAACTCCGCCGAATAGCCTCACTCACCACGATTGTTTTTTTTACTTTAGTCACATTTAGAAGAACGCTGAGAAAGCGAGGAAAAGGATAGGGATACAGGAGGAAATAAGAATTGGATATGAGGAATTTAATAAGTATCTAACGGTGAATCGTGAAAAAAACGTGTAGGAGGGAAAACGGAGCGACATGCCAGGAATTAGGAACTTAGAATGAGTAATTTCCAAGGAAGTACTTACCAATCAGCTGGTCGAATACTCAAATATAAATATCTGGATGAAATGTAAGACACGTGGCTTTTCTTCAAAGTATTTTCTGCAAATATTAATCAATTCGATCGATACAGTGGTTTGTAAAAAACCTTCTACTCTGTGACTACTGACTATCGCTATGTTGCTAAGGATTGTATTTAAAATATAATGACACAGTTATTTTTAGCTACACACTGACTGCAACAGGAATAATTTGTCACACAAATATAATTCTCTGCTCTTAGCGTAATTCATGTTTACTCAAATCCATTTTATCCTCGTTCGGGGCGTAATGAATTATATACTAAAATATAGGTAGTACTATGCTGAATTTTCTGAATATTTTGGACTTATAAATCTTTTTTTTGCAGCTTGAATGAATACAGTGTTTAACAAACTGTTTTATAATGATAGAGAATATATTCTTCTGCAGGTCATAACTTACAATTAGTCCTACAAAAGCAAGAAGTAAAATTTCTGGGTACATCAGCCTACTGCCTGAAATGAAGGATTTCTAACCACTCCCCAGATACTTTTCCTCCATCTTTTCCTCACAATCCCCTTCCACTCTCAGATATTCAAGTGGAAAAAAAACACGAAGTAGGTATGCGGAATGATTGCGACTCGCCCCTTATCCCGCAACGTCGCCACAGCCGACCAGCGGGGCCCCACTCCCGTCGCACTCGCTTGTGAGATCAGGGGTAATAAGCCTTTGTTCAGAGAAACGGGTGGAATTTTTACGCTCTCAGCTTAGTGTGCTAGGGATTGGAGTGCTGTTGCTGGGGTGGGATATTCGGGATTCTAGCGGGGGAAAAGGAGGGGCAAAATTGCGCATAAGTGCGTCCCATAAGGCCTTTGAATGATAGGGTAAAAAAATAAAGTTCTTTTTTATTTCCCGCTTCCTTACTATCTTTCTTCGTATCTTTCTCCCCTCTCATTCCATCTTTTCACGTCATTTTCTTTTGCTCGAGAGAGCAAGGGACAATCCAGGCCCCAAGGATCACGCCCTCCGCCGGGTCTGCAGGAGAGTGTGGAAGGGATCTGTCGGCTGAGAGACCATTATTACTGTTGGGGGAGGTTGTCGGCAAGTCGGGTCGGAAGGGCTTGCAACAGAGCATGGAGAGGACGGGGGGGAGTCCCTTTCCCAGTAAAGGGAGGCGGAGGAAAAAAAACACAATCAACTTGAACAAAAGCAAACCTCATTATGCACGCGTGGTGGGAAGGAGTTCCGGGAATGATACAGTTTCGAGTCGGAATCCATACTTCCAGCACCACCTCTTAACGGTGTCTTTTCACCGAAATCCAATGGTAAGCATTAGCATACGGAGTTCGCAGCTCCTTCTACCCGTACCCTGCTCGGTGGTATTTGCACCCGGCTTTTTATACTGAATCAATAGTTCTCTCGTGCATACCCATCGAAGTGGCGGTTTCCAGGGGGGCGTGATCGTGTGTCTACCAGCTCCTCACCCTACAGTGTGAGCGTCGTGATAATGTCACGTGGCTTTTCGCGAAAGGAAGAATATTTTAAGCAAGCCTCTTTTTCGTGCCATATAGTCATCGATGACGCCTTGGCGCTGAAATTATGAGTAGAAAGGCACTCACACTAACAAACGTGAATTAAAATAAACGAAACAATTTCATAGTAAACATGCAGGGAAGGAAGAGTAAAAATGGCTAGTTTTCATCCATGCAGTATTATTTATAAGTTATTTTTTATGTGCTATATCATCGAAGATGAAGTTCATTACTTTGATAGACGTTTAAATAGACGTTTTATGGATCGCAAGATAATTTAGCGAGATCAAATCATGGAACATCGTGATGTGTTAATTTTATCTCAGCTAGAAATGATATTTGTCAGTTATTATTTGGATAAAGTAAAAAGAACACAAGTTTGAAATTATTTGAAACGGGAGAAAGATGAGCCAATATATCTGTAGAAAATAATTCCCCAAACGTTTCAAGAATATTCCAATAAACTGCTAACCTAAATATATGTTCCATGTAATTCAGTATATTTGAAATTTGTTTCATCTTACCCGGGCTCTATTTTACGTCTACTCGCTCGAACGACTAGCTACCGCCGCTTCTTCGAGAGTGAACCAAATGGAATTACTCTCCGTCTTTGGCAAGCGCTCCCCATCTTTCGTTCACGGCAGGAGGTGGTCGATTAAGCCATCTAGCCGAGCAAGGAGTTGTTACGCCCACGAAATAATTATGCAGACAGACATCCTCCCGCATGGAAAACACACACACACATTCACATGTGTATCCAGACGGGGGCAAATAAGTGATTGTTATGCCGAAGCCGGGTTGGGGAGACTCGAGCATTGTTCAACTCTACCGGTCCCGACAGCCGGGCCTCATTATTTGTGCGTTTGTAAGCGACCACCTCATCTTTTGTAGGCGGAAAAAACTATGACTATATATATTCATAGCGGTTATGACTATTCGCTCCGTGCATGTGATGCCGAACATTCGACCCTATGATATACGCAGCTCTGGGGTCGTGCGAACAAAAAAAAGGTCGAATGCCTGCATTTTTTTCGGACCGACACAAAGGAATGGGTTCTTTTTAATTGCGGGAAGTCGACGGAAAAAAATACATGTTTGCTTCCCCAGTCAGCACACTTTTTAAGTGGTGATATACTTCCTCCGTGCGTTTGAATAATTTGATTTTTTTTCAAACCAATCTGCCTTCATTCCTCAGCGTAGCACTCCATATTGGTGGCAGGGTTCGGGGTCATAATTTTCAGGCTACTTTTCGCTCACATCACCTGTCCGATTCCCCGAGTGCCTTATTATGAACACTCGCAGAACATCGTCTTTCAGTGTCTGCGTTTTGTTGATAAGACTTCGTTGCGCGCCGGTTAAAGCAAGCATAAAAGAGGGTTCTATCTTATCTCGTCCATTAGATGTATAATTGGCCCGCTTCCAATTTCAATCCGTTAGTTGGGCCGTCGTTTATTAAGTCTCGGAGCGGCGCTAAAAGATTCGTCCTCATCTCGGTGAGACGTTCTGAGTTGTTTTTATTACCAATTTGGCTCCGTAACCTCTTTAGCATTCCTCCTTCGTAGAGATCGGACCGGACGCTATAGCCGGAGCTTGTCCTGGTTACGGGAGAGCCCGAAACAACACTTAACACTCGCCGGTCTCACCTGCTCGTCGAATAATATTTGCCATATCCTTTCCGTAGTCAGATGGATCGATTTCGAAGCATCACTTTTGTGTTCTCAAAGCATCGAACGTGCCAAAGAACATAAAACTGCTTGGCAGAGGGAGAGCGTGCTAAAACGTTTTCCATTTTAAATGTTCCCATTGTAATGTTTTTAAGTCTGCAGTTATTTTTTTTCGCGAGTAAAGAGGTTATGAGGTGCGGTGTATTTCTAACCCTGCGTGGTGCATCTACAAGTAAGATTGTTGCGATCGGATTAGATAGGTAATTGCAACGACGTCGTCGGAGTAGCCTCCCTGATTCTTATCACAATTATCTGATGATATTCGAACTAATATATTCTCAAGTCACACTTGAAGAAAACATTAATTATTCCCAAAGAATTTTATTTAGGGGCTGGTTGATGCAGGCGTAAAACGTGACCAACTGGAGAGCGTTATAGAAATCGTCATCTACAGGATAACACCTGTTTCTTGCCTCTATTTTGATGCATTATCAATAAATTAACGCGTAAATTCTACGTTCAAGAGATTTGAAGTTATATTTATTTCACGAAAAAAAACAATGAGGATTTGATAGCAAATATTTTGTTGCCACACCACATTTGGAGAAGTCAATTTTGTAAACCATAGTATGCTTATATTTGAGAAAGGAGAGGAAATATAACGTGAACGGAAAATGAAAATATTTTCAACGACTTTTATTAATAATTTTATTGATTATAACATTTACCTACATTTACCGGCCATGCCGTTTTTATTCTTAAATGATACCTATATTGTGATTACTTATATTTTCTTCCTTATTCCGATATTAAATTTTCAGAAGAAAATTTGGGTAAAGTATGCGATTTTACCAGCCTTAACAGTCCCTGGTTGTAAAAGAGACTCTAAAGAAGAGTTCGGAGTCTTAAAAATAGGAGACCGTTTATAAAGCAATGCGTGATTGTAAGAAAAGCGAAGTGGTCGGTAAAGATAGAGCTTTGTGAATAAAATCATTGAAAGGGACCTAGTTTTCCTAGACTAACGGTAATAATTAGTATTTTTGACTTAGCCGACCCAGAAAGAGAGTGGCGATATGGATATGTATGTATGTATTACGATATTATATTTTTATGAGGCTTTTTTCTTCACACAACTAGTATATGCATGTTATTCTGCCCTCTGCGACGTTTTAGCTACAATTTTTGGTAAAATTATCCCATTTCATGAAAAAATCATCGTTTGCGTTGTTTTGTTGCTGCATGGATTCTCATATTACGGCTCATTTTAGGCCTGCAATTGGCACCTTACTATTAGAATTTGCCAAAGGGTATCAGTAACTAGTATATCGAGTAACAAACTGAAAACATCTTCGCATTGCTTAGGTTCAGGACGTGAAAAATACAACAAATGCAGTATTGATAAAGATAAATACACCCATCTTTCAGCCAACCTACTGTGCAGTCTACAACGATGAGGGATTTATTCAACTGTAAATGTGATTTTTTTCTTCTGAGAAAATTTAAAGATACTAATTACATCTTTCTATGTAAGCATTAGATATTTTAGTTTATCCTTTAATGCTTGCATTACACGTTAGACTTACTCTTCGTGTATGTGAAGTTGTCATTCTTGAAGTGAAGTTGTCAGCATGTCATTGTCAGTTGTCAGCGTACATGTTATTTAAATAACCAACATATCGCTGTTCAAACGCTTCAAGATATCGCCAAACCCTAAAAAGGGGTACTAGATTTATATCACTTATCTATACTGTTAACAGTCTATCAAATTTGTTGACAATATCAGTTTAAGTGGAGATCTTTATGAAGATAATTGTACGTCTTTCCTCGATTTTAGGACAACTATTCTGGTTTTTGGCGAAAAAATTCCCACACTTGAAGACCGAAACTAAACACTTTAACGCATATTTTAACGCTATCAAATGGGAACTGAATTCAATAAAATGCAAACACTGCTAAAATCGAACTTTTCGTGATCTATTACCTTGAAACTTCCTTGAATTTCTTATCTTTCCTTTTCCCAATCGGTAAACGAAACTTTCCTTCCTTTCCTTTGATTTTCCGACATCGCGTGAACTGAACACGATATCTACTCAACCGGTTTTGTTTCAGTAATTTGCCCTGTCGTCGACGAAAGCCTATCGTTCCTGCTTGCTTGGTGAGTAAGCATGTGGGCTACGAGGACGTATAATTTTAGGGGCCCAATCGTAAGATAATGTCGGTCGACATATGCTACTCTGCCTCAGTTGTGATAGCGTAATCAATTATTTTATTTGAAATAAATATAAGAAGAATTTTATGCAATAATTTCAGTGCATTTATTATTATATTTTGCATTTTCATTAAAAGACTCGAGTCCACGTTATGAATTCATCAAAATTTGCATCTGCTTTACTTTCGCCATGTACTACTTTATGAAAATTTTCATTGTGTTATTTGATAAGTTCTTTCCTTTATGATAGTCGAACTGCGATTGAATACTAATCAATTGCATTAGATATTTCGAAGTTTAGGTGTTGAATACACAGTAGCTGTAACGATAAACTATCACAATTGTTACATGCAGGATCTTAGTTGATGTATCCCGGTACCTAATCTGGTTCCCATCCACTTATGGGAGGAAAATAATTGTTTTGCGCTGACTGAAAACAAAAGATTTCTTTCGGCTAAGAAGATCTATAAACATATTTGTCACCTTGTCTTTATAATCCGATATCATTGGCCGTTCAATCCTAAAATTGGTCGACTTCACCCCTCCACACTGCCCTATCTATTACTGGGCCCCTTTTTTCCTGGTAGCTCTCTCTATGTGCATTCCCCTTTATTTGGTCCAAGAACTTATTCCTTGGTCTTCATCTGGGGATTTTTCCCTCAATTTTACCTTCAATTATGTTCTTCACAAACCCATTGTGTCTCAAGGTGTGTCCAATCCATCTGGTTCTTCTTTTCTGTATGATGCTCAACATGGTCCTTTCTTCTTCTACTCTCCTGGAATTTTACTCCATTTTCCACTAATTAGGGTCGAGCTATACTTATATAGAGTAAGCGTAAAATATCACAATCGACAACTAAGTTTAATACCAAGTATATGTATTGTCATGTTCCATTTAACATGTTATTCTTTGTTTCATTCATGTCCACTACTCAACATAAAAGTATGTTATCTGAGCACTATATTTAGCTAATACTCGCTATGTTTATCGTTAGGAATACATCATTATAATGTAGTTTCAAGAATAAATATCAAATGTACCTGAATGTGTCGGCTCAGCGTTTAATTCGGTAGTATTAAAAGCATTTCTGTGAAAACTTAATATTGTTGTCCATTATCTGAAATCATTCGGTGAAAATTTTATATTGTTGTCCAATGTGAGATTTTGCATAGTTGAAGCTAGTTCTATCAATTTCACTCGGTGCATTTCTATCACTTTTTAGCTAGTACAAAAGAAGCTTTTTTATGCTTTGGATATTTCTTAAAACTACTCTCGACACCAAGAAACATGTAATATTTAACTGATTCTTACAGTTTGGTCTACTTTCAGTTTCAGTTTTTTAAACTTTGTAAATTCCCCCGTTTGCAATTATTTTCAATATTTTCACGCGAGGAAAAAGTTTTACCGTGCGAAGTGAGTTCACAAAAAACGTTTTGACAGTTATACGTGCCGTCAAGATTTTAAACTTGGATCCTCTGTAATATCATTCGGTCGTTCTGAATTCCCGTTCAAAATGTTTTATCCTTTTATTCAGTAAATTGACTGCTGACAATGTCCATTTCTCCAAAACATGTTAAGAGGGAAGATGCACCCCCGACCTTCTTGATCGTAGAAATAAAGAAAAAAAGAAGTTAGAATAATAAAACGCCTTCACCGCTCTTACCGTCCTGTCTCGATTTATAGCCAGCCGTAAAAATCTTCATACGCAATGATATCGAAACCTCGCGAAAAGGCTACGAGAGGGATCACACCGTTTTCTAAAAGGATTTACGACGACAATGGCCGAGCGGCTTTGATGCTGAGCTTTCAATATTTATTCCCGCATAAGTGCTCGGCCTGCCTTATAATCTCCCCGTCTCTTCTGTTCCTTTGCGGCATTAAGCTCTATACAAATATGGGTGGGTGGTGCTAGGCAAAACCTCTTTTATGCGGCCACAAAAGACACCAACGCCCTTTAATACCTCCGCGAAACAAGTATGCATGAAGTCATTGGAGATCTCCCGACGGGGAAGTTGATTGCAGATGGGCGTGGTCTTGGAGCGATTGGAGGTGGGGACGGCGAGGAAGGTGTGGAATGAGGCGGATAGGGAGGCTAGTAGGAGGGAGCATTCATCTCGTTTGATGAGGCGGACTTAAGAGTTACCATACCAACCATTCTCCCGAATTCCCGTTTTTCTCGCTTCGCTGTCGACTTGGTCGTATGGCACCTCAACTCGAAGACGCGGTTAAGATTGTAAATGAGACGGGAGTCCATTGTTTATTTTGCTCTTGCTAACAAAAGAATCTTGAATCCCACCCAGGTACTGATTGTCGCATTCCAAGCTTTGATGGCTGGTTGATGGCGTGCTGATCAGGCAGTGATCTTTTCGTCTAAGCGTTATGGACTACGGCTATGTGGTGTGACAGAAATCTAGCCATTGATTTACTTACTATTCATGCTTGCTCATGCATCTATCATTTCTATGGCTTTTAAATGAAGTATTTGGGATGTGTCGGAAAACTGAAAAATATAGAGCGAACTATTTGGACAATCATTTTTCAGCCCCATCATCTAATATTTCACCTGAGTTTGTAGTCATTTATATAAAGTCATTCTCCTGATACCGTACCTACTTTAAATTCAAGTAAGGTCTACAATAAATTTCCTCGAATAACCATGTTGAAAGACAATATCTCACTTATCATTTAATGGTTTGAGGTCAGTCACATAGCTTTTTAAAATCAAAGAGACTATAGACTTATTTCACGTATTGTCTACCCAATCCTCAACCAAATGTATTTTAACCTATCACTTAATGTGCTAAATAAAAATGTCTTTGTTTTCTGAAAGTCGATAATTCGTCAAAGTTATGACGAAAGTTCCTTTTGAGTGAATTATTTGTAGAAACAGGCTGGGATTCATCGATTTACCCGGAGAAGTTCTTGCTTCCCGATTAATTTGAGATTACCTATCTCAGATGGAGTAATCAGTTCAAATTTTTGTGGCCAATTAGGTATGTCGTAAATGCTCAGGGGAAGAAGGAGTTAATTTCTTATCATTTAGGGAGAATTACAGGCTCTCTTTCTCTGTTAGGCCATTTTCCAATGTCTCGTACATGCGAAATTAAATGATGCCTAAATTGAATAGCATTAAAGGGTTTCAAATGACAGCACATGAAATATCGGATACAAAAAGCATTCAAATAAACTTGCCAATGCAGAAGGTTTCCTTGCATAACTCAATGGGAAATATCTTTGTTGCAACAATCAGGATAAAACACTTGCAGTTTATTTTGGCAGATTCAATTATTCTCTAGTAATTCACTCCAGATCTTTATTACACCTTCCATTGACATGTACAACATGCACCCAATCGTAAATAAATTTTTCACCAATGTACTTTGTGTTCGGCATGAAAAATATAAGAAATAGTCCATCAATTTTATTAGTTCATGGCTCTCGATGGGGAAATTTAACTCCTGTAGGGATATCAAGTTACATCGCAGACTGCCTACGAATTTTGCGTTTACCCTCAGGAAATATGTTCGGGACATAAAAAATGTATGGTATAATCTATCAACGTTCCTAGTTGATCGAACAAGATACGGTCATTAAATATCTTAGAGGGAAAACATGAATCAAGCACTTTTCATTTAAATTCATGATCGCTACTCCAATTTGAAACGGGAAATGCTAGTGTCATTAATGAAGCAATAAATCATAAAAATATATTACCTTATAAAGCATTTAGAAATTCAAATTGGGGTCCATTTGTGTTGTCCCCTCCCATCACAATGTCAATTTCTGACTTCGTCATTGGTTTTTGCCTGATGTATTACTCAATCCCTCCGTATGTGACTCTGAGGACGGATTTCAAGGACCCAGTCATTTACCCTTCTTTACGATCTGCATGCACCGTGGAGCTGCACGCACCGCAAAGAAGGGAGAGGGGAGAGGAATGAATTAAGAGTGCATTCAAGGATGAATAGGGAAACGAGCACGCCCCTTGAAATAACGCGCATGAAAAAAAATACTCCAGCGGAACCGAGGGATATGATGATGACGTAGCAGACTATATTCCCCGAGTGGTTCTCTCTCGGCCGCTCTGTATGTGAGCGTGTGTATATACAAAAGCAAGGGAAATCGCGCGGATGCCTCGCTTTTGTCGGATTGATTGCGTCCCCGGGAGAAATATGGCGCGTGACAAATTCCGAGTGGCTCATTAATCTTTCGATGGTGGCCGCTCTCGCGCAGTCGGGTAGCCTCACTTAAAGACCGGGATGTGGGGAAGGGCGTCGCTTATCCAGAGCGGGGATAGGGAGGGACAACATGCATTCACTCACTCCGTGTGTCCGTGCGCATATGGGAGGGCGGAACACGGCCGCTCGCCGGGAAATCGACGACTGCGGCGGAGGGGACTCGGGGGGTCTCCTGGTGTAGGTCGGCGGACGAGCCGCAGTCGAGTCGGGAAGCGAAAGAAAAAGTCGGAAGTGGAATAGTTGTAGAGAATGAAAACTGAAAAGAATAATCGTAATAAATCGGCTTTATTAGGCCGAAATTGAGACGATAAAGTCCCCAATGTTATCAAACCCTACGTCAATGTTTACATAAAATAATTAAGAAAGAATTAATGTACAAAACATGAAAACTATGTTGAGGATTAGTTTTACATGATGCTGCAGAAGTATTTTGAAATACGTCACAATATGACTAGAAAGTGTAAATAAGTTTGTGCGTACTTTGTAAAAACCTAAGTTTTACTTTTAATATAATTAGTTTTACATCCTTATTAGAAAACACACTCACAAGAATTGGGGTTTAAAATATCAGTGAAAATATACTGATGTAAAAATAATGTTTTGCGACATTTTATTCCAAATGAACAAACATGGAAAGGTATACGAAACATAAAAGGTATACGACAAGGGAAAGAAAAATAGGTAACAGAATAAGAGGGAGTAGAGGTATCTTGAGAGAAATATTTCTCCATGTTTTCTCCTGATAATAACAAGTCGAACGTGGATGTGAAAGCCGGATCCAGTGGATGCTACACATGCATGTATATTTTT
Organism: Ceriagrion tenellum; assembly: GCA_963169105.1. Classification (NCBI taxonomy): domain Eukaryota; kingdom Metazoa; phylum Arthropoda; class Insecta; order Odonata; family Coenagrionidae; genus Ceriagrion; species Ceriagrion tenellum. The sequence goes on along the minus strand of OY720633.1, from coordinate 32,686,174 downwards.
GTGGTTTCCTTCAAATCATGTAAAAGATTAGTGACAGGAAGCTCCGTAATAGTCACATTTCAACCGTAAAACTCGCTATAACACAGTGGTGAACTATTTTATCAAATATACCTTCTGCCATGCTACATTAAGTTACATAATTAGAAGGAAGCTTCACATGAAATATGGCTGCTAATTATTTTTTTACTCAGGGAGAATACAAAAATCATATCATTGGAACCGTTTCTTAAAATATAAGTAAAATAATTCTTGGTATTTTATAAAATGTCGAAAGCAAATCTAAGACATTCTGGTCCCAATTTGTACGCCATTAAATTTTGAAACAAGATAAGAAAGAACTTGTCACACAAATTGAAACGGAAACAACAGAGTTATTCGACCGGAAGAACAATCATGCAAAATGGATAATGCTGGAGACGACTAATTACAGAGCTTTATCTGCTCAATGAGCCAGAAAAAAGAGGGTAACATTTTATGTTCATGTGGAAAAACTTTGCTCAGACAGAGCAGCTACCTAAGCAGCTGTTCACCTTCTGGAGAAACAAGAAAGTCGTAATCTCCTGGCTGACAGAAACTATAAAGTATACACCAGAAGGGAATTACAGACTAGCATGACAGTCATAACTGTGATAAAAGTCTTTAAGAAAGTATGTAGATTTCAGGAAAGTCCGTTAAAGGAAGGTGTCAACAAACTAGTGGTTTGAAGGAGTTACTCTGAGAGAAGATGCGGCAGTGTTGTATTCAATAGAAGAAAATGGAATTAAAAGCGTTCCTATCGCTAATCACTTAAAATCACTTTCTTTCAAGGTGGTATATCCTGAAATAATAGATGAAGGGCAAATGGATCGAAGTAACCAAGTAAAATCGGTTTAGAAAAGTGCTTGAATGCCAATGGATTGTATGACAAATTCAACTCTATTCAGTCCATCGATTAAATATGAGAATTGATAGCGAATTGACGTTAAATCTGTTTCAGGAAATAGGAATTTCCTGAATTTGGCAGGAAATAATCCTCATAACTATGCTCTCGTGGCCATTGATTTTAGGATGGCATGTTTTTTCTTTACTTTTTGATCATTTTTAATCCCGAAGTTTTATATATATTATTTTCATCTTTCCTATTTCTTGGTAAACACTTCAATGCCATATTTTTGCTATGAATACTAACATCTTTGGCGTTTTAACCCTTAGAGTGCCGGGGAGCGCTATTGCGCTCCTCCTGCAATGCCACTCTTAGATGCTGGTATTTCACTGATTGTTCACAGATGGCACCTAAATGCAGATTACAGATGCAGATGCAGATGCAGATTTTGTAAAAAAAATCGTCAAATAAAATATTAAAAAGGTAAAACCACGTATATTAAAGTTTTTCTTGAGTTTTTGAATATTTACCTTCACTTTTATTTGAGATATAATTTTTTTCCTAAACTACTGCAAAATCAGCAAAAATGCCTCGGCAATTTTAGCATAGTACCTAAAAAATCGGTTGGCACTCAAAGGGTTAACTGCGCTAATAATTCATTCAATATGACCGATTGCGTAAATCAATTGGTTACCTATATATTCCTCTTGTACTATCGTAAAGTATGGTTTCATCTATTCATCTTGAATATATGGTTTAGTCACAGGTATATAACGTTTCATGGACTCTGCTGATCCCTATTTATGTAGAAGGAAGTCTTTCTAGGAATAACACAGAATAATATCATAAACTTACCTAACTGAGCTCAGATGGATGCCAAAGTTCTAATGGGACGGCAAAAAGTTATAATTATACGGCCTTGGTGATGTCTAGTTTTCGTGAAATCCACAGAAAAACCTCTTGCTGTTGAGTATAGCAGTCCATAGGGGGGTGCTTATAAATGATAGTATGATGTGGATGTGCATCCCGCAACGGTAGATGATGAAGGTTATGTATAAGAGCAGAATAAACTTGAGTTTGCTGGGAGAGAAAAATATTTGATTAAATGAGACTGTTAACGCTAGCGCATTATACGAAGTAACTTACTTTCTCACTTCATAAATTATAATTGCGCGTTAGTGTTTACTTTACCAGATTTTTAAATTAATATTGCCAGTTTAAAATAGTTTTTACTTCGTAAGTGAGTGATCTGTGACGCGATATTAAGAAATGTGAGGCCAAATCTAACAGCGACGAATGTGCACATGTCCAATTTATTCGCGAAGGGACGTAGCACGAAGTGCATGGGTCACGTAAATTCTACGTTATAATTGTCCAGAAGCAGAGTCAGCAGCCAAAACGTCGGTCATCATGGACCCTACTTTCCGGATAGAATCCGGTTAGAATCCCATGTAGCCTTTCTCAGTGTCGATGAACACACTCTAGCATGTAATTTTTCGGTAACATGATTGTATTTTTCCATTTGTTAATATAAATTTGAATATTTGGTGGATATGTTTTACCGCATGACATCGTTCTAATTATTGGATATTTTTTTAAATAATACTAACTTTACAATTACAGTAATCTGCACCATCACGCTAATATTGGTATGCAGGCACTAAAAGTAAGGTTTATATACTCATGATCATAATAATAAGGAAGATGAAGATATAGCTGCCAACGGGTTATTCAAGGCAAAAGGAAAACACATGCGAGAAGTGCCAAGTGTCGTTGACTCTTCGGCAAGACTCAAAGGAAAGGATGGTGGATAATGGAACATGTAAAAAAGGTCCATTTAAAAAGAGAAAGGCATCAAAAGGAGTCGATGACGATCTCCAGGAATAAAATATGAAGTATGGATGAGGAAAATGGTTGCGATCCAGTTGCGGAATACTGGTATAAGTGTGAAACGGGAATGGATAGGAGAGGCATGTTGAGCGTAGGTGTGAAAATATGGAAGTGCTTGTGAAAATATTAACTGCATCTTACGGTGGATTTTATGGCTAATAATATTATCCTGAGCGCTTGAATATGTTAATGCCTACTTCGTCTCGTTGACCGACTAATCCATTTCTGCTCCATAAAGAGCAATATGAATCCACTTATAATGTTTGTTTCCTTTGAGTAAATTTTCTAGACGCGATCCATATGGTAACTATTTATACGCATTTCTACAAGTATCTACGTATGCACGGAAATAAATGTCAGATATATTTATGTGACAATTGCTAATAGTAATTATAATAAATAAAGGATTTGAAAAGCAGTTGACTTTCTTTTGAAATGAATTTCCAAGAATCATCGATCTACATTATCGACTTCAAAAACTTTAGAGTGCGTAGTTATTTATTTTTTATCTTCTTATTACATTTAAAATGTTTGCTAACCACCTTATTTATGGTCCGATAACATAGCATAGCCTTCTCAGCAAAAGTAACAATCCCAATGGCATGCATCTCATCTAGATTGTGCGATAGTAGTAATTTCTCACGAATCATACTAACACTTGCCTTATATTCATCGCGGGGAAATGTACGATCAAGTTGTCCTTACCACATCTAAACTATGACACAGGAAGCGTTTATAAGCTTACCTAGCCACTGTTGCGGAGGATAAATCCGGCATTGTGCCTTAAAAATGACTAACTTCGTCTACCAATTTACATGCTGTGCATAGTGCCAAGATATCCACAGTGATTTATTTTCCAAGAAATAATACTGGCCTGGCATTCGAAACCATATCCTCAAATTGCCAATATAGCGAAAGGAATTATTGTTACCAATATACACAATTTACCGGTAATTTAGAGATCCGGGTTTGAAACCTGGTTATGTCAGTTCATATTACTTGCCGTATTGTATAACGTTGTTGCACCCTACACTACTACTGGTGCACAAATAATGTGGAAAGATGAGAGAGTAGGAGAGCAGAGAAGGATTGCGCAATTGCATGTGTCTCAACGGATGATCGCGTAAGCACACGTCCTGCTATCAGTTATATGTACAAATATATGAATATATATTTTTTTCTCACAAATGCGGACACCTTAAAACCCAACAGAATGGGAAATATCGACCCTCGGAAACCAAATCATTCGTCATTATGTGTGTGTTGTATGAAATGAAGTGAGAATCGTGAAGGAAGGCGCAAGAATAAATGGTCCTGTGAGGAAGGGAGGCAGTGCCACGGCCGAGGAGTCTGGCCGGAGAACCGGAAGAGAGGGGTGAGGGCTGGTGTCATTAAGGGAGGGGGTAGGTTAGGATAGAGGGAGTAGGTTAGGATAGAGGGAGTAGAGGGGGTGGAAACTTGAGCGGGATGGAATGGATGAATTTTCGGTCGGGAGAAGGGGGTTCTGGAGCAGGCTGGGTACACTACGGAGATAGGGGGGAGGAAGTCATTCGGGGTAAACTGCCTAAGCGAACCATTTAACTTGCAAATGACTCGCCACCCTGCTTTATCGGCCCGGTCCCCCTCCTCCGCTCTCCCTCGATTCCCCCCCCCCTACCCACCCATTCTCGGCCCTCATTGGCGTGAATACATTTCCGAGCCTGGTGGTATGAGATGGGTGTATATGACCTGGGTGATTGTGGGTGGGGACATATAGATGGGGGAAAAAGAGGAGAGGATACAACACAATGGTGAAAGCCATGGAAAGAAATTCGTAAAGCAAACGATAGCAACTGGATGTCGTTACTTCCTTTTCTCTCTCTCTTCCCCAGTTGGAAAAGGAATTCGCAAGCAAAAAAATGTAATGAATACATGCAGAAAACGTTTAAAATGTTTGACGAAACATTTTTCGCTCGCCGAGATAATTCCTGAAAAAAATCCGTTTACATGATAGAATACGTTTAAAATATGCAGTAATCATTGTGATTGTTGTTTTATAATAGAGCTCCAGTTTCTGTTTCATCGACATATTTTATGCTGATGATTAAACCCATTCAAAACATTAGGTACAAAGAGTTCGTTTTCTCGGTCTTCATGTATGTCCACCTGACATTGAAATACTGTTGGTAGCATTTCCTTATATCACGCATCTTTACCTGCCGACAAAAGATGCCCATTAAACCTATACTAACCAATAGTATTGTAGTGCATTTTTTCGTTATTTACGGTTTAATTTAGGAAATACAGAAAAAGTTTTATTATCTGTGAGATTTAATGAAATACGAAAACTTTTAGACTTTTTTCAATAGTTCTCAAATATAGTTTTTTTATTTACTATGTTTTTATACTTCCGAGGGGAAACAATCTTTTCCCCCTACTCTTTGAATCATCCAGGTGTATATTATTGCGTTCAGTATTGAAATAGTATATTTTAATATGAAAAGAAAAAGAGAATACTCACAGAAAACGGTGAGCATATCGCTGGTCAGGCCTCTCTTGCGTCGTCGATATGTCATGATAGTATATGTGCGTGCATTTATACATTTACTCTGTCCGAAGTGGATAATGCTTCCATCTGGAGAGATTATCTCCCTTGAGTTGGTCACCTCTCCCCTTTAATTTTTCCCCTCCCCCTAACTCACCGTCACCACTTCCGCTCTCGCAACTCCGCCTCCATCGTCTGAGAAATTAAGTGATACGGAGAGCTGGATTCTGTTAATTTTTTGAAATGGCTCCCTCACTCGGCGTGAGGCTATCATTAGCGAATGAAATCTACAACACACCCATTTTTAAGTGAATAAATGAAATACGGGGCCCTGAGTTGTGATGGCTCCTCGGCGGCTGCGTAAAAAGCCCTGCTGTGTGTTATGGCACGGGCCAAATTTAAAGCCTCCCCTCACATTGGGTGATTGGTCGTGCGCCTGTAATTGCGAATAATGAATGAGTTTTTCTATGCTTAGGAGAGGTCATGTGAAAATTAGGCTTTCATATATCGACCGTAAATATGCACCGAATGGAAGTGTTTAATTGGTGGCAAATAATAGACCAGCCATGATTTGATTAGGGTTATAAATATAATTTTATGCCTCTTTTTTCATTTTATTACCAACCCGCTTTATGAAGCATTTGATTAATTGCTGGTGTTAGTTTTTCTAATGATGCCGTAGAAGCAAGGTTATCACAGTCTGGTCAAAGATTGCAATTAATTAGATCAAATGTGATGGGGCTATCGGATTTACAGCCTAGTATGTTTGCTTTTACATTTTTATGAGTTAACTATAGGTTACCCCTTCTGTAAATATCTAAAATTGAAGGAGATTATAGATTACCATGTTATTTTCTTTCATAGCAGTGGCTGTAATTAGTAAAATTGGTGTTCTCCGTTTTTAATTAAGAATTTGGCTAAACAGTTTTCACGAAATATACTTGAAATTACATATGTGTACAATTATTTTGAAAGGGTGACATTACCCAAGATATGGAAGAAACAATGTATTTGGTCAGTAATTTATATGGATTTTTTTCAAAACAAAAAATATGAAAGTTTTAAATTACTAAATGGAGAAAAATGAAAGCACAGTGCTGCCAATTTTATAATTAAATTTTTAATATATAATAATATATATATATATATATATATATATATATATATATATATATATATATATATATATATATATATATATATATATATATATATATATATATATTAAACTAACTTCCACATAACGGGTGTGACGAGTAGTTAATGACATAATTGGTACCTCTGGATAATTTTTTTGCTGGTAGAGTATCTTAATATAGATTGTCTATGTGTAATTTGGGTAGTGATTGCTCCTACATTGTAATTGCTCCTACTATTGCACCTAGGAGAAGTTATTGTGTTAAGAACACCTCCATAATATTTAATGATTGGCTCACAGGTTTTCGCGGCTCGTCTCGAATTATATTGTTAGACATTCCAGATTCGGTGGAGTTGCTTGAGAAATTCAGAACTGATATTTTTCAGAGCGACACAGAGAACATTATCATAACTCCTCACTACATCTCTAGGTCTAACAGATGCGACAAAAAGAGAGTGATACACTGTCGAACAGCTAGGTACAAAAACTCGTTCTTTCCGCGCACAAGAAGTGACAATAAAAATTGAGCTCCACTAAATACACTCCTATAATACAAGTCACCTTTTCATCTCCCAGAAACTTACATCTTTACACGGCTGGTGACCTAACACCCTCTGCTACATGTCCATGCGGTGGCTCGCAGGGTAATATGTAGATGTAGATTCGCACCGCGTTTCGCTGTTTGTTTTTGATGAAAGTTTTCCCAGCCATCTTTCAATCCAGAATTCTGACCTGAAGACGTCAGCAGGATGGCTTGTGAAAATGACATCAAGTATTGACAGAGCAGCCAGGTGGGAATCCCGATAGACTGGCTTAATAATGAATGATTTAATATGTCAGGTGATCTGCAAATATTCATTTAATGTTTGATTATAATCAAAACTGGGTGTCTATTCAGGTGGCATTTACCATTAAAAAGTGGCGATCATGTTGATTAGTGAAAGGTTGAATGGGGAATGAAGCAAAGAAGGAGGAAGCCCAGTGTTTACGTACCCCTTGACGACCTTTCTCGTGACGATAGGCGTTCAATGTCCCATCGGATGGAACACATTTTTGCTTACAATTGCATCCCAGTGAGGATGGCTAAAAATTTACTGTCACCGAAACAAAGTCGGAATTGGAACCCAGACTTCAGGCTGGAAAGCCGATACTATCTTACCACACCAACACTATCCCCCCAGTGTATATTTCTTCCAACAGTGAATTTAACTGTTATTCACTCATTAATCCTCAGAAAATGGTGATTTGAAAGGAAATCAATAGTCATTTATTTACCATAAGGCATTTTTATCAATGTAATGAAACGCGCAACATATCATCAGCAAAAATGCTCTAATGTTACATCTAGAAGACCATATTACTTTGTAAATTTGCATTCACAATGTGGTCGTTATGCTCGTCGATGAAATTGGGGATCTTGAAAATCACAAACAAATGAATTTTAGCAAAACTTGAAAGGAAAATACTGGATGAAACTGTTTCACTTTACAATCACATAGTATTTTATCTTATTGCCTTCAGCCATTCATATTTAAACATTCAGCTGTCTCATTCGCAAAAAGTTGCATGATATGGGAAAGAACGAGCAACACTTTATCTGATTCTATTAATTTTTCTCTCCATTTTACAATAAACATTGATCCTGGACTACTCTGAGATCTGCTGTATGTATCAATGTTAATGACTGGATACATAAAAATCGAGATACAGATATCGCACTTTATTTAAAAAAAAACGTATTTCTTCTCGAGAGGCATTTCCGTGTAACAAACCTTTACCGCGACGTCAGCAGGTTGTTTTCTTCCAAGTATTAATTAATTTGATGCTATGTAACTGATAACCAAGAATCTGTACTTACTGTAGAAGTAATACCTAAGAGGATAATGACTTCCGTCGATAATGAGTAACATGGGTCCCCTATAGCCCCTATTGCACTATGAGTTTTATAGATAAAGTGGAATAGAAAGTAGGTTTGGAAGGGAACATTGGTTAAATCGATCCAAGCCTGGGGCAGCCACTGTGTTAAATGACGTGAATAGGGTGAAAATGAGGTCTGACGATGTTCACTCCGACGACCGTTGTCGAAGAATACCGGAACTAAAGACGGCTTGTGTCAAGCGTGTTGTGTGGGAGTGAGAGGGCGTGCTATGCCAATGAAGAGAGCACGCCCGTGTCCTCAAAGGAGGGGAATTTACTCCGGGTGGTAGTCATGTGCGCAGAGACGGCTCTAGCTGTTTCGGGCTCGGAGGAGTGAATCGGCTAGCGACTCGCAGCTGCCTGCCCCCGTCCATCCTTCGTTCCCACTTTTTCCGAAGATTCGTCCTCCTCGAACGCAACTTTTCTTCTCCCACCCTTGGACTCACCTCCGTCGCAACGCACGCTTATCATTCGAAAAAAAGACATATGTTCTTCTCTTTCATTTCTTTGTGCGTTTTCGACCTTGGTTGAGATCTTCATCTCCACGCAAGTCATCGTTAGTTGTATTAGACCGGGCATATGGGATCTTCTGAAGAAGGGATTTGAACTAGTCGAATATCGGCAATATCCTGTATGTAAACTCTTTATACTGTTCAAAATACTGGGATAATTATTTTTAACACAACAGGTGTTTATCGCTCCGGGCAAGGTCAAAGTCTCTGCCACCGATTTCCTCTATTTCCTCCATAGCATGGTTTTAGGAGTGGTTAAATTTAATTTTAGTCCACGTGAAAACTGTTACAAGAAGATGGCGAGGAGCAGGAGGCGTCAATGTAATCTATAGCGATGTCCAAAGTCGAACTTCAATTAGAAGTGTCATTTCGCTTTTTGGCAAATAATGAAGAGACCTTTTAGGCGTCGTTTCTCATATTCACCTCGTTGAAAAGGTGAAGGGAATGCTCACGATTTTTATTTTCCATGCCGTACTATTACAACGCCAGATTTTAACACTCTTAATTAGGAATTATGACGGATTATTGACATTATGATCTTTTCCCCTAAGATACATTCTTAACTGCAGTTATGTAAAGGTAGGAATAAGAATAATTGAAACAAGAGAAAATATAAGCACAGTTACATGACTTGGTCATTGTTATTTAAACAGAAAAACGAGTAAATAAATTGGTCTTCTTCGAAATGCATAACAACGAGTGTATGAAAACTGCACTGAAACTTAAAGTCATCCCTACATCGGTTTTTTGGAAGTAGCAAGAAGCAACCTAGGTAGTTTCAACTAATATAATACTTCGTAATATAATACACTTTATTATGATAACGTCTGCTTTACATTATAAAACTTACTTGATAAAAGGAAGTAAGCAAATAATTTTCTGATATTGTCTTATATAATTTGGATTTCTCTCGGTCTTTTGTGTCATTAATTCAGCAACTACAGCTTTTTGAGAGGTCATTCTTGCTAATAATGATAAGTTGGGTGGTTTGTTTGGGGAAATTTGTATTTTGGATGGCAGAGGGGCGGTGATAATATCGGCGTCTGCATTACACTAAGCGAATGGCGCCAACGACCTCACAGTTTGATGTCCCGTCCGATGTACGGACTACTTACCTTTAAGTACTCCCCGCATTGCACTCTGCATTTGGAGATCGCGATTAGATATGTTTTGTACTTATTTTTGAGATTTGACTTCGGGATATAGTGAAAGAAAATTGGTACTTCAGTTGCAACAATCTTGTACTTCCCGGAGTCCCACATGTTTTGAAATAGTCGATTACTGAGTGAGTTTTATCGTATGTGCGCCTCCGAAATATACCAGGCGTGATCACGGCTTTCACAGGACCAAACCGGCGGGCTTAGGCCCTTTGTAGTGAAAAGAAAAATACCTGTGTTTCCTAGATGCTCTCCCGGAGTATCAAGGAATCCATAGCTGGAGCCGGCGAAACGCGATCAAGTAGAAATGGCGGCGAAAAAGTTCCACCTCCCGTGTTATCTTTCGCCGAAGGTAGGAGCAGGGAGGAATTTATCCTCAATGGCAGATCAGGGACAGCAGAGTTTTAGGAGTTCCCTGGCTCCCGGTGGAGCCAGAGGGAATTGTCCGTCGGTCGCTTTGGCAAGGGAACCGTGAAAAACGGAGAAGGGGGAAGCAGGGCGTACTGAAGCGAGAGAGTCGCGTATATACATCCGAAAGGTAGGGTATGAGGGGGGAGGGGCCTGAATCCCCCACTGCGTCCCTTTCACGCCCTCCTCTGCCTCCTTTCACCCCCAGCCATACGCCCCTAACCACTTGCCTCTCATCGCCCTTGTCCCTTTTATTATTGAAAAATCATTTCCCCCCTCCACCCAAACGGACCATTGTGCGGTGTCATTCGACGAGGGTTGAACATGGCCTGGGGATGCTCTCTTCCTCTTGCTCTTCAGCCTTTATTACACTCCCTATCCGTGAAAAGCGCTCGACTTTAGAGAGCCAGGGAACTGTGTGCTAGAGTGATGGGACGAGGAGGGGAAGAGGCGGTGTTGTTCCGAATGCGGTTTTTCGAGCGGCGTGCCCGAGAGAAATAATCGCCGGAATTGGCCGGCATTGAAGAAGGGCGTCGGGGACCATTTCGACTGAAGTCGCCCGAGCGACTCTTAGGCTCAGAATGTGGTTTATCCAGTGGATAAACCACATTCTGAGCCCATTGGATGCCGTCGCATCAGAGTGAATTAGGGAAGCGGAAGGGACTTAATTACCACGATGCAGTTCTCACTAATCCTGCGGACTTGGGGTGAACCGGCTGCTCCAAAGACAGGAATTTGTAGAGCACACGGGTGTTTCGCCACGATGGTTCTTGCTAACCTAGAAAGAAAATAAAAGAGGTAGAGGTGGAAGCTTTAGCTAGTTGACAATTTATTGGTCCAATATTCAACTTGTGGCGTGATTTCCCTTTGCTTTAAATTATTTGGCGCGATTGGTGGTTTGTAAATCATAGATCACTGAGTGCATATTATGTTACTGTTTCAAGTGAGTCGAAATCAAATTCTGCAAAGGCATTCTAATTAAGTACTATGTTTTTGCCCTGGAACACATCATGCTAGCAATAATGGAAATGGTTCAACAATTATAGTTTCTATTTTTTCCTAAAGTTAAAGCAGATAGTAACTTCAGTTTTAGACACGGTATTCGACATTCAGGCGTAAATTCTGTTTAAATGTTTTCTCGAATCGACATCACGCCCTGATATTTGTTAGCAGCCGTTAAAGAAATAAGATATGAATTATTTCGTGTTTAGAAAAAATATGCGCATATTAAATCAGATTATCATTAATCAAATTAATGTCACACACCACAAGACTTCACATGAAAATAGCATTAAATTGCCAAATATTCAAATTCAATTAATTTAGAGTGTCTTTGACATTGATTGATTCTATTAACGAAACACTTGCTTAGTGGTCTCGAAAATAATTTTTGAGACATGAATATTCTAATGGTTAAGTGTGGATGCATACGTGCACTTCCTTCGTATCTATTAAACGTATTTCGCTATTTTACTGCTCGATGAGGAATGTAATAGAGGTTTAATATTGCAATATGAGAATGGAATTTCCCGTTAAGGAGTGAATGGATATGCCACTGCAAATGACTGAGCTGTCAAGAAATACCTCAGTTGTTACGATCTTTAAGTATTTCTGAACCTCGGCATAAGAACCAATATCTATATGAAGCTTATTTTTGACCACGATATTTCGATGGGAAGATTATTAAGTTATTTAAATTAAAGTATACACTACCGTTACAATGTTGCCACAAACAAAATCATTAGTAGTAATCTCTTAGGTTTTCAAAAAAGCTTAGGATTATTTCTCCCTCATTTCCACAATTTGAAGTTTGTTTTCCATTTTGCGTGCCAATGATTAGCATAATCGTTTCTGTTGAAAACTCTTGAAGCCTAATTTGATATAGATTCATCCACAAAATTGCTTCTGAGGTCGTATGTAAAAGGCCCTGGCCTGCCCATGGCACGCGATTCCGTTTTGGCGGTATCGCATGTTAAAAGGAAGAAGCCTAATTTGTAGCAGAAAGCAAAGATGACTCGGAAGATATTTTGTATTATTAATGGGGAGATTTATCGCTCTCAGGAAATTCACAAGATTTATCTTCTTATCTTTATTTCTCATCGAATATCTAAGATGGACTGTTCTAGATTCGTGCATGAAAGTATATATTTGGAAATTCTTGTTGAAAGCTCATGATATGCAGCCTTGATATTCAGATAAGATTGTGATTGATGAATGCTCAAGCGTTATGAACATATGCCTTTCAATTCGTTCAAGGAAAAAGAAACTTTTCAAATTAGTGCAGTCAACGTTCTACATAAAATTCAAATGTAAAGTTAAATTTCAAATTTGAAATCCAATATTCCCACGGACACACACTAATACCTAAAATATGAGTATTTTGTCAAGTGTGTGAAACGTCCGGATTACATAATGTTATGAGTGGAGAAATGGGAAAATATTTGAACGATGTATGAAATTTTCACTGCGAAAGATGTTTGCCATAACCTCACCTAAATTTACCAATGCTATGGAAGGTAGATATAAAGTCGAATGTAACGAAGGGACTTGGCTTCATACAGAAATATTCTTTTAAGTACCTACTCTTGAGTACCTATGCATGTTTTTTCTCAAGGCTAAAATTTGGGTAAGTATGAAAATACCGTCTGTATTAAGCGAGGCTGTTTTCTGAGTATCGGTTAATAAATAATTGAATATAAATTTTCATGGAATTAAGGTTAACCATTGTTTTGGTCAAAGCTAGTCAAAGCGTTGTAGCGGAATAATTGGAGAATATCAGCAAAGGTAAAAGCATTAAGATGGAGGGCATTACCCCAGAACTCAATGTTATTTAAGTTGAATTGTTGAATATTTAGCTCTAATTACGTTATTAGTTGATAATCATTGTGCTAAAACAACTGAGGAAAACGGAAACTAATCTACAAGGGATAATATTATGTATATGCACTTGAGATTGATTTGTTAAAGTTGAATGGTAGAATACGCTGTATTCGGTTCAAAATGGAAGTTTATCGCCCAACTCGATTGATGGTGAATTCTCAAAGTCCACCAGCTGAATTTCAATACGCCTAGATATGGATAAAAGTTAATGCAATCATACCGCCGTGGGCAACGGAGTTATACCCTGGGGCATCGGAATGAAAGGCCAATGCACCACCAATCAGAAGGATATCCCGGCACGGAAAGAGTTGAGTTGGAGATGGATTGGGAAGGAAGGGAAGAAGAGGAGACGTTTTCGTGGGGCCCCCTGATGGGGGGAAGGGTGTATGTGCTGAAGCGGGAGAGGGGAGGAGGAAGAGGAGCAGCTCTAAGGATGAGGAGAGAAAGAGTCCAAAAGAAAGAAAGGTGCGAGAGCGGCCGAGGGAGGAGAGGGAGAGATGGTTTAGCGTGGGGGCAGTCATGGTGGTCTCTGGGGAAAATTAATTTATCACCCGACAATGGCGCAGGGAAGAACGGTTTTTCGGGAGAGCGAGGGGATGGAGATGGAGGGGGGGAGACGAGGGGTGAGGAAGGAGGAGAAGGAGAACGCTGGGAAGTTGGCGTGAGAGGGAGGAGGAAGGGGCTCTTATACGTGGAGGATGAGTATTCGGGAAGACGTGTGGGATGAAGGGGGGTGAGTTGGAGGAGGATTCTGGGAATGAGGGAGGGAGAATGAGGAGGAAAAGGGGGGGGAAAGAGGGGGTGAGAGTTTTTAGTGGAGTCCAGGGTGGGAAGAAGTGCGGTGGTTGGTCGGCAAGCTCTCTCTCACAGGGCGTTTGGGTGTTTTGTTAGGGTGAAGGGTAATCTTTGCAGGCCACTCATGCTGTTTCGGGAATGATGTGAGCCGGGCCATCGCCGTCCCTTCCTCACTTCTCCCTTCCAGAGCTCTCCCCGAGTTAAAGTGTGAAGTGGATGTGTTTTTATATATATATTCGTCGCTGTACGGGGCTCGAGGGAATGAGTGTCGTCGGGAGAGTATATGTGATGTGGATGGGAAGGGGGCAGTAGCAACGGTTTTTTTTTACGGATAACGGTGGGAGAGAAGGGGGAGGGGGATCGAAAGAATGAGATAGACGCACTATTCGAGTGGGATCCGTAAGGGCTGAGGCATGGGATTCACTAGTTTGGAAAGGTGGGAAGGAGTGGGGGGATGATAGGCGGAGAATAGAACTCAGGAGTGAGCTGTGTTTGTCGAAGAATTGATGGGAGGACGGCTGCATTTAGAAGGGGGGAAATTGATGTTTATGTCCTTCTCTTTTCTCGACGCTAGAAAAGCATTCCACCGAAAATTAGAGCTCCCGACACGTTTACCCTGTCAATAAAGGTGCTCGGTATCCAGATTTGAATTCGGGCTCCAAAAAGCCAACTGCCTTTCAGGAGAGTAAAATTTGAGGTGTTCTCATGCCGGGGAGTTAATTTGTGTTTGCTCCCTTCCTCGGCGTATTGTTTATAGAGTTGTAAATGAAAGACCCCGACCGAAAGGCAATCTGCTTACAGCGCTGAGATGGTTCGGGATGCTCACGAAGATTTTGGGACAATTGCGCCGTTAAAGTTAGGTGGGTTATTTGTTGAAAACAGAAAATAAGGAAAAACGGTTTCTGTGTTAATTGTGAGCAAATTCTCACGTCCTATTCAGTGGTTTTTATTTGTTCAGGTGTCCCAGCTCTATTTACGTCCTCTTACGAGCAGGGCCAGTGTGTTACTAATGATGAAATATTTTCCAAATTTCTTTCGAACCCTTATATAATACAACCTAGACTATCTATTTTTAAATTTCAAACCTGTGTGAATCAAACCAGCAAAATTTCTCTAGATGACGCATTTATAATTTACAAAATCATCTAGCTCAGTGTTTTCCAAACTTCTTCGAGTCGCCGACGCCTTTTTTCCATAAATGTTTACCCAGCGCCCCCAACCATAAGCGTTAAAGTCATGGACTACATGACCACATTAAGATGTTTATAAAAATCAAGCTAAAACAATTGTAATTAAACTGTTGTTTATTTAAAACCCAATAGAGAGATTCATCTCATCCCTGGACATCTACATTCAGTAATGGCCCAGCGCCCCCTTGCAGCCCATTAAAATGAAAGCACCGCCCCCTAGTGCCCACTTTGGGAACCACTGATCTAGTTTAATCCTATTACCTCTAAAGTTGGGTGAAGCTTCTACTGATAGTGTTAACAATTGCCGTCGTCACCAAGTACTCAGATTAATTAATGCTTATAGATACTATTGCACTTTTTCGTTTCCGTTTACTTCCCAGGTATTCAGCTATACCTTATCGAAAACACTTAGGTAAAATAATCTTACTAATATATAAAAATCTAGTGGTGTCTGTCTGTTACTCAATCACTCATAAACCACTGAATAGATTAAAGCACAATTTGGCAGGAAGATAGCTGATGTGTCTAGTTCACGTATAGGCTATATAACAAAGGTCTTTAGGGCCTTTTAGGGCCCCAAAATGGTTATGTCATTAAATAATCGTGGGAATAGATGCAGAGGTTTCTTTTTTTGCTTAGTTAAATAAATTTTACCTGAGTTATTCGGTTGTAATTTTCACAGTTATTTAGCAAAAAGAATAAATTTTCTTATTCTTTCAATTGATTTTCATCTACGATTATATTTAACTTGATAATTGCAGTTTTAACGGCAAATTAACACTTTTTTCTTCAATTTCAACAATAGCTTATTTACTTGGTAACTAAGGATTTTTCATGCATGAATGGGGACTTTGAGAATGATTTTAGGCAGGCAAGGTTTTACGGTTTTAAATCTGATGGCTTCAAAAATAAATTCAAGCCCATACATTGTAATTAACTAAGTAGGCAAAAAGCGAGGCTACAATTTTCTATACGCCGAATTTTCGATTTCTAGCTTGCCTGGGAGCAATGGTAAGGCAAAGTTTGAGTGTTTTTTCTCTCAAATCAGCCGAGTTAAAAATATTTCTTTTCAATTATAATGTAGAGTTTTACCTCCTTTATCAATTTCAGAAAATTGCAGGCCTCTACTGTTGATAGTATTCCCATAGTTGAGCGCTGAATGAACGCGGAAACGTCCGCCGGAACGCGCTAAACGGCCGGAAAAATCTGAGGTATCATAACGACTTAACTAACAATAAATAAGTATTAACGTATAATTTTTGGCTTAACTATGATGTACTAAATACTGGTAATGGTACTCAAATAACTAAATTATTTTGCCTAGAAGAAATAATCAATAGAATTTCCCAAGCCTCGCTGTTTTGGTTTCTTTCAGGTGCTTGAGAAGCGTCCAGTCAATAAATGAGGAGCAAATATGGCGATAAAGGACTCACGTCATTTACTTTTTAGGTTATTAATATGTAAAATTATTAATACTTTTGTTGAAACCCTTTTCCACCATGAGGTTTCGCATTTTTACATTCAGGATGCCTCAAAACTCTTCTCCGTCTTCTCTACGAAATTGCAGTTGGTTGCCAACCATAAAAGCAAAAACGAAGAGATTTATTCAAATAATTTTGGTAATTAGCGTCTTTCTCTCACTCCCCGTTGGATTTCAATGCGTAAATATCGTCCCCAATGGTCAATAAATGAGGAGCTGTTCTGGCGTAAAAGAACTTATGTCATTGCACTTCTGTGTTTGTACCGCACCAAATTATCAAGGGATGTAGAAAACCCTATTTGACGTGGTCATTAGCCTAAGTTTCACCGTTTTAGAACGCCCTCTACCATTTATATACCTAAATGCCCATGATTGGGGTCAGAAAATTATCAATACACAAGTATCATTGTATGAGTTTAGGCCTAATTGTGATCTACTACTTGTAATGGTATTCAAATAGATTACTTTGTTTAGGGGGAAAAACAATAGCATTCCCCACGCTGCGCCGTTTTGGTTTGTTTCAGGTGCTTCAGAAGCGTAGGGTTGATAAACGAGGACATGGCGTTAAAGAACTCATGTCATTTACTTTTTTGGTTACTACTATGTAAAATTAGGAAGATTTTTGCTTAAGCCCTTTTCCCGCATGATTATGTTCAGTGTGCCTCAAAAACTTCTTCGTCGACTCCACGAAACAACAGATGATTACAAACCATATGAGTAAATGCGAAGAATTCAATGAATTTTATCAGTTTACGTCTTTCTTTCACTTCCCGTTGGATTTCAATGGGTACCTACCCTTCGTTAGCAATGATCGATAAATGAGGAGCTGATCCGGCGTAAAGGAATTTATATCATGAAAATTATATCTTAATACTAACCAAACTACCAAGGGAAATAGAAAACCCCATTTGACGAAAGTCATTAGCTTAAAATTTCCATTGAAATTACCATTGATATACCTAAATTATCATGTTTGTGGTCAGAAAAAAGGATTTTTTTTTATATTGCTAGATTTTGATCCCAAACACAGTGGAAGAGACTCGTGGATTATTCTTGGTAAAGGATGATTGGATCCTTGACCTCTCACATACGCGGGTGTGACCCTTATTGACCATGGGTCCCAGAACAGAGTGAATGAGACTGTAATTGTGAAGTCTCTTCCTGTCTCTATCCAGTGAAAATAAATACCCTGATTATTATGAATATTTAAAGAGCTACTCCGTCATTTTTTAATTTAATTTCCCATCAGCAGGTTTCCGAATGTTCAAAATCATGTTTCCTCAAGAAATCTTATCCTCTTCGTCTCCACGAAACACCAGTTATGAGGGAAGATGAGTTCAGCGGAATAGAAATTTATTTAAGTTTCTTTAATGCATTCCCCCCGCTGAATTTCAGCGGGTAACTTTCGCTAGTATTAAATAAATATCCCTTAGGCTGGGATAGTCTACAGTAAAAAACATTATTGTTACCTCTATAGTGGAGAGGAATATCTTTATCGATAAGTTAAAATGGATCTAATACGATTTACAAGCGTGTTATTTACTTCTGGAGGTAAGTTAATGATAATGCCTAGTGAAATTAAATGTCAATATTATCGATAGTGAGTTTTTATCTTACTAGGTCATTGAAAGAAATGAAAGAAAATGTTTCAAGTTTCGTGTAATGTCCTCAGTAGGTACTGCAAGAAAAGGTAGAACGAAGTGAGGCTTGTTGACACTTCTTGACTGCTACAACGCGTCTTTATAACTCACACAATGCGAGCATTGTCAGACCTCCTCCGGCTTAAATATACCGAGCGTTTCGCCTCCGCATGCTCTTCCCACTCAATCTCTTTGCATTGTCCGGTTTTTGTGTACGGGAGGTCCCGAGAACGGCAGACTTTTCGTTTCCGATCGTTTACACAAAAATTTCATTTTCTCCTTCCTTTCACCCAAACCAAACTCCCCCCCCATTGGTCCTCGTTCCCATTCACATCAAATTTGTCGCAGTTTCCCTCCACCAAAAGGTTGAAAAGGCTTTCAGGCAAGCAAAAGGGGGACAGGCCATTCATCCTAGCGGTCATTCAGGCGGTCAGGCAAGGCGACCGCTGTCTAGGGCGTCATATCGTCTCCCTTCACGAGGGACACGGTGTAAGTAGGTGGCTTTTGGTTTTTCTTCCTCTTAGAGTCTCTCTTCTCCTTCACTGTAAAGGCGTCCGAAGCGTGTCCGAAGTGATGAAGTCCTCCGGGAGACTCCCGTTCCGCGACTGACACCAACCACGCCCGGCGTTTGCCCTCCCGACCAGCTTACCTTTCGCTCCTTTCTTCCCCAGAATTTGAGACGGATGGCAGAGCTTATGAATTGATGAGGGCAGATGGAGATATAAGGAGAGTGGGAAATCTACAATGAGACAGAGGACTTACCTACTCGTGGAGATAAGTAAACTGAGCAGGTGAAGAGGAGAGAGAGTTACGGCTGCGGTAAGTAACCACGTCTTCAACGCGCTGATTTTGCGATACAAGTGGTCGTATCACACGATAACTGATCCAGAAAAAGCTTGAGTACCTATTCTCCTTTATAGTATGATAACTGAAGCATTCTACTCACTCTAGTGCGCTGCTTACCTCAAAATGCAACAGCATACTTTTTTCTATTCTTTTTACACCCCTTGCGCAACCAAGTGCACTTGAAAACAATTTGCTAGTTAATACAAGGGCAGTTTTTTTTTCAACCTCCGATAGGCCATACATAAAAGACAAGGAAATATTAAAAAATGATTTTATTACTAAAAGTTAGCTACATTTATGGTTACCTTTCGGCATAAGCACCTAAACGATTGAGGCATTTGTCGTATCTGCAAACAATCTTTACAATGCCCTCTACATAAATTGTTGCCGCCAATGAATTTTAATAAATCTTTACGTTGTCTTGAAGGTCCTCGTTAGTTTGGAAGCGCTGCCCTCCCAGCCACTTTTTCAGTTCAGGATAATGATGGAAGTCACTCGGGGCTAGGTTGGGACTGTATAGCGGGTTATCAAAAATATCCCATCGAATGTGCTCAAGAAGCCGTAGGTTTGCACCGGCACTGTGAGGACGGGCATTGTAATGGACCAGGGCGTTCTCAGTCAACAATTTGGGGACCCAGTGAGCACAAGGCTTTTTAAAGCCTAAATATTATGTAACGACATAGTACAGAGATGATCTTGAAACTTCCGGAAATTCCATAGACAAAGCACTTATTGTGAACCTACGGTTTTCTCTAATCAATGCGTCCACTCGTTGAACAAGGCCGTCTGTAGCGACAGACTTGCGTCATTTACCCCCTTAATCATGCTCATCAGTTCGGCCATCTTTAAATTTGCGACACCATTCATGCACTACACCACCACTCATTTAATTTTCTCCATACACTTGGCTCATCCTTTGATGAGTTTCTGCTGCACTATTCTCTCCTGATTGCAGGAACCAAATAATGCTTCTCAATTCACATTTGGCGGGAGAAACAAGGGAGGTGGCCATGTTTATGTGACTGCTGCTCAGCACAGACTGACGATTTGAACTGGGTAATGACAGAGCGTGTAGTGCGGGAGATGCGCAGTCGCCGACTGTGCACACCGCCCTCCTATCGCTCGTCTGGCATTTATGCTGTGGGATCGGAGGTTGAAAAAAAACTGCTCTCGTACAAAAATAGGAATAAATACAGCCATGACACATATTTTTGTGTCAACTTTTATTAAAAGAAATACAGTAGTAAAAATGTAAGCACCTAATACTTTTTAAAATGAAAACGATAAATGTGAAGGCAAAATTCGGCCCAATCTGTTGCGAAACAGATAGGATACTGCCCACTAGCTGGGACCTACAGGATACGGCCTACTGGCCAACGTTTTGTCTTTGCACATTGTCTTGATCACCGTCGGCTGTGCGCGATTAAGTACACTCATGTACACCTATCTTCTCTAGCGTCAATACATTGAATAGCGATTTTCCATCTTTTCAGTTTCGTGTGGAACTAAGATACAGACTAGCAAACATGAAAGCAGTCACTACTTAATTTCGTAATTTATGCTGTACAAGTATCCTATTTGTCCTAGTAGGGTCTTGCAGCTGTCGACGAATTACAAAAACACTTTTGCAGTCGCTGTGTTATATTCACTCTTAGAAATCCGTGCATTCTATTCATCCATGAGACTCTTTATAATTTACTGATCGTTAAATTAACTGTAGTGGAAAATATCCTGACAGATATATTCTTCGCGTTCTGCCACGTAGAGCAAATATAAAAATTATTGTTGACACACCCTACGATATGAATTAAAACAACCTTTCCTTGAAATTAAAAGTTTAATGGCCGTGTGAAACCACCTAGGACGGCTTACATCACACTATATTCCGTCTACAATATCAAGAACCGGCTTGTATGCTGAGTCTATATCAATGATGGAGCGATAAGGGCTTCAGGATCGTATTAGCGCGGTAGCTACTGAAATTTCTCTTCACTTGCCGGAACTGGGTTCAAATTTCAGTGGTGGTGGAATTTTTCACTGATAATCTGTTGTTATTATGGGTTGTATGTGGGGACCTCTTCAAGAACAATATTCCGCTATGAGATGGGATTTCAAACCTAGGTGACCAGGCAGTCTTTTGTGAGAGAGAACGCTGAAGTTAAAAAGAGAAACTTTAAACTCCCTTCTAACTCACGCATATAAAACACTGTCCCTCCAGTTCTTGAGCCACCAACATCCTCAAACAGAATAAATGGACGATAATTGTACATTATTCAATTTTCTTGATTTAGAATTTAAGTAGCAATATTCCACTCTGCTGAGATTTATTGAAACAGTTATCATCCGAGGTAGGTGCTAACTTTTCTCAGCGAAATCGCTCTTAAAAGACTTGTTAAGTGCCAATTAGTTGTAATTATATTAATTAGGTGGTGTACCAGTACTTCATTTCTTGAAGCTATTTCACTTTTTAGTGAGGAGAAAGTATTATTTTAGTAAGTACATTATATACGAAAGATATGATTTTCTAACGCATGTTATCCGCTATGATAAAAATATAACATCATTGATGAGTGGAGATATAATCTCCGTAATACACAAGT
This sequence comes from Ceriagrion tenellum, assembly GCA_963169105.1. NCBI lineage: Eukaryota > Metazoa > Arthropoda > Insecta > Odonata > Coenagrionidae > Ceriagrion > Ceriagrion tenellum. The sequence goes on along the minus strand of OY720633.1, from coordinate 32,664,335 downwards.
GTTGGATAGGGTGATAAGTTAATTATAGTTAGCAGGGGTAAGAAATCCTTGACCTGTAGAGATTAAAATATACCTAATCCCAGCCCCAGTTCGGTGTGCGTTGATTTCCACGGCAACGAAGCATTTATAAGTGTGTAAAAGGTGAGTAAAATCCCCATGGTGAAAGTCTGACCCCCTTCAATGCCACTTCAAAACCTAAGAGATGCCGCTGTTGACAGACATGCTTGTATCATTTTTTTTCGATCTTTCTCTTTCCATAGACAGTCGCCTACATCAACTATAGCATATCGCGTCAAAGCCCCTCCCGGCCGCAATACATGCGGCTATCGCTCCCAAAAGGGCCTCTCATTTACCGACGAGACCCATCCGCTCAACAAAGGACGCGGCGCGGCGTGTGTAGAGCCCTCGAACATGAGCCGAGGGTTGCTTGCGAAAGTGGGAGCCTCCTCATTCCATCTCCGTCAGTCCTTGCGTCTGCCGGTCCCCGCTTGGCTTCTTTCACTCCGGATGCCTGGAGTCTAAATGCTTCTCCGTTGGGTGGCTAACCTTGCCATTTTTCTGCGAGTTGGCCGTTTGGGAGTATTTCTTAAGCGGAACAGGGTGTTTCATTTTATCCACCGGGAAGAAGGCTTTTCTTTAACCTTACGCTACGATCTTTCAAAGTGGACCCGGAATAACATAAAACTGATTTTCTTATGTCACTGAGTCGAAAATTATAAATTAGGTTTCAGGACATAGTATTGAGAATTAAGATATTTTTGTTTTAATACTCATATATTTATCAAAGGTGTGTATTTGTGCACAGATGCAGGCATACCAAAATTTGCGTGAAGAGTTTAGTATGTATTTTATAGCTTAAATCGGTAAAATTTAAAGCACTCTACAACCATTTTATCTTGTGATAAATGCCACTTTTATCCTTAACCTAGCTTGCTATGTGAGCGTGTATTGCATATATAAGCACCATATTTTTTCCCACACGTCAGGAGAGAATGCTAGTTAACTTTTACATTTTCATTTTACCTTATCTTAGGCTATTTCAAAATTATTTAATGTGGAAAATTATTAGTTGCGGAACTGATGTGTAGCCACTTACTTTGGATTTTAAGGACCTCACGTTTTTGCGTACCAAAGTAAAGCGGAGAATATAACGCCGTCCTCACTAACCTACTCTGACACTGATCTACTCTGAGTAAATTGTGACAGAGGGATAGCCATTAAACGTTTCTTTTGACGTAAGTAGTTCTTTGCATAATATACTCTATTCATAACACTCTGAAACAGAAGATTATGGAGAAAATTCTTTTCTATGGTTTTTTTATTTTTACAAAATTTGAACCCACCTCCTTAGCATTTATCTTATCATTTTTTTCATAGTTGATTTTTTACGTTTATTTACACCATTAAGTGGAGATATAAATTTTCTTACAAAAAGGCTTTTTTGGAAACGCATAAGTCACCTAATTTCCAAAATATTATCTCTATATAAACATACGTCCCGAACAACCTTTGCATATGGAAGATAAATCTCATTAATTCTCGGAATAATGCCGAGGATATCATTCTTTGGTTTCGATCACCTTTTTATTATTCCTCATATTATGAGTTAAAATGAATGTAGCCTGGAGTCAGGTAACCCACCAAAGTAACCGAGCACATAGAGTTCATTGAATATCTGCGGAGAGTCACCTAATGCGATTTGAGTGAGAGTTGTTTTGCCTCCTGAGGAGGGAGGAGATATGGCTCCCTAAAGGACGGACGACGGAAGTCCCCGTCTCCGTCCGTAAAAGAGAGCTACCTACTTGTTATTTTTTCAGTGGAGGAGAACACACACGTGTAGTCTCCTCATCAACACAATAAAGCTCTCGTTCCCGTGGGGATAGCAGTAACCATCAATCAAAGCGACGTCCCTCGGCTCAAAGCTTCCGGGCATGCTCCTCGAATCCATGGAGCGGCCACGATCCGACTCACGTCTCCCTATAGCATCCGCCTTCATAAATCCTTTCTCGGCAAACTGCATGTATAGGGAGACAAAGTAGGATGGGAGATCGGGTTTTTAATCAGAGTATTTGTGCCTCGTTAATTACCCGTAATTCACGTCATGTCATCTGTGAAAGCGGAAGTGATGGCCTCTTCGCACATTCGAGTGAGGCCCAGGAGAAGTTTGACATGAGGCTAGGGCCCGGGGCTAGACTGCCGCTCCATCACCTGTCCCCTTTCTCCATAGTGGTGCATGGAGAATTGGTGAAGAAAGATTTGTAATGCCTTTTATTTCCGACCCCTTCACTATGTGTGTGGCGCTTAAATGGCGGTAAGGCTGCCGAGAATGGTTTTATGAGGTGGCTATGGGGTCGGAAGCTCTGAAGGAGCTTCGCCTGTAATGAGCGGCTTTGAAATCCATCCGTTAGTCCAAGTGCGGAGGAGTGCATCTCTAAAAATGTACAGCGCAGTACGAAAAAGTCGTGGAATGAAACGCAACCTTTAGTCTTGAGGATATTCCCCAAACACTTAAGTCGGGGTGCTTTAAACAGTGTTCATAGTAAACCATATCGGAATTATGAGATTTTTTCTAAATATTTTTTCGTCTCTTCTCAAATAAATAGACGAGAAATAAAATCACATTGCATGGCTGTTAATCATTCTTTCATCGGACATGATAAACTACTCCCTTACTGATGTTTCATCATCCACAAAAAAAATGGAATGAGAGACCTGTGGTCGCGCTGCTGCCGTAATATTCTAATTTTCATGATAAGTATGGACAATTTTAGCTTCAAATTAACGTATAAAGAACACAATCATGCAATGAAACCTTTTTGACATTTTATGCTACCTCCTTCCACAAATAACATCCGTTTTCCTTAACATTAATTATGAAGATGGTAATTCTTAAAAAAAAAAACAATTTCGTGAAACTCAGTCATATATCATATATTTATCTTTATTTTTTGCCTTGGTAAAAAAAATTTGTGCATCAAAAAATCTAAACTCAACTAATCAACAAGGTGCCCATTAGGCATAAAATGGAGAAAACAAACTTAAATAAAGACGAGAATGAGCATTGGTTATCCCGGAAATTGGAATCCTGGTAATGCCAGTAGGAAGACATGCCGGATTTTCTTATCGCTAGCGATGTTGTCCAGATCCAACATTTCTAAGGATACAGTTACCATTGTTGACTGGGTGAATTCTAGAGCCAGCACCTTTGCCTCACCAGCCCGGTAAATTAAACAATTTCTCTTTTCTTTCAAACCTTTTTTTTAATGTTCCTCTTACTTAGTTCCATAGGAACCTCCTTTCTCATAACTCAGCAGTAGTCCACTATTATGGTGACGTTCCACCTAGCTTGATATCGCTATTTTTTTCCTTTTTATCGGTTTTGTTGAATTCTTTCACGACAGGAAATCTTCTCCTGGCTGACTGAACCCTGATTTTCCTAAAAGTGGTTTAGATGTGAACGGAGGAAATATATTTTATATGTTGTCAAGCTATTGCTCATTACCTACATTTTTTACGTATTTTACAGTACGTTTGTGGCTAAGCTCTTTCTTGTTACCAAGAAAGCTGGCCACAAAAATTTGATAAGGCCCTCAGGCTTGTATTTATTTTTTCCGTTTTTGTGTCAAAATTTCATAGTTATCTATCATTTTCAGTCATTGATTAGTCACTTTTTCAGTTATTTGAAGATTGATCGCGAAAATCCTCCCTTTCTTTTCATTTTGCTCTTTCAAATTTTCTTAATGCGCCTGATTTTAATAAATAAGGTGAAAAACCTGAATATCTTCAGCCAGAGTTTCCCTCTCAACCTTTTCTATTCCAGACCGAAATTTATTTCTGATTAAACAATATTTTAGCATAATTTCCCTTGCTTTTGAAGCTTTAATGATTTTATGGAGTAAAGGGGAAGTTTGTATATACACTCTGTTGCCCGAGTAGCATGAATATCGTATTTAGGTCACTGTAATTGTAAATTTTGGATTAAAAGTTTCGTAATCATAGTTTACATTGTAACTTGATGAATAATCACCATTGGATATCAAAGATTATAATCAATAATTAGTGTTTTAGGATCAAAAAGTTTTTTATGTTACTGAGCAAATTTTAGGACATTTATAATTTTTTTGGTTCATTTTTATTTTCAGCTTCATTTCTTGTTCACAAAACATCTAGGATATTAATATTTTCCTCCTCTGACCCGCAACCATCTTCTAATTCGTCATGCCGTCAATGCCTTGCTCTCGTTACACCTTACGTGTGTGCCAAATTTAGCTATCACCTCCCCGTTTTTCTTGTTCTCATCCGTTAAGTCTGACCTTTTCAAGTACCTCATCGATGGAAGCTCCCGGATCTCCACCTCTCAATCACTAGTGTGGATCGAATTCGTGAGACCCCAATCACCTCAAGTGAAAGACATGGCAAAAGACGAATGATTCCCACGTTCTTCATCTCTCTAAATGATTTCGGTAAAGGTTTTTTGATGCTCCGGTATGGCTCCCACCATCATCTCTTGAAAAAAAGTCAGTCAGTGCACCTATGCTATGATGGCACTACCCATTACCTAGACGGGAAGGGATAATTCGTCTCTCGTACGTGCAAAAGATATCCATCATCCCCCGTTCCACGCACACCCTCTCTTTCCCTCTCTCCGACCGACAAGCCGAAGGTTTTTCCGGCAGACCCTGTCCTAAGCGTCAATCACGCGAGAGAGAAAGATATTCGGGAGTTGAAGTTTCCCGTCGATTCAAGCGTTGAAGTCTCCCTCTTCTTTTACGCCGCAACCCAGGCGAGACCATAACCCTCTTCTTCTCACAATTCATCTCTTCTTCCAGCTACCTCTCCTCTCCTCACGTCCGCCAAGGACCCTCGATGCAAACTCGTCTCTTCCCGCGTTCCTCTAATATTTTTTCGTATGCCTCTCTGTGCTCATCCGTCTGAATCCGACTGCAGGATTTTCCCGCTGTCCTCCCCCTCCAACCAGATATAGTCATTCACAAGGTAACCGCACGCTCTATATCTTAAGGTGGTGCATTTTATTTTTTTCTCCTTTGCTCAATTTATCAATGGTTTCCTCCCTTTATTCTTGTCATCACTTCGCACGCCTCCACGGTTTCGTACAAATTTTCTTTCAGTCTGCTTTCTTCTGATGCTCCTTCCTGTAGTGCGTACAATCTTTCTCACGCTTTTTTATGGCGCTTGACTGGAAAGAAAGGCAAGCAAATAGGAGATGACTCAAAAGAAACTCAAGCAAGTAGGAAGAATTCTACCGTTTCTCAGATATTCTATTATTGTATTATACTACGAAATATATGCGTGTTGATAAAATTATGCTCAATGAGTGCTGAACGCAGATAGCGTTATACAATATAGATTATTCCATTCAAAGTTATCAATGCTGGAAACCCCTTTTCTTGTCAACTTTTAGTGTCAGCCAATATTATTTATTGGTAGTATCATCCGCATTTAAAATTGGAAATAAATATTAACGTCAATCTAACTGCGTGACAACGACACTCTATCAGTCCTAGAATAGGTTTTTATTATTTAAAAATCCTGATATAATTTAACTGTTTACCCAAAGCAGGTAACGATTTCTTTGCCAGAAAGAGACCAGACCGTTACCTGCTTTGCCAGAAAGAGATCAGACCGTTACCTGCTTTGTTAGAAAGAGAACTTCTGGAATCATCTCAATTCTCCGGGACGAAACACTTTGCTGAACCCATTATTGCTGAGAGGATTAATAGTTCATTTACTTTTTTTTAATAATTTTTTTGATAACAGTGATTAGGGCCATTTTGATAATAAATAATGGACGAGAACACCCTGCCATACTCTGACAAGACCTAACTTAACCTATACCTAGGTAGAAATTGTAACTTTGGTTTCGCAGATAAGGTCTCCATCCCACCACCATTGAAATTACGTTTAGTGTCTATACATATGAGTATTTGGTATCATTAATCACATAGTGCTTTTGCAAAGGACATTTTCTCGTGACTGTTTCATTTTTAGGCTAGTTTGTTGCTCATAACTTAAATTTCATAATTAATATCCTAAGTAGAAGCAAAATCTCAGTCCAAAGGCACTTATCATAAATTCGCATTAATATTTTTAAGGTCACTCCCTTCTGTTATTACCCTCCATTCAATTCACTCCCCCTTATATGATACTATTGAGTACTTGCATTTGAATTATTCTCCAAATAATTTACCTCAATTTTAGAGTGATATCAAAGGAGCCTTACTCCGGATCTTAAACCAGAGATAAAAGTCTTCTCTCCTCTATCAATTAGAGATAATGCGCCATCCAGAAATTACATTTACTACATAATTTAGCATTTTAAGAATATTCCTCACATATTAAGAATATTCCTCTCTCTTTTATCTCAGAGATCTCAGCTTTATATTATCCTCTCTTCAGCTACACAAATAATATAATGTAAGCAACTTTGCAGAATACGATAATTTAATGCACCTGATATATTTACACCTATTACCTTTTAGGTTTGTGAGTCCTAAAGGTGCCAGTTTGGTTAAACTCAATAACTGCATGACCCAACTTTTCAAAACAAAGTCCATCTCCAACTCAGTGAACAATTGACGCTTTTGCTTTCTATTTCAAACAACTAGTAAAACCATCCAGCACTTTACGTTTACCATGCGTTAGTTTTATCCTATTTTAGGCATTTTCCTTTTACGAAAGTCACATGTTAATTTGATCTTTAAAAATAAAAAATTACCACAGTATTTTATTAGTGATATTTTAAGCCAACTACCTAATATATTGAATTAAATAAATACTTGTGCATTATATCCAAAATACTATAGAAGTTACCGCTGCTTAAATAATTTTATTTATTTAGCGTACTGATCTAAAACCATTTGTGTGCCACTGAAATCCTCAATATGAAAATTTTTATTTATCTCTTCGGAGAGTTATAGTAGTATATATAGCAATTTTCCCTATTTAGCATTCATTAAAAAAAATGTTGACTCACAATTCAACCTGGTTCATTGGATGCAATCCTAGGACAACTAGGTTGTCCTATGATACCATCCAGTTTTTGATTGCAGTTTTGAGTCGGCTATGAATTCTATTTATTTAAACACCTCTTCTAGTTTCCCGTTCTTCTCCATATTACTGATCGATGAAATTTCTACAACACTGCTCCTTCATTTAAAAATCTTGTTTTTAATGTTCATTCAGGTGTTACTTAGCGTAAACATAAATTTGCGCTCCTCCTATGCTTTGGGGTGAGGGTTTATATTTTCTTGTAGCGAATTACTTATTTATCGAAAAGATTGTATATAAATAAATTCTCTGGGTTTAACCAAGATTTTGAATACTTGGAAAGTAATTATCGTAATCTCAGCTGTTTCCCACTTTTTCCCTCTGAAAGTTTCCTTAAGAAGCTTGGATTTTGCCTACACCTGAGCTTCAATTTTCTTTCCTTGGTAATTTTAGTTTTGAGTGAGGGTAGGTACTCATTTACGAGAATAATTCGTTCCCATTCGTCGAAGGATTGTGCTTGCTTCATCTCCTTTTCGGCGAATCCAGTTTAATGCCCAGTCATTTGTCTCATCGTAACGCCATTCTCACGGGAAAGTTTTCATCTGGCGCTAAACCGATTTCGAGCGATCCATATTTTACGGAAGAGTCACTCCTTTGATTCTCCCACTGTGGTCACCTATCCTTCCGGTGCGGGCGGAGAAATAAACCGTGGTGATGTGACTGTGGTTTTCTTTTTTTCAATGTCATCACTCAGGAGGTGTGCCATGCGGCAAGAATAAAGATATATCTTCTTAAATAGCGTGTGCGGTTCTCAGTGAAGTTATCGTCAAGGATATTGAGAAGCAAAATAGATTACCTAAGAATGTTATCGTTGTATAACAAAAATGTTGCTGTAATTAAAAGAGCATAGTTTGCTTGAAATATTTAATCAAAATGTTACCTCTGTAAGGGAACTCCACTCCTTTTACTTACTTCCATAGGGTACTCTACCAGCTGATTGGTTGGTTAATGGACAGTTCTTCGTCTGCGTCCCAAAATCTAGGATATCATCCCACATTCCCTGGTAAAGGTGACTTTCCTTCTGAACACCCTTACATTTTTCATATCGCCTTCCTCTTCTAATTCCATAAGAATGAGAATTCCTACACATGATTTCATCTTGGGTTTAAAAGGCTACGAGGTGATTCATTATTTTATTTTCAAACTAAATGCTTATAAATGCTAACATTTCATAAAACTTCTAGACATTTTGCGAAATTTGAGAACCATTTAGATACAGGAGAATATAACTCACACCTTTTTATGAGGACATAATGCTAATTCTAGGTATAAACGGAATAGAGAAGACCATGAGAAAAGGCCAGAAAACGGTAACTTATATAGAAAAAATGAACTAGAAAATTGCAACTGATTGCCTACGCTACTAATGAGATGGTCTACCGGATACGCCAAAGCTTCGGCAGTTGCCCGTATCGATTTTTCTCTCGGTGGTGGTGATGGAGGCCCATGGGGAAAGGGAACGTTTTCCGCGATGCCTGAGAGCCCGTTTCTTTTGAGAAATAACCACCAATCCGTTACAGCCGTCGACCGTGCCTCCCGTGAGTCCCCTTCGGGAGAATTGAAAACTTTTAATCACGGCCATCAAAAACCATTTCTCAACTCCCACTCCATCACCAGAATTCATTTTTACAGGGCTCAAAAAAAATCGTCCAATGCCGTGTCTTTCCACTCCCCCGACCCTTCTCTTTCTCTCCTTCGACCTCTGCTTGTCTCATCAACCCAACACCAGTACACTCGGACCTCAGGATTCGTTCACGGCTGCGTAATTCAAGTCTGTCTCGCCAGAATCGGCGTCTCACACCTGCAAGGTTACAGTGCTGAGTGAACAGGAAGCGACATATGATACTCCAGGTATATATTTCTGTTCTTTGCAAGAGTTTATTTCACTATTTATTTTAATGAATTTTCATGAATTTTGGAACTTATGGATGAAGTAATATCCTCTTTTATATTTTCCACTGATGTGTTCTCTTACACTTTGGTATTTTTTATGATAGGGGAATTAAGGAAAATGGATGGAGCAGCATAGACTAAAAGATGTATTTCGAGCAAGCTCTTTGACACCAATAGAGAAAAGCTGCAACAGTAGAAAGAAGTTTGAAAGCTTTGGAAATATGCTTAAACAAAGATTGTATGGACCATGGGCATCAAAAAAAGAAATCTTTTGAATGTTTGCAAAGAAATAATACATGATGAATACTTTCAATAGAATGCGAATCTAACTTATTAGACACATATAGTGACAAAGCAGTCACTTGAAAGGAGTAATAGGATAAGGAAGGAATAGGAAGATTAGCAGAGGAAGGTCTAGGAAGGTATACTTCTGAGACATTTTGTAAAATGCCGAAATGAAGTACTACGTTGGATAGGAACTTTTTATTGACAGCAGGGTTGAATAAAGAGCTCCAGCTAGCATCCCAAATTCTTCAGATTGATGTAAAAAAAATCGTAAATACGGCTTTACAAAAACAGTGTATATCGATACCCATATAAAAATTTTGAATTCCCTAGATTTCTCGTCCTCAATTGTTTGCAATATCGATCAAAGGATCGGTTTCTGTATTTCCGCAGCATTATATCTTAAACATTTAAGCAAATTGATTTATTTAAAGTTACTTTGATAACATCCTTGGAGGCATTTTACTTCTGGTATTTTAACAGGTAACAATAGATGAACACCAGAAATCATGACCATGCGGCGGAAATTCTTCCAACGTGGGATTTGAACCAACAACCCAAAGTTCAACAGCCAAGGAGATAAACTATGAGGTCATTGGTGCCAGCGGTCTGTTTGGATCACATATCAAAATTCTTCTTCTCCTCTTTTAAAGGTTATCCTTGTTGTTGCAGCCACGACTTCCAACAATCTATTATTCCAGCATTCCTATTCTTTTCATTGAACGAGGTGCATCCCATTTCCATCGGCAATACTTTTAGGTACGAAGTTCTCGGTCGTTCTCTCTGTCTTTTGCCTAGAATTTTTCCTTCCATAATATTTTGTATGAAGCTGTCATGCCTGAGTAAATGTCCAATGAGCTTTGATTTTCTTGTTTGAATTGTCTCCAATAGTTCTCTTTCTGTATGGGCTTAATTTAGTACTTGCTCATTAGTTTTTCTGTCGGTCCACCTAGTTCTTGTAACCCTCCTCCAAAACTACATTTCTGCAGCTTCAAGTTTGGGCATTTCACTCTTCCTTAGTGCCCATGTCTCACATCCATATGTTAGCACACTTCATACAAAGCTTTTCAAGAATTTCTTCCTAGTCACAATACTAATGCTGTTATTTACTAGGAGACTTTTCTTTCATTGAAAGGCTTTTTTGGCTAACGTTATTTTTCTTTTAACCTCAGAGGAGCAGTTGTTATAACTCTCTAATATGCTACCCAAATAGCAGAACTCTGTCAATTCCTCCAGTCTCAATCCTTCTATACGTATATTCGTTATCTTTCCACTTCTTTTTTTCTACCACCATGATTTTTGGTTTCTTGGTGTTTATTTTAAGTTTCAGTTTTAATAAAATATTATTTAGAGTTTTAAGCATTCGACTTAATTCCTTCTCTGAGTGAGCTACCAGAGCTCTGTCGTCTGCAAATGGAATGTAATGAATTTGTTTGCCATTTATTTTAATTCCTCTCGTCTTTGTTTTAATTTCATACATTGCTTCTTCTATGTATAGGTTAAACTAGTAAGGCGATATTGGGCAACCTTGTCTCACACCTCTTCTTATTTTTTCTTCTTTCTTGGTGCCACTGAGTTCTATTTCCGTACTTTTGTTTTTGTAGAGGTTTAAAATCAATCTTTTGTCTCCCCAATCCAACCCTATTTGGTACATTGCTTGGAACAGGAGTCTCCTGTCAACATGGTCAAAAGCCTTTTCCAAATCAACGAAAGCTATTTAAGTTCTCCTGTTAAGTTCTAGTCTCCTTTCTTGGATTTGTCGCAATGCTAAAATTGCCTCTCGAGTGTCTTTTCCTGGTCTGATGCCGTACTGATTGCTATCTAATATCGCATCAATTTTCTTTTTTATTCTCTCTTTTACTATAACTAATAAAACTTTTGAAGCATGGGACAGAAGCGTTATTGTTCGGTAATTCGTGCAATCTTTTGCATTGCCTTTCTTGGGAAGTGTAATGGCTCTGCTTTTTGTGAAATCATGTGGTACTTTTCCTTCCTCATAGCAATTGGATACAAAATTAGGGGAGGGGAAATAATAAACAAGATAAAAATTTGTGACTTCCGCATTGTATTGAACACTAGCAACCGGTTTCGGCTGTCACGCCATCATCAGGTAACTTTGGTACCAGGTAAAATCTGGAAGTCACAAATTTATGACGTCCTTCCACCAAGTGAAATCTTCAAGTTTACATTTTTAGGAAGGGGAGAAAACGTTACCCGTCGGACAAAAACTGCACAAATAAAAAAGAAAATTTGTTTTACCGTCAATTTGCAAATTTTTTTTCGGTAGTACTCCATAGATTATTTTTGCACAAATGTGGCAAAATTTTGAGGTTTTTATAGCTGAGTTTTGATAGTTATAATAAATTTTTGAAGGTACGATTACTTTGCATGAGCCTTATTGTCGTGGGAACGGGTAATAAGAATCAATGTGCGAGAAATCTTGCTCGAGGTGGTGTTACAGGTGAAATGTTAAAGTAACTTATGGTCTGTAAACATTGCCTTTACAGAGATAGTTAAATATAGAGCCATGTTGTAAACAATTGGAACGGGAATAGATAATGATTCTTACGGTCAAGCCTCGAATCATCGAATACTTAGTGTCCATGTTGATTACGGCAGTCATAATAAATGTCTCATTCCCTGGTATCAATCGTGAAGGGTAAAAAACATGGATTTTCTGGTTACACCCCTCTTTGTTGGTGGAGGATTTTGGGGCTATTATTATACTTGATTATGCCGATAACATCTACTTCAAAAACCTTTTGGCGAAATAGTTTCTGCAAAATATGGTTAAAAACATTTTAATTATGACTCTGAATGAATTTAAGTGCTTGATGAAGAAAAAATTTGTTCAATAGATTACATACCAAATCATGGTGTAAATATCTCACAACGCGTAGTGTATGCCTGTCCAGCAGAAAAGGGTATTACATTATGAGGGAAATGATGTTAGTATGGAGGTGTAGGTAGGGCAGAAGAGAGACGCATTTCATTGGTGTTTGTGCATTTTTAACAGAAGATTGGCTAGGAGAACACGGTTTTACGTAATGTGGGAGGAATAAATAAGTATACTCTGAGCATGTGACAGATTGGCCTATGAAAAAGTATTTACCTTTGGAGTCCGAACCTGATACTTGAAAGTGAAAGTCCAGGGGCAGGTTTCAATATTTCATTCGTTATTTACGATGATGGTATGCAAAGCATGGCAAGAAGAAAATGACCGTGAGCACATAAGTCGTCGTAATTCAACTTTCCAAAATGGCGGTCTTTGATAATGCGATTTGCATAGTCTCGAGTGTAAGAAGTGGGAAATAATTTTTTTATTCATTCGGCTGGATAAAAAATGATTTGGCCAATTGGTGAATACTTTTCACGCTCATTTCGTATAGCTGCAATCCGTTTGGCGGTCGGTCCGTCAATATGCGCAAGTCTCATGAAGAAATTATGATGCAATTTGGAAATGTGTTATGAAACGCACCTAATACGATATTGCCTTCACCCGGCTGAACTTAAATCCATTATGAGCAATGAAATGGCGACTTTTCAACTTTTTCGCTAATTCAAAATATGTTCAGATGCCTTGTGCCATCTAAAATTATCTTCAGTCTTATGTTTGTCATTAAAAAGATTTTTAATACAGCAACAGAAATTGGGCATTTGCAAATTATCATCCAACAATAAAGATGTATTCATTGGTAACTTCGCGGTATTAACTCATATCCGTTTAGCAAAAGAATTTCTGTAACTTATTTTTATATTGAAAGTAAATTTTAGTGGTCGAGAGATAAACAGATTGCATGGAAAACGGCTTTCTCTTTCTTTTTCAATCATCATGGACCGCAGCATTAGCGTGAAATATCTCAATAATGACTTCGTATGCTGAAATCATGGTCAGTATGTCTTGAACTAGTATGCAAGTGTACTTTCGCTCTTCTTCCACGGTAGATGATTGCGGAGAGTGGAACATTAATGTTAACGGAGAAAGGATAGTCGTGAACTAAATTATTTAAAGGCTTGAATATGTATAACTAGTTTGTTACTTTGAAGTTCAGTCATAAAAATAGTATGCATCATTAATATTACTAAACTTGCTTCATATTTCTTAAAACTGATTAATTTTTAGAATAATATCAAAATATTAATTCAAATAGCTTTCCCATACTTTGATGATACCGTGCTGAAGCTCGCTGGAGAGTTTTCTTCACTGCTGAAGCTGAATATCGTCCTAAATCTAACAGAAGGGTTTCCTTCACGGCGTCACCCACAAAGGCACATATGTGCAAAAATTTACAGCAGAAAAATCGTTCACCTTTTTTTCTAGACACAAACTTGGATACTTTCATATCTTACCAAGAGCTTGAGCTACTTCAATCCAATAAAACTACACAATATCGCTCGGACTACCTTTCACGAAAATTGACTTAGACACCGAAGAATTGGATAACAGATTGTGCAAAATACTATGTGAAGGGTAGTTAACGTGAAACACTTAAGCTGCGACATGAGTGAAAACAAAATTTACACGAAAGCAATAAAATTTTCTTGTTCCTTACAAATTCGTGTCGTAATCAAAATCAAACCCTGTAGTACTACAGCCTGCGTGCCAATCCATCAACCATCCACGCCCCAGAATAAAACACACCCCCTTCGACTTCATATCCGCCATCCTCTGACGCTACTGCCACTCCCACAAGGCGGCGGCTGCAACCACGACGGCAGCCAGCCACTCTCCCCCCCCCCACCCGTTTCAATTTAATCCAGGAATTCCATTTCGATATTTCCCCTCTCCGTGTCATTGGGGAGTGTCGAATGGGGGAGAGTTCCAGGGATGGTGGGGGGGGAGGTGAGGGGGTGTTTGACGGCGACCGTAGTGGTGGCTAGGGGGGTCCGGGGTCGTGGATGGTGCGGTGGTGGCTGTGGAGGAATCGAGAGAGAAAGAACAAGGGGAAAAAGGTGGTAAAGAATGAGAGAGAGAGACAGCGGGGAGGAAGAAGTAATATGGCGGAATGGACTCTCTTCGGGGTCTTTTGGTTGCAGCAGCAGCAGCAGCCAGGGCGTCGTCGGCATCGCGATCCAGCATCAAAGGGGAGCGGCTCCTTTGAAGTCGGCCGCGGAAGACATCTCCTCGCCTTGTACGTGGGCGCCCCGCCCGCCTTTAACCCTTTCCTCCCCTCTCCCTCTCTTCCCACCCTATGCTCCTATCCATTTCGTACCTTTAAAACTGCTCCGAAACCACCCCCTACCCTCCCTCCCTCCTCTCGCTCCCTTCAAACTATTTCCAATCTTTGGGACCCCTCTCCCGATCCATTCCCATCCTCGGCTTTTCGCTCCCTCTTGCCTTCCTCTTCTACACAACCGATCTACATCGTGATATGCGACGCGCCATTATTCCGCCGAATCTTTTTAATCATCGTCTCTCTCCCTTGCCGGTGCACGGATTAGTTCTCTGTGATTTTCACGTCGAATTGGTTTTTTTTCAATCATTTTTTGGGGTGTTATCCCGCCAAAAAAATTTCTAAGGCGATATTTTCCGAGGCAATTGCGTAAAAATGCTTAATATCGCCTCTAATGAGTGGGATCAAAATGAGTTGCCCCGAAGATCGGGCTGGTGCGGCGGTTAGACTGCTTTCTCATTTATAGTCATGAGTTCGACTCCGAGTAGTGATGGAGGTATTCACGAGGGATCACGATGCTTGCTCAAGTAATATACTAAGTTCAGTGTAACTTTGTTAGGGGTTAGTTGCGGATAGAGGAGGATGGCCTTCCCCTATGCACCCCCGTAATACCTGGAAAATTAGGGGGAAATGGTGAACCCACAAAGTAGCATTCCCCCAAAAACTAGGACGTTCATCCGCCCCCGTTTGGAAGGTAGCAAAATTGGTAAGTCGACTGGCTTCCAAGCTTCTAATTCCGAGGGTCTGGGTTCGAATTCCAGAGAGGGTAGAAATTCTTCCGCGATCCCGACTAGGGCTCCATGTGGAGACCATGCCAAGCGCAGCACACAGTTCATCGGATGGATCGTTAAGTGGTTCCTTTGGGGCCTTTAGTTTAGTGCAAGGGATTCACTCCACCCTTCCTGTATTCCCCGAATAGCCCTTGCCAAATCAGCCTCTCCACGTGCCCAAGCACCTGAAATGACTTCAATATTCCTTCGCACCCGATAACAACCAGACAGTACCAAGGTCTTCATCTTAAAGACTTTCGTCCATCGGAAGGAAAGCTCAACTACTGGTTACTTGGAGCATAAGATTCTCCTTTTCATCACCTAAGCTCTTTTTGATCCCAACCTTTGGCTTATACCACACTTTTTCTCCCTGTCAAAATACTATCCATTTCTACAGACAATACAGCATTGTGATACGAATATTTCTAGATACTCTTTCCCACCCCCACTCCGCACAGGCTATTATACCTGTTTCTTCATTGACGCTGTTTCCTGTCTGCGGAAAATATCATAAAAGTTGATTTATTCCGTTAAAAGCTCATGAGTAAAGTGCTGTAAAAAGTGTCGATCCAGGAAAGAAATACTTTCATGGACCCGGTTGGTACTTTCACTAGAGTCCTGGCCTCACATCATGATACCCAGGTTCTTACTTATTCGGTTATTTTTCAGTGAATACAAGATCCATTTATCAATCTATATTAACACACCCCATGTAGAGCCCTTCAAGGGTGGATTTCAGTCCTTCGGATGTGACGTTCAGCTGTAAAGAGAAAGTAACGCCTTGGTGGCTCCAACCCCTATTCATTCTACGAAATATTTCCCAATTTTTGGGATATTTTCATTTTTCACCCCGTTTCCCGTGCAATCCTCGTCTTCATGGCGTTCAGCACCGTAAAATGAGGAACAATTTTATTTCTCTGCATCTTGAATCAACTTTTACCTCTGAGTGCAGGGATTGTTCAATCTTGATTTTGCGTTAATTTTTCTTGCCAGAAAATTTTCTCACGAGTAGGTACAATCCGAAAATGACCGCGTTTGGAAAGTTTAAACATAAACCTATGCTTCCACCAAACCTAAGGTCCCAAGCTCTTAAAATAGTTCTTTACTGTTGAAATATTTGTTAAATATAGTTTCATGAGTCCCAATACAGGCAAAAAATAGTTTTAATTTTTTATCAATCTGTATGCTAACAATAAATAAATGTTACGTTTTTGAATTCTTTGGTATGTTGTTAGTGCAAATGTTTCCTACTTCAAGGGCCCGGTTAGAATCTTAGGACTTCGGTTAATTTTTTTCAGTAATAATTCCATTTTCGAAATTTTATAATGCCAACGCCATTAGTCTCACAACATTTTCTTCCATTCCTTACTCTATTTATTTCTCTACCAGATAAACAACCTTTCCCCACGAATCTATAAACTGATATGGTGATTGGCAGGGCGAAGTCATTCGTCGTTGTCATTTTAATAACCCTTTCTTTTTCTTCCTCGAATATCTTCAGAATAATTCCGATTTGAAGATTTTTTATTTTAAACTCTTTCTGTGGCATTGATTTTACCGATAATTTTTCAATGCAGATATTTTTTATGCATTCAGATTAATAAATATTTTCCCTATTGCTTTACTAGGCTAAACTTGGTCTCGTTAAGTTACTAAGAAACACCATTCGCTTATGCTTGTTGCTTACAGTTAAGTTTTCTAGCGAAATGTTAACTGTCTTTGCTGTTAAACTGAATATTGTACGAAACATATAAAACTCCGAAAAACTTGGTGTTACAATGTTCTTTGAATACACCGTTTGATGATTTAGTTTATGATTGAAATGATTTAGGTAGCACGAAATACCGTTATAAAATTTCTTTATCAAGTAAGACACGGTATTATGGAAGGTTATAGCATGTGCATCATGCACGAAACTGACTTTTATTTCAAGAAGTGAAATGGAAGGGCGTGGGGAAATAGTTACGAATGATTAAATCCATGGGGGCCTGCCGAGTGAGTAAATAAACGAACATTTTTTAGTCATTTACTATCACATGTTTTTTAATTGGCTTCCCAATTTTCCTTTACCGAATTAGTAGTATATGCTTTATAACCAAAAATCTTACTAATGATAGTATTTTATAACTTTTGATGATAGCCGATAGTACCTTGATGTTATGCAATTTACTCCTTAGTTTTTTCCTGTACCGTCTCTTTCATCTTCAAGGTAAAATTTCATTTCTTAATGTGTGAAAGTTTTCGGAATCTTACATGTCAGTGAATGTAGGACAGATTTGGTGATTACGCCGCTTACGACACTACAGTAAGTAGATACAATAATTGTTCATGGCCATTGAACACATTTTAAAGAAATTTACTATAGTAGTCGAGCGTTCCCAAAAACTTATATCGTTTCCTGAACCTTGCTAAATAGACTTTTGGTAGGGGGGAAAATTTATAGCTGGGATTTCGGATGGCCTAGAGAGAGAAATGACGATTAACCATAAAGATAAATTTCACCACTTTGCCTAATGTGCCGCAAACCTTTCATCTTTTCCCACAGCATCCTCGCTCCCGATGCCTTTGCTCTCCACCACGGCCCATTCCAGGTTATTCGCCATCAAATATCCCTCCTCCTAAACTATTATTCGGCCTTTTTCTCACATCCTTGTTAATACCCAGTCTAGCATTCTCCTCTGGCGTTATCGTCTCAAAAAGGGTGAGAAGCGTTTAGAATTAAAGAGCTGCTACCCGTAATTACTGAAGGGTAGCAACAATTTTTATTTTAGCTAAATTTGGAAAATGTTTGGAATTATGATGCGAAAGCTTTTTTAGAGTCATAAACCTTGCGTTGAGACACGTACTTCGGATACGTTTTTTTTAACTTTAATTGACTGTTCTACTTTTATTCTTGCTCTTTTGTGTTGATGTTTGTAATTACCATTTCTTCAACAGAATTTTTACACTAATCGATGAATCATAGTGATATAGGTAGCATTGCTTTTCACCCACCTTCTTCCTTCGAATTAGAAGCTAGCTCAGGTGGTAATAATTGGAAAATCTCTCTAATTTAAGGCATAATCACTCCAAGTGGTAGTTTTATGGCTTTACCGAGAAACTCATTTCGATGTATTCCGTTCTTTTGGGTTTTCACCTGAGGGACGCTATACATATTCTTCTATTATCTCTATGCACATGCACAAAAATTTCACCCAGTTTGAAATACTTAGACGACAGTAAAGCGGAAAGTGATTGAAGCAAGCGATTAGGTATGAAAAAAATCCAAGTATCTCATGAATATAATGTAATTAAGAAATACTTTATTTACTACGTTGTCCAAGAGTAATTGCAGGTTGCTATAAAAACTAGATTTAACTCTACTGAAACGCACATTTGAAAATAAATGGTTTATAATTTTGTTATTTTCAATTCATTCAATTAATTAGCAGGTATTTTTTTCATCCTGAGGTTTGTTACTGTACGATCATTTAGTTTTCAATTAAGGGGGATGCCTAAACTCAAGAAAATTATCTAGAAGATAATGATGGCTAGACAGATGTTGGATATGTATAGAAACTCAAATTTCTTCGGTAATTATCCCAAGATCGATATAAATATACTAACCAATTCTCAATTTTAAATCCTCGACTAAATTGTATGCTAGGAAAATCAGACGGACTGGTTAGCTGCGGAACTACTTTGATTCTATCATGCTAAAAATATATCAGCATTATTGCCAAACATCCAATATAAGGAAATTAACATAGTCGTATGTTACTAGACTCCCTTGTACTAATTACTACAGTCACAAATACGAAGCGAGACACCTACATAATCCGTTGGCATACAACTCACTTCCGTCTTTTCCCGATTTACTTTCGCGATTTCTTGTCCTTTTCCAAGGCTGGTGTCATTTTATTTTCTATTACATTACTGTATCATCTTGCAGGATACGGTGCAAATGCAGTCGTGGTTGAGGTCATGGTGCATCGTCTAGGAAGAATCGTTTCCTTTCCATTCTTAAAACAGCAGGCAGTGAAATGGATAAACCCTTTCATATCAACGCTGTATTGGTCATTTGAGTGATTTTATACTTAGAGATTCTTATTTGCTTTGGGTACCTGAAGACGACGCTGCTGCATCGAAACTAGACGCATCTAAAATAAATTGATGGAGTCAAACAAATTTTTCTTTTTCAGTATTCATAATCAATTCGGGTTTAGAGAAGTTATTTATGCTAATATGATCAGCGCATCTTGTAATATCCCCTGAGAAATATAGGATATTGTGCATTTAATACAAAATTTACCAATGGTTATATGAAAGCCTAATTTGTTGCGTGGCTACTCGTAGATTAGTACACGGTTGTGATAAAGAGGGACAAAGTTTGCATCGATGCATTGCCATCTAGGGTGTATCTATGGGAATTAACTTGTCATCGTACGACCGTACTGTGTTCGTCATGACGAACCAGTCGGCGTTCACAGTCTTATCTGTAGCCACACCAATAAGTGTCTCCTTTTCGATTTTCCTTCTTATTTTGCTAAAGTCCATTTATACTTCGTAGTGCTGTAATGTCATCGTTGTGAAAAGTATGCATTGCTTTTCTATTGGCCGTGCCATATATCATTCTATTTTAAAACGCTACCTTCAATGGCTACGCAGGCAAATCGAAGGGCTAATTTATGAAATATTTTAGCCAGTACATATGTAAAATTCATTTTGGACTTGAATCGGCTCTTGTGATTTGCGATGTATTACAATTAAGGTCAACATTTCCTGTAAATAGTCATGACAACAACCTATAACTACCTCTTCCTTTCCACTATAACACACGCTAATATAGCAACCGCGATTCGATGCAGAACTTCAGCTTAGGCACAGTGCCTAGTAGTGGAAGTGCACGCATTTCACCTTCTAGTGCTTTTCAGTGTCCCGGAGCTATGGGTGTCAGAAATCAAACAGAGAATGAAATGTGTATTTGGCACTTGCTTTGATTCTGCTCCAAAGAAGTGTATGCGGTAAATAAATTTTAAATATTATTTCCGATAATATACTCGTTTGAATAGCCGTATAGTTTTATCCGCTAAAATTTACTCAGCATTCATCACATAGACGTTAAGAATTACGGATACCATTTAGTCGAGACTCCCTCTGTGTTCATGCCGAAAACCTATCAGAGATTCTGTTCATACTACTATCAAGGGGATGCGCGATTTTTTTTCAAGTGCCATTAATGGTGGCTAGGACTATTCGTAGTCGCATTTGAGTTCCACATTGCGATGTTCATAGAAAATTCTTATCGGTGAGCAAGCCACTGAAGGTATGTTCTCATCAACTACGGTAATAAATTCCAGCCAGATATCTTAAATTTCTTTTGTTTTCTTATATGTAGCTCTTAGAAACACAAAATTTTTTTATTCATATGATTTCGGTGAAACATATATTTTGACCGTTGATGGCCTTATGAGAAATGTTACAACGGTTTTTTTGGTTAGGTGAAAAAATTTTACAATCTGTATTTAATATATTTTAGGCATATTTACAGCAAACAGAATACTTAATACTATTTTGTTCAGTACTCTGTTAAATATAAATAATAATGTAACGCAGTTTGGATTAGTATTTTTTGCATCAAATTAGCATTTTTGTAAATGCAATCGCTCCTTACATGCGTGAAATTTACAATGGAATGCTTTTACATTATTGATATAGCTTACGGTTTCATATGAATTATTTATTTGTTAA
This sequence comes from Ceriagrion tenellum, assembly GCA_963169105.1. Taxonomy (NCBI): domain Eukaryota; kingdom Metazoa; phylum Arthropoda; class Insecta; order Odonata; family Coenagrionidae; genus Ceriagrion; species Ceriagrion tenellum. Next base: position 32,643,415 of record OY720633.1, on the reverse strand, counting down.
AATCTTTCAGCCAATAACTATGCATGCCTTTGTGATTTGAAAAGTAATGGTGTCTGCTTTTTCCTATAAATTCTCAAGTTTTTATTACCATAACATATCAATATTTTTGTAATTGCACCAGAGGTTGGAGACTCGTACTTAGAAACACAAAATAATTTTATTCATATGATTTAGGTGAAACATATATTTTGACCGTTGATGGCCTTATGAGAAATGTTACAACGGTTATTTTGGTTAGGTGAAAAAATTTTTAATCTGTATTTAATATATTTTAGGCATATTTACAGCCAACAGAATACTTAATACTTTGATATTTTATGATCCTAATTTATGCACACTGATTCAACTACCGTAGAATATTTTGTGCCACTATTCTGTAGGTAATCTGCCATTGAACAAGTTATCTCATTAATATAATATTACCTCGAAAAAGAATAGCCTCGACTTATCTTTTTCCATCCGTGTAGCTACGTCTCTTAGTTATCAAGAGAAGCTAATGAAAAAGTGCCGCAGAAAGCCTGAACGTGTTCTTATATCCTCTTGCTCCCCAATCACCTGGGAGAAAAACACGCAATAATCCAATGTAATCTCAACTGGGATACAGCGATCTACTTCCGAGACAAGAATTTCAGATTAATAGCACCTGAGTGATTTACGGTAAATTTCTCTTCTAATCACATCACGTAGCCTCGAGAATATCACGAAATAACGTGACACAATCAGGACCTTAATATGTCTTACATTCATGCTTATCAGATTTTCGTTTCTACTTGAATCTGTGCGATTTGGGAGAAATAGGTAGTAGATATAGCAAATTACGGGGCAATCTCAACCATTCAAAGTAGTTTAATACAGGGCCCGTAATTTTTTGGAAAATGAAAACTTTTATATTGTGTCATCACAACACTACTGAATGAAATGCCCTCAGCTAATTGGCTACACCTTACTCCCTTGAAAGCACTGCATGAATATCTTGATCAAAATTCACTGCAACATATCAGTATTTGATGGCCTTCTGAGCCATTATATGTTTATACGTTTGTTTCTGGATATGAGTTTGTTTCACTATTTAACCAACAACAAGCCCATTCACTCAATAAATGTTGAAATCATGATGTTAGACTACCATTATTTAATTTTTTCATGATCATCGCTTTAATTATGGGCTTTAAATATTGATACGGTCCAATTCCATAAAATTTTTGGCTTAATTGAATACAATCTATTCTTTACAATTCACAATATTTTAAATTACTACACCTGTACGCAGTTGCTTTAAGTATCGTATTATACTAGAAAAATTCAAACGAAAGTTTTGCTGGAGACTCCTTTGGGTCTTTCTTCTTTTATTCTACCGAACATTTCAAAGATATCAGATTTGATATATCGGTGGAGTTACTGCTGATGAGTTCCTGAGGCACTTGGACCAAATTGGTCCTTTGTGCCAGCCACCCTATCGGTGGTTATCCGTAGAGTCCGAGTGCTTTACTGTAGGCCAGCAGGTCCCCTACAGGAATTACCCCTACTTAATTGAGCTCCAAGAATGGTGAGCCCAGATGCCTGTTCCGTACCCTAAGTATGGCTGGACATTCGTAGAGTAAGTTGTTTCGTCCACTTCCTCACTTCACCTGCATGTTGGAGAATCTGAAATCTTCAAGAGATGGAGATGTCTCATCGCTTGATAGTGTCCCACTACCGTTCGTATTTGACTCCCATTCGAAAGGAGCTTACTTGCGAAGATAGGCCTTGGTCCTTTTATATGAAGTTTGGCCTTCCGTAGCTTTGATGCAGTTCGCCAGATCTCAGAATATTGAGCCAAAGTGTTGAGCCAAACCCCACATTCTCATCTCAGTCCTACCAACTGATGGCATAATGTGTATGATCAATTCAGGGCCAATCGGATTGCTTTTGGATCCTCCTTTAGCAGGTTTGTCAGCCTTCTGGTTATTCCCGCATGTCCAGAGCCACTTGATTATCGGCACATCGTTATTAATTGGTCTGTAAGACTGCGGATTGGTCTGTCTTTCAAAGGTATACTGCCATCGTCTTTATTGGCAATATCATGGCGGATAAGGCAGATGCACCCGCCAAATTGTTGGTGGTACACAACGCAACCCAGTTAAAGACTTACTGTCTTCCATGGTCATGCATTTTCAATGTATTTTTTATCTCACCGTCTGAATATTGGAAACTAGTGTTTTAATCATTTCCTCGAAAACTTATCATTTAGCAGACTCCATTGCAACATCATCCGCAAATGTCAATATGTAGCTAGCAAAAGACTAAGGAGCACAAGTTTATTTTCTTTATTTTCTCATCTTATCATTCTCTACAATATTTGACAACTTCAACTTTTAGAGACTACTTATGGGATTTTAGCAAAATACTTATACTGATAGGCTTTGTGATGAAAAATAAATGGAATTAGGAAAAATTATCTAAGGGGATGATTTAAGCTGAGTGAGAGAGATGTAAGTCACAAACGATTCTCTAACATTAATCGCAGATGAGGTGGGTGTGGACGTTAGTCATTGGAAAAGTTAACCTGTATGAAGTGGCAAATGAAGCCTTTAATTTCCTTCTGCTTTGAGCCGCCGATCCATAATTTTTATTCATGAAAGCTCTGAAATAAAATTCACATAATAACGAATATAATTTATATATATACATCTGCATACAACCCTGCTGGCCGCCGCATGGGCTAGTGGCAGGAGGTGTTAGGGCATCAGCCGTGTTAAGACGTGTAAGGGATACGTTTTTAGGAGGTGAAATGCTGATGAGTACTACGGAAGTGTGTCGAGTGGAGCTCTGTTTTTGCTTTGGTCACTGATTATGCGAGGGAAGAAAGAAATTTTTTGCAAACCTCTTTGACGATGTATCATTCTTATTTTATCGCTTCTGTCAGACATACAGATGTAGATTCCTTATAGTTTTCTTATCTAAAGGCACCGCTGACATATTTGTGTGAGACGGCTCAACACACCGCTCTGTAAATGTCTTTATTTGACTTATTTTTGAAGATGAACCAGCTCTCTACTATCATATGGATCCTTGAGTCAACTTACGACAATGACTAACACTGCCCTACACTTCGTCACCCTCTCACTCCGTCTGAAGAGTATAAATGTTCTGAGCGGATTTAAAACAGTACCCCTAGTATAGCTGCGCGCCCAGTGGTTACCATCGGGAGGCTTTTGTTATTCGGTTTCCTTTCCAACCATAACCTTACGACAGTTTGTACGCTCGGTATTTCCAAGGCACTCGGTTCGCTTGGAGGATAGCTTCGAGGAATGGTTCGTCAAAGGGCGTTTCTGAGTTTGGTTCGCTCGGTGAATAGTTCTGCGGTCCTACTTTTAGTCCGTTCTGGGAAACTATGTTCATGCATTTCATGCATTTTGATTTACTTAACATCGTTGGTAATTGCTAAGTTTAAAGGAAATGAGCCTATAAGATGGGATTAGTTGTTTCCAGAAGAGCGAAACAATAAGGAAATGGGTACGAGAAATATGACGCTCATGAAGATGCGATTTATGTTGAAAAAGAAATTTCACAATAATTATGGAGAGTACCCATTGTTAAGACATATTTTCAGCTACTAATAGAGATTCAGGCGGAATTTCAAGAGTTAAGAAAGACATTGAGTAATTTATTATTGCAATTTTGTCATTTTTGCTTATCCAACTCAATTAATTGCATACTGGTTCGTGATAAATGCAATTTACTAAGTGAATACTGTTCAGTAATTTAAAAAAAATTATTATGAACATGGGTTTGGTTGGTATATTCAATGTGGGTGGAAAAGGTACAGAACTCTAATTTATGAGTTATTTTTTTTAAGAACTCCTAGAGTTTCTTTACGAAACAGACGTCGAATTTTAACATGTTTTAACCAAATTAATTATTTACAAGCAAATATATGGTAGCTTTTATTAATTATGAGTCTGTCTTCCTTCAGCATACTTTAACCGATAGATGCGGGTTCTTGGAACTTTCCCTCCGCCCCCTCGCCCATCATTCCCTCCTCCTTTTCCTCGCAGTGTCGCTATACGTTAAACCTTTACACCGAAGGATTTGAAAAATACTTTAATGGTACTCCTGAACGCATGACTAAGTTAATGTTGTGATTTGGACCTCTCTGAAATCAGTGAGAGCGAGGATAAAGATATCCTCAATAATGTCGACGGTGAATATGCAGATAAAGTTACCATTCCACAATCATAATTACACATACAAAGTTTGATTCATTTTCGTAATAAAGTTTGATTGTCGTCAAATTTTGTGTATTTGAATAGGCGCTCTTTCCCTCTTCGTCCGAAAAAACAAACTCTGTGGAGTTGAAAAAATGGCACTAGTAAATATTAAACTTCCATTGAAGCAAGCTTGATATAGGTTACCGTTTTGTAAAATCGACTCAGGTGTCTCTGAATGATGTCTAAGGAACTCGAGATTTCACTTTTTCTTCACTCAAACAATCAATAAATCCATAATTTTTACAATATATTAAAATCATTGTTTTCTATTTAGGAAGTAAAAAATCTAATGTAGCAAATCAGACAGTCATTTTCATTGCAATAACATAAAATAACTTAAACTATTAGCCAGAAACTAGAATAAAAATGTACTTTAAAAGCTAATAAGAGACCAACGTGACAAAGAATAGCTCACCTAAGTAGTTCAATAAAGTGCACTTAAGTACAGTCCTTAAAGTAACCTTTTATTCACATTTCTACTTTCTACAACTTGATCGTTAAAATTTAGTATCTTATGCCACAATATTTTGATTTTTCTATCCTTTTTAAAGGATTGGAACAACAGAGTGATTCAAATGTAAATGATATCAACTGCTACCATTATTTAATTTCCCCCTGTAATTCAATTTGGCGTAGATATGATTTATTGTGCAAGAATTTTACCTTGTACAATGCATTATATCATTGTCAAAAAATAATGTAATCCAAGAAAAACATCATTATTTAGGGTCGCCTTCAAGTTCTTCAGCTCCCTACTGCTATTATAAATTTCCTTCGCTAACGCTCTTCACCCCCTTATGCCCATTTTCGTCGAAGGCACTACCCAAGAAATCAAAATTCTCAACTTGGTCCAGTCTATGCCCTCCTACTTTAATGACCATCCTCGATTTCATAGTCCCAGAGATTCACATTACTTATCTTTTCTTGTGATTATCCCACAACCCGTATTCCCGTCACTGCTTTCCTAATGAATCTACTTCAGCTTGAAGCTTCTTATGAGGTTGATTAACAGCACCTGGTTGTCCGAAAATCTAACCGATTTTATTTGCTGGTCTTATAATTTATTTCATCTAGTTCTTCCCTTTCCTCTCTTACCATCTCCTTAGAGTAAATATCAAAAATCAAAGGTGACAACGGGTACCATTGCCTTACCTGGCGACATATAGCTGTTCACCGCGATTCACCGTCATCCACTCCCACTTTCGTCCTCTGAGCCAAATGTAAGTTTCAGATTATTCTCCTATCTCACAATTCTATTCCCATTTTCGCGAGTATCTGCATTTGTTTTTTACAAAGTTACGGTACAAAGCCTCTTTGAAATCCACAAAGCAAACATAAAAATTTGATTATAATCTACGTTTCTTTGTTTAACTGTTTTTATCACCGCAATCCCATCCCGTGTTTCCCTCTCCTTTTGCAACCCAAACTAGTCATCGCCTGAGTGATTATCTGCTCTCCAGGATTTTTAAAATTCACCCAAGCTAACATTTTTCCGCATGAGAAATATAACTAATTTTTCCTTACTCCTCGCATTTCGACGCTTTCTTCATCTCCGAGAATTTATTAGGACCGTTTCCACGAAATCTTCTGGCTATACTCCCTCTTCGTATAATCTCCAAAAGAGAACGTCCGCCCAAAATTCTTCATTAACTCTGAAATGCCTTCATGAAGTTCATGAAGAATTTAGGGAGGAAGTTCTATTTTCGGGTTTCTACGTAGAATCCACGAAATGGGAGTATTACCAGAGGATTTCGAGAAAAGGTTCCGAATGTTATGAATCTCATTGGTTATTTTTGCCTTCCTTCTATTTCGCTCCCAAGTAACTTAGGTTCGAATCTATTTTTATCAATTTATCTCTCATCCTCTTATCAAGGTTTACAGATCTATGGTCGTGGTCATATAGTTCCACATTGTATTCTCTCCGCCTTTCCTGAATACATTGCTGTTCGGTCGGTGTCTTTCCTACTTTTCCCTTGACATTTGGTACCGCTCATCCTCTCTTACCACACGATAACATTTAAACTTCAGCATACAGGGAGTGCACTCACTCTATTTCTACCTTTTTCAATTCAGCACCTTGTAGAATTAAATCTTCGTAAATACTGAACAGTACACTTCCTACAAAAGTCATCTCACCAACGTCATGTCTATGCTGCGGGTGAAGTCCTCAGAAAAAAGTCAAATACTTTTGATTGACCTTAACTTCAGATACATCGTGGAGGACACACACAAAACATATGCGGCACTAGACTAAGGAAACTAGGATTTATCAAGCGTATAATAGGAAAGTCCTCGCCTGAAAAAGTTAAAGAAAGGTGATACTTCGCTCTGGTATGGCCATACCTCGAATACGCCACGAATATTTGGGACTCTGGACAATGATTTAACCAAATAAATATATAAAATACATAAAAAAGCTGCGCGCATCGTTAAAAAATGCTACAAGTGAACATAATGTGTTTCTAATTTAAAAGAGGGGTAAATTTGGGGGCCACTGGAGACTTGGAGGCTGCGCGCTAGACAAAGTTAGCTTAAGAAATCCAGAACAGGTGTGTGTGTGTGTGTAGCGACATAGAGAATATCATTTTGGCACTGCACTTCATCCCCAGGTCCGGTAGAAGCGATAAAAAAGAGAGATACATTGCCGAACAGAAGGGTACAAAAATTAATTCAGTTCACGAACAATGAGTGACCATAATAAAACCGGAGCTCCACTTAAGGCAATTCCATAACACATTTCAGCTCCGAAAACCTCTTTTTTTACACCTATTCCTAGCTGGTGTCCTAATATCCCCTGTTATATGCCCATGCGGCGGCTCGCAGGATTGTATGGTCTTTCCACCAGTTTTCCTTCGCCCGAATGTTCTCTTGCCAAAGTTTGTTATTTGCCTTCTTGTACTTCCTCTTGCCTTAGTCGATGTTGACATTTTCCCACCTCCAGTTGTCGTCCATTTTCCTAATTATTTCTTCCGTGACCTACTGCCTGGCTCCTTCGTTTCTCTCTTCATGTTCTTTGTTCCCATTGCTTTATTTCTGCCACCCCTCATGTGCCTGTTTTCTAAACTTCCCATATTCCCCAATTTTCCCATCTTTTTTGCTTCATACTTTCTTTCCGCTAGTTTTTGGAATATCCTCCTTTTCAACCCTTTCATTTAATCTATGTTTCACTTCTTCATCCTCCTACTTTTACCTAGCTTTTGAATCTAGCATAACAGCTCATCATGACTAGTGTGATCTCAGTGTGTATGCGCCTCGACGTAGCGTCGCGAGTTTTTGTGACTATTCCTTAAATCTCTGCCCAACCGTTATGTAATTAATTTGATAGCTCCCGCTATCACCCAAAATTTCCAATGTGTACTCACGCCTTGGGTGGTGTTCAGACCAAGCATTTATAACTACCGATTTATTTCTCCAACAGAATTCAACAGTCTTCTCACCGAGGTCATTTGCCTTACTAAGCCCATTCTCTCCTACTTCATATACATCCTTCCCTACCACCACAACTTCAATGCTAAATATCAGGTTATTCTTGCAAAATTCCTCCAATAATCTCTTCTAGTTGTTTATACACCTCTTATAGCCACTTATGGGCATGTATGCCTGGCCTAATACGAAATTATTACGGGGTTATTTTATATCTACTACACCTGTATCCTGTCACTTTTCTGTTCTATGCTTCCTACTCTCTTCCCCTATTTACCATACAGCATAATTGGCACCCAAAGCTTAGACTTATCCCCACCGTTATTTATGATCCTGTAACTTCTTGCACCAATAGTCCTGGCAACCCTTACATCTCACCTCGCAAAGGCGTAAAGCATAGTTTTCCTTCTAGATATCCCTCCATTTCCGGCATAATATATTTGCTAGCTTCAGAGCCCTCATCATTATCCATATGTTCAAAGTTCCTATTTTGACTGCCGCTTTCCTCATCTTTTTCGGTCCTCCTTCCTTTTTCTCCTACTTCTTGCATCCTCTGTTGATGTTTTGCAAGGGTTTCGTGTGATGATGACCGCGGAGCCCTTGCCTTCCCCTCTCCCGGGAACGACACTAGCCGCCCGCCGCACAGCGGTGTCGTACCTGGCTGGGTGGCGTCCCCGAGTTGCTAGGACCATAGAGTAAGTATATAAAAGCCGGGCTGTGCTAATAAAAAGGTCATTGTGGAACCACAAAGTTAAAACTATTTCATTTTCATAACAGCATAAAATCCGAGGTGCTTCGGAGACTGTGTGAACCCCATCACGGAATTAGAGCAGGGTCTAATTTCCTCGCTCGCATTCATACACACTTGCATACGTTCTTAATTTTCTCCGATTTACACGACACAATTTTCACTGTACATCCTTTCATCCATCAGCCTATGCAGCAAAGAGCCCCGTGAAAATCAGCCTCAATGCGCTGTCTACGAGTGCATATAATCTCAATGCGTGTGCAACTTTTGCAAAGCAATCTTTTCTTTGGTCGTGTTGAACCAGCTGAATAATTCTTCCATAAACTATTGAAAACTTATTACCCGTTTTTAGCGTAGCGTGGCCACTCTGTATATACTTACTCAATGCAAGGACTCATTTCCTGATGAATGACTTTCATCTCCACGGTTGTTCAGTTGGGAAAGCTCCCAACCCCTAACACCCTACCATATTTTTAACGTGACATAGTCACGAGACCGGCCATACGTCTGGATCCAACTCTTTTACCTATCAGGCATTAGTGGCCTTACCAGGAGAAATCGTAACTGCTTCCGGCTACCCAGCTCTAATGGTCACTTGAACGCGCATGAACTAATCCACTAAGTCAGGGTTGTAGTCCAAGAGAAGGCTCTGGAGTTAATCGTTGAATCGTTATCGTTGATAAAAATAAGAAATTATGGAGGGAATATCACCATTTCTTGTGAAACCCCGACTGGCACTTTAGCCACTTTCGAACTAATTCAATTGATAGTTGCTTATAGTTTGCAATCAACCAGAAAGTCACTTTTGCAGTAAACCATAGTTAATTTATCCATAAAACAGTAAAGAAATTCTAGTTTGTAGTGAGGAATATTTTTGATTAATCCATCCTCTCTTGACAGTATCATTAGTATAGAATATTATTTAAAAGATTACTTTTCTCTCTAATCTGTCCACAATCTGCAAGCTGCCGGAGAACCTTCCAGTAATTTGCTCGATAATGTCTAGTCTGGTTTAGTTCTTATGTTCAACGTGAACCAACGTCAAAGGGTGGAGAAGACCATTGCTTTCAGAACGATCGAGGGAAAGACTCAAAGGGAGTTAAAGACGAGGCGATAGACTCTTGAGGCTGGAGACTTCGAAGGTGCGTCGAGAAGGAAAGAATTGGGAAGGCCGAAGGAAGGGAATGCGTTATGTTTGTGTGTGCGTGACCGTGTGTGGCGAAAGATGGTTATAAGACCACAACACGACCTCCGCCCCTCTCTCCCCATCCCACTGCTTCATCTCAATCTCCCTCTTACCCCACCTCCGCCTCACGCCAACCTCTCCTCTCCTCCTCCTCCTCCCTCTAATCTGGCGGTGGAAACAAGCGGTGGTCCTGCCTGTGAGTGTGAGGCCGACACACCTGCATATTAAGGGCGGCAGACATCAAAGGAAGCCGCCAGGGCCTCCACCAATATACGCGAGGGTGGGGAGAGAGGGCTATCTCAGAAGGCGAGAATGAACGAGATGGAGGGGAGTGCGCATTGGAGTGGGGGAGGAGGCTGGAGTGGGGGAGGCAAAGGTATGAGATGATTGGGGGTGGTGGCTGGAGCACTGCTTTCAGGGAAGTGCAGGATGGAGCGAGGGAAAGGCAGGTTGGCGTTAGGGGTGGTGAACTGTACTCTTGAGAACTGCTAGGGAAAAGGATAGGCCCGCATGGTAGAGAAGTGAACTGTCACTGAACGACTAGGGTTATCAAAGGTTCTCCCATAAAAACGCCACTGCATCTTTAGCTTACTTGGCAGAGATATTTAACCCTCAGTTGTAAACTATTTTGCCGTTTGGAGGAGTGAAGGAAAAGTTATATCATACCATCATTTTGAGAAAAATCTCCCCCGTTAAACAATTTATTTTTAGTTGTTCTATAGTTTTTGACAATTATTTTCCGTTACTCCTTCGATTGAATATAGCTCGAGCAAAGTTCCATCATTGTTTATGTCGTTTTGATTGGAGCAATATCCCGACTCCTGAAAAATGGTTGGTAACTGATTATCATTTAAAATTTCCTCTTATCCGAACCTTTTGTTTCTGCAATCCATACAATATAATATTCGACTTCAGGTTGGCGGATTAATAATACCTGTTGTATTTTAAGAGATAAGTGGCAAGAATATTTGTATACTGCACTTGTACCTTCAAACCATCGTAGAGTTGATATCAACGAGTTTCAAGGGGGCAAGCGAACCAAAAAGGCATTACTAAATTACGACTCGACATTTTGTCATTTGATGTCTTCGGAGTAAGCCATCGTTTTTGGGTGACTGAAGAAAACTGTACTTTGTAAAAGAGTCATACATAAATAGATTTTAGAATGCCGCTGAAGAACAAGCGTAAACCAGGCTTAACTCTAGCAATGTCACCCCAACTTCAGGACTGTTTAGTAAGTATCCTTTACTCGTAAATGTATTTGCAGATACAAATATATTCGTGGCATTGGTGACTCTCAGTAGGACTTTGTGACCCTTGATGTCGTCGAATGACATGTATTTCATCTCCTTGCGAGCATTTTTCCGGATGGAATTAATCATGTCCACAGCATATTGCGCAAGTTTTAGTTATAGATTTGGCCAGCATCGGAGTATTAGAAGAGAAATCGAGTATAGCTATGCTTTATGTTGAAACTTATTATTTTCCTCTAAATGCTTGGCTTCATAAGATGTGGGTAGTGTTTATTTCTGCTAAGTTCTTCGTTTCTTCTCCCTGGGTGCTGACACTGTAATACTTCCGCGTATTATTACAATTGAGGAAATGGGATAAATAATGTCTTATACTCTCAACCTGTTAACTAGATTCCATTGTTTTTAATAGCTCTGCGTGACTTAAATTCACATTTAAGTCACGCTTTTCCGTGGCATAGATTGTCAATTATTGCATTGCACTGCGATGAGTGCAGTTCATTATTACACGAGACATCACTTGAGTCTCGTTCGGGCACGGGTAATTGAGAACTAATGACTAACAGAAACATAATTTATTAAAAACAGATAAGTGTATAATTCATCTTATATTCATGCATCTGAATATAAATTGATTCATAACGAACTTAAATTATAGCTAATTACTAAAATTGAACTTTTTTTTCATCTTTTAACTTTTTATCCTTAGACTCATTCCTTATCACCAGACTACATAGCTTCATTTTTAATATAGGAACAATTTAATATTAACGTGAACCACCAATATTAATGCGAACCACCATCTCTTGTAGCACTATACTGTAGTACTGGGGAACATAAGTGACTTCTTTGAATTTTCATCTGTTATATCTATAAATTATAAGCCAATATCTGAATTATTAAAAGGAATGGCCATCTTGGTTTTGAAGATGTTACCCTTTGAATTCGATTACAACTAAATGAAGTTTTGACGGTGAAATTCATAGTAATTGCTATATTTTTATTCCTTTTATTTTATAATAGTATAACGTGTCTAGATTGTACGTAAAGTTCTCGTCCTGGGTCACTAATATAACAAGTGTATGACATCATACAGCATTGAATTGTGAGAGGCTGAAACGAGGACGTCCTTTTCACCTAAGAACCACCTAAGTAGAACACCTAAGAACCACCACGATTTTCCTGGAATTCTGATATCTTTGTTATTTTTTAACACTGAATGGACAGATTAGGCTGCTATTTCTCTCAGCATATTCGCCAGGATCTTTGTACAGTTTGCAAAGGAATATAGTAACATTGCTTAAATTATACGAACCCTTTATATCTCTATGCATGGTTACGCGATTCATATCCTTGATGTGACTTTGGCGACTCGAGATGTTCATATGAAAAAGTGGTTTAATAACCACAGGGACACTCTATCCTATAATTGGCACAAAAGGTCAGAATTCTTAATTTCAACCTTTTCAATTAAACTCCTCCGCCAATAGTTGGTGGATGAAAAAGCAACCTTCAGTCTTATTTCTACTTTGACGAAGGAAATTGCGGCGTGAATTAACGCGCACCTCCATCCATGTTTTTTCCCCGGAGAGAAATTAGCATGCGCATTCACCTATAAATCAGATTTCTTACAGATTGTCTCAAAATCACCGGCTCGGAGCTCGAGCGAGTGTCGGAGTAATCCGACTTGCGAAGGGCACAAGAGAGAGGCGATGACAATAATTACATGATGAGAGGAGGAGAATAAGAAGAGTCTCAATGCTCAATAAGAGGCGGAGTGTGTGGAAGAGGCGGATGGGAGGGGAAGTGGATGGGGGGGGGGGGTTAAGTGCGCGATAGGCTGGCGGTGAGGATGGCGATTTACTCACGTCGCGTCGTCGTCCCCCTGGCGCCATCGCCGGGAACCAATTTTCTCGCTGAATGCATCAACAAAATCACTCTCGGATCGAAACGAGTTTGTCCCACGGGACCTCTTGGTTTTTTGAGTGGGAAAGATATTCCTCCGCAATCATATGCTCTACGGGAGCTCGAAACCAATGCATTTTATCCTAAGTATCCTACACGCTGGGCTTAGATCGATAATTTCAGATTCAGATCAAACGAGTATCAGTACGGCACAAAGTCATGTCAGTCATAGCACGAAAAATATCGTTTTGACCCCGCAATATATCGCTAGAACTGATCATAGGCATAATATAAGACTGATACATTTACGAACTAAGAGGTAAAAAATGAAGTACTTTCTCTCACCATAATAAGGTCAAAAAACGAGATTGGTGCAATTCATGTTACATGGTTCTCCATTCCTCTTCTACACTGCCTCACAGTTTCATGGCTAGTCTTAATACATTCTGACGCACAACCCTGCAGTAGCTTATAGGGAAATATTTATATATATATTGATAAAATTTCTCCGAATCTTTCGAGTAATTCAATGACATAGTTGGCAAGCTACATACTTCAGTACCACCAAAGAGGAACTATTTTAAAAATTTGATTGCTTGGTTGACAGAAGTTAGATGTAGTAGAAAAATTTGTTTGTCATGTTCCATGTTTCTACGGATATATCACGCATGCTAAAAACAGGATACAAACCCACGGCTTTTGGAAATCTAGGTGTTATTTACCTTGGAGGCCAGTTCTTTTGTTTCTGACCAATTAATTTTTGGTGCAAAATTGCCATTTCCTACAACACAACTGTAAAGGCGAAAGTACAACACAATAATTACTCATATCAAGCAGACTTCAGAAAAGATATGTCTATTTTAGTTACAGCGAGTGTTTGTTTTTTGTGATGCTTTTTTGCAGTCGTATTAGCATGCAAGTGCGAAAGAACTTATATTACATCATCGAAACGTGAGCAAAATGAGAATTAAGTAAATAACTTATTGTGTATTTAACTGACTTGGATGTGAGGTGCCCGTTTAAGATATTCTTACCGCGTACTTAGGAATAATTACTGATAAAATTGCTTTCAGCTTGAACCCCCTTACTAACTGTGGAACAGCCACTTTCAATCTGCCCTTACGCAATATCTCATTTAATGCTGTACAGACGTCGGTGGAAGACTGTTATCACGCGGGAGAACGAGGACGTGAATTAATCATTGTCTCGTGAGAGTCCTGCTCTCCTGAGGTCTCCTCGTTAAAGTCTCTCCCTTCTCCAGAGCCTGCTTCCTTCGCTCACTCAGCGTTCGAGACACGTAATTGCGCTGACCTTTTAAGACGTGGGAGATTCACTCCGCGTTCCTCATGCACGCTCATAATCCCCCCTCATTACGTTTTCCCAGTGCTGGATGGATTCTTCACCGTTTTTCCTTGCGACAGCGACCGGTCGTTCGGTCGGTCGGAAGGCGCGAAGAGGGTGTGGCCGGACGTCTTAAAATGATGCGGTACGACGCCGTCGGTGAGGTGAGGGGTGAGGGAGATGCGAGACCAGAGGGGGGAGGGAGGGTGCGTGGTGCTTGTTGGGAGGGCAGAGGCACACGATGCAGGAGCAGAGAGGGTGGGAGAGGAAAGACTTGATCTTGAAAGGGGTCACCAATAATGAAAATGTTAATAGCGTTAACGCGAGGCGAATGTGGGAGTAAAAGCCTTGCTCCATCTTCCGTCGTCCTCTCCTCATCTTTCCCTCATCTCACACTCCTCATCATCCCTCATTTCCTCTATCTGTATTTTTTCTACAAGCGTCCTTTTTCCGAGCGGCTGAACGTTTTTAGCTCAAGATTCTGAAGCACCTCCCATGACGGCAACCGACCAACGAGTCCAGACACGCATCCTGCTTAAGCGACGGACAATATTATCGCTCGCAGCGCTCCGAGAGCCTCACGCTCTCGCTACGGGCGAAATCCGACTCTTCTTCCTCGTCTCTCCGTGATTACAGTCCGGGTGATTATACGGGGAGGCAACACCGTGATCCATCGCGTTTATTAGAATTAGGGTGGTCACTCACTCACGAGTGGACCTCCCGTGCCACCGCACTCGACGCTTTGGCTAAAGATCCTCAGACGCCGCACCTTCACCACTTATATCCAACCCCACGCCTCTGATTTTCGCAATTATGACACTCTCCACGGGTAATTTTGTGAATTATCTTTCTGTTCTCAATGCGGCCGTGGATGTGAATTCCCTCAAGCATCCAATCTGGCCCGACTGCGTTTGGCATCTTGTTTTGTTTTTTGACATTTTAGTCTTCGCATCCATAATGTGGGAGTTTATTTCTGGCGATGAATCAATTTTCCAGCCTCGAGATCTATAAACTTTGAGAATCTTTAATTTTTGCTCGACAAATATATCGCCATAAATTTGAATAGACAGATAACTTGAAAAAATTACTAACTGCTTCCTACTTAAATCAAAATAAAAATATTTTTAATGCATAACTACCATTTTCAATTTAGTGTTCATCATGAAGAATATTATCGGTGCCACTGGATGTTGACAATAGTCTTAGAATGCATCTGTTCTTCCTTAATGCTAAAAATAAATTTAAAATTCTCCAGAGTGAATGGCTGGTTTTTTTGACTCGCAAAAAATAAAAATTATCGCAAAAATAAAATTGATAAGTAGATTCCGCTCTTTTAATGTATGGACGTAAGGTCTGGCACTCGAGGGAGTAGTTAAAATGATATTCATGGCCTGTACGACTTCTCCCTTGAATGGTTGGAATAAAATAACCTAGTAATTTTCCACACGGTTTATTGTCCTCGAGCGGTTTCAACGCAAAAGCGTCATTTTCAAGAGGTTACAAAAATTAGGTATGGCTTTTGTGTCATTTTATTCTGTATGAGTACAACTAATATTGTGATGACATTTAGTAGAATCCTCTTTAAAACGCCAGAAAACCCAGTTACCATGTGGCATGGCGATGATCATTAGCGCTCTGATCCTACCTTGAAGAGGGACAGCTGTCAAAAAATGGGATAAAAAGTCGACTTTATATTTCCTGACCTGGATGGCAAACCTACCTATCAGAAGAGAAAGAAGGGAAGAAGCGTAACTGGAGAAGAGGGAGGGTTTGGGAAATACCGCCTCGTGTTTTGCGGAAAAGACCCCAAGAGGGTCGGGTTTGAAAGATGAAAAATTGGGAGGGATATAGAACAAGACATAATTCCGAGAAGTTTACCCAAAACCTTTTCTTTAACACACTCATCCGCCGACTCTTTCTCAACTTATCTTTCACTCTTCCTTTGTAGTTGGTCATCATATCATTAAGAGTCATCGGCCTTATTTTTAAAAAATATTTATATTATGTTCAAAATTCCGGCAGCAATTCCATCGTATATATTGAAATATGAAAAGGGAACGATGTAAAGTTTGCTATTTGCTTCGAGGTGCTTTCTACCCATGGCTAATTCAATATGTTCAATGAATGGTATATTCAATATGGGTTAATCTAGCCAAATTCGTTGTAAGAATGATTTTAAATGTACGTCTTCCTTAGGCCTCAATAAAAATGGGTAAAACTCCTTCCCTAGCAATCTGAAAGTACAGGTTTGAATAATGTTCGAGTGTGTTTTTCACAATTCAAAACTAGGCTGAGGGTTTTCGTCTATTCATATTTACTTTTCGGTGATTGCTGAAGCTGAGGGTTATACAAGAATTCTGAAAGCTAATTTTTTTGTTCTTTCAAGTGTAAATTCGTGAAACTGACGGAAATATATTTCAAAACCATAACTTTGTTTTGCTCAGGATCTTTTGGATGTGAGGATGAGAGTGGATCTTTTGCTCAGTTTATTTATTCCCTCTGGGATATTTGTCTAAAGTCATATTTTAGCCTGTATCGTCAAGTCGAATATGATGCCTTATTGGTCACAAAATTGGTACATAAATTTTGAAAAGTGCAGACTAATATTAATTTGATGAATAATTGTGGTGGCAGCTAAAATATATCCTCTGTTGGATAAGATCGCTGATCAGTTAAACAAGGTTTAAGATGACAAACGTAGCTTCAGTAAATTACACAAATCTGAAGGGAGGAAGTAGACTTAGGTGTGAGCTTGGTGTGAAAAATTGCTTCACGATAGAGGGTGAGAGAGTAGGGTTCGGTTACAGCAGATGAAGAAGAAAGCACGTTTCCCCTAAGCCCACCCAAAAACATAATCTCTCCTAGATTCATCCCCTGCCATCGTTACCTCCTCTTTCACACTTCACGGCCTCCAGAATATTTCCCGCCTCACACCGCGCGGCGCTCCACAACACCCGAGGGGCATCCATCCCCACCGCTCCGCCCCCCGATACCTCCCCGACAGCCTTCCCTCGAAAAACTCCCCATACTCTCGGCCTCTCCAACTCATAATCCCCCACACCCCATTATCAAACCTCATCCAGTCTGGAGGCGCCGCGAGGCAGCCATGGCACCGTGTGGGGTCCTACACCCCCCTCCTCCCTCCCTCCTTTCCCTTCAATTTCATCCCCACTGCCACCCCCTGCCACCAACCTCTCTCATCCACAACTCCCCCATTCACCCCATCCTTCCTCCCTTCTCCCCCCTCTCTATCTCACTCTCTCTTCATCCATGACGCCTACCTCCGGCATCCACACCCCTAATCTTCTCACCTTTCTAACCTGGATCGCAAAGAGTTCCACGTATCAGCCTCAACCTCCTCCAATCTCATCCTATCCTCGTGATTGGAATTAACACGGCGTCGGTGATCGTGCATTTCGCTATCCAGCCTCTCTCTCTCACACACTCTCTGGGGGTCGTTAAATAGCCCGTGTTTTGTGTGTGTGTGTGTGTGTGTGTGAGAGATGGCTGGTTCCTCTTTCCCATCCCTAGGAGCCAGTCAGCCAGACTTCTGTCGGGAGGCAATTACCCCGACGACGCCGAGTTTCTCTCCCCCACCGCCCCCTCGTGGTGCCTTAATTACCCTCCAATCTTGGGCGATGATCTCAGCGGTCGCGCGTCCCGTCGCGAGACGGTGTTGCTGTTTCGGTTCGAGCGTCTCCGTCGATTTTTTTCTTTCTTTCCGTCCTCCCGTCCGATTCCTCTCGTCTCCCTCTCTCTCACGTGATACGCACCTTCCTAATTTGCCCTCCTCCTCTCCCCTCCCCAATCTCAGCCCCACGACAACCCCGGCGAAGATTTTCGCGTACTCGTTAGTGCTTGTGTTTGTCTCCGCTGGTAACGTCACGCTGTCGTCATTTCTTGCGACTGATTACTAATATGTGACGACAGACTGATTGTGGGTGATCAACCGTGTTGGTCAATAGAGAATCGATGGCTCATCCACACATATATTTAAGCTGTGCTGGTACCTTTTACTATGAATTCCAGCACTTTTAACCTATCAAATTTACTATAAAAGTAATGAATTGACTCAATGTTAAATCTTAATAATGGCATTTTAACAAAAAAATAATTATTAAGTTTGCTCGACACAATTATAAAAACGTTTAATGCGGTCGTTAACGAAAAAGTTAGACATACAATTCACTATTGACATGCTATTTATTTTCTTTGCAAGTACTTCCACCGTACTAGATAAGTAAATTTAAAGTGACAACCTTGTGCCCCTCTGTGTTACTATCTTTTTGCACAAAGGTCCATCTGGGTTTGTTACAGAAAATGAACTGTCCAAACAGTATTAAGTATTTTCATTTTTTTAGCACCTTTGCAATGTGAACGCCCCCTTCAAGTAATCTTGTCTAACTCATTAATAGTACGTGAAATTGGAAGGAGCGCATGGGTCGCCCACGAAGACGACCCGAAATGGCGTCTTAGAGCCACCTCAATTTTTCCATTTCAGAGATATAGAAGAATTTTTCAGCCATTTGATAGCTATTTCATGTTCTATCATTGAAACACCATTTGGTATGTTTCTCATGGCCTCCATTGCAGACGTCGCCGCCGAGTGATTTTATCAAACTCTTGTCAAATATGCGGTGTCATAAGAAGCAATTGACCACTACTCAAAACGGCGTCTACATTCATATAACAGTCGCATCAGATCAATTTCTTACACTTTTATTCTCTAGAGTCCACTTTTGAAAGACAGACTTGGCCTGTGATTTATAATTAATCACTTCGCTCTATGACAATGAATTTTGTAAATAATGTCAAAGTAGCAAACATTTCTTGAATTTTATTCATACACTGGTGCGAATGATTTTGTGACGTATTTTAATTACTGAAATACGAGTTAGTGCTCGTGTACTCTGCTGTTCTTGCAGGTAAAGTTGCACGTGACGTGACTTGGTGGAATTTTTTCTCGGCTGGTTCGATGGTGTAACGCTGAACTGAGAGCATGCATTAGAAACTTGTAAATGGCATCTTGGCCACAGAGTTATATCATTCATACAGAGGGGCGCAATAGCCAAAGACATGCTTCATTATTATCCACCATATGATCAAAAATAATTCAAACATGACGTGTAAAGGCTTGTAACTGGGAAAACCAAATTTTACAGAGCACATGCGTCAATCGTTTAATTGATCGGGGAATTTTGGCTTCTCTCTGGCCATTTTGTCAATGCTTCGAGTTTTTTTTTCGAAACGTTTTTTATCAGTGATTTCTTAAAATTGACGCCCCAAAACTTTTCATTGAAGGAGCATCAATTTCTCTTGTTTTCCATTACCTTCACTGTTGTGGTTGGTCATGCGGTGACTTGAAAACTCCTCCTTGACCATGTATTGGACCACTGAAGTTTCTGAAAATATTGCAAATATTAAGTTTCCTCTGTATACCCAAAAGAGTTATAAGGAAAGATTTCAGAATGTGTGGTATTTATGCTCATTTTTTTAAGCTGTCTGATGTTGAAATATATTAGTAACTTTGAATTTTATTGCAATCATAAAAAATGGAATCTTGCCCTACTTAATCCAGAGATCTGATTGGCCGCATCCTCGTGGAACAGTAATGATTTATTTAGAAAAGCGCAAAATGGAATTATTTCCAAAAGAGAATTGCACAGTTCTAAAACTGTATGTGCAAGTGGCGCACGATAGCCATAGTAGGTGAATCATTTTTCGCATAAAGAAAACGGGCCTAGTCATTTGGGGTAAATTAGTGATGATATTTCTCTTTCGTGGTGGAATAAACAGTAAACTTCCTCATATGTATTTAAATGGCACGGCGTGCTTCATTTCTCTGTGTTATATGATTATGCCACAATCTGGTGAAACGCTTTGCGGCATTCAATAACATTTGTAGAATGTTACTGTTTTCATTTATCATGAAAATCGACAACGTCCACTAGTCCAACCTGATACAGTTACATTTATGGTCTCTTTCTACATTTGTATGCGATGCTTCCGTTTACGTACAGCTAGAATTCTGCGATGATTGATTTATATAAATAATAAGCCTTGGCCATTTACAGTCGCTCAGTTGAGTTTTGCTTGTAACATATACATAAATTAACAATTGACGTATTCATTTAGCCGTTGGAGAGACTAACCGAGTTATCATACCTGTGTTTTTTCTGGACACTATTTGTTATTTTTTGCAAAAAAACTATTCTCTTTTATCATGTTGCTTCCAAAAATCTCACCAACATTTGTAATAAACTGAAATGTGTGAAACGCTTTTGGATGATTTATGAATACTGAGCCGCAAGGTAGCATTGTCATTGGGAGGATAATGCTTCATAAATTGCTACCTGACACTAAAGCGCTGATTTTATACATAAAAACCAGAATCGTAATAATAAGCAATTTGTTAATGATTATTTTAGCTGGAATAAACTCCTCAAATTAAAGTTGTTTGGATTGGTCCGGATGAGTTCCGTAAGATCAGTGAATAGGAATAAGCCATTATATGCCTAGCTAGGTAATAATTTATGAGAATTGTTGCTTTTTCTGGAAGTGTGAATCATTGACACTTTTCCTTAGAGCTTGTTGGATGGCTGTCGTTTCAGTCAGCAGATAAATTTCTCATTTCATAAAAATATAAGAATCCGCTAAATCTCTCTCGAAACAGGAAAACCTTTCATATGGACAATTATTTTAAGAACTCATTTCATAAGTGTTTCCTTCTCCGTCTTTGGGGCCACAACCAATTATAGGAATGGCCCGGAAGATCCAAGCGAGCCTTAATCCTCTAAAAGGCAGGTGTTTCCATTGAATCAGATATATTTCAGTTTTTATTGGACATTTCAACGCCATATTGGAGGTCTCTGGGGATGAAGGAATCCGGCCATTTCCGCGCTGCTAGAGCGGTGAAATATTGAGCGGTAAGATTTGTGTGGAAATGCAGAAGGCCACCACAAGTGGAAAACTTAATTGGACCTACCTGTGCACATATGGCATCGTCCATCATAACCTTGAGCATTTTATCCTGAATGTTTGCTCGTAAAATAACTCAAACAGAGAAGGGAACAGTTGGATATGGTCTATAATGGGTATAAATGCTCTGGGCCAATAAGGGAAAACGACGGGAAAAGTAGAATAGTGACTTTTCCATGGGAAAACGAGCAATGGGAACACTATTGGCCAGCTTCGTGGTAATTCCAAAGCAGATGAATTCGCTAGAAAAGAATTGTTTAGCTTCCTACCATCTTAGTTATTCGAGAAATCGTCGATATTTTTTCTCCTCTAGCATCCATTAAATGCGCAGAACATGACTTGGTTTGTAATGGAGACGTAGAAAGTATCTAATATTCTCCTTCAATTGTATTTGAAATGAATGAGCTCTTTACCTTATGGAAGGAAGCCACTAATCTCTCGATTTTGTAATTTTTTTATTTTTTGCAGATGATGTTGACTATATTATTATAGGCTAAGTATTTAATTTCAGCGATTAAAACATATCAAGCTGATTGATTCGACATAAAGAGAGCAATGAGCAGTTTAACTATCTAGCCCATAATTGATGCAGTTGATAAATGTACCATAAGACTGAGTTGTCAAAAAGAAAATGAGTATAGCGCTTGAGGAAAAGCATATGTGCCGCGGTAGGTAAGCCAATGAAATTAGGTTACGTATTTTTCTCAAAATTCCAAGAAAAATCTACAAAGAGGAATCGTTATTTTCGTCCATACATATGAGGTAGAACCTTTTGAAGACTTATTGTTCGCCTTTTTTCCGTGTAAAGTTTAGAGGTGGAAGAAAACAGTGGTAAATTGTGACATTATGACTACACTATTATATCTGGTAAGTTTTTTGATTGCAATGGAGATGTAAAAATAAGGAGAATAGAAACTTTGGTATTATTATGAGTTTAAGAAATATTCAAACAAAGTTAAGAAAATACCAACAATTAGAAAATAAATAGGAATGCACGATTACAAATAAAAATGCATTACGGAAAGTGGAGTCAATGATTTGAATACTAAGCAAGCTGTAATTGGGCCTAGGCAGTGATAAATGATTGATAAATGCTATAACATAACTCATAGTAATGTTACTTTTTAGTACCCCTTCAATTTGCATGCCTGTTTTAAGCGGCCACCGCTGGGCTCATGAGATGATGGCCGTTTAAGAAGGTAATTGCTGAAGGGAGGGAAAATATGCATTGCTTATATGCATGAGATATTCATTCTGTTCCCAAAAAAATGCAGTCGTTTAGAGAGGTGATCGCTTTAAATAGGTGGCCGCGGAGCTGGTTTCAATGTATAAACCACTAAAGAAGAGTCGTGATGAAAATTTCTGCATCAGCATAGAAAGGTACTAAACTCCAGGCCAGAGAAATCAAAATTGTTATAGTTTAATTACATAGAGCTATGGCATTATATATTATCAAGCTACGTGGAGTGAAAGTTGATTAATTTAAGTATGCCCTTTCTTCTGCAAGGCCCTTTTCATACGAAGTACTTAATTAAGTAGTTTAATGCATCGGTATCGGAGGAACCCGAGAACTATTTTAGTGGACACTAAATTTCCTACCTCTCATTTAGGCTTTGGCACAGTCATTCTAGCAATATTCAACTTTACAAGAAGCAATTTACGTTGTAATCCATCTATCTGAAGAGTCTCCTGTGAAATGTCTTTTAAAGTGTGCACTAGTGCCCATATTTCGCCGAGCATTCGACTGACGTTAAAGGCTCCACCAAACTCTTGTTAAACTCCAGTGTTTTGAAGTGAAAGGAGGAAAAAAGTGACGGAAGGAAGTCGTTTAATTGATGAATCTGATTCAGGCACGTGCACGGAGAACTGGAATGCAGGAAAAACCGGAGCGGCGGAGGGAGTTAACATTATTGGGGAAGGACAAAGGAAGAGCGCTTTGGGATAGAGGTGGGGAATTGATGGAGGAGAGAAAATGGAAATGTTTGCTAAGGTGGGCCGGGAAAGAAGAGCGGTGTATATGGCGTTTTGAGTCATTCGAGGTGGGCTTTTCAACACGACCGCCAAATTAGTTCCTCACTTTTTGTCTCCTCTTCTCCTTGTGCCCTCCCGCCTCCCCTACTCAACCCATTAAGGCTCATGACGAAACATCCTTTTTCGCCAGAAACCATCAATTCAAAACAAAGGGAAGGTGACGCATGTTTTTGTCCGCCTTGCCTCCCAAAATATGGTTTTTGTTTCTTCGAGGCTTGATCATTACGCCTTCATTATTATTTGTCATTGCATACCTCCATCACGATTCCTTTATGAGACAGGTTTTTTCAGAGATAGGTACCTAATGTTTAAGCGTTTTTAATCAACTCAGAGAGTATCTTAGTTCTCGTGTAAGTCCTAAAGTTTGTAAATTCGCTGTTTCTTGTTTTCCTTATGAATATTGCCCTGAATAGAAGCGTCATCGTCGCGTTTTTCCTTCACTCGAAAAGCATGGGAGTGTCACCTTATTAGATACGTATTCTGAAGGATGTGAAACACTTGCTTTAATGAATGTAACTGCACCGGGTTGTACGCGTTTAAAGTTGTCTAAATACATGCCTAATTAAAAACTAACGCGCTCATAACAAATGCATTACCAGTACTTGACTTTTTTCAGCTTGGAAGCATATATCTACCATGAATTAACTTCTACCTAGTAGTATTAGTTATATTTTGCCGAACTAAAGTATAACAATTCATTTAAATGCATTCAAAACGGACTTCAAAGGCCCGCGGGATCCTGTACCATCCGGTATGCGTATTTTGTACCTAGGCAATCTTTTTGGGACGATAAATCCTATCGACAGAAATCGATCTTCCTAACCAGACATTTTTTAATATTCCTGAATATAAAATTAACAATATCTCCAGGATGTCAATCCTATACTTTTTAAAGTAAGGTTTTTACTATCAGGATATTTATCGGATAAAATATTCCATCTGTAACACTATCTATCCTTGGAAGTAGACCGATTACTTTGATCTTCGTCAAAGAAGTCTATGTTTCAACAAGTTTTTTGCTGCATCTTACATCTCTTCGAAATAGAATTTTGTCGGAGCAAAAAGGACTTCGTCGAAAAGATTAGCCGGATGTGAGTATACGGTCGGCTCCGCAATTTTCTCATAATTACTGACGTGTCACGTCTGAATTAAATAAAAATGGACAGGCAGCTGATTAACCCGGCATCTCATGGCCATCCCAACAAGCGCATTTCTGGTTACTTAAACATGTTGTAACGATGGTGAACAAAGCTAGTCGTCTAATAAACGAGTCTTTTGTAACCTCGAGATTTCTTCAGCGGGTGAATCTATGAATATTTTGAGAATTTCCCATGGCGAAATTCATGCTTTTTTCGGGTTGATAATTTACATAATGATTTGGTCAGAGTATAAGATGCAAATATTTTGTAATTAAGTGGTCCCATTAAGGATGATTATGAGATAACTACTTTATAGATAACGCAGCTAATAAGATATTTTACGTGATCTACGTAGAATCGGTTTTTTACGGAACTTAAACTCTCGAATAGGAGATTGGTGCTAGAAGTGAGTCATTTTTAGTAATCGTGAGATCACCAAGCGTGTTTATAACGTAGGATTTTGTTCGTACTGGACGTATATTGAAGCTTTTTTATTGACACATGGACATAGATGTAGTTCTTTCTCCACATAACCCTGCTTGGTTAAGATTGTGTCAGTGGAAAGTGAGGATTTCCAAAACTTTTTAAGAGTCAAGTGCATTCAATGACGCTTAAATCAAATAAAACTGCTGTGATGTTTATAAGAGTATGATACAGGAAACTAAAAAGATCAACAATATGCAAAAGAGTTTCAAGAAATTCTGATTACTTACCTTGCTGTCAGGATTGTTACGCCAAGATGACAGAGTGCAGTGAAGAGATGGTTTACGCTATGCTGTCATGTATATAACACATACGTCAAAATTAGCTGTTCCGCAACCGAGAATTTTAATCTCTTGAAAAACTTTCAAAGAGCAGTTGCCTGCTTTTGCTGTGTCTATCAGTTTTTACGAATTTACCAAAACTTTTCTTACAAATGTTTGAATTATTGCTCTTATAACAACTTTATATTATCACACTATTGCAGACATTTCGCTTTTCAAAAGTCCTAATGGTAAATTTTACATAATATTGCCTTGAGTGTTAAAAATGAGGTGTGTGCGGCTGGTTGCATTATCATTAAAATCACTTAAATTTATTAAAGCCTTAAAATGAACGATGTAAACTGAACGTGACAGTCGATCCGCAGTAGTAAAGTATAGTGGTATCCTCTCTACTTCATTAATATATTCTGAAAGTAATGAGGATTTTTAAAAGAAGATCAAAGCGTTGCCGGAACACTGCACAAAAGAAATGGGCAAAAAGTACTGTTATTCGGTACTGCCGGGAAATATTTGAAATCGGTATTGCCATAGGGACCGGTATCCATCCGGTGGCATAGTCGTAGACCGCCAAGGGAAAATAACTGATTGACGACAATGCGTAATTCTGGAATATGTAGACATTAACAGATGCTTACTGGGAGTTTTAAAATATTACACTAAAATTTCAAAATATTTTAATTAATTAAGTTTCTTTAGATAATATATGGTATAAAGTTTAGAGAAAATTCACATTGAATGATACATATATCTTCTTACGAAAACAAAATCTATACGTTTTCCAATGAAACGACCAGACATTGAACTATTTTACTGTTTGAAATAAACTGATGAGTTGTTAATACTTAGTAAGTATAGGGAATCCAGTAATGTGACACTAATGTTGATGAACTGTTAAATTGAATCCTTTGCCACTTATAGAAAAATGGACCCTGAAAGCCTAAATTTATACATGTGCTATAGTGAATTATACTGAGGGTCGGATTACAAATGGCACGGTGTGTAATAATATAACAGCTAGCATTTACCAAGATTTGAATATGCATTTACTTCAACATTTTCTTGACAATATTTATAATTTTTATCCTCCCTTCAGAAAAGAATTCCTTCGTAAGTACTGTCATAAACAGCAATGTTATTCATCATGACCGAGTCACACGAAGCAATTCACTGTGCAATCTGAAGAATGAATGGATGTGCAGGAAAAATTGTGTTTCGTTAAGCGAGAACTTGCTAGAATGACAGCGCGAATGAATTGGCTAAAGACAAAGAAATCCGGGCCAGCGTTTTCTCAATACCTGCACGTCAAACTCTGCCATTAACTGCCTTGAGAAAAACGGCCGTAAGACTTGTGATTATTGCTCTTCTAGTACGTACATGGAAATATACAAGTATTTTCTAATAAAGAGGAATACAGATTATCTTTAAGTCAATGGCTTATCATTAACGTTGCGTGTACCTAAAACGGATAAAACAGGAAAAAGTACATCAAAAAGACTTCCTGATTCACAATCAACCAAAACAACCACTATGTATATCTTATGTGAGGCCATCCGGGAAAAATTGCTGTATTCGCAAACGTAAGTGGAATAGATGCTAATGTTGAGCTTGATAAAACATCTTCTTACTTCTAAAACACAGTTTGTTCATTTAAATGCTGAGAAAATGATGTTTTATTGATATTTGCCAATCCTTTACGAGGTAGCCCTTATGTATGTAATCTGCATGAATAAAAAATGGTATTTCCAAGAACTTATGTATATTCTAAATATACTTTTGTGCCATGTGGACACCAGTTGCATCGGAATGCACTAAAAATTCACTGAAAATCATTATCACTGACGTAAGAACGACGCAATCATCGCAGTACAACTATCAGCTCATTTGTCTTGGAACACCTAGATGAATGGAATAGAATTGGGATTATTTTAGAATTTAGTAAACAGCTGACTTTTCATAGTAAAATTTTTTCTTATTATTTCAATTCAGGTAGAAATTTTTGGTATTTGACTGAACTGATTTCTAAATTTGTTAGTAATGCTTTTTGGCTCTTATTTCGAGAATATTCTTGGCAAAAAAAAACTAATTCATAAAAATACTGGCCTCTATCCATGTGTATTTTGCAATCAACTACTGTGTTTTAGAGACGACTAAAACATTTTATGATGTATTTAGTGTCTTTGTATCCGCATAAAACCTACAAGACATTTCAAATATCCGAAGCTCGTGGCTATTCGGTGAGTGGATTGATAACCTAAATATGGTAAAAATATAATGCATTTGGGGACTCTGGAGATTTACGTAGCTGGATAGAGTTGACCATTTTACTAACGACTTTTACATACAAAGACACAGCTGTTTGAAAAATATGAGAGAATTTTTATTTTTCAATTCAACAGTGCGTCGGTGAATAAAAAGATTTTTAACTTAAGAAAACAATTGTGAAATAACTTCACAATTACAGCATCACTTCTGCAAAGGCAAAACTAAACTATTATCTAGCTGATACGTCTCCTAAATAATAATTAAACTCAAGATCTCTCGATTAGCCTTATAGAATGTAAAGTTAGTCAATGTACTTCCCCCTTAATTTCTCTACAAAAACTATAATTAATCAGACACAGGAAGCTGGAAGAGCATATCAGATTTTGACCTAAGTTTGGTAGATTTCTCTGATTATTCTATCGTAGTAAGTTGCCAGTGACTTGCTTGTAATTTAATGCTCATGGCAAAATCTTCATCACTTAATATAACCTTTGGTTATTGATGCACGAATTGGTGAGTTTGGCGGGCATCGGTAAAAAATTTGCAAATATATTTGTAGTTTTCCTGAGGATGAATGTATCAGTTCGATAGAGATGTGCTTGGAGGTATTTTGTCGACATTAAAAGTCAATTAGTGCTGTTGAAGATGGTTAATAAAGCATTTTGTAGGATGACTTGCACTTGAGCTCTCAATTTACTTAATTAAAATAGCCTTATATGTATTACTCATGATGAAGTGAGGTATAATGTAAGTAAGAAAAAAAACTACTTGCAGATGTGCACAGATTACCAAATGTAAAAATAGTAAAAATTAAATATTGACGATAAAATTTGTGAAACTATCAACGGAAAGGAAAATATCACACATCAGTTGACAGTTTTGTACTGATTATGTCAGTTTTACGTTCATATTGAAACTTCATATAAATGGACAGGGAAATGTACTGGTGTACCGATCGGCATTACCGGGACAAGTATTGCCTATAAATACTCTTTGGTTAAATACCGGTAAATACTTTATGTACTATCTATGCCTACTGGAAAGTTGAAGTTTTGTTCTTAGTTTGAAAAAATACTGCAAATTGGATGGCATAATATGAAGTAAGTACGGAAGTCAAGCGACAGCGCTTTGGAAACAATATTTCATTTTGATATAATATGAGCAAGTTTGAAGTATATTGAAAAATAATTCTATTTTAAAGGTTTTGATCCTAAATGCAGTGTATAATGAAATTTGTTAAATCTCAAATTTATAGGATTTTATCAATTGACCGTACCACATTATTACTTTCCATGGTTGACGGGATGCCGACTAAGCAATCATCGCGGCTTGCCTAAGGATTTAAAAAAGGTGTTTGTAGCCTAGTATAACATCCTGTTTTGTCTATAGCATAATTTTCAGGTTGAGTTAACATTGTCATTTTTTTCATCTTGCTCCGGTCATATTCTATTTTTTTTATAAAGTATATTTTACGACGCGTTTTCTCGCCCAAACGGTAAAGCCGGGTGTATCTCATCCATGGTGAGCATCATCTCCATCTGCATACAACCTTTCTAGCTGACACAGGTACATGTTGGAGGAGGTAAGTGTAAAGAATATTGTTTTGGGAGGTGTTATGGTGAAATATATAATGGTTTGTGTAAAGTGGGGCTCAGTTTTAATTATGGTCACTTATTGTGCGTGGAAGGAATGAATTTTGGTACCAATTTGTCCTGTAAAGTATCTCTCTCATTTTATCGCTTCTGTCGGACCTAGAGATGTGGTGAGGCACCGGAATATTCTCTATGTCGCTCTGAAACATACTAATTCTGAATTTCTCAAGCCACCTAAGCCTAGCGTGTAGCCTCCGAGTCTCAAGGAGCTGCCACATTAACCCCTCTAAAAGCTGTGAAACACCGTATGTTCGCTCGTATCATTTTTTCACAAAGCACCTAGCTTTCTCATTTATTCTATTGATATTGTTGTCAAATCTTTCTGTACAAGATCCCAAATGATCGCGGCGTATTCGAGGTGTGGCCAAACCAGAGCTAAGTAGCACCTCTGTCTGTCGGACCTAGAGATGTAGTGTGGCGTCGAATTGATATTCTCTGTCGTGACTCACTTTGGCTATCGTTAAATTTGTAGCTTTCTGAAAATAGAAACTGGAAGTGAAAATTGAGTTTGAATAAAATTTTTCAACTTGTTTTGCCGTTCTCTCACCATCTTGCCGCGATAAAGGAAATGGGGACTCTTTCTAGCAATTCAGAATCTTGATTCCCAAAAGAAAGGTTTGATCATTTCCACTAGAACTGCCAATGCACATGAGTTTTCACTGTCAAACAAGAATTCAAGAGGGCTTCCTCACTTCGGAACAAGACTTTAGGGCACCTTTTCCTACATCCTCACGTTCATTTGGAGGTGAGCTAAAACGCACATGACCCATTTGAAATAGCTGTTTATGAAACCTACTTTTCATTCGAAGATTACACCAATTTACGGGTGCATTAAATAAAGTTTTTGAAGCCGTTCAGGCGCTTTCGGGTCATCTCAATGAGCTGTAGATGTGTAGCCGCATTAATATGGTCGAGGAAGATCGTTTTTGTCCGCCATATGCTGAGTCTTTTCGGTTTCTCGGTCTTCAACCTTTCCAATATTAACATGGCTTCGTCTCCCATTGTGCAGCCTTTGATGACCTTTTTGCGACTTTTATGGCGTTAATGGTCGATTCATATTTGAATGGAGTCATTAATATATCTATGCCACGGTAATGTGCTAAAATGCTGCGTACCCACTTTCTCGCATGGAACCAAGAAACTTTCTCTACTCCTTAGATCCATAAAAAAGTTTGCTCGACCATCAAATTTTATTTAAGTCCTCAAGAGGCACTTTTTTCTAATTCCAACATCCACTCTTGGTATATTTCAGGTGCTTTTGAAGTAACCATTTCTACTTTGTAACAATGGCGAGCTTCCTTTTAAAAAATGCTGAACTTTGTATAGAGCAGTATCAATCGAAATCAGGTAACATTTCAGTGAAGTTAAAAATATTCTAACATTACCAACAATAAAATTATAAAAGATCGTAGGCTTTCCCGGCGAATACTATAGATAAATAGTTCTCGGGTTTGGCACCGGGTAAGGCTGTTTAAGGCCAACGTTTCGATGAGAAACTCACTCATCGTCATCAGAGCTAAGACTGACTCAAGTACATTTTACGACGCGTTTTCTCGCACAAACGGTAAAGCCGGGTGTATCTCATCCATGATGAGCATCATCTCCATCTGCATACAACCTTTCAAGCTGACATGGGTGCATGTTGGAGGGGGTATTAGGACGCTAGCCCTGTAAAAGTGTAAAGAATATGGTTTTGGGAGGTGTTATAGTGCAATATCATCATCAGGGCTAAGACTGACTCAGTCTTAGCCCTGATGACGATGAGTGAGTTTCTCATCGAAACGTTGGCCTTAAACAGCCTTACCCGGTGCCAAACCCGAGAACTATTTATCAATAAAATTATGTCTTCGTATTTGATTGCATAACAGGATAAAAGATTCCTTTGCCTTTTTAGGCACTTTTGGTGGTATTCAGTTGCGATTATTTGAATCTTTCAGAAACTTTTAAGATTTGAGAGATTAAGATGAGAAGGTGATGACAGTTAAGGAGGCATCAAAATATTCTTGATTGAGTCGATATTTTTATTTTGTTAAATAAAAAATAACCTATGTATTTAAGCTTCTCTTCTATACTCTAGGTAAGGAAGTTGGATTAGTTTTACTCCCCGCGTGTCATAATGTAAATAGATATACTTGTAATATATTGCCAGTTTAGGAATCTAGTATACACGTAGGAATCAGTGTTAAATTTAGCCTACTCATTGTTTCCATTGCAAATTTTGTAATTGTATGGGGTGGACAGAGTCTTACACCTTTTGTCTTAAAGAGAATGGTAACAATGTTTACAGATGATTTAAGGGGGAGATACTTTTTAAAACGTAGAAACATGTTTTCCTCAAAAATCACTTCTTTACAGTCGGTTTGGATTAACTTAGCTCTCCATACACTGAAAGTAATTCCCGGAGTTTCTTTCGGGATTAAGTCATGCATCACACTGATTCTCTGTGTATACCGTTTTTCGCGTTACCAGTTCAATCCATTTCCAGAGCCAGCCTCCTGAAATGATCAACTGGTTTATGTCAAGGAGCGTTCTTATTACTGGGGTCTCGGGAAAATAAAACGCTAAGAATGTCGTGGACAAAAAAACTAATAATTCATTTGATTATTGTAGCGAAAGACACGAGGAAGAATACAATTGCCCTTTGCGAAAGCTTGTATTTTTTGTCACGAGGGTAACATTTAAATGGCGGACATGATGAATGCCAACCTCCCGCAGAGCGAACGCTCCCTTCCCCGCTCGATCGTGGAAAACTACGCTCTTCGCTTCGGCATTCCGCATTAGCGGTTGTCTTGACTCGTTTTTGTATTCTCTCGCTCGCCTAAATGCCGGTCGTTTGTCAGGCTGAATGATTCTCGGTTCCCTAATGAGTGGAATTACTCCGGTCTCTCGAGTGGAAGCATGATTGCACAATTTGATATAGCGCTGGTCGTGAGTAGAGAGACTGTTTCTCTTTCTGAGATTGATTCTTCGTTGAATACTGGTTTCTCTTAGTCGATGGTAAAGTTTTGATATAGTTCAGGATCTTGTTTTTGTCATAACTAAGTGCTATGGAAAGAGTGCTTCGAATTTTCTTTTATTTATAAGGGTTACATCTCGAGAAAACATCTTGGCATATCAATAGATTCAGAGAAAATATTGTTTCTCATTGCAAGACAAACAATTCAAATTATGTGTCTTTAATACAAAAGCAGTAATTTATAGGAGAAATAAATTTCACGAAGATTATTACCCAAACTATTCTATTGTAAAAGACGAATGTAATTCCATAAAAATGCGACTTAATACTTTGGACAAGGGATCAAGGTTATGTTGTTTCATAAAATTTCATAATCGGAAATTAGTTTCATGATTTAAAAGTACTTAGGTATGCAAATTCCAAAATTTTTCAAATACTATGAGAGATTGATCTGCTCAACACATGAAGCTACTTCATGTGTAGATCTTGTTCACCTTCAATAGGAGTTAAAACATTTAATACTGAGTAGCAGAGGTATTATCGGCCTGCCCTACATCTAACGCATCCCTGTATTTGTATCAGTTCAGTTAACTAAGGATTAGCATTACTTGAACGAGATCTTTGTCATAGGTGAAATGCCAAGGAAGATAAATAAATACAAATGCCCTCAATAAGAACAATAACGAGTTGACTATCCATTCCTCGTAGAAGTCATGGGCAAATTTACTCGTATTTTCCCCTCATTTTGGTTTAAATCAAGGCTGAGATGAATCTCTTGAAACGCCGTGAAAACCCTCTTTAAATTTTAGTTTCATTTCTTTGGACCAAACCTATCTTGTTCTCCCATCAGAGAGGCAAATTATTCTCATCTCTAAAATAAAACATTTCCCTTTCACCTTGGTGCTCTTCTTGAGGCTGATTTCCCTTTCCCAAGCCTCTCAAATTCCCCCTCCCTCTCTCGTTTTCATCCTGTTCCCTGTTTCCCTCCGCCTTCCCTCCACAGCACATGCCATCTTCTACCTCCGACTCACAGGGTAGTTCCCAACTGTCCCTACTCACCCCAATCCCATCGCCAGCCCAACCCCACCCCTCGCCCCGAACCCCCTCATAACTCACCCGCATGCGTAAACCGACCTGATGAAGACGTCATTCCAGATCTCCTGGACCACCTACCATACCTGCTTACCACCTCACACACCTATTCTCCGCCTCCATATTCTCATTTACCCCCAATTCCTCTTCCTCTCCTCTTCTCTCTCTTTATACCTCCGTCGTCTCTCGCTTCGTTTACCTCTTCGTACTGTCTCCTTATCTATCATACAAACATTTGTTTTTCTCTCATACCAAACTTCTAGTCTAATCCTTTTCCTCATCATTTATTCGTTTTGCCTAACTCTTTCTTCTTCTTCAGTGTTCAAACCTGAGGTTGGTTTGCAGCAGTACGCCATTCCTCTCTTCTGTCTGCTTTTCTCTTCATTTCTGTGTATGTGGTGCAACCCATATCATTCACAATCTGCTGCATGAATGACACCCTTGATCGTCCCCGGCGATTCCTTCCCTCTATAGCTCCTTCTGCTATTGTTTTAACGAATTTGTCGTGTCTTAGAATGCGCCCTACGAGTGTCTCTTCTCGTTTGGATATGCCTCCACAGGGATCTGGTTTCCTGAACTCTTCTCAGTACCTCTTCACTCGTGACTCTATCTCTCCAGCTGAGCTTCAACATCCTTCTGTAGAGCCACATCTCCAGGGCTTCTGGCCGCCTTCTCTCTTGTTTTCTTACTACCCATGTTTCGCTCCCGTATAGGGCCACACTCCAAACAAATGCTTTCATCATCCGTTTCCTTATTTCCAAACTAATGTTCTTGCTGGTGAGTAGGTTCTTTATTAGGTAGAATGCAATTTTGGCCCGATGTATTCTCCTCACAATTTTTTCTGGCTTCTACCATCTCTTGTTGGTCTGCTTCCTAAGTAGGCAAATTCCTCTATTACTTCTAGCTTCTCTCCTCCAATTCTTACTCACTCTATAGACTCGAAGCTCCAAATAGCTTCTTCCCCAAGTCACTGTTCCAAAATTTTTTATCATGTAGCCCCTCCTGATGAACCTTTATTCTCTTCCCTATGCGACAAAATCCGATCTTTTTTATTTTATTCATTTGTTATTTATTTCTATATTTAACGTTTAACTTTCCACATTCTCTCCTTCAGTTTCTCAATATCTCTTTCTCAGCGTATTTGCAGTCCCCAATGAAAACGTGGTCGTTTAAGTCACAATCTTAAGCTGGTTTCCTCCTGAACCTTGTGAATAACTGTGGCCTTGTTTTCAGCATCTCTCGGTTCCGATTCGAATGCTCAAGAAGTTTTTTCCGCTGTTACCAATGGGATTAATTAATTGACATGCGACGCATTTCGACGTTGTCACATTATCTACAGGTAGAACATTTTTCACAGATTAATATCCTTTGCACCTCTCAGACGCGACTTTCATTGCAATTTGTATTCATCCACCGGTTTCCAGTGATCACTATATACGAGGTGTGTTCAAAAAGAAAGGTGACTATATTTTTATGAAAAAATATTTATTTATTCTTCAATATTCAAGTTGTCCTCTTCAAAGTAATCCCCTCCAGATATAATGCCCTTGTGCCAACGCTTTTTCCAAGCCTCGAAGCAATTCTGTTAAGCACTTTTTGGTATAGCCTTCAACTCTTCCAGAGATGCAGTCTTTATCTCCTCAATCGTTGCAATTCTCCGTCCTTTCATAGGTCTCTTCAGTTTTGGGAACAGAAAAATGTCGCAAGGGGCCAAATCCGGTGAATATGGTGGCTGAGGCATGAATGTGGTGTTGTTCTTGGCCAAAAAATCTCTCACAAGCAACGATGAGTGAGCAGGTGCATTATCGTGATGCAAAAGCCATGAATTGTTTTTCTTCAATTCTGGATATTTTTTTCGTATTGCTTCTCGCAACCGACGCATAACTTCAAGGTAATACTCCTTATTGACCGTAAGACCTTGTGGTAAGAACTTCTGATGTACTATGCCTCGGTAATCGAAGAAAACAGTGAGCAAATCCTTGACATTTGATGTAACTTGGCGTGCTTTTTTCGATCTTCGTTCTCCTGGGTACTTCCATTGGGGCGATTGGGCTTTGGTTTTGACGTCATAACCATATGCCCATGATTTGTCACCAGTTATGATCCTTTTGAGCAAATCAGGATCATCATTGACGTCATTCAACAGCTCCTGAGCGATGCTCATGCGACGGTTCTTCTGGTCAAAATTAAGCAGTTTCGGAACGAACTTCGCTGACACACGTCTCATGCCCAAAACATCCAAAGAAATTGCATGGCACGAGCCAACCGATATGCCAACATCCTCAGCAACTTCACTAACAGTGATTCGAGGATTTTTCAAAACAATTTTATTTTTCGTGCTGGGGCGTCCAGAGCGAGGTTCGTCATTGGCATCTTCTCGGCCATCTTGGAAGAGCTTGTACCACTTATAAACCTTTTTTTTACTCAGAGCAGACTCATCATATGCCATTATCAACATTTCAAGTGTTTTGGAGCACATAATTCCATTTTTTACACAAAATTTGATGCAAATTCTTTGATCCATTATTTTTTTTTGATAGCAGAAAATCGCCGAGCACACCAAAACACGTCTAACATTTGTATCTGTCAATAACAAACTAAATATGCTATACTGTTGAAACTATAAATAAATGTTTGGAACATGTGTACCAACACAACAAAATAAATAAATCGAAAATCAAATGTACGTTTACCGCGAAATTTGAAAAGTCACCTTACTCTTTGAACACACCTCGTATATTCTTCCACATGAGGATTAAAGTTGACACAAATGTATCTTCTATGTCAATCTATTTCTCCTACTGTCCAAGTAAGGTGGCGCCCCTTTGCTAGTACTATCTTCTCATATATTTGTTAATTATTTATTCATATCATTCACTTACCTTCTTCAAAATACAAAATATCTCGTCAATGGTTTTTCAGATCTTGGACGTTTATGACCATTCCGTGTTAGTCACCAGAGTAGAACAATGCGTAACCCCATTTCTAGGCTTTCTCCGTTTTCCCATTCCATCCATCTCCTCTCTTCTGGTTTCTCTCATCAACACCTTCAATTCTGTCTGCATTTCAATGATTTCTTCGCCTTGCTCGCTTGCTTTTGTCACACTTTTACCCGTTTATATATACATTTTATTTTAGAAATTTTCCTCCTTTTTACTTAATTTTGCGATCTGTTACTTCTACTTACTACTTACTCTGTTACAAATTCAGAAGTTGCAGGCGATACATTGTGGAACCGAAACAACACAAGTGTGTACTCGTAGAATTTACTCTATATTTTGATTTACCGATAATCTCCATTCTCTAATCACTATTTTTCTCCTTTTTTATGTTCGAAATTAAACGAGCTTATTCTAATTTATGTCTTGAGCTCTGTTCCCTTCCATCACCAGTAGCCTTCTCTGTTATTCTTCGTCAAATTTCCCATATTAAATCATCTGTTATGCCTAAGCTACTCCCAAGCATAGTGCAATTGTTTCCAATTCAATATACCCATACTAATAAAAGCTCTTAAATATAAGTCCTGCTATGGAAGGCTTTTATTTAAAAATTATCTCCTTTAATTTCAATAGCTCTCCTTTCAGCATTGAGCACACTCACTTAGTGGTGTTGTAATATTATGAACCTAAGGCAATTGAACCGTATTTGGAAAATATCTTTGCATCCTATCGTAATCACAATCAATACACATTGTCCTGTCAACCAATTTTTATTTCTACTTCTGAAGTTTGAGATTACTATTTCACCAAACACTCTCAATACAAAGTGTACTTTTGGCGGGGGCATGTCCTTTTCTTGCATCTATTCATCTGGAAAAAATATCTTTTGATTACGTTTTCCATGCTATTCTTTCCAATTATCTATCACTAGGCTTTATTTGACTAGTTGGAACATTATAATCATCACATGAAAGCTTCTCTAGTCGACCTACTCAAGCACACTGAGCTTTCACCGGAATTTGGGTTCGTTCGAGAGCCCTGGGATGATTTTTAAAATTAACATATTTATGGATTATGCCATTAATACACGTCTTGAGGGAGTGTCGCCACAACGATTTCTG
This sequence comes from Ceriagrion tenellum, assembly GCA_963169105.1. Taxonomy (NCBI): domain Eukaryota; kingdom Metazoa; phylum Arthropoda; class Insecta; order Odonata; family Coenagrionidae; genus Ceriagrion; species Ceriagrion tenellum. The sequence goes on along the minus strand of OY720633.1, from coordinate 32,606,378 downwards.
GCGCGGCACGAGTGCTTGGATCTTATACAAGGTGTCGGGGACTTTATTATATACATATGCGTTTATAAAGACGTTTTTATCCCTGTCCCTTCACAATCATTTTCTCTTCACCCGCTCATTTCGCGTCGCTCCTTCCTCTCCCTCACCTCTCGTCCCCTTTCATCTTCCTCCGTGTGCCGACCGCGTCTCGATCCCCCTCTTCCTCCAGCCCTGTTTGCTCAATCTTCTCCTCCGTCTACTTCTCCTTCGCCGCGCATACGAATTCCCTCCATTCATCCGATTATCCTCACGTTTCCCTCCCAACTCCTCGCCCATACAAACACCGCGCTGCCCACCCCACCATCCGCCCGCCCCCCCTCTCCGTCCTCCCAAGTCCGCCCCTTCCCGCTTTTTCCTTTTCTAATTTCTTTCCAACGGGTGTTACTTTTGCCACGCCCCCTCCGTGAGCACACCGCCTAGGTGGTCCTCATCCCCTGCCCTCCGCACCCCTCCTCCTCCCCCTCCCTCCCCCATCTCGGCCCTTGGCCTCTTCACTCCGGCACCAAATTAGGAGAGATATCGCCTCTTCAGCTCCGCCCATTTCCACGACCGGAGGAAACTCCGGGAGGATGGGATGAGCGCTGGAGGTAGGGAGGGATAGGTGGACTGTTGTTCCGCTGCGGAGGTGGGCTCACTTCTCTGTCTCTTCCCACTCACGAACTTTCCTCCCGTCACTTCCATGCGCCAAGCGGATCAGCTTGGTGGCTGGAGTACTGGCTTCCCATCCAGAGGTTTCTGAGTTCGCGATCTGGATATGAAGGGAAATGTTTCCGAGATTCTCAGTTCCTGCCCGTGTGCCACGTAGAGATCTCTTCGAGAGCAGTGACTGTCCGTTGGATATGACAATAAAGCGGTTGACCCCTTGGTACGATTCGTTTCGAGAATGCAAATGCCGACGTCGGGTGTCTCTCCGTCCTTCCACGACCTTAATCCAAGCATTCTCTCTCACCATTCCGCCCACCTGTCTTCGCGGACGAAAATTAGCTCAAATGTCCACAGCTTCCTGATATGACCCTTTACGTGTCTCTCCTTCAATCACCGGCTCTAAGGATCCTCAATTCCATTCCTCCAGCTAACACATATTTTCCGATCGATACTTAAAATGTGAGACTTCGAGAAGTATGATGTATAAATTTAATATGACTTCATAAATCTCTTTCCGTTGGATTTTAAAGGCGAGTATTTTGTATTCTGAATTTGTATTCTAAAGGCAGCTTAGGATTATATTAACAGTATTTGATTTAGTTTCAAAACTTGAAAGCTACTTTTCTCTTGATGCGTATTTTATTTGTTTGTTCAGTAACAAATAGGGACTCTCCGGAATGAATGAAGCGGTGACTTTTGGATGTATTTTGTAATGTGGTCCGTTTTCCAAATCCTTTCCTCGAACTACCGGAAAAATGCTTTCCACGGCTTTCTACTGTCCCTTGTTCACCTTCAAAACATTTAATACCATTTTTCAATTTATATAACCTCTACCTAGCTTACGGCACTACCAAACCATCATAATTATATCATGGAAAAAGTGCTCATGGTAGGTAAGTACCTTGCTTTCACAGTCGCCATTTTCTCATCCTCCAATTATTCTCCAGCTCCTCCCACTCAGCTCCAGCAAAAAGGATTTGCCACCGCTCAAGACACCGCCTGGCCTTCAACAAGCCCTTCCTCCATGAATGTTCATTACAGCGGTCTTGTCGAAAGAAAGCCGTTGACGTATAAATGTACTAATCATACCTCATTCCTCAAAACTCTAATATTTAACACTGTCTTTTTATGATCAATATCGGTAGCACCTTGAATATGTTTTTAAAAGAGTGCAGCTTGTATAATATTTTGCGAGCTTCAACCAGGGTAATGTGACCATTATTCAAACTGTACGACAATCACGTTTGAGTCATACATGAAGCTAATCCATTGTTCCACCAAGTCATGAAGGGCCTCCACCAATTGTACAGAATATTTTCGGCATAACAATGCAATCGAAAATATGCCATGCAATGCACGTACATGGTGGTCATGTACCTCTCTTTCACAGTCACCATTTTCTCGTCCTCAAGCCATACCCCAGCAAACATCACTCCTTCCAGTACTGGCCATTTGAATTCCCCCCACTCAAGTCACCTCCAGAGAACCCTTCCTCCCACTCAGATAATCTCCCATCCAAACCTTCACCCACACCCTCACTCAGGACTACCAAGCTCTTGGCAGATAAGAAAGAAGACTGGCCTTTTCTTCCGCTCTCCATCTGTTAGCTTGATGTGCGGATTCCAGCAGTACATCTCGTTTTCTTTCCTTCCACAAAAGCTTCCGTCCCCTCCTCCCCGCATAAATTCCCGGCCCTCTCGCTAACTCTTTCGCCGTAATGTCCAACCGCTCTCTTGGACCACCTTGGGGCCGAGTTTTTCTGAAGGGATTCGTTAGGATGGATTAACGAGTTTATTTCCCCCCATGCCCGGCGATGGATTCCTTCCTGTTAAAAGCGAATTATTAAAACTTACGACCAGAGGAACTGAATGGAGTTGGACCCGCTAACGTTTTTCTCCGAGGCAGCCGTGGGATTCCGAGGGATGAGGAGGAACGGGCAGCTTCCTCTGGATTGATGGGGCTAAGAGGTTAGACTTAACGCCGAGTTTAAAATGTTGCTTTTCGAAATTTCTCCCAATTGGTTCTGTCTGGTCGTAAAAAACACGCTTTTTAGCGCGGATGTTCGATTAAAGTGAGATACAGCAGGACAAGTATCTCTTCCGAAATTGTAGCTTAAGTTGTTTGGCATTTTTATGATCATCTGGACTTCAGACTTCTTCATGTCTGAAGGTTTGATCTGTTTCTTCATTATGACGCTTGGAGGGTATCTTTATTTCCTCTATTCAGAAAAATTACGTACAACTCACACCTACTTCTTCTTTTGGTATGGTACATCCCCTAAGTTCTATCTCTGATAAGAGTCAAGGGAAAATTATGAACATTATTAAGGGTTTTTATCTAGGTTAGCACCTTATTAGTTATCTCTTGGAAATAACGAGCAAAAAAATAATTATTTCACAGGAAAGGGTTAATGTGATTCGCTTATCAGATGATGTTTCTTTATTATGATGCTTTTCTAAGTGTTTCCTTTACACATTCAGACATCGAGGGTCGATAATAAAATTCAGTCATTAATTTCTGCCGAAGGCTAGTCTTCAGATTTCATCTTCTACGGCCAAAAATTCCTCCCAAAAGAGATATTTCAGCCTTGTCTCTCAAATGACATCAAGTCCGGCTTGAATTTCATTTGGATGGCGAATAAATTAATAGCACAGCCATTAGGCGAGGAATTCCATGGAGTTCCTGTGCCTTCATGTGGCCGTGACAAATGCAAGGCAATATTTTTTTAATTCCGGAAACGTATAAAAAGCAACAGATCATGAGTTTAGCGTTTTAAAGACCTAATATCGCTTTGTTTATGTCATTTCTTGAGTTAATTGAATTAAGGCCGTTTTTTATCCCACTTAATCTTATTTTTTTCGCAAACTCATCCTCACGCTCTCCGTGACTCACATATCCCCGGATATTAAGAAGAGAATTTCGTGCCACGGAAAGGAATTGTGAAAGCCATAAGGCATTTACGTTTGGACTCGGCGCTGGTGGTCCTTTCGGCAATTTTTAACCGAAGACTAATTTCATATTACTTTACAAAAATACGCCGTCGCTCCGTTCCCAGAAATTTGTCATTTTTTCAATTTTCGGAACGGGAAGAGCGAAGAAATCCTTATGACGCAACACACCCTCACTCATTTGCCTTCAGCATTCATTTTTGGCCGCATTTAATATCCTTAGCGGTGTAAAAAATTTAATGCGTTCATTTTTACGGTCACCACGATTTTTAATCTGAAAACTGTACTTGAAGTTTTCCGGTGCACTATACACAATTTTTATATTTCAAAAGGTTAAAATTCACATTAGTATATCAAACTTTGGATTCAACCAAGCATATGCGTCTACGGTCGTACTTGGTCCAACATGAGGATTCAAGTCCATTTGGTCTCCATGCATTAAACTCGTAAATTTAGTGAAAGTGCAGGCCTAGAACGTTATTTCTAATTTTAAGGGATTCCAATGGCACTTGGGCACCAAAATAAAATGAAAATATCGTGTTTTATTTCGCTCATATCCTTCATTTGAAAATTTGATTAATAAGTCGCCTCTACTTTGACTGAAAAAGAATTAGAAAAAACTCTACTTAATACGGAAAACAAAATGGGAAATGAGCTCTTGGTAGAAACTGACTTCACCAGGTACAACAACGAAAAAGCATCTGTACGATAGAAGAAGAATACTAGTCCTGAAACTTTTTCAATATACGAAATGGAGTGATTTGAAAAAGTCCATCCTTATAATATCAACGAATGCTACAGAAATCGAGGGTAATACGATCAAAACATAGTTTTCGAGAGTTTTCCAACTTTGGGTCCGGCTCGAATTCGAGAGAGTGATCCATCCAGTCCAACCGAGACTTGTTAACTTTATTTGCCTAAGGTTGGCAGTGAGTGAAAAAAATGATCTTAGATCAAAAGTAAATGCAATAAACTGGAGCTCTGCCGCATCTACGAAGTTCAATAAAAGTTTTTAGCCTAAGTCAATGGTAAAAAGCACACTAGTAATTTAATAGTACCAGTCTATTTCCACTTGGATGAAGACCCCCCACGCCAAACTATTATTTTCTGCCTGTGCTCTTGCCTAGGGTGAATCTAATGGATGAATATATTGCTCGACATATTCCCGGTGGATGTGATGGAGAAAAAATCTTCCGCGTGACTGAACCAGAATGAACGTATGGCACTGAAATGGGTGTTGGGGGACAGAGCCGGAGGGTTGCACGTCTTGACTGACCCCCTAGAGCACTCCTACGACTCCGTGATATCAACACAATAGAGGCGGGAGCAAAGACGACGCAGAGACTGGACTGGGAACTCGTGAGAGGGGAAAAAATACCTCGGCATAGGAATTTCCATGCGCCCTCTGCCTCCCCTCTTCTCTATCCACGACCCACCATTTTTTCCCACCTCAAAAAAGCAAAAGAGGCGTAGAGGGAGTCGAGATTTTGGAAAAGAGATGGGTAAAAGTGTTGGGCGTTTGCTCCCAGGGGCCTGGACGTTATGAATGGGTTCTCGGGATGCTCTCAAGGGTGTGGAGGGAGAAAGAGGGGGGGGAAATGAGGGAAGGAGATAAAGAGGGGAGGGGAGAGTAGGAAAGAGAGGTGGGAACTTCGTGATTTAAGGAGCAAGCATGGGGTCAGAGAGAGAGAGGAAAGATGTTGGTGTGAGAAGGGGGTGGGTCGATGAGACATGAGGAGAATCGAAGAGGGAAGAGATAAAAGACCAATAGGCTGCCTCGGGAAATGAATTATACGCAAAAAAAAGGTGAGGCCACACGCATTCAACCCTCTCTCCAACGTGAGGAACGCCACACCCTTTCGGGAGGGACACACTCGGACATTGATTGGGCTTGTCATGTTAGCATGAATGAATTGCCGCCCGTACAGGAGGGTTAGAGTGGGATGGAAAGGGCGGAGTCAAGCGGCAATGAAAGTCAATGCTAAGGAAGGCATTGCACTTCCTTTAGCTAGCATTTCCACCTGGCGGCGGAATCCCAACCTTTTACCCGCAGTTGCATATGCGAAGCCAGTTGAAAAAGTGGAACGATGAATTAATCCAACTGGATGAAATTTTATTGCCTTGCGCCATTCAAGTACAATACTTCAGAAATTCCCTCGACGGTAGACTCTTCTAAAATATGCAGCAATGTAGAAAGTGGACTCTTTTCACATTTTATAGCAAACAATGGGATGGAGATTTGTTGTGGTGGCCATAGTGCCGCTTTTCTATGCCAAAAGGTCCAGTGGCCCAATATTGGCAAAAATTTTCATTAATATTTTAACCTCAGTGTCATATAAAGGACACTTTAGGTATATTACGATCGTTACTAATAAAATACCGTAAAATGCGTATTCCTCAGTGCTTTTCGTTAAGAGTGAGCTAAAATGGGTTCCTGAGTTTGCTCTAACTTTTCCTCCAAAGAATTTTTTCCTCGCTACACCATTCGCCTATTCTCATTTGGACAAATTATTCCAGCTATCGATATCCTCCCAAAATCATCATCCACCTTAACGACTTATAAATTCCTCGAGTTGAAAGTGCGATTGGTGATCTGATGTTGATCCGGATATATAGGTGTGCAGAAAGAAGATGTCACAAGCAGACTGGCAACAATTAGGAGTGATGTTGGAAACCTGCGGTGGACCTTACCCCGCAATACTCCAAATGTGCCATCGGCTAATGTGATGCTGAACCTGTATTCTTGCTGGCAGGCATTATCGCTTTCGAACTAACCAAGCTATTTCACTTCACAGTGAATGCAATTTTAGTATGTTACCCTTTCTAAGTTGAATTTAGCAGCTATTAACCAATCTCGTTAGATTTAACACTCACCTAGCGTTCTTGACTACTTTAAATCGTTGCCGTCGCTATCTCCAATTATCTTTCCGTAAAATCATCTAAAGATAAAAAAGTCCCGAAAGTAGCTATAGACACCAACTACATCGGATTGCTTAGTTTAAAATTATAGTATACTCAGAACCACAAAATAAAAGAAAATTCCACTTACCTATGCAAGTTCATTGATCGTGCGAAAACTTCTTTCTGAGCTCAAATCATTTTAAATTTCCCCCTCTGTATGAAATAAGTCTAAGCTAAGATGTCACTAAGTCTTGTAAGTATATCAAGAGTTGTGATGCCAGCTGGTCGAATTAATAAAGTGGTTTTAAAATGTATCCTCACGCTTTAGGATGGTGTTCATATTCTGATGCTGGTGAAAACCTCAATGAACTTCTACTGAAACAACTACATTACGACATGAGGATTTTATTATGATATATTGGAAACTGACTTAAGTAATATGGAGTTAAAACTCACACTTTTTCGTGTAATGGTGACAAAAATGAGCAATATTTGATGGTTGAACAACTTTCAGTAAAAATAAATTTCTACTGCATAAATGTCCCGCTGGAAAACCGCTGCATGAATGTCATAATATTAGCTTCTTTAGTGGTTGTAACTAGAAGTATATAATCGCCTTTGATATGGACAGGACTCTTCTTTTTATTTTTTTAATGGCTCAAATTTTAAGAAAATATTATAAAGAATATATCTCGAATAAAGACCTGCATGCATACTTCGTGCGTCACTATCTCCTGGAATAGGTGAGAGCGATGCCATATCTCTGCCATGCACTCAACATTGACTCCCTCAAGTATATAGTCCTTTCCTCTGAATACATCAGCCACATATTTTTATCGTCAATTTGTCTAACAGAACCCCTTAAATTGCTTATTTATATAACCTCTTTGATCATAACCATAGTCTCTCTTGGCCCTTAACTTCCTATCTCATTATTGAATGCTCTAAGATATGTGCTACTCTCCCCCCTACAAAAAATGTATAAAATTCCATGAAATTTAGTTTTGCATTCTAATTCACTCTCTCTGTGGTATATCACAAACTGCTTATAATACTAATATGACCACTTACTTTGAGGAAAATTCATATTCACATTTAATTCAAAAACACTGTTGACAACCTTTATTTACACTCACGAATCATTAAAATATTGAAGGAAAATGTTTTGGAGTATAATAGCCAAATTACAAGTTTCCATTTAATTAAGGCTGCATAAGCATGACTTGCTTAGCATATTACATTAGGGCGAACTATTTTACTGGACAAAATATTATTTGAATATGGAAGAAGCTGCCGTATTTTTTGATCTTTGGCATTTACCGCTAAGAAACATTCACGAAACTCCCTTATTAGTATGTATTCCATAAAAAATGTGATTATACATATTTTGGTCCAGTTTTCTAGCGAATATCATTTTGTTAAAACATCCTATTCTTGGGAGGAGAACTATTAATTTTTGCAGTTCATGTGATTGACTGCAAATTTGTTGTTTATTCTCCGAAAATCAGAACGATCTGGAAGGAGAGACTTTCCTATCTGAAACTTGAACGCAAAGCTCGTCAAACTTTACTATCAATGAGCAGCCTCCACGAGGAAAAGCAGTTACGAAACTAATATTTGTTTTTGATTAGTCGGAATGGATTTAATGATACCTATATTTCCTCAAATTCTTGAAATAAAATTATTTATATTCTACATGGATATTTTGTATACAAGGAAAAGGGCCGTACAAATCCTGTTTCCCCTTGAGGTAGGCTCATACTATCCCAATCAAGATAACCACGAAACATTGAACAAAATCGGATCACGTTGAAATACATGAAATACCTCTAATCTGCATGATAACTCTGAAGTTTAAGAGTGGAAGGATCTGGTATCCAAATTTTAGATTAAAAACTCACTTACCTATGGTAGCATTTGTATTGAATACCAATGAGGCTTCTGATAACGGCGTCAAGATTCAAACGTATCCCCTGTCACCATCGTGTTTTTCCTAATAACTGACTGACTGATGTAAATCATCTTACAGTATCAAAACTAGATACTCCCATTTTTACGTCGTTAGGAGTTATAATAACACTAAAACTATTGAATAGTTGATATTTGTTTTAAGACTCTTTCTCTTGAATATGCTTCCAGTAGGAGGAGCAAAACGTTGAGATTTTCAAAAATGAATAAAACTCAGCATATCCCGAATGCATCCCTCATATCTATTGAATAGTTGATTAAAAATGAGAAGTTTTACTGGCAGGTCTCAGCAAAAATCAAGGTGTACGGCATTTATGAGGCTTTTTTGGCCAGACTTATCTTAAGATGATGTAACTGATGCTCAAAACTGGTTAACATATTAGCACACTGATTTACAGGATAATTTTTCACTATTGCTTCCATAATAACTTAATTGTATTATTTAGAAACCATTGCTCATTTTGCGGAGAAATTTCAAAATGAAAGAACTGCAATCGCATTAAGATTTGATGTGGAATTTCCTGCTCTACTTCTGTTAAATTGCTGTGGACTTCAGAGTTGGATTTGCGATTCGAGGAACACGCCGAGGCTGACAAGAAATATTTTGGGATATTTTACTATTCGTTTAGCCTTCTGGTTATTGCACATTATTCATTCAGTAACAATAAACGTTCTTTGCTAAGTTTGGCATATTTTCAGTTGTTTCCTCTGCCATGGCACCGTTTCTCGTCTAAGATTATCCTTATTATTTTATCCATTCTCAATGAAATGCTTGTAAATGGACTGAACGCTCACTGTTTGGATTCGTAAATCCATCATCTTGCATGTTTTTGCTCAAACTGAATTCTCATACTCGCCATGACTTAAATTGCCCGTTCAATCATCGAAGTCATGTGGTATAATCTGGCGTTCTTCTCTGAGCAAATAATATAACTCACGGAAGAGGTCTCTTTCCGGCTCATTACGCATTGCTTCCCTTGAAATTTATAATTTATGGATGTCATATTTTGTCTTTACTTTTCAATTAGGGAATATGGCTGCAATTTTTTACCGTTTTCGTTTCAAGATAAGTTAAGAGCGAATCTAAACTCAGTTCACCTTCGAATTTATTGTTTCATGTTTCCCTTTTTCTGTAACGAAACCATTCATCTGAATCAGTTACCATAAAGGATATTGTTTTTAAGAACGATGAAATTACACATGAGAATGACAGTAAGAGTCCTACAGTCAATTACGAATGAACGTTTCGCACGTGTGGTCATGGAACATTTCTTTTGAAAAAAGCCCCTTTCAGAGGATCAAATGCTTTGTTACTATGCCACTTAAATCTGTTTGAGATACACAAGCTCGGGGGAGTAAGAAGTTTGTATAGTAAGATTCACTGCCGCAGTATATTATTTGTTTTTGAATTTAGTAGAAATTTTCTGTCCTTTTAAGACTTTACTTTGGCATAGATATCAGATTTTGTTTTGATTGCCGGACGATTCTGTTGGCCCGTATGTCCCTGGAATCCCAATAGGCTGCTAAGCCTGTCATCAGGTTGTCCAGGGACCAGACTAAAAGATCTTGACATACATTCATGTCCTGGGTGGTGCTAACCCAACCAGGAGGGACTCGAACCCGATACCCTCAGCTTAGCTGGCGAGGACTTAACTCCGCCGCCACCGGGGCGGGCGGGGTAGAGACCTCGCCGACTTAAGCAGATACCTTCTACAGCGCATTATAATTGTGGCTGTAGTTTCTCCTGCTTATGGTTTTGAGATCGTAGCTTTATAGCCTTTATCGTATGCCATTGATTGGTGAAATCGTGATTCATGGAGAGAAGTACAGGATTAGAAGCACTAGTCGGAATTCTGCGTAAAGCCTTGTTAGTACGGTGCACTAACCTGTGCGAGTTGATATATGAACACATTCACCATAGAGATTGCATCGTGTTTACACGCACTATTGCGAGTGCGAAAGAATGAGCACGTGGTCATAAAGTAGTCCCTGTTCTAATTTTGAGTATTTGTTCAAGCATTAGTCCATCCACGAACTTGTGCGGGTACATGCATCGTAAAAATGCGCCTTAAATCACGTTTCACAGAGAATCTTTATTATCCTCAGGTCAAAATACGATTTTTTTATAGGCTGAAAAGGTATGAACCATCTAAATGTTGGATTAGCAACATCACCTCCTTTTCCCCCTCCCTTTTTGTAAAATACAGGCAATAGTTGTCCACAACCATGGTAGCTTTAATGTCGGCGTTCATACTTTGTTAGATCAAAACCCTTATTTTCATTTGACTTTTTATATCATTTTAATCTGAATAATTTTTGCAAAAATATTTTCATATTTAACTATCATTCAGTTGTCAACTTGACCTCATCGTATCACATCATTTGAGATCTTGAGCCAAGGCACATTTTTTAAGCTTATTTGTTATTATACGTCGGGCACTCTTAAACCTCGCTTCTTTTAGGAAAAAAAACACTCGCTCTTGGTACGTTTTCGACGGATTTCTAATGCTGCACATGGCGAATGATTTTATCCGGCATCGAATTTTGAAAAATTATTAGCTGCATACTCGTCTAAGTCATGTTATGTTTGGGTTATAGACATGCTTTCCGTTATTAATATTTATTTCTGTCCTTTTCTAATCCTGTGCTACAAACAAAGGAAGACGACCGAACGGGAATGCAAGAAGGTAAGGTGAACGGCATGCATCACTCCTTTTTATGGACATGGATGCGCAATTCCCATGAAATTCGCACGTACGTACAACGTTACGTTCAATGCCAGACCTTAGCTGTCTCCAACTGTCCTGAATTTTTTTACCGAATTCCTTGCAATTCTTCGCATCGCTTCGTGTGCAAGAGGCGTTGCGTCATTTCCCATAGCATTCAAAAATGGTGTATTCGTTGGTGAAACCCAGTCCTCCGTCTGGGATTTGAAATTTAAGCGTCAATAGAACTCCTGTCAAACATGGTGAAATTCTTTTCTGTGGCTGTATACCCAAGGTAGAGCTGATTAAATCCGTCAATAACCCGGGGTTGTCAAGGAAAGAAATGAATGGATAGAAAGTTTAATATTTTTTGTGTAAATACTGATGTATTGCTTTCATTATTGACTAAGTGCCTCAAATATAACTCCTAACCCCTTAAATGAGGCCATTGCTACTTAGCCCTTGTATGCTTACACAGAGAATAAGATTGTCTCTAGGTTCAATTATTACCATTTTTATTGACGTTATATACCTCTAATAAAGCGTCTCCTTAGCCTTAAATGAGGTGAATTTTTATTTTCTTCTCTTTATTCCCAAAATTATGGTTAACAACGGAAAATGCCATACAATTGAGGGAACCGTCATCAGCCTAAAAATTTAAATAGAATGAAATTTGTCCAATATGGCTCCAGTCCATGAAATTTCATCTTTATTTCGGCAAATTTTAGTGGTATCCCGCTGGCTATATTCTAACGGTTTTTTTAAACAATAGCATCAACAGGGATATCAGAGGAGGAATATAGTATGTGATTACAAAGTAAGACAATATTAACAGGCGTAAAGGAACGGATGCCTCAAGCATATGCGATTCAGAGGTTCACACAGAAGTTCTTGAATCGGCATATACGTTATATGATACCTGGCTAGGTTAAGAGTCTTGCCTGTATTCTTGTTCTCTGAACATGACTGAATCTGTCTAATGCCAGGAGGTTTGGTTTCTCTCCTCAACCCAACCTTTAGTATCCCCATTCCGTTCCATTGGAAAAATGGATTTCTTGTATATTTAATCGTATTTGTAATTGATGTATTTGTATTTGCGCTCATGAAACGTTCGTGATTTGCCTGTAACTACATTTTTGAGCAAGATCGTATGAAAAAGTTTATGGTTTGTGATAAGTAAATGTTGAGGTAAAAATCTTTGTCTGTTTTTGAAAACCGCTTGCACCTCTGGCGCTAAATCTGGGTAAACATTCGTAACAATGCCTCGGTGCTCGGTAATGGACGGCAAAATAAACCACGCTGTAACTTTTTTGATATTTGGGGAAAAACATAAATTTTCCCCATTCTTCGAAGAAAGAAAAGAGAAAAAAATTCTCGGGGCGATTTCGTCAAGCTCGCATTAATGAGGCCTGCATGAATACTAAAAAAAAAGTCCCGGCCACCCAGACCGTGCGTGAAGCGAGGCCGTGACTCGAGGGCCCTGTAAAAACGAGGGAACGGGCGGGGAGGCGTGTATATGTGCGCTTTGGGGTGTGTTTTTTATTGCGAGCCTGATAATCTCCTTCCAGTTCGAAAATTGCCGTGCTCCGCCGTGGAAAACCGTAGTTCCCATTCCTCGCCGTGTTTGCGGACTTCGTTTACGAGGGTAAGGAAGGATAAGGCGGCTGAAAACGCGTGCATTGACTGTATATTGAGGAGCCGAGATAGTCTCCAACCCCCACTCACTCAAGACCTCCACCCCACCTCCGTCAATTCCAAGCGCTGCTGGTCGACCATTATGAAGGAGGATAAAAATTCCAGAAAAAAACTACACCAACCGTACCAGAGTGTCAAAAAGTCTTGAGGGAGAACTGCGTCCAATCACGCCAATCCCTGCACGCATCACGTGATCCGGGGTGATTGAGGGCGTGTGAAAAACCTCGTCGATCGGAAACTGTTCTGCCAACTTCCACCCTTTATACGGGCTTGCTACCGCAGTCCGTGCGCTAACGACTGCCTACCATCCCCTCTATCCACCCCCCCTCTTGCCTTGGGGTCAACCCATTCCTCCTCTTACCCCCCTCCCCTCTTATCCATGGCAGGAAGGGCATTAAGGGTGCTTTGTCCTCCTCCTCCCTTCACTCCTCTCCACCTTTCCACCGGCACCTCCGTCGAATCAAAACCGAGGCAGGTAACGTGGGAGCGGAACATATTATAAAGCAAAAGAAGGAAGGGTAATGCGCGGATTGTAATTGGAGTTTCGAAATGTGATTCTCCGATCATTACCCTTCTCCTTGTAATCTCGCCACGGGGACCTCGATTCCGCGTTTATTTGCGCGAGTAATTGCAAAAAGGAGGAATTTCGGAGGGAGGTATCAAATCGCTATCGGGAATGTGGAACTGCTGGTGAAGGTGGCTATGACAAGTCGAGTTCACTTTACCCTTCCAACTAAAAATTTCTCATTACATTCTACGACCGTGTTCCATATCGCTCAATCCTTCCTTTTTCGAAAGCGTTTGCCTCTAATTGCTCCGATCTTCTTTCTCGGCTATAATTTCGCTATCGTACCTGTGTACTTGACTACTTTTACAATACGAACTAGGAGGGGAAATGGCCTCAGAAAGGTAAGAAGTAAGCAAAGAGGAGTATGGAGATGAATATACGAGTTAGTTTTTGCCTTCTGACGAGATACATTGATGGAACTCACTGCATCTGTGTATGTTGATAAAATATGAAGAAGTCAAAAGAAGTGTTGAAGTGGAAAAAAATTGTTGAAATGTTTAAGAAATGAAGAAGAAGTTATATAACCGTCCTAAAGCAAAACTCAAACTCAAGCATAACCAAAGCTATTATCATCGGTAGTTTCAGGATGATACGGAGCATTAGCGACATTATACATCCCAGTATTGTGTTTAACGGTATCCATATTCCATATTCCAACAATGTGCATAATCTAGGGATTATGTTGACTGATAACTTATCGTGGGCTTATCATGTGAATAATATTTCGAACAAGATTCATTCCATACTTTATCAGTTAAAAGTTCACATAAACCTACTTCCTTTCAATACAAGAAAAACACTCATTTCAACGCTTATTCTCTCTGTGATAGATTACTGCTGTCTTGTTTACAATGACCTAAACGAAGAAGATAATCTCAAACTCCACCGAGTCTTAAACTCCTGCATTAGGTTCATTTTTGACCTTCGCAGGGACGTCTACATTACGCCGTATTATAAACAACTAAGGTGGCTCAAAGTCAAATCCCGTATAGAGCACTTTCTTTTTGTTTGTTCTGTTTAAAAATAAATCACCTAAGTACCTGTATGATTAGTTCCTCAGTTGTCCCTCAGTTTCTACAATGTCCACTAGGTCTGATCCCAATCTATTGTATTTTCCAGGGCATCGCACTACTGTTTATAATAAGTCATTTTTTGTAACAGCTTGCCACGTATGGAACAACCTGCCTACTCAAATTAATAACTGCACATCTGTTATAACATTTAAAATTAAATACCATGATTACTTACTTTCCCCGGAATATCATAATTTACTTTCTTTTTTGTCAAATTTGTTTTGATATTATTATGGTTTCTTTGTTATTGTGCAATTTTGTTATTTGTAAAGTATTAATCACATAAGTTTTGTGCTGTATTTTAACTGGCTTGATGTATTACTCTTCTTGTTATTTTACTATAAATACATTTCATATGTCATGTAACGAGAAGACATTATTCTATAAATATCATCAATTTTTTGTAATGATTACGAGCCTGCAAACTGTATCACTATTATTTTGTGTTGTTATGGATTTATTCCTGAACAATAAATGTTTTTCTTTCTACCTTTATAAACAAGCCTCTTACCATTATATCGTTCCTATCTACTAAAATAGCATTGCATCTCTGAAATAATGTATATGATACTTATATATGTATAGATACTCATGGAAGCATAAATTAGCTGGTATATTATTACATCTGGTGCCTGATCGTTGTTAATTATAAATACTTGCTAGTTTTCGTATTTTCCACCAGGAGCATTGTTATCCCATTTTTATACAAAATAATCACCATATTTATCACCAATCACGTATGAAATGCCTGATAAAGGTAGAAAAAATCGTTACTCTTGGAAAAAGTTATTACGGTTTCGATGACTACAATTATCTTACGCTGAAGACTCATCGCATATTCAATGAATTTTTCTCCAAGATTTTTTTCCATCTGATGGACAGTCACTTCTTATGAAAGCTCTATTTTGCTTCCTTTTAATGATTAACATAGAATTGGAAGCCAAACATCTCCATCCCTCTCCAGCGCAGTGTATCTACGTAAATTTATTGAGGTAAAATATTATTGCTTCCGCATCTTACTTCGCTCTTATTTTCTCCTGCGATTGTGCTCGCTAATCTGTGTGCCAGTTCTTCATCACAATATTCTTCTAAGCTATTATACAGGCTTATTGTCCTCAAGGGTTCAATCGCCGCGTAATTGGGACTTTAATTTGCGTCTCGCTTGACTTGGCATTGAGATCTCAGATCGGTCGCAGGTGGCACTTGGGAGAGCCAATGGAAGTTGGTGTCCTATAGCTTTATTATTCTGACTGGAAGTTCGATCCGAGACTCTCATTTACGTGGAAAGTGGCAGTATAACGTGCGCCCTCTCGCTACCATCCCTGCTCTACTATTCCCATCCTCTCAACGCCCCTCGCAAGGGAAGCCTCTCCCAATCGCATGAGTCGAGACGTAATTGCCCACTCCTCCCCGATATTCCCCGTCACCCAAGGGACTTCTCCCGCTCCCACCTCCTCCTCACACATCCACCACTCCCCCTTCCCTCCAACACCCCCTCCCCACCTGCTCTGATTTCAAAAGAGCCCAGCCCTCTCCTCTTTTCAGCCCTTTATAACTTGAGGACTCCATCTCATATGCCGCCCACGGTGGGTGGCCTCGGAGGAGAGGAGCGCGGAGGTGGTTGCCACGGAAATGATCGGCTACCACGTTTGAAAAATTCCCCCCCCCCTATTCTCCTCCCACCCTGCCCCCGACGATTTCTCCGAACGGCACCGCCCGCCCGCCCACCCACTCCAGTGATTCCTTCAATCTCATAGCTCTCCACTCCCCGAAACTTTTCTCTCCCCCCCCCCTCCAACCAGCTCAACCCTTGTCCCACCACCAACCACCTATGTCGTCTCATTTCCCCACTCCATCTCATTCCCTCCATCGCTCAGGCGCCTCTTGATAATATCTCCTTTTCCACCTCTCTCTCCTTCACTCACACAGGACTCCCCACCAGATAGCTCCACCCTTCTCTCCCACCCTCCGATTAACTCGTGGGTAGGCTGAGATTTTGAGGCGTGCGTTAAGGAGGGTGGAGGGGAGGAGGAACGTGGAGGAAAGTAATTATCTTCCACGATTACTTTTTCTTCCCCTCTTCCTTCCATCTCTGTCGCCTTTCCGTCGACTAATCCAATCGATACGGAGAAGTCTTCACCTCTCTTCTCTGCCCTCTCCCGACCAACCCACAGGAGGAAATCAGGAGATATGTAGATGTTTGAGTAATAATTTTATATATCACACAAATTTTCAAATTATACGTATTTAATTTGGTAGTTTGGGATTTTAACAAACCTCCACTCTTAAAGACAGGAAGAAGGGTTATAGGATCGGCTATAGAGCGCACTGTTTAAAAATAAAACATTTTTTTTTGCCAACAAAGGATACATGGGTGAATGGGTGCTCGCCCGGCACATCTGTCTTCATATCAACTTGAATATTTCCTTCTCGTGGTTCGATTAATTCTAGCCGGGATTATTAGATCAAGAGTGGCGGATATTTATCAATATATTTCGGATAACCACTTGGTACTATTTAGAGATAATTCAAGTAGGTATTGCACTCCGTCCACCAGCTTTAACGCTAAATCGTATACCATATTTTTCATTTAGAATGGACTAATGCCGATCCTGGGTTTCCCTATTACTTCCATACCCCAGTTACTCTCCCTCTTGCCATTATCCTTTCTTATGAAACAGGTTACCTCCATCATTGGTCTCCTTCCAGAATAATCAACCAAATCAACCAACTCCATTTCCCCACTCCACTGTGTCTGCCCACTCTCGTATCCAATAACGCCCTCTGGCTCCCCGTATCACCCATGCGCACCCAACACATTTGGCCAATCCCGGAGGGACCCGAACGCGAGAACCAATTTCATTTCGGGTCGTGATTTCTGAGGCCATCAAAGGTGCGCAATGGTTCCACTTTTGAAAAAAATCAAATTAGGTAATTTGGGGCCAAAAATTTCGGAGAAAAATAATATTCCTTGTTCCACATGCCTCAAGGCTCCAACCACCGCATCGGTTTCTCTCGTAAATTATTTATTTCGCCATTTCACACATTTTCTTATTTCTTATTCTCGTTTCTAGTTTCGAAGTCTTTCCTCTCCACATTGAATTTTCTATTGCTCGCGCGACAATTCCGCATGTTAGAATTTCAAAAGTTTTCGTGAGCATTAAAATTGATTCTGTATTCTTCAGTTAAGTGAAATTTCATGAAATTGGTGCGTTAAAAAGCACTGACTTAATATGAATAAATATACCGTGTGACACGTGTTCAGTAATAGCAATCCTTGATATTTTTAAAAGCAGTAATTTAATGTGGCATAACTTTTGTTTCATCAGTAAGTATATGAGTTTAAGATGCAATGAATCTTAAGGTGGTTATCTTTATGACTTAAGGGATACTGTTTGCACGAATCTAGACTCGATTGCACGTGCTTCATTAAGTACACTGAGTGCTGAAAATCGCTGGAATAAAATTTTAATTCCGATTTAACCGCTGATTTTAAACTTTTTTATAAACTTTTCTATTCCTATGATATAAATAAGACCAACATAAGGAGATGCAAACACCTTGTCAAATTTTGGATTTCATAAGCTAGGAATTAAGTTAAATGCACACCAACTTTTTTTCAATGTTGTGACCTTAATTGAAGCAAGTTGATCTGGGGTCTGATGTGCAGTTTCGAATGTTTGATGGTGAAGATAACCTCTGGCACGTCATGTGTTAAAGCGGGCCATTTTTTATCAAATAAAGTGGTTTTTACTTCGTGAGATAATAGAGGTTCTAGTGTTGCAATGGACGGCATAATAATTTGTCCTAATGCGTTATCGTAGCTAGCCAGAGTAGAGATTCCATTAGATACCTCAAGCAAAACAATTTAAGGTGTATTTAAATGCTCTTAACTATAAGGGTACCATTATCATGCTTTTGAAATCTATCAAGAGTCTTAATTTTCTCATCTAATTTGCCACCCATGAATTATTTTAATCATATCTGTCATATGGGAAGGCATTAAACAAACTACACATATTCTTCATAGGACTACTCGACTAAGAGTACGAAATTCTAATGTTTCGTGCCTTTCCTATGATCGTTTCCAAGTTGCTACAATGAAAGCTGCTAAAATTTCTAAACTCTAATTACAAGGGAACGTTTAAAAAAACGTAATAATCTTCCATGCTAGTAAAGTGATGGAATTAATGCCCTTTCTTATTACGTTGGAGCTACTGGTAGGTCACCGTCTCCTTTATTATTTCAATTACTAGTTCTCCTTTTAGATGGTCGCATTTTTGGAAGTTTTAAAATATTATTCGTTCTGTTGGCCGCAATTAACACAATATGTGAGAGGATTTTCCTAATATTTAGACAGCTGCTCGTCGCCGTCTTATCATGAAGTTAAAATGCCGGCCTGCAATTAAAGTAAAACCTCTTAAATTCTGTTTTAAAGAACATTTATGGGTGAAGATTGTCCATCTCTAAACAGTAAACAATGCATGGCCAAATAATGGGATTCGGAATGCCTCACAATAGCTGACGAGTGGACGGAGGCAAAGGACGTACTCACTCTTGAAGTTTTTGAAATGTGGCCTGCGATGGCAGCAAAACCTCTTTAATGCCGTTTTAAAGAACATTTATGGGTGAATATCGTCCATCTTTCATATGAAATTACTTCCCCAGTAGCGTTAAATGGCCTGCAGAGTTTATAGAATTGGAGATGTAATTTGTACATTTATGTGTAGGAGAATTCCTAGCAAGAATCAATCAAATTGTAGATAAAAATGAACGTCTTCGAAATTGTAGTTAAAAATGAACGTTTTAGTGCTTGTTTACACATGAACATTCTAAAAACAATGTTCTAAATTGGCGGTTATTCTGTATTTTGGATAATGCATTTTTTAAATAATTTATATAAATTTACTGCGTAAGAAAAATAGACTGAGGTGTATCGAATTTGTGTGGTAGCTAGAGTACTGGCTAACCATACGGGCGACCTGGGTTCAAATCTCTACAGAGGAGGATGTTTTTCAGAGGAAACCCGATCTCTACTTGAGTGACCCCTGGGGGGCACATCAGCGCAGCACTCTGTCTGCGGGTGAGACGCTAAACTGTGGTGCCCTTGGCGCTTTTCGTTTAGAGCAGGCTGAGTAGTTTTTCTTTTCTTGTAGACTTTGCTGCTCTAAAATTTTCGTTTATCCAATCAAAATATCCAATCAAAAAATCGACTGAGGCAATAAAATTAGCGACGATAGGATATGAAACCAGTTCACGGGTTTAAGTATTATCACCTGACACGGAATGATTATTATTTGCATTGTCGATCACTGCTAATAGCAGTCAGTTATATTACATACAGCTTGAGTGATAACGGTTTCATAAGTTACATAGAGCTTGAGTGATAACTGGTGGAAAACTACTTGATTTCTCCAAAGTGAAAAAAATTGTGGATAGAGAAAGCCGTAACAAATTGAATCAAATGTGTTTAAAGTGGATTCTCATTATTTTTACAGAACTCCAGTGCGTGAGGTTGATTTTCAAGCCATGGGTGATGTTGTTGTGAGGCAGTTGGGTCCTTTGGAGTACTGGTGAATCCGTCCTTCAATTTTTATCCATACACAAGAGTCTGTGACTATAAACGTGAGTCAAAAAGAGAGTGGAGTCCACAGCTAAAGGTGATTGCTGGCCCATTTTACTTTGTTCTTTTTGATATTAAAAAGTGAATTATAATTATGAGAACAGAAATCACCTTTTGAACTCATATGTACTAAGTATACTTTTTTCTTTGCGTGAATGTTATATTTTTAATACTGGATCAATTTTGGGTGCTAATGAGATATCATGATTGCCTTCGGCCGTCATGCTCCTTCCTAAAGATGGCAACCCTTTTTCTAAAAAAATCATTTTTCAAAAAAAGGTTTCCCATATTTTCTTCTCTCCTCTTTTAGACACGAGGGCGATAGGTCACGTGATGTTAGTAATGGGAGGAGGTAATTGGCCTCTTTCCTCCGTTTTATCCCCCCTCGTTCTATCCTCTATCCCCCCACACACCTTTTTTCATTATTCCTGGTTATTAAGGCCCACCATGGTTACTTACTCGGCATCAAGAGACGGATAATAAATGGAAAGATATATGGGGCGTGCCAAATTAAGGAAAAAATACGAGCGATTACGGCGCGCCACCGCTTTCGTTTTGTTTTTATTTCTCGTCATTATTCCCTCGCGATCTCCCTCGCTGGCGAGCTCTTTGCCTGATAAGAGAGTGAAGCGGGGGACCCATAGGTGAGCGGTGAAAAAAGTGAGCTGTTTTTATCCTCCCGCCTCCCTCCCTCCCTCACCAGCCCCCCCTCCCCCACCTCTCGGGCCTTTATACAAAAGGCCATGGCGTTAGCGTGGCGAGACCCCTGTTTTTATGAATAATTCAGAGGGCGCAGTGGCCTCGTTGCTTTGCCCTTTCTCTGCTGTCTCCCTAACCCCCATTTAGACAACTCTCCTCTTCAGAAAAAAGGATCCTTATCGAATCATTGAGGGTTGCTTATATTTTTTCCACCCCTAAAAACTTCTCCTCAGCTCCAGCGTTCTCTCAACTATCTCAATCGCTCATTATGGTCAAGGGAAGTCGATGAAGGCATGCATTTTTCTCACCCCACATTTACCTTGTATATTTCCCTTATTTCTAAATCGCGTCGGAAGTTTTTATGGAAGAAAGACGTCAGTACATCACGAACTTTCACCCAGACTAATTCCCTGACAACAACCCATGCAGATCAAAAATCATCCTACAGTTACAATTTAGATCGGAAAAAGAACTATCTTTGTGAATGATTGGAAACTTTCCGTGATAATTCAAAATATTTTCATGCTTTGAGTCACAAAAGATCCTTTTGCAACGTTTAAATTTTGGGAAATTCAGGATGATTCTCAGATGACAGCACTGAATGACCGACACCATCTATAGTTTTGGGTTTGATCTTTTATATTGGCTGGTATCCCTCAGCAACATCCAAAGAGAAACCAAACAGAGACCTGGCAACTTACTACGGCCGATTCCTATGCAATGAAAACTCCATGGATGAATGTCTATTTGCTTCAAACCCAAAGAAAAGAGTCTTCCTATGTGTTGAATATATATTATCGGTGTTCGTTCCCATGAATCCTTCTAAATCGTTGCATTATGTCAACCAAGCTACCTTATGATGATATTCCCTATCTTCGTGATACATGCTATATTTTAATATAGATCGAAATTTGTTCTTCAAAAGAGTTGGAAATTAATGGCAGCCGTGCCATCGCCGAAGAATCTAATTTCTCTATTGCATTGTGCAATGCAAAGAGATCCAAAGATTTCTTTTTGGAAGGATACAGAATTTCGTTGGAATTTTATGTAACCAGGTAATATAAAATACAAAGCTTTGCGATGAATTTATGATTCCAATACACCTGCGTTGCCTAATACTAAAATCCAAATTTTATGCTATAAATTCACTAAAAGAGGCTTTGTATTTTTTTCATTTTTCCTAAATGATCTTATTTTTCTCTTCTTATTAACACATTTAATTTTTTCCTTTAGATTAATAGGTATTTCCCTATCATATGTTGTGCAAAATTATCGCGAATGCCTAGCATTTCTGCGTTGAAAAAATAATATTATTCTCAGTCCAAAAACTTGTCTCTCTTATGAGTCCAATCTTTCTGCAAGACGTGAATCAAATAAGAAATGGAAGGACAATACAAAAGGTGTCGATGGCATTAAAATTATGTATAAGAGGCTTTTTTTCGTATTCAACACGCTAAAATTTTTCGAAAAGATCTCAATATCAGAGAACTCAAGGGCGGAGGAGAGACGAGAGTTATCCTTCTAAACAGTAAACAATGCATAACCAAATAATGGTATTCGCAATGACTCACCGGCGGACGAGTGGACAGAGGCAAAGGACGAACTCACGCATGAAGTTTGTGAAATGTGGCCTGCGATGGCAGCAAAACCTCTTTAATTCCGTTTTAAAGAACATTTATGGGTGAATATCGTCCATCTTTCACATGAGATTACTTCCCCAGCAGCGTTAAAATGGCCTACAGAGTTTATAGAATAGGAGATGTAATTTTTACTTTTATGTGTAGATGATTCCTAGTAATTATCACATTTTTTCTTGATCTGTGCGAAATATTGAGTTTTTTATAATTAAAATCGCTGTGGAGATTATGTTCATCAGTTTAAGTGTGAGGAAATGGTGGAACAAACTTACGTATGAAGTTTGTGAAATGCGGCCTGCAATGGCAGCAAAACCTCTTAAATGCTGTTTTAAAGAACATTTATTGGTGAATATCGTCCATATTTCATATGACATTCCTTTCCCATCAGCGTTAAAATGGATTGCAGCGTTTATAGAACAGGAGATATTATATGTATTTTTATGTGCAGATGATTCCTAGTAATTAGCACATTTTATGTTCATCTGTGCTAAATATTGAATTTTTTTATAATTAAAATCGCTGTGGAGATTATGCTCGTCAGTTAAAGTGTGAGTAAATTGTGGTGTGCCGTCTGTATATAATTATCTTGTAATCTGTATGATTTTTTCTAGTATGTATAATAAACATTATTATAGAATTGGCATGATAATATTCAGACCAAACAAAAAATAAGCTGAATTTTTCAGTATTAATACCAGACTCAACATACCCTCCTGCGGATGTCATTAATCGAGGCTTGGTGTTCCATAACAGTTTTTTAATATAAGTCACAATTTTCTATTGCTCAAATAAAGTTTCTATCAGGGAAATAAGTCAGATTTTTCAATGAATTTCGGATGACTGGAGACAGTTTTTTTCTGACAAAGAATTATATATACTTACTACTAAGAAACACTGCAGCATAAATGTCTTATTTATACAATTCATTTCAGCATTACGTCGATCAGAATTGCCAGTATCCTCTCAGGGTAGTTACGGATTACTATCGATCACAAAAAAACTACTAGGAAAAGAGCCTTTGTGTTAAAATTAATGCTCAGATGTCATTATCTGAGTTCATACCGATTTTTTCATTTCATTCTCTACATCTCAAAAATAAACGCAATGCCTTTTTTTCCAGTAATAAGCCAGATTTCATCTGAAATTACCACTCTTCATTTCGACATGTAACCCTGGAAAAAAGTTTATTTTTCCATTGTTGGAATGCATATTATGCCACCTAGGGTGTGTCATGCGTGCATATAATTGGTGAAAAGTCTCTTTTGTTTCAATACGGGGTAATTCAAATAAGCATCTAACACTCTTAATTAAGCAGTCCCGTTCTTCCTTTCAGTGACATTCTACATTTCTACGCTACTTTCCTATTCTTTCGACAAAAATTAAGGCTACTCAAAAGCGCAAATTTACAAGTATTTACTCTTGAATTGATGATTAAACCATTTGATGAGTATTACGTGGCGGGAAGGCTACCTTATCTATAAGTGATTAACGTGAATTGAGTGAAGTCTGAGCACATCTCGCATTTATTTGTTGTTTGTAAGGGATATGGCTGTAATTAAGTTAAGCTTAGGTGGAATTACCTCCACCGTCTAAGAGCGTTGATTATAACCAACGTACTTCTGAGTAGTTAATTCAGTATTCTTCCTCTTCCTTGTGTTGCATGTACTTAATAACTTATACTCTTATCATCACCATTGTCTTTTGATAAATGAAATGTACTATTTTATATTCTGGATATACCCTTGCATGTCATCTCGTGGGCCTTTAATGCTTAAGAGAAAGACTTTTAACTATTAGAAAAATGATATGCATGAAATCCCGCTCACCCTGCAAATGTACATACGTTGTGACAATAAGGATTTAAAGTGAATATATGGTATTTCATATTCTTTCTGAGGGTTTTTTTATCGTGAATTTGATGTAGTCATCTGTGTATGAATTGACCTCAAAACTTTTGAGTCTATGATATAGCTACATTTTCTGCGGTGGAGAATACTTGCGTCCGTTAAACCTTTGAAACACACGAGTAACTCACTGTCATGTTTAACTGCATGACAATCGCTGTGTGCTGATTCTATTTCTAAATAATATTGCACAGGCTTCCTTTCAATAAAGATTTGACACCATGTGCAAAAAAGCAACACATGAATAAAGCTAAACTATGAAAATGTTATAATAAGGTAATGTGAAGTAAATTTTTTGTGGGATTATCAATTGCTTCATGTATTCATTCAACAAGAAAGTGAAGAAATTTGGCCATTAGTGAGTTAAAGAATGAAATATAAAAATTTTCATGGCCTTTCAGGTTATGCCATTTTATAACTATGTAAATGGAAGAGAAAAAGTTTGAGAATACTGCCGGTTTACACTCCATTGATAAGTTTATTGCCAATCAAAAGTAAGAATGGAAAGGATACACAAAGGAGCGGGGAGATTAGGTAGGGAGCGATAGGATTACCAGAAGAGTTGTTGTCATGCTTTTGGTTTGATGTTTAATTTTCGTATTTTTTCATAAATTCTCACGTTTAAGACTGACAAATGACGAGGTGACATGACATGACTTGAGTGGCATGTTACTTTGAAATTTTCTGTCGATTTCATGCAGTTGTTACTAATTTGTAACAGTTACATCTGATGATATGGATAGGAACGAGTTTAATGAAGGTGAAGAGAAATGTGGCAGCAGCTCAATCAATCATTTCATTTCTGTTGTTCAATGCATAAAACAGACACGATGTCCTTCTGATCCAAATGAGTACGTTGGTTTGACCGTAAGAGTATCCTCTACTTCTATTGAACATGTAAATTAGATCTAGAGATAGTGAAGACAGCGTCCCAGATCCACGCACACGAACCGCTTGTGGCCGAACCCGAATATCATGTAATTTCTCTTTTTTACCTATCTTCAAGGCGCGTATCACCTGGCCGCTTGGACTTTTGGAGAGGTGCTGATGAAGAAGCTCGGAATTTTTACGAGAGGGTGTCCGAGAGCCTCGGCTTGCTCTCTCATTTCTTTGCCTACTTTCCTCATCCTCATGCGTCTTCTTTTTCGTCTGCCCACCTTCAGCCTTCCATTCCAAATCCTCATCCTTCCCTCCTTCCTCTCCCCTCCCCCTTCGCTCAATCCCCCCACCTCCCGACCAAATCTTAACGCCTCTCATTTCAACTCTCTTCTCGGGCCAATCGGCTCCCGTCTCCGCATCGCACCCCCCCCCTCTCACTCCCTACCCCTCACTCCTGGGGCACTCGTCAAGCAACGCCGACACCTTAATTTTAGTCGTCGTTCTCCGCCGGGAGAGCTTTCGATGGACATTTGTTTTCCGTTGTAATCTCAAGTTCAACATGTTCTTCGGATGAATGTACATCATTAGGAATGATGTGCATTCATGCTGAGGGTAGTATGAAGTACTTTATCAAATATCCCTCATATGGATACCGAAAAATAATGATTTTTTCGAAAAATAATGACCGATTTGATACATGAATATAAAAAAAAGAGTAAACATAAAAAAGTGTCTAAGGCATGTCGCACTTATTAATTAAATATCTACCAAGGTTTTGATAAAGACCAGATATCCGCCTAGCTTTAAGACGCCTCCAGAAAATCGGGAAAAACGGATTTTTGTACCAAATTATTTCGCAATCAATACATAATTACAACACCACGTGGGTTGTATTGTGAAAATCACCTTACCTCCACACAAAATAACCATCTTTGGAGAGAGCTGAAGGAGTAACTTGGTAGTAATACTCAATATTCAGTGACTAGGAAAACAGTAATAAATTCCCACTCTACTTTATCCAACATAGACCATTATTTCATAATTTAACGCCATTATATTTTACTACGATAATGGCATTATATGCTGAAATCAATATACTAAATGTGCATACTGAAATGTCGGCACTGAATAGTGAGTAAGTGGACTGTGTTTCTTCATACAAATGAAAAACTAATGGCAATTCGGGCTAATGCTCAGACCCACACGTAAAAGAGAGTTCTAGGCTTTATGATTGTAATTTGAAACTGGGGAAATATAGGGAACAAGATTTCATGTTCTCGCTGTCCATCAAATTTGGCACTCGTAAGGAAGAATTGGGCTCCGAAAAAACCATTAATGCCTTGATTTTCTCTTGATTGGATAAACCGAGGTGCAAACTTCTACCATTGAATACCATGATTAATTACATATAAATTTTCATGAGGAAATTACTTAGACATCAGAAAGCGATCCACGACCCCAAGTTTAATGGGCCATCGCACGGATCTGAGCTACCCAAGCCTCCAGATTCACGTGGTCTTATCTAAATTTTTACATCCTCCTGGTATTGCCATCGCAATTCAGCGAGCACGAGTAACGTCATGGTCCCCATATGATTATATATTGTTTACTCCACCTGGGGTAATTTTTGAATATGTAAGTCTTCGATCCATTTTGACTAAATATTTCGTGCTTAGTGAGGAATAGCTCTGAGTAGCTCATTTCAGACAAATGTCATAAAAGTTGAGTTATTCTATTTCCTTATTCGTTCATAATATTCCTCTGGTGCATGTAGGTTTTATTGAATATGAAATTTGCAGTGATTCCTTAATATTGACTAAAAGCATAAACACCTCTGAAATATTAGGCACAGCAAGATATCAATGTCAGAACAGAATTCGGGTCTGTATAACCAGGTAAGCAAATTGAAGTAAAACTTCATTATTATCAAAGTATTCACGAATATAATGCCTCAAAGACAAATATTGAGAATATTAACTTACTTTTAAAATTAATTTGATTTATATAGAACTGAACGACAAAATATCAAAGAAATATCGAAATAATTATTTTTTAACAATTTTCAATTTTTTTACCTTATGAATAAGATCCACCTTGAAAACACGCTATTCAATATACCTGAGGTTTTAATGAAGGTATACAATTCTCTATACTCTGTAGAGGTGTCTGAACTGTACAGAGGTGAGAGAAAAGGCAATTCATCTAGTGATGACTTTTATTTTTATTCATATCCAAATGTGCTCCGTTACTTTTCCAATTCGGAATAGTTGATTAGAGGTATATATTTCGGTGGTTTTACACCATGGATGAGAAAAACATAAGTCCCGGCATACTATAAATCGCTTTGTGAAAAAAGCTGACCGAGATGTAGTCCTCATACTTTTTTCAACTCAAATCTACTTTAAATCACCTACTATTTGTTAGAGATACCTATATTTTCAGCCTGGCTAGAAAGCCCTCAAACGTTATCTAAACGCATTTTGACCACGGAATAGCAGTTGAACTAGAAAGAAAAATCATATCATCCAGGAATCCACGAATACCCAAGCGCAAAAACAGAAATTGCGTGGCAAAAAGACTTTGCTGCAAAAAAATAAATTGATCAAACCGCGCGTAATGCGATGGGTTGCGTCACGAAAATTGAAATTTCGGTGGTTCACGAAAGCCGCGAAGTGTTCGGACTGGCGTCAGACATCCCCACGAGGGAAAAATTGCTCCTATCCCTTTAAGCGTGATATTAGCGGTCATCAAATTCAGAAGGCGTGACAAAAGCTTTAAAACGTGGAATCATCGAAACCGGATGTAGGTACATCAAATATCTACGAAACCGTCTCCCCGCTGAACACGCGTGTGCGTCACCGCAAGAAACGTGCACCGAAGACCGCATTTCTCCCTCCAAAAAATGATACCCCCATGCTCCTTAAAACCGTTCTTCGGAAGGTTATAGCGAGTACTTCGTCATAATTTGGGTCCCTCGAGCACGCACGTAGCACTGAGGTAAAGGGCGATCGCTATGTGTACTTCCCATGCTCGTGCCCTCGAACTAAGAAAACCTGGGCGGAAATATTTTCCTGTGGTCGCGGAATCGTTTAAGGTATTCGAATCGACTGCTGGTCTCGACTTCAGTAGCCGCATTTTTTTGATACCCATTCCGCGAGAAACGGTTCCCAATGATTGAAAATATTCCCAGTACCAAACGGACGCTTAAAAAAGCTACGATCACAAGAGAGGTAGTTAGTTCATGCCAAAGCGGTTATTCCTCTCTTCAACTATTCATTTCGTGAAGGCACGTGGCAGGAGTGCGGAGTCACGACACCTTATTGCATTGTGGTTAATGTTTCTCTACCGCAAGGACATTGTTTTTTATTTCTTTTGGTTGAAGCGAATAACTGGTAAATTTTAGATTCACCTGTGGATTACCTTTGCATTGACGCATATATCTATGAGAACGCAGTTGACTTCACTTGAATGCGGAGGTGAATGAAAAAAATTGGTGTCTTCTACTCGCTCAATAAACGTTGAGCAAAAATAATTTTGAAGAAATCCACATTTTTATATATCTGAAAAAACATAAAGCATTCTGTATGCATCAAATTTTCTCAGGTTTCACCCTGGAACACTTTACGGGACAACGACTTTTTCATAGCATTCTCTACCATCGTCCTTAGAGCAAATAATGCCATTTTTCGTTACCCTGATTTTGAGGGGGGGGGGGTTCTAGGCCAGATACGTAGAATATTCGAACACCTGTTGAGATATCTGGCTTTGCCGTTGTCTGTAAGTTACAAACTTGCCTAGTTGATGATGGCGGTTGGATATACACCAAGGGATGAAATTCGCCCATTGGAAATTTTGCTGTTGGATATTTTACAGCCAGTGTTCAACCTGGTCAGGCACAGAAAATTTCGTTATTTCTTAAATTTTAAGTATGTGAAGGTTGAATTGTCGTACGTACCGCGTAGTATCATTATTTCATTGCGGCTCAAGGGGTGTATGAAGGCATTATATAATCTTTTTTGTTAATTTAATGCAATGGCGTCCAGGAAACCATGGAATCTTAGAAATCTTTTCATCAATTTGCTTTATAGTGGTTTGAGCGCTTGATACCCATTGCTGACCGGAAAATTAAAATCCATCTTATCTACAGCTGAATATGGCAGATTTATTGTTTTTTGGGGGAATAGACCGCATTTCCTAAAATGTTTGAAGCTTTTAAAGTAATATTCTCCTTTAAAATTGACTATTTACCTAGTGTCGTTTTAACTAGTGTCTCAAGGACTTCAATCGAATATTACTTTATTGCTATCAGATTTTACCCTGTGTCATGTCCGTTTCCATTGCATCCGATTGTTTATAGTCATTAACCAACAAAATC
This sequence comes from Ceriagrion tenellum, assembly GCA_963169105.1. NCBI lineage: Eukaryota > Metazoa > Arthropoda > Insecta > Odonata > Coenagrionidae > Ceriagrion > Ceriagrion tenellum. The sequence goes on along the minus strand of OY720633.1, from coordinate 32,576,719 downwards.
AAAACCATAAAGACAAACTTAAAGGGATCCTTTGATTTTGTAGACAGCCGTAATGTGTAATGGACTGCGTTCCAATGGACTCGCTAAGGGATAATAATTTCAAGGGTACCTCAGATGAGTTTATTTTCAAAATTAATGTAACCCATCGTCCACTTAAATAAAGATCGGATTTTTACATGTTAAGTCTCTTATACTGGATCAAGAAGTATCAAATGGCTGCAATTTTTTGCACTGGGAGATAGGATTTTTTTAGATAATCAAATCAGCGGTAGGTGTTGAAATATAGCGTGGAACTAAGTCGGAGTAATTGCATTAGCTGAAGCTAATTTTTAGATGATTTACATTGATTTGTCATTCAGGTAATCAATTTTGGTGAATCAACGCCATGGTTGAAGGTAAAGTGTACATTATAGACGTTTCTAAAAGAAAAATTAATTTTTTGGCTCTCTATACGTTATTTGGAGCGAGTGATTTATGTAATGTGCTCTCTCATAGTATGTGTAGTATTCATGAAACATTTTCATTCCTACAGAATCTGTGTTACTTCTCAGCGCATCATGATGTCTACTTTAGGATGCAAGACCATTGGTTCAACTTATTTTGGCAGGTTTGTTTGCATATACTATTCATATAGTTTTGTCTCCGAATTTATTTTGCAACTCGCTAAATTGATTTATTTCTTTGATCAAAAAGCGTCATTTTTCAAACGGGTATTTTTGTTGGGAAATAAATGTAACCTGGGCCCAATTGCAATAATCGTCATTCACAACGTGATTAGAGAAATCATGCATTGTCTCAGATTAGTTCATGCAAGTATAATCATTGAAAACCTCTCACTTGTTACTGTTTTGCTTACACCGTGACACATGGTGCAAGAATAATTTTCAATTACATGGTGGATATTTCCTTAATTTACTACAAGCTGGGAAATAATTATTCTGAATGGCGCATCTTAATTAAGGTCGAATCTAAAAATCACTATTAACTCTTTTATTCTCATTGCGTAGTTTGAGGCAAAGCGTATTCTTGCCTGGTTTGTGATAAATCATATAAATTGTTGGCGGAGTACTCTACTTTTATTATCTTTTATTTTAGCGGATTTTACCCAGAGCATGGAGAACTCATTAAGAAGTTCCACTAAGCCCTCTAATGCTCATTGTGAACGACTAAATAATCAGGCTCTACCCGCCGTTTAAAGTCAATGAGTTCATTATTGAATAAGTGAGTTAACTGCCCGAAGACGGCAGCAGTAAATCCTTAGGGTACAATGCTTTGGAAACCCCTTTAAGTTTGGGGATAAGATGATAATTTACCTCGCAGAGGTTGAAGGTACTGGAAATCATATTTCGATCAGGATATGCCACGCTGCCTTTCGCGCTAATATATTCCTTAATTTTTTCTGAATCTTAATAACCGTATGGGAACTTTTATGGTTGGAGAAATAACCTATGTGATAACGTCTTCATAAATAGAATGTTTTACGTTTCTACTAGAAAAAGCAATAAATTAACTTTTTTAATGTCACTACACTAATTGCCAAGGAAACTGGCTTTAATTCCATGTAGACTCTGAGGAAATTGCTCTCTGGCTTAATTGATAATATCTTAACTGAGCTGAGCTTCACCACGTACCTTAAAGTGTTTTCACTTCCGCCAAACATCTGTATTCGTAATCCCTTAAAATACACTATTTATACTGGGAAGACACGGCGCCGTTCCGTCGTGGTTTCTTAAACAAGCCAACATTCCGAAATGGTCTCCTTGAAGTTTACGGCGTGTAATTTACTAAAAACAGATTATATGAGCATGCTTGAGCTTCGTCGGACAGGAACGATTGAGCCTTTTCGCAAACTATCCAATTACTTATCGTAGCTGGAGAAAATACGAGAGTCGGTTACGAAGACGATGATTTTTCAGGAAAGTTCACCATTGACTCCCTCTGTTCCATGCGTTGCATGTCTAAATCATTAGTTCACAAATAAATTTACTGCATGGGGACGTGAATATCCGATGTGGCTCTCATCTTTATGCTTTCGTATCAGTGTTTACTAAAAAAATACTCCCATCCGAACGTAGGCGTCAGCTGTGGTAAACGAAAGAATGTCAACCCCATGGGAATCTCTGTGTTTGATCAACTCTTTAAGATTTGTATGCACAAGTGTTCCTATTATACCCGTCATCATGGTTCAGCGAAGACATTATGGGAAGTTAAAATAGAAAAAAACAATGAGGGCTATAGATGGAACTTTAAATCGAATATGACCATAACTGATATGGGGAATGAGAATTTGCAAGAAATTATTCCATAATAATAGTGTATAGTCAGTCACACATCGCACAATTTCATTTCTGCTTTGTGACCATACAGCCCTCGATTTTCAAATCTGACGAGACACAGATTTACCGTGGAATAGATGTAACAAAGAACTACTTTATTTTCTATTCCACATAATGATATGAAGATGCTCTAAGTAGGCGTCAATTTTCTTTGCACTAGTGTGAGCGCAGGAGGAGAATGGGTGAATATGCTGTATTAAATGCAGGAAACGTAAAAATTTACAATCGGGATAAGTTTTGTCGGTTATCCACAGTAAAAGAACCACGTTGCTCAACTATGATCTCTGCGGTTCTGCACGATAAGGACGATGAAAACCCAAGGATTTTGTTACTCTTTCTTTTATCATTAACTATTATACGTAATATTGACAATCGGCATCCACTTTCGTGTAAGTGAACACTACTGTTGATCACCGGCCGGAAATTTTATTGCTTCTACTGGTCGAATATTTGCATATATCAAGCGCAATGAAGTTCTTCAAGGGATTACTGTTTCGTTGTTACTGCTGGTAGCATCAAGTTTATGTAGCCGATATATGACCTTGGGGGCTGTTTTCTTGGGTAAGATTTGACACATTCTGTAATTTGACTTTATCCATTGATTTATAATATCAGGATTATGCTTAGCCCACCTTCATCAAATAAAGATTAACATGAGTAATTAGTTGAAAGGATAGCTCAACTTGCCAAAACTTTCAAGATAAACTTATTCAGGTGAACTCATTTCTTTAATTATGTATATAAGTACTTGGATACAATGATAGATATTAGCAATTGAAGTGAGAATCAAGGAGAGTTCAACGAAGTGACCATAAGGACATTCTTGATCGAATATTGGCAATTCTATCACCTGTATCTGTAAATGAAAATCGGGTACGTAGAGTAAATGTGCTCCACAGAAGTAGAAATATTAATGAGCAAAATCAGCCGCCAAAATAACTCCTTGCGGATAATCCCGTCGTAGTGTCACCGTCTTTCAAAAGGAGTCTCCACAGTGAATTGGTCGCTATCTTTAGTTTGGGAACAAGGCACTTAGCCCAAACTCACTCCTATCATTTAACCAAAGAGATGATCCAGATTCGATTGTGATAATTGCGACTCTCTCGTGGCTTTGAGACATCTCCTGATGGGGTGCAATATATATCATAATACACGACATGAAATGAGGATTTGGGAGACCAAAGGTATGTGATCGGTGATAACACTGACGCTGTCTGCCGAATATTAGGTCTTTTAGGTTTCCTTTGGCCGTCTCAGTAATGAAAATTTCAGATTGTTTTCAAATTTGAACGAAAGGGTTTTTAAATATTGTACTCACATCATGAATTTTAGTAGAAAACGATTTCGAACGTGGCACCAACTATGGAAGTACACTTAAATATTAATTTTATAGGCCAAATTATATAGAATTGTGTTGGGCGGTTGAAGGTAATCAAAATATTTGTAAATTTGATTGAATGATTAAGTATTTAGAACGTTTAAAGTGCACGTGTCTTCCAAATTCCTATTTAATTCATGAAATATAAGTGGGCACCTTCGTGAGTGCGCTGCGTGTACTACGCCTTGTGACACCCTTCTCCAAAAAGTGTTGGAAGTTGCTCACGAGATGCCCGCTGGACAATCCCCAGAGAGAGCATTATCTGCGTTTAAGACATGTCGTTGGGTGGAGTGAGGAGGATAATCTCATTTTAATGGATCTCGAATGGCAGAGGGCGATGGGGACGAGATGAGGGCGTCTGCGATTGTACGTGCTTAACCGTGGGCCGCTCCTCTGCTCCTCATTTTATCGGCTCCCCGCCTGGCCCATGCCCTTCTCTTCCTTCCATCACACCCTTCATTTCCGCTGTTTCTTTTTTATCTGCCATCTCTTCCTGTTCCAGCGCTTCCCGTTCTCCTTCCACGGCTTGTCCCGACTCCTCTCAACCAAAACAGGACGCTGTTCTTCTTCATATAATGCTCACTCTTACATCCATCAGGAGATCGTAATCGTCTGTCTCATTATTCACATTGATGAGTGTTGGATCATTTATCGTCCGCGATGTTGTCACGTGTGTACAGCTACGTAGCTACCTCTTAAGTGCGTGTGATTCCCGTGCTACTCTCCCAATTTATTGGACAGAAACTCTTTAGTTTTCCGAGAAAATGCTCAGCGTCAATGCTCTTCCCGGAGTTTAGTATTTTTTTAATGTAATATTAATGCTTACCCATGGCAAACACGTGTTTTAAAGGAAAAAAATTTATCATGCCGTAATATTGTTGATTGGAGGAAAATACAAGTAACGTACTAATACAATGCGTTTGCTTAATATTTATGGTCGAAGTTTCTGTTAATATCGATTTTTGTTACTCATAGAGAATAGTTGGAACGTCCACAAAGTTGAGAGGATATTGGTGGGAAGTAAAAAAATGTTACATAATTTTAGTTGACTTCACATCGGTATTAATGTCTTAATGCCACATTTAAGTTATTCATCGGGCCTCGGGTTGGACTTATTTGCTATATCACCTTACTCGTTGTGATTATTGTAGATAAAACATAAGAGGTAGCGCAAAAATCGGTTCAATATGCGCTAGAATCCAGTAAAAATTATTTATAGTGACCCATTACTTTTCTTTTGAAATTTTTGATTCATCCATTTTTATTCGCTTAATATTCATAAGTGGTTTTCTTATTTTTATTGATTTGGGTTAATAACGTATAATGAATTAGTTGGAGCATAATATTCATCACAAAGATATGACTGAAAATGGCGAATCCAAAACCACCATTTATTTGAAACCAGAGAAATTTGTGTTATTCATATCACGAAGAAAATTCTAATGAAGCGATAAAGGATAGTCCATGAAATAGGAAAATAAACATTGTAATCCACAGTGGATCAAATGTAACTAAAACCACTATTTTTGAACAGTCTGGATTTTTTCAGTTGTGATGAACACTATAGAAATGTATCGCGTATATGCAGTAAATAGTCGACAAAAAGCCATGTGTATCGCAAAAGAACTTTAGGAGTATACGGAAAGGAAAAAGGGCAGAAGACACTTTTAGGTATAACTCTCCAACCTACGGTATGCCATTGATTATATTACTGCATTAACGATGTCAAAATATAAATGCCAATTATGGAATTTCTTATCTTTAATCACTTCCTTTTCCATTTATTTAGGCTAAAAATCCACGGTATCATAAACGACTATCTTATAGTTATGTGAGTTATGTACTACGCCATTAGATGTAGTGCATTGATAAATGGATGTAATGGATAGTGTGGAAGAGAAGGGTCATTAATATTTCGCTTTTCTCAACCAAAGGAAGCTCCGTGGAAGTTATTATTGGTTACTTGACTTATAAAATAGAAGGTGAACAAAGCCGCAGAAATTAAGCTGTATATTAAGGGATCATTGTTCCCGTTTTTAGTTAAAGTTCTTCTCCTTTGCATCATCCCATTTTAATGGGAACGGCGTTTTCCATTCAGAGTCTTCTCCTCCGCTTAGCTCAGTCCAAAGCTTCTTCCTCCCTCCACCCTCGTCCGGTATGCTCTTAATTAATGAAGATATTCATTTAGTTAAAGATCAAATATTTGAAATAGGCTTCCAGTCAGCATTCAACTTTTTTTAGTGGATAGAGTCGTGTTTAGCTGGTATTATTTCCTCGAAAGCTAAAATTGGCCATAGTATGTCCCTAATTTCATAAAGCTGAATTAAAATAAAATTAATTTTAAAAAATAAGGCTAAATAATGGATGGATTCTTTCGAACTTTCTTTCTCAAATATTATAAACAGCCTTTTTAATTTGTTTGTACATTTACTTCAGCATCACTCCATTTCAAGAGTAAGGGGACTTTAACCACGCAAATTAAGCTCATAATACCGGTGGTTTAATTTAAAAAATTCTTGTCTGTGAACTCGTTTTATTACGTTTGTGTTTTATAGTGTTAATTTACGTTAATTTTTGACTTTATGACGCTGCAATTACTTTATGATGCTAGTGTTACTGATCCAGCAACGACTGACATGATATCAGAATTAGAAGAAATTAAAGAGTTTTCTCAGTACAGAATCACTTTTAGGAGCCTATCAATTTGAATACTACGTAATTTCATATGCAAAAAAATCTAATCTTGTACTTCACTCAGGAATTGCTGGCGTACTAATATTCCCCTTTCTGCTCCCCTCCTTAAGACTCTTGGGGCATTACACTGGTATTGAAGTAGAAATCGGGGTTGTGCGAGCTCAGAATACCTTGCACCGTTGTGGTCTTTGATGAAGTTAGTTAAAGTTGTTAGCCGTAGTCCGTAGGAGATACGTATTTATGAATTTGTCCGATATTATGCAGTATGGTCAATCAGCCTCTTTTTGGATAAGTTCTCTGAAATTACTTTTTTCTTGAAATAAAAATACCGCAATACCATATAGAAAAGCAAGAAAGTAGACTGTATTATTTTCTATTGCCCAAAACCTTCATAGCTATTAAATGATTGCCTAAATGTTTTTTTTAATTCTTGGTGTGGGAATCAGATTAATGTTATGAAGTATACAAATCGTCTTGAACTTTTATCAAAGTGAAGAGATTATTTTGAAGTTCATTACCTGGAGATATATGATAAGTACTGAAATCAATAAGAGGATCTTTTTCATCATTATCACTAGTAGTAAAACTCATTGTGGAATCTTCCTCGCAGCGCTAAAACATAAATAATAATGTCTTGACTTATTATGAAGTATGTTTTCAATATTTACAGTTATCGGAGAAGAATATTCACCTGCCCATCATACTTTACTTCTATTATTCGGTGTATTTCCTTTATGCTTTGAAGAACTGACGCGCCTCACGAGGTACATACACTTTAACGAAATTTCACACCCCAACTTTACACCGTATTGCTCTGGCACACGTTTTCTCTTCCTTGATTCCTCGGCAATTTCCACATAAATTTAGTCATTTTTCTCCCAGTAGCTGTTGAAATGAATCGTTATATATAGTTTATTGTTAAATTCCCTATACGTTAGATTTTTTAAGGTAGGATACGAGGTTTAAAGTGCTTATTAATCATATCAAAGTGAGCTATTTGTGCTGAAATCTTCGTGTTAGACTTATTTCGCTAGATTATCTGATTCTTTCTTCATGCCTGCCTCCATCTTCATTCTTTTTTCTTATTTCACTTATTAACTAAGTTACTTAGGGCATTATTGATTATTTTATGGTAAATTTAAATCTATTCTGTGGTGGAAGATCTCTCTAAAACTGATAATTGCTGTATGTCATGCATCCTTAGTACAATTTTCATGTGATCTAATTAGTTTTGTTAGACGTGCACAGGTGTTAATATCAATTGAAGTTACCTTCTCCGTTTAAAGGAAGTAGAGGCAAATTTTTATTTCCAAGTGCTATTAGTTGTCTGCCGTAGAAGTTCATTGAATAGGCATTGCGTAAATTGCCGGTTTCAGTTTTGATACTTTCCTGTGTCAGCAGTGCGAAGTACCCATGATACCATTTTTACAGTGAGACCTAGGGCATGACAAAGCAATGAAATCAATCATGGGATGTCAGAGCGTCGCATCTAAAACTATGACGTGCATTATGAGGTATTGATGAGATTTGCATGGTAGAATACCATCAGAATTGCATATTATCGTCAAATGTATATATTTACGACGTTGAAGCTTCATACTTTGATCAAGCATGTAAAATGGATACATATTTTTTGATGAACATACTTGTTACAAGGTGGTATATTCTGAAAAAGAAAGAATAGAATATGCAAAACTTCCAGGCCAGTGTTTTCCCATCCATAGGATATTATTTAAGCCCGAGTATATCCGACGCATGCGCGGAGAGCGCAGAACTGTCCAACGGGCACACAGTAGCTTAGTTTCCGGCGAGAGCGTCTGCCGGCGATCAGTCAAGACCGCCGCTGGAGGATAAACAGTGAGTGGACATTCCTTTGTAATTCCAGCATTGCTGAGCAGAGTGCCTTCTTCACCAAGCGTGATTATTGCTTGTCATCCTGCTGGGAATTAAATTTGAAAGTCAAAACTAAACCACGAACTTTTTCTTCAATTTATATTCAATATATTATATACCTATATTCATTTTATATAATTATATTATTTAATTCTAATTCATATAATAGTGAAAGGCAACGAATTAAGGGGGGTATTTTTGTGAATGAAATCTCTGAAGATGAGTAAAACTCAGGATAATTCACTTCCAATGTTTACTTTGTAGTTTAATTAGATAGTAATAGTATGATTATGGGAACGTACAGAAATCTTTCATTTTTTCTTTAATAAAAATTGAAATTTAAATAACTCTGACTCATAATAAATTATAAACATATCCAGTAGATTAATTCATCCAGGTTTAACCTCTTTGAAGCTCATTCAGAATAAATATGGTACGGTGACTTACTATTTTAAATGGCCTGTTCTCGTGGGTTTAGGAGGAATTGTGCAAAAATACCCTGTCATGCCAGTGACTATAGTCGAATTAATTGTTTCCCTTGGAGCATGCTTTTGCATATGTGTATCGATTTTTTAAATTTTCCTAGTATTTAATCGCTGTACTATTGTTGCCGGAACGTAACTCATCCTAAATATCTTATGCTTAATTTGGAGGAAACAAACCTTTGCCAAAGTGTCAATGATCTCGGAATTCCTATAAGCCATCAAGAGTCCTCATTTTCTCCTCCGGTTCTTTCATCTATCATTAAATACTCTCAAATGATTTCAAATATGTATTCGTACTATCTTTAATCATCTCAGCTGACTATAACTTCAAAAGGTGACTGTAAGTTTTCTTTGGTATGTCAACTCCTGTAAACATAAGTTTATCCAGCAATGTTGGAAAAAATTGTCAATGGTTTCCAGTACCCAAATAATGCTGATGTTTAATTGTCGACGGGAAAATATATAACTGCATTGGAAACATAATTTATCGAAGTTCAAAATTTTTGGTGCTCTTGTTACAACCTAAATATATCAGACCAACCTGTTTGTTTCGCAAAACGCTGGCTAAGTCGCTGATTTAGTCCTACATAGGCCAAATGCATTATGTTACTTATTATTCATGGTTCATTATATCTACTAACGACGTTAATAAATAAATATTTAAACGGAGAAAACCCCCAAAATGACTGGAAAAAATCATGGATAGTATCAATTCATAAGAAAGGCCCAAAAGACCATCCCAAGAACTATAGGGAATAGCAATCACTAGCACATTAAGCAGAATATACGGTAGAATATTGACGCAGCTCATTGATGAAAAGTATAGGCAATTTGAAAGTGAAGAACAATCCGGATTTAGGTTACTACGCTCAACAATAGATAACGCTTTTTGTTGGACGCAAATAATAGAAAAAAGGAGAGCTACTGACCGAGAAAAGCATATCATATTCATTGATATCACAAAAGCTTATGACAGCGTACCCTTGAAAAACCTATGGGAGGTACTTGAGGCGACAAACATAAATAAATCTATCATAAGGGCAATACAGAAACTTTATACAGAATCTACAGTTCAAGTGAAAGTGGGAAACAATCTAGGATATCCATTTAAACAAATAAAGGGCTAAGACAAGGATGCTGTCTTTCACCTAGCCTATTCAGAATATATCTCGACGGTGCCCTTAAACAATGGAAAAGACAATGCGCAAACATGGGCTTGCCTGTAGGAGACGAGACCATATACACACTACCTTATGCAGATGACCAGATAATTCTAGCCCAAGACAGAGATGATATTAACTTTATGTTTAGAAAGCTAAAAGAAGCGTATAGTGCATGAGGATTGGATATCAACATGCACAAAACTAAGTATATGTGTATAGCAGGAAAAAATGAAGACATTGTGCTTGAGGATAGTAATGAAATAGTAGGGGCCTGTGATTCATATGAATATTTAGGCATAAAAATACACAGCAGTGGAAGGAGCGCAAAAACGATTAAAGATAGGATTAATAAAGGTAGAGCAACCATTAATATGTTAAATTCAATACTATGGAGCAAAGATGTATCAAATAGAAATATAAGATACATATACCACACCATATTTAAAAGCATACTTACATATGGAAGTGAAATGTGGCAAATGAATGTGAGTGATAAGAAACTTGTAGCTACAGAAATGGACTTCCTCAGAAGGGCAGCCGGAAAATCCAGGCTTGATAGAGTAAGAAATGAGAGAGTTAGAGAAATTATGAAAATGACAACAACCATTCTGGACGAAATCAAGTCAAAATAACTGCTGTGGTACGGACATTTTCAGAGGATGCTCAAAGAAAGACTGCCTTGCAGCATCATGGAGTGTAAACCCTATGAAAGGAGAAAGAGAGGAAGGCCACATAACTCATGGAGAAGCGGAATAGCCAAAGCCAGGGCGGAGAGAAACCTGCATGAAGGAGATTGGGAAAACAGAGAGGCCTGGAAATTGGATGCCGTAAAGCGCAAGCAAGCGCTCTAAAGACGGACATATATATATTATTCACGGATTGACATGGATCTTACATGGTGAATGGAATTAATATAAGTGATGTGATTGAGTACGGGAACAGAAAGTTTCATCCCATTCTTTCTTTCCAACTTCGGACAGTAATAATGGTACGATAATTTTCTGTGCTGGAATAATGGGTTAAATAAGATTTTTTCTTTCGCTTTAGAATAGATGAGAAGAATCTACCATTGTCATTTATTCCGGTTTATTACAATGAATCTAACTGGCTAATTTTTTCACTAAGTCATGCTTAATTTTGATTCGTATCGAAGATGAGTAAGAATGCTTGGAATTCACTAAGAGATCGGGGTTGGCTTCATGCACTGGCACCGTTTATGGTCTGTTATATTTGGCACTCAGGTGCCGAAAGATTCTTCGGCGTACCTGATCATGTTAATGGGGCTTAGCATTTTATAAAATTAGGGGCCAATTTAAGGATTTTTTCCTTCAGGCAGGTTGAATGTTTTTAGCAGAAGTACTATACAGTTTAAGTGACTTCTCAATTGGAGCACATGAAGTGATCAACATTTCAAATATACAGAATAAAGAGGCTACAAATCAAATGTCTAATTATTCCTGACTTAAATGGTGGAAAAATGGAGAATTGCAGAGTACAATTTATTGTTTCTCTGAATGTTTTCTCTAAAAAAGACCACATTGGGTATAATTTTTAAAAATTTACCAAAGATAAATGTACAGTTGTTGATTTTCCGATAAGTATTCAAGTAACTGTTTTCTTTTTTACCAGACTTCATTCATATTTTGTTATTTTTCACTTCTACTTTTCAAGTCCAATCAGTGCTTGAATGCAGTATTTTTGTACTCCCGTGGTATATCCGTTATTTCCGCAAGAAGCTTTCCCATGAATATTTTAGTAAAAGTGACCAGCATTAAAAGCGCTGTGTATTTATATATAACCATATGCAAGCTACTATTAATAATTGCTTAAGTTACATATACCTTGAGTAAAAATATTCCTCTCTCCAAATATGTGGCTTAAGAGATACTAGTTCTGTGGTATCTTGCGTGACTGCATTTATATTGATGTGTACTGCATTTTTCTGCCTATAACGCTTTGCTTTAACCCAAAAGTTTAAATGGTGAATAAATTATGCAAGATATACTTGATGCCATTTTTTATTGTCTTATGAATATTACTTATTTGGGAGGCTTAGTATCACATATTCGTCATGAAATCCCTGAAGATATGATGGCATTATTCAAAACATCCCACTCTAAAACTGGTTTTATATTTTAATCAAAGTCTGTTATGTTTTTGATGTAATATTGATGTAATTTTGATAAAATATGGCAGTCATTCACCAAATTATATGTACTCTCTGGTGAAAAAAAATAATTTTGATTCAATTGAACCATATGCCACTTCTATTCAACTTAAACTTTGTACATTGTCGATATATCTCCGCAGTCTTAGCTAAACTCTTCCTCCTTCCTACCCTCTCTGGATTCATCCTTTATCCTGGATAAATACTTCTTTCGCCTTCCTCTTGTAGTCTTCTTCAACATCCGGTCTAAAAAAGAGAGGGTTGATCTTACACCAGCTAAGTGGGGCGAAAAATACTTTGAAGGTGTATGAGAAATTACTCCTACTTTGTGAGGAGATATACCAAGACTCTGGCATTATAAGCAAGCAGCGTCAGCTTTATTGTAAGATTTTTCATAAGCAATAAAGTTCCGCGGAGAATATTTTTAGGCCAAAAGCATGCGATGAACGGCCAAAAAGTAATAATTGTCATGCGTCTTTCCTTGAAGTTTCAGCTGATCACTGGATGCACGAAATGAGTCCGCTTTTTGTCTTAGCTCGTGCCAAACCGCATTCTAATCCGCCCGCGGTGATACAAAGGTAGGAAGCGTAATCGGTTTTTCAACGCCCCGAACAAAACAATCGAAACTGAAAGACGCCGAGGAGCGGCGGAAGTCACCTCCTTTACGTATTGTGTGCGTTTTTTTTGCTCAAATCGATTCATCTCGCGTGGAAAAACGGATTCTCACGCTCAGTCAGGCGTCACCCGCGAAGGAATACAATTAAATTATGCCAGTCATGGAAATTAGCGATTGTTTAAAACAGTAGAGTCATCCAGGAATCACACAGTTATGGTAATCGAGTTAATTGCCGTTGTATGGGTTAGAAATTAGGAAAGCATTTAATGGTCGTTCATCAGTTGCACTGTGCAAGTTACTGTAGATATGATCGTGTAACAATATTTCTCCTCGGGGTTCATTCAGCGGGATTCAGAATATTCACAAAGGGAATGGCCTCTAGGTACCATAATCTTGTTCTATAATATTTTTCAACGTGAATATGAGATTCTACAACTCCGTTTGGATGAGGAAAATTAATCATTTGAAGCCAAAACTAGTAGATTAAAACCGATAGTAACAATATAAAAAATATTGTTTAAAACCTGTAAAGGCAATAGTATTATAAATTATTAGTTCTTATACCACCGTTGTGACTAATGTTATAATCTTTCAGATTATCATGTTTGGGAAAAATGTGATTGTGAAATGTTCATATACAAAGCTCAATGCAAGGTATAGTAACAAATACACATCAGGTAATTACAATGAATTGTTCGATACAATATATTCAATAAATTCAATGCAATTCATATCTAACTCCTTATGTGTACGTTGCAATGAATAAATACGGCATTGAAAAACTCTGATAAAAATGTGAACCAGCGTTTTTAACTATATGAAAAAAATACTTTTGTGGCTCGCCATAATTTTCAAAATTAATTATAATTGCAAAATTTGGTAATATTTGGCCAATTCTTTAGTACTTCTGACTTTGAAACTAACTCCGCGTATAATTTGATTCGTTTGTGAAATTTCCTCATCATTCTTAGGTATTTCATCATTATCAAGTGAATCGATTGTCCAAATCTCATTAGTTGATGTTGTATGCTTTCTAAACTTTTTTATTCTACCCTTCATATAAAAAACTTGTGCGCTCATGGCATCGTTACCTGTAGGGATTTCACTGTGGGCACAGTTCTTATAGCCAAATAATCCCGTAGCTGTCGCGTGGATGTGAAACAGAAATGTAATACGTTTATTTTATTATGTGTTTCTTGAGACTCAGATATTATTGAACTTCGTGCTCTTCATGTAAATATTTACCATTAATTGATAATTAATATTTAATTTGTATTTACGGAATATGTGTTTCATATGAAAAACGTGTGCGGAATGAATGCGAATGTTATTTCATAAGCATTTCATAAGGAAATTTTCTGGGCCTTCTAAAAATCGTGACCTAAATATAATAGTTTAGAAACACCTATTTCATCATATTACTACAACTTGAGGCGCAGAGAAGGGTTTTTAGCTGTTGTTATGAGAAAACTAGCTGCTAGTAGAGAAAATATACACTAAATTGGGATAGGTAGCCAATGGCAAGCTATGTTTTCATTGTTAGATTAATTCCTCGCTAAAAGTGGATTTTTCGTGGAAAGAAACAATCATTTTACCTATCTGCTCCTTTAAATATCACTTATTTGCATGTCCCTATTCGGCGCATTTGCTCTTGGGGTAAACCAATGTGTCTTCGTCATCGAAATGAGACCTTTGCCGTTACCGGTTGAAAAATATTTCAAAAGGTGGCGACTACTGTTTTGCTATAGTTGGGCCACATCTCGAGAATGCCGTAAGCATTTGGGGTGTTTCAAAGTTAACTTAGTAGGCTTTCTTGACAGGTGGCTGTTACTCTTAGTTATCATAAGAAATTAGTATTCAAAATTGTAGATTAATTATGACTTCCTATTTGCCTCAATGTTGACTCACCGGGGATGACATTTTGTCAATATATTTCAAAAATGAGGTAGTAATTTAGTAAGCTAAAACAAAATGCTTCGTTGGAACAACAAAAATTTAAAACCAGCGGACATAGCAACAAAAATAAAGTGATTAATTAAGACATACCTTAAACATACTGTTCCTTTTCCATCTTTCTCTCTTCCATTTCCTTTTCCCTATTTCCTCCCTTCACTCTGCTGTTGTCCAAATACCTCCTGCCTTACGCACCTGCAGCACCCTGCTAGTTAGTATGTAGATGAAAGTTAGGGCCCACGAAAATTTAAAAAAGGTAAATAGACATGATAAGAACAAGTACCTTTGCCTGCATCATCAATTTGCCTATGGACCAGGCTGAAGTTTTTTCTGCACCTGGTCCATACATATTAACCGAGTTTATATTAATTAACCGAGTACATATTAACCAATCTTATATTAATAACGTAAGTAAATATTAACCGAGAGTTGATGAAAATACATCTTTGTTATTTTTTATGTAGAGTCATTGCATATTTCAGAGAGGTTCGCCTGAAGAGGAACTTCCGTCATCTCATGTTCAAAATTAAATAGAAGAATGTGGGAGCAGTAAGCTGTTTGCCCTTCCGTCTTATTTAAACCCATGTGCCAACAGAATTTTGTCTCTCCCAACGTCACATCTTGATAGACGCATTTTATCGCCATCGAAAAGAACCCTTTCTAGATTCCACACAGCGTAGGTGTGCCTGACCATACGAAGGAATCGTATTGCCTCACATCGATGTTCCGTGTCTTCCTCGACTACATTCCCTTCACTCCTATCGAACCTAACTTTATTTTTGCCGAACCATTTATCACGTGGAATTCAGGCATTCTACTCCTTCATAATTTTTCATCCTGTCGTGCAGATTGGCTAAAATATATTTCTTTTGCATTCTCTATTATCAGCATAAGGAAACTTGAGACATAATAACATAACTCATAACTCTCCTCGTACACAGAGTGCTTCTTAATCTCTATCTCACCCATCTTTCATTCTCCTCGATTCATTTTTTCTTTGGTGATTCTGCTCTCATTCGTTCATACATAATATTTGAAACAACAAAAAAATATCATTCCCAAACTTCCGTCATTGAATCTTTCAGGGTAATTTTATGCCCTATCCGATTTCTCCAGTGCACTCAATACCACCACATCCATTCTATTTTTACAATTTGTTACTTTTTGCCAATGTTCCAGTTATTATTATAATGTGTGGCCATTAAGATATTCCTAAAAATGTATACTCGTGTTTACTCTATAAATACCATTTATATTTTGGCATACTAAGAATTCAGCTGAGTATTTTCATGAAACTTTTAAGGGCCACCTATGAACAAAATATTATGCGAGTTTATTTTTGCTTTTTTACGCACTCCTTTGTGCTGCTGGTGGTAAATAAGGTAACGGTAACATATGTTAGAAATTTAGTGTAAATTAAATTTACCTGGTTAGAGGACAGTTGCTTTTTTAACCGTGGTTCGGGAGTAACGCCTTTCAATTTGGCGCTATGAGGGAGTTCTATCTGAGTAAATTGCGTCACCATCATTGGTCATTCAATTCTATGATTGGTTGACTGCAGCCCTCCATATTTCCCTATCTAATACAAGTTCCCTCAATTCCCAGAAGTTCTTCTTATGGACTATCTTCTTTTTTGTACCACGTATTTATCTCTCGGTAACCAAAAGTAAAATCTAGGGATTTTTCTCTCTATTTTACCTTCAATTATGGTCCTCACAAACCCATTGTTTCTTAAATTGTGTCCAATCCATCTACTTCTTCTTTTATGTATGGTGTTTCATATGGTTCTCTTCTCATCTAATCTCCAGTATAATGCTGTATATCTGATTATCTTTCCATTTGGTCTTAAGCATCCTCATCCAACACCAGGCTTTGCAAACTATAGCCTTTTCTGGTCTGCTTTTCCATTGCTCTATGTACTACCGATTCATGTACTACCTCGCTCCAAACGAATATTTTCACATACTGTTGGCTCGTTCGTAATCCGATCTTCATTGAGTACTGTAGTCACCTTATCATCAAAATCGTTTTCATAGCGTAAGCAATTATTCGCTGAATGACCGTCATATTTCTTCCGTCTCAGGAGATGTTACTACCTAGTTAGGTGTAGAAATCCACTATTTCCATTTATGAACACGTTATAATCAATTTTATCATCATTATTAAGATAACGGCCATCAATTTTAAGTAAAAAATCACGTGAAGCCGTTCGAGTAAAATTACTGGGTCTCGAGAGCAATCGAGTAAAATCAATCATGGACTTCAATAGTTGGTTCATTTGTGAGCATTTATTCTGTTTTAAAGCATAAAATAATGAGTTTTGAAGACTAAAAACATTGAAAGAACTAGTGCATGAAATATTTTTTAAAATGTGAATTTCAGGAAAAATACCTAAATTTAGATAACTGAAAGAAGAAAATGAACGACTACATAAATCGGCTCGGAAATTTTCGGAAACGATCAATCCTCAAAGACACAGCCGTGTAAGCACCAACTACAAGTATACAATCAATTAATTTAGGCTAAGCTTTACACCTTCAGGCGTTACTTGGTGGAAGTATTTTATACTCGAATCCATATTGAAAATAAGTTTTGTGCTCTACCACAGTTATTTATTGTAATATTCTAACGTGTTTTTCAGCGTGCTGTATCTTAGGTCACGTACAAAATTGTACCTGAAGAAGCAGCATGCTGCGAAACGCGTTGTACGATTGCAATAAACGACTGCGGAAAATTACATAACTTAGGTAAAATATCGATTCATTTTTGGTAAGTTTCTCAATTCCAATCAATCGTTTCCACTAAATGAAACTTCCGAATTTCAAGAGAACGTTTCATACCGTAAACGACTCGGGTTGCGAAGGATCTGGTTCTTTTCTGGAGTATAAAACTGGAGAAGTTTTCACAGACCTTCCACTGGGCTAGAGACGTTAAAATTGCTACACCTCCATCGTCTTCAGGGCAGACCCTTGAAGACTTCACCATACTTGAAGACTTTTCCGGTAGGTATACGTTACTTTTTTACAATAGATCTCGCAAATTTTATTGTCTCTCAGTGGGTGACTCTCATTCATGTTTTAACCTCTTTTAAGTTAGCAGGTAATGGGGCAAATTAAATGAGTGATGGCAGAACAAATCTGATGAAAGTATGGCAGGAGAGAAGAACGAGGTAACTCGCCTGAAGAACGTAACAGGATGGGAGCCGACGGAAACTTGACTGTAACACGCAAGACAGAGTGCGTGTGATAGTCTGATCACTGACGCTTCAGGATAACACGTAGGATAGTGGTCATACTCCTGAGTAAAATTTGCAGAAATAGCATAAGCGGTATTATAAGAAAGGTACACTGTCGAAGGGAAAGGTATAGGAATTCCATCTCCCCTCGCAAATCCCCTTTTCCATGACAGTCGAGTCCAAACACCCCATCCCACATGCCCTTGCGACGGCTCGCGGGGTAGTAGTGTGTAATAGACCCCTCCCATCTCCCCCCCCCAGGGGCACACCGCCGCGCTTGCCACCCACGTGTGTGATCCTCAGGGCCATAAACCCGCCTCCCACCCCTTTCACCAGGGCGCGCACCGTTCATCCACGCCCCCGCAATGCCCTCTGCAACCGCTGCCCCCCCAACCCCTCTTCTTTCTCTCTCTTCGGCCAACTTCCTCCTTCCCATCTCCGCCCACTCACCCCCCCCCCCTCTGACTTCCCCCTCACAGACCATTTCCACTCCCTCGCCCCCAAACTCCCGCCCCCCCTTTCCCCACGCCCCCGCCTCCAATCTCCTCCACTTCAGATCCCCGCCATTGTGCTCCGAGAGAGAAGACTGTGGGGGCCCCAAAGGGCGTTGGTCATTTGCCGCTCAATTTCTGCTTTCGTTCCAGCCTTTCATCGTAAGAGGGGTGCTTTGCTGAGGTCGCGGGGGTAAGAGGGGGTGTGGGGTTTGAGTTTGTACGACATGGTAAGGGGAGAGGGTAGTTGTTGCGGGTAGGGGGGTGGCCGTAAGGACTTAGATCGGTTGGAAATGAAGCAAGCGTGTTGGCTGTGTATTCGCTGGCGTGGCTTGTCGGTGTTTGCACGCGACCCTCGCTCACTATTTGCTCTCGAGGGTAACAACTGGGTTCTGACAACAGCAATCCTGGAATTGGATGGCCTCGGTCTCCGTGCTTAACTGCGGGTGTATGGTGTCCGATCACACATCAACTTTCCCACGAGCTGTCGAAAGTCGTTTTAGATTGATCGGGGATCGAGTTAAAGACCTTGGCTTCCCATCATTTTGTAGAATTTCCAGGACCTGAGTCTGGCGTTGAGTTCTTGACATGCCATTCGCGGATCACATTCTACAATCAATGTACTGCTGACAAATCCATTGCTACAATCACCTCATGTTTTTCTTCATTGCTCACTAAATAAACTTTTCTTGAAAACGTCTACTTCCTGAACATGAAGTATAAAATTTTTCTTGAAAACATATACTTCCTCAACATGAAGTATGTATTTTGATCTATTCATTGTTGTTTCACCGTCAACGCTTGTTGATCAGAAGTTGACATTATTGGTTTTTGATATTTTTCCCAATAAGTTTTAAAGTATTAATGACTTTCATCTTTGCAAACCTATGGTAGTGGTATGCGTAGAATTTGTTACGAAAATAAATACACTGGCACTTGTAATCAGATCGAAAACCTTTGGCTCTCATGAGTACACAGACTACTAAACTTCTCAGCAATATGCACCAATTCAGCAAACTAAAATTCAGATTTTCAGCAGAAGTGATGAAAATCGTATATTATGCTTCCAAAAGCTCGGCATAATGGCAGAATTAAGACTCCATCATACCCGTTATGACACTGTTAAAATCCGCTTATCCCTTGTTCTACGTGCCTTAATATTGTACTCCTTCGTGATAACATCGAGTTACCTTAGACTTGCACTCCAAAAACGGGCAGACAGCGCTCTGTTCCTGATGTTCAAAAGTCCGCGATTTGATTTCTAGAGTAGGCAAATCTTTAATCAGGCAATAAATACGTCAATCAAACGTTATCCAATGATGACGTATGATTTTGCCCGTTTCAATGTTCACAAACTCAAGAGAGGATAGTAGGAGAAACGTCCTGAGAACAATGACCCGCATGGCTGGAATCCAAGGAGGAAAAGATGAAACCACTGCCAGTACGTCGCTGAAGCCTTCAAGATACGTACAAAGGTTCCTTGGAATGCTGGTTGGTAAAGATATGAGTGCAGTTGGAATAAGGATAAAATCATTGAGACGGAAAATGTACATCTATGCTCATTGCATAAATAACTGTTTTATTTGCATTTCTTATTTGGAGAAAAGAATTACCCCGTGTTTATACTATCAGGCTGTCGGTGGAAGAGATTTCGCTCCAATATTTTTAAATTTTTAGCTCTAGCACTAAAACAAAAGTATCAGGCGTGATTTGATGGAATTTCAACGCAATGAAGACAGAAATAGCATGCAATAGATAGATAGAAATTTTCTTCCAGTAAAATAAATTTAGAGCGACCTAGGTTTCGCAGCGCTGCATCGTCGTCACTTATTCACATCGTCATCGTCGTAACGTCGGTCGCATTCAAATAAATTACCCAAAGAAAATTGCTTTATTTTCTCATTTTTTAGCCATCACAACTCTTTTGTACCAATATATTCAGATTGGAAATATGCCTTTCAACAAATGCATAATATTAACACCTATTTTAGTCCATCATATCGGTTGCCGCTTCTGGTGATACTCCATTAGATTATGCTTTAGAAATGAGGAATTTTTTTTCGTGGTCTGTAGTCTGAATAATGTCGAGGATTTGGGGCGATTATTTACGGAACAAGTAACGGAATCGTCGCCGGGCACGTGCTTTGCGAGCATCCGCCCTCTCTATAAACAAAGGGCGCTCTTCTGAATCCTCCACGCTTTTGTGTTCCATGCCGCGGAGCCATTTCCTCCTTCACCTTTGGCCTCAAATAAGCTCACTTCTCATCACCCTTTTGTTTTCGTGTCGACACCAACTTAAGTCAAAACACGAACTCTTCACATCGCCCCGCTCTCAGAATTCCCATGTCATTACCTTAGGGGGAAGAATGCTGAGATTAGAATCAACTTTCTCCCTAGATGCATCGATATCCCCTTGTGAATTATCCCTTTGTATGTATATTACATAATGACTTCCACAAAAGAGCCGAATGTGAACGATAACCCCGGCTTTCCGTGTTTCCGCCAAAAATAGACTTTTCCTCGTCCATTCCGCACCGAAATTTCTATCCTGGGTGGAATTTTTTATTGAAATGACTGGCATTTGGAAGTTGGTGAAATGTGCTATATAAGATGTAATGGCCAATCAGTACGTTGTAGCACGTAGCACAGTCTGAAATCATGTTGGCACCGAGAGCTTCATTTAAGTAGACTCACAGCTATGGCAGAATTTGGTGGAAGACGGATTCGCAGGACACTTCTTCGAGGAAGTTAATCTTAAAGAAGTGTTAGTGGGAAGGTACGCGGTGGTACAAAACCACTCCCTCTCGTGGTAAGAGAGTAATGGCAGTGGAAAAATCTTTCCCTATGATAGTATAATTGATCACATACCTAAAATGATAGGTACGCTGTATTTGGGCCAATTTGAGTAAAAAAGTCATCTAACTTCAACCGAATCTCCTACAGTGAAAGGTTTTAGGAGATGGGCCGCAACTCAACATGGTCCACTATAAATTTTATCCGAGCTTTTGGGATGGTATTGGTTGTACCAGGCTTTAAGTGTTCCAATCGGCAAGGTTATATGATGCAACGTCTGGTCTGAGGCCTTAATTCCAAGGCAACCACTGCATCCATACATGAGCCGGGTTTGTTGTCTCAAACATAACTTGATGGAAACTATTTTAACTTGAAATAGAAAACTTTTAAATTTCATGCATAAACTTAAGTGTACCGTTATTCGGAGTAAAGTCGGTTAGTGTAGTGAAGATGGTAAAAAACTCGAAAGTGTCGAATCTAGAAGAAATTGGCGGAATAACTATAGATGGTGGTTGATGACGGCGGTCACGTACTAGACACAAGTTGGCAGAACAAAATTGTGCTTAAACCACGATTCCAATTTTCACCTCCAGTTGGATTCATTAACTTTGCCTTTAGTATTAACGCAATTATTACCACATCGCCAAATCTCAGTTTATTGTGCCATTCTGGTTAAAATTATCGCTGGATAAGTATTTTTAACTTTAGCAAGAAACTATTTGAATGTAGTATTCCGTTGAGAAATTGTAAATAGGTGTTTTATAGTTATCTCTGTTCATTTTATGTTTATTTCATGCAGTTATCGGGGTGGCTATGATACAACGATAATGTTTACACACAACGTTTATTTCACGTTTCCGATATTTCATTTTATGTCGTTCTGGTTACTAATGGTTCTCGTTAGACCTGGAGGCCGGAAGCATATACGTAGGTAGTTAGGGGATGGCAAGGGGTGATGGTTGTCCTTACCCAATTTTTATAAGGAATAAAAATTATCATGTTACACGCTCGGAAATACAAAGTTTACAGAGACATTTTTTTGTTCTAATTATTTTATCTATGTGATGTGAAATTTACGTAATTAAATAGAACTTAAAAGGGAAAATACAGTATTAGCAACAACTCTGCGCTCGCAAAGCGCTCTCAAAAGGCCTCTGTCTGAACATGAAGCCATGCACTGAAGTTGAAATAGAATCAAATTCCTACAAATTTACAAAATTTATACAAAAAACGAATAACTCCGGTTTAATATCGTCACCTCACCTCACGGAGTGAAAATGGTACAAATTTAATTATTTTCTGAGCTTACGAATGTTGAATTGTTAATACTGAAACATGAAACAATTATTTGATATATCAAGTTTGTCCTGTAAAAATGTCATTAAAATAGAAAGAAAGGCTAGGATAGGAGACGTAAAAATCCTCAAAATCTGTACTGGATTTACCCCGGTTTACGGTACTTTATGTGAGGGGTTTTTCACAGTTTCATGTAATCACTATCAAATCCCAATTAATAACGATTTAAACTAAATCGTATTGAAATTTATATTTAAACATGTTGTTTTCGATGATTTTACTTCCAATCAACACCCTGATTTCCACTTCAGCAGCCTTTAATCAGACGGCAGTAACTTCTGTTTCAATCTGAGTCGTTAATCAAAGTAAAAACTGTAATTTGAATCTAAGACTTAATTTGCAGAGTTTACACTGTCTACCCGGTGCGTTACCAATGTGGAAAATACACTTAACTCCAAATCAGGGATTTTTACATCTGCTTCATTCGTTTTTCTTCTCTTCCTCGACTGATATTGACGATAGATATCGTTACAATACGTAATTAAGAGGGGTTAAATAAATTACCCACACGCATTGACCTACATGCCAGTTTTCCCTTGCAGGAGGGACACAAGGAGTGATGACTTTCATTCCAATTCGTACACGTAAAAATCTTCTCCGCTTTTCAACGAAACCCAGATCACAATAGAAATTTAATCCAGGCCGCCCGGTGTCCCTTTAAAACTTACGAGAGCCGCGTCAGGGAGTAATTTAATACGGCTTCCGCTGCTCGCTTGCTAATTCCACGACCGTGCTGCTCCTTCGCATAGCAGCCTCCGCTCAGCCCCATCATTTATTCACCCAACTTCCTGCTCTTTATCCAGCCTAATTCTTCCCTATGCTATGCGCACTCATTACGGAGGCGCCCTCCCTCGCTCGGGGTCGGTCCATTCGCAGTCTTGTCACTTCCGTAGCGTAAAGAAGATTGGGAGCGTAGCGAAGGAACCACCCACTCGTATTAAGGCCCTGTGCCTCCCCCCTTCTTGGAAAATTCGGTGTACCCTTCTCCAGGCACTCCCAAGTAATCTCTTTTCCTTTGAACACTTCCCCTTCCTCTGCACTCTGCTACTCTGCTTCCTATGTTCCCTATTTCAAACGTCGATTTCCCTACGTCTCCTCCAGCGACTTAACATCATCACATTCCAACAGTTCTCGACATCCTCTTCTTCCACAAATCTACTTGTCCGAATTTTCAAGGCTCTGTATGCCCTCTTTTTCTCATTTTTCGATGCATTCTCTTCTTCAGATAGTTCTCCTCTTTATCTACCTCCCACAGCTCTGTAAATCCTCTACTTTGAACAGTCATTTAAATCTCACCTTCCATTCTTGGCATCTCTTCCTCTTCCTCATTCCTCTATCCTCTTCCTTCAACAGCTCTCAAAGATTATCCCCTTCCATTGGATTTCTACACCCTCTTTTTATCAGTCCTCTGCTACAACTTCTACGTAATTGAAAATATACTTCCTTGAGAAATCCATATCTTTACCCTCTAGTTATTTTTTTCAGCTTCCTCTTGCAAGAATTCTCTACATCACAACACTCAGCCAGTTAAATTGTTCATTACAGCCTACTCATTTAACATTCACTGCATCACAATCTTCCGAAGGTTCATTAATATTCCTCTTTCTGCGTTTTACCTCATTCTAGACTCCAAATAGCTCTTTGTTTTCTCACCTTCCGAAATTTTGTCATATTCTTCTCTTCCTAAAGTTCTCTACGTCGTAACCTTCCAACTGTTCTTATCAACTTACTCTTCTAAGTATTCTCCTTATCTCAACCTTTCAAGCGATCTTTAAAATCTCCTCTTCCAGTTATTATCTACATTCTAGCCTTTTAACAGTTTTCTACAGCCTTCCTTTCCAAAACTGTTATATACCCTTGCCTCCCAACACTTCTCGGCACCACTTCCTTCACATCAGATTCTACCACCCTCTCCCACCCTCTTCATTTCGTTTCCCTTCACCTCTCATTTGCCCAACAATTAATCTCGACACTCTCATGCCAACTTCTCCCTTTGAAAATTCACCTCTCTCACCCCCGCTCCCCCCCACCCAAGCTTCCTAAATCCCTCCGCCCACCAGTGTGCGGCCAGTCTTTATCTCTTCCCATCCTGTCCCAAATCTCCACGATCCCATCTCGCACTGCGTGCACCGCTCTCGGAATTCCTTGATTCGTCCCCGCGTTTAAAACCGTTTTACTCCCGTTACATCCTCTTGCCACATCTCATTCCGCCTTCATTGCCTCATCTGCATGGAGGGCTTGTATGCTGGCCCCCTTAAGACCTGCGTTGTAGGTGCGTACGTGGGAAGGGGCAAATATGGCGCCTCAGGATTAGGTTTGTGCAGGGGATAGAGTGGGAATCAAGTTTCCACCTGATAGGGACCGAGGTTACTTCTCGGCTCTGTTGAATATCGTGCTCCCTACAAATAATTAAGAACATATGAACTGAAGTCACGCGTACCGATACAAAAATACCTACTGAAAAAGGAAATTTTCCATGGTAAAATCATTCCAATCTACCAGTATTTTTACCCGTATTCCCACGTTGCGGTCAGATGTACTAGCTATGTATCCGAATCATCGTAGTTTAGGGTGTAATGCACGCGAAAAAAATGCCATCGTCTTATTCTGCTCTGAGGCGCTGGAGGGATTGCCGAGCTTGGATGCGTCTATTATAAAACAATATTCTAAGGATCGTCGCTATTCAACGAATTACTTTTTAAATCATACTCTCACAAAATATTAATAACTATAATAATAATGTGATTAGCAGTTACGTTTATAAGTGTAAAAATATGCATCAAAAGTTTAGGGATGTTTATGGATATTTTTCAATGGAAAGGAATTCTCATTGTACCTTGCTGGATTTGGAAAGTATGTACATCTGAACTGAATTATCGTTTAATGGGTCGTGAAACTAGAGATGTTGGTTCTTTTCGTCTGAAGGAGGCAGCAATTGGTTTTTCTCCGCCCTCTTTCCATTTATCTCTCAAATCTTTCCTGGTATAGAGGGAGGAAACTGACTATTTCTTTGCTCGCTGATAAAAAAACATCCTATAAACAATTGTGTTAGGCCATATCATGCGTCCCTTAACCCTCAATAGACGGAATTATGAAACATCAGCATGGAAAAAATACTGCTGCTATATTAGTTTTTATAAGTACTATTTGAACATTTAATTGAGCAAAAAATTGCAATTTATTTGATAATAACATTTATTTTGAAATTTGACGTATTTTTATTGCACATATTCAATTTAAAATAATTCTTTGCATAGTAATATTCACACAAGGTACTTTTCAAACATTACCTTCATATCGTACCTTTTTTAAACTTTCTCAATTTTTTCTTCATATGACAGCTAAAACTATTTATTTTAGAGCTCAACCAGGCACGCCATCGTAGTAAATAGCATCACACATTCATCTATTCAAATTGTTTGAGGGCTAATTTACTTTAAAGAGTTGATACTTAAAGATTTGATATTCCAGGATGATACTATTATATTGCTGGTCACGATGTGACTCTAAATATTTCACAAGGTGTGCAGAACACTAGTTTTTGGGCCCACTATTTCATTTGTGCATTTTATATTGATAAGTGTCACTTTGTTTCCTATAGTGATTATGTCCTGACATCACATTAAGTTCTCCACTTGCTATTGTGCGAATGTAGAACACCTGCATTGATATTCTCAGTGGGGCAGATTCCGTTCCTGAAGTCGTAATAAAATGACAAGGAATCACTCCATTCTATTGTTCTCTTATGAATCACATACTATTCTCCAACCAACTTTCTGCCCTATTTTGCAATCTCTAATCTGACTCAGCCATTCTGGGTGAGGTTTGATGAAAATTATCTCTGTAGCAAATGTGTTTCAATACTGTTACTTCATGTTTTAGTTTTCACTAGAGTAGATAATTCGTTTAATCATACCGCCATAATCTACTTCAGGTATTGCGCTTGATATAAACTGGAACAATAGATGAGACAGCTCAATGATGGAAGGCAATACATAAATGGGACAGTTATGATTGCTGGCTATAACTCCATTTCCTTCTATTTTTAATGCTAACTCACTGTTTTACTTGATAGGAACGCATACTTTTATCGTTTTTTCGTCAATTTATTTCAACTAAGCTCCGCCTTTTGCTCTGACCTAGTTTTAATTTAATTTAGATATGCTGGTGAGTCGACCCGATCATTTTTTAAAAGGAACAATGGAGGATTATAAAGCACATGAAATGGAATGTGATTAATTTATTTGTCCACCATATCTTTTACTGACTAATGAGCTTAATTTTGAATGATAAATGCTCAAGTGAGAAAGTGTTTCGTGCACAAGTGCCTTTCTCGGCTATGTAAGTTGAAATAACGCGAACATTTACCACGAAAATTCTGCAGGGATTTACTGTTTCACGAAGCACTATGGTTTGTCTCCTTAATCTACCCTTCCAATGTCTCACATATATATAATATTTTTTGCTTGGAGTCACAGTTGAAACTAAACAGCATACACTCCACAAACAGACCTTGTGTGAGCTTCTAGAGGGCTCGCATCATCAGTGCCTTTGAACATCAAAATTACTGAGATCAGAATATAATTACAACATCATTTATAAAGTCTACTTCATTCATCGGCATTGGTTACGGATGCTACTTGAAGAAAGAATAATAATGCTTAAACAATAAAATTCATTTGTATTTATTTGCCCTTTTCAACTCAATAGCTTGATCAATCCCATTCAGAGAAATGGTCCAATAGAGTTTTAAAAAAGCATTCGCCTTTGCTTGCGTGAATACGTGAATATATTTTCCAAAAATAACTCATGAATTGATGTTCATTATGGGGAAATAGACAGCGCTATGACAACGCCCGTGTTATTCTCAGACCGTGAGCATGCAGTAAAGCGAAGGTATATCCTCTCATCTAAGAAGAAACAGAATATTATTTTCCCTTAAAAACCGTATTGTATCAATAAATCAACCATTCGTCCATTTTTTATGTACGCGCGAGTCTTACTGTTGATCGTTTTCTTTCGACCAAGCTGTTTATTGTGTAGGTTCTCCCACCATTAAAACTGAATATCAATAAACCTTCATGAACTGTTTAACATGAATCCATATTAAAACAATCCTTGTAATTTTCCACCAATATCTCTGATGTATCATTGTAATATCAATAATATTGGGGGAAAAACCCAAGGATTGTTTTAAAATGGATTCAAGTATAAAATACTTCCACGAAGTGACGCCTGAGGGTATAAAGTTTAACTGCTCAACATACCTAAAAGTCAAGCGATCATTTCCAATGTATCTGCACAATAAAAAAAACTTAAAAATGACAATATGCTCAAGTGTCTATGAAATCTTTTGACTGGCTATTTCTGTACCTTGCCGAGAGTCTTATTTGTTTTACCTTTATTGAATGAGAGAAAAAAATTGTCAATTAATTAGTTCCTGTCATATTAAAAAGTTGATTGAGGCAAGAACAGTAGCAACAGGAGCACCAAGTAGTTAGAAGAGAATATAAATGGTGCTATTAAATTCTACGGAGTTTTTAGAAAAAAATAAGCTGAACACAGAGAAGTAGTAGAGACACACATAGCTATCTGATACAGTTAGAGGCGTAAATTCTAAAAAATCAGTCCCTTTACAGAAGAAATACCTTACAGAATGTATGGGAAATAACTACTGCGATCGACCAAGATCATTGATTGCACTAATAAACCATGAGATATGTTCAAATGAATACTCATGAAGGCGATGAAGGGATTAACAGAAAGGGATGGATAGCAGCGGCAAACCAATGTTCTGATTGTTGAATGCTGATAATGGTGAATATTCCACATGTACACGAGCCATCGATAATAGTTAATTATTCAGAGAAATTTCTCCCTTTGGAGGGTAATAACCATGCGAGATCATCTTGATAAAGCAGGGGTTGGCATAAGCTTGAGTTCCCGGGAATTTATTCGACGGCAGATCGGCCAATTTGCATATATCGCGCGCCGGTCTCATGAATGAAAATTACACTCGGCATTGCGGCATGAATTTCCTCCTAAATTGCGTCGTGACAATCCATGGACCTCGTGGGTGGCATCGGATCAGAAAGGAATTCGCGTCGCTTCTTGCGCGTAAATTACGTCTTCGGGCGTCCACTGCGAAGCATCCAGGAGCTCGTGAAATATATTAGTCGCTCGTGGCCAACCTATCCGTCTCCCCGTTTGCTCCGAAATCCTCTCCATCTCTCTTCCTCCTATCTCTCCCTGAGCATCCTCATTTCATTACGTTTCCTCTCCTCGGTCCTCGCATGCCAACCGCCAGTCTGTGCGCGGCTTCTGTCCCTTCTCCCTTGGGTTACTCTCGGTTTTAACCAGCCATCCTCACTTCGCTCCCTTCCCCTCCCCCTTCCTCCGTTGCAAGTTAATGGACATTATTCTCACTTATTCGCCCCTTTTATCGCCATCCATTCCCGTACCTCGCACTCACCGCATTTGTTACGATCCTCGCTCTTCCAAAGTCGCACCCTTCTCATTCTCCCTTCCTCTTATTCTTCCTTCTCTCCATTTTCATCTCATCTGCATGCATACACTTGGTCCCCTCCTTCTTTTCCTCCTTGCGTATTCTCTTCTCTAATTCCTGTTGTGTAAGCACCAACTTTTCTCAGTGCCATTTGTAACCCATTCTCTCTTTTTCCTTCGTTCCGTGAGGATCAGGTTACTCGCTTGGCAGAGTACTGGCTACTCACCTCGAAAGACCGGGTTTGGATTCCAGCAGTGGTTGAGATTGTGCATTTGGTTGCCTCTATAGAACATTTGATATTCAGTAACGCCGGACATTGAATGGGACTTAAAACTGTCATCCCCTTGGGCTCTTGTCACTAAAAAAAGTCTAATGCCGACGCTGGCCTTCTTTCAAACCTTCTACCAATCTCCAGATATTCCAATTCTCTTTCCCACGCATCCTTTTTATCCCTTAATTATTACCCATACATAATTATAGCATTTTTATCTATTAAATATTGTATTTACCCCTTTATGTGAGACACTGCGCTCCTCTATTAAGACATGTACAGTACTTATTGAGATCCACATTATTCCTGACAGTTAACATCTCATTTTACATGGTCTAACGTACAGAGCTTTGGAATTCTGCCTTGTTCCTAGAATCTTACCATACTGTATAAATCTGTTTATCTGCAGATCTCTCTGTGCTTAGCCTTGAAAACTTACTTCACTCTCGGTCAGTTCTCTGTCCAACCAGCACCCCTTTCCTCAATTTTCGTCTCCTCTACATGCGCCCACCCTTTCCTCTCTTCCCGCCAATCCCCAGATTGCCAAAGGGCTTGCTTCCTTTTCTCTCGGTGCCCTTTGCAACCCACGCACTGTCGACACGCCTCTTCCTCCATTTTCTTCCCTTCCTGCGCCCTTCCATCTCTCTCTCATTTCCCTCTCTCCCCCCCAAACACAGCCCTCCTCATCAGATAAAAGCAATTCGCCCGATCAGCGACCCAGAAAATTAATTTCGGGGTCTCGCACTGGTGTGGACGCGAAAATGGTCATTTCGGTGCTCCCGTACCGCGCCCCTCTCCCTCCCCCCCTCTCACCTCACCTCCGCGTTTTCGCTCCCTTCCGCACCCCTTTTGCCTCCTCACTCCTCCCCCTTGAGCTCTGCTCTCCCTTCAGAATTCGAAATCACCTCTTCCTCTCCTCGGCTTACGCTCCGCCACCACACTCCCTACCCCTCGCGCGCTGCAGTCTCTCTCAGCCGCTGTTCCAACTGTACCTAGTTGCCATGTAATTCAACACATGAATCAGCTCCTCTGGAGAGAACTTTTTGGGATAGGAGTAAAAAAGAGGCGAGCTTGAGAATAAAAGCCCGGCTTCGTATTAGCTCTCTCTTACCCCAAGGAAAGTCACGCTTATTGGTACCATGCGAGGGATGCAGTACAGTGTATAAATTGCTCTCCTTATGGCACCGATTTTGAGACCGGATTTCCCGAAAAATGCTTTGATGCATGCGATAGTAATCGAGCTCCAGTCCAAAAAATAAGATTCAAACTCAGGTCCTCCATGGTTGGAACACCGCTTAAAACCTGCTTCCTGTCCTTTGTTACCATACTCCTTCCTCTATGCCTACTTTATGGGGTCTCCTTTTGCTTCTATTTTCCCTCCATTTATCTACCATGGTATCCAGCTTGTAATGCAAAAGTTGGCTCCGCAGACTGGAAATGAAGGCTTTGGGAGTGGAGAAGAAGACCGGGAAAAACGAAGGATGGAATCCCAGTGTCGGCGCTTACCTACCAAATTTAAAAAATGCCAGGAAACTACATCTCCACATTCTTTCGGGCGGTAAAGTTACTTAAATTTAGTTTCTCTCCACGTGAAACCAATAGCAGTGGGAATGCATCTGTACAAATTTGAAAATATTCTGTTTGGTATACTCTACGCTCAATCCAACACCTTTTTCTGCCATGCTCTGCAAAGGCTACGCATTATATTTACACAATACCAAATCCCATCTCTCTACTCGTCCTATTTCTCCTGTCATGGCTGCGCTCTCAAAATGTTGTATACGTACCATTCTCCTGATGTGCAACCTTGCCCTCCCCATTGTGTAACACTTCCCCTTCCCCATTCGTTGCCCTCCTAGCACCACCCACTTCCAGACCGCAGCAGCGAGCCCTCATCAGTGGCTTAGTCTCCACAATTCCCTCTCCCGACTCGGAGATAGCCTCCTCCGAGCTCTATCCGAATCCACTCCCGGAATAAACAGCACGTCGTGTTCTCCCCGTTTCCTTCTTCTTCTATCCCTTCGTCTCCTCTTCTCTCTGTAATTCTCCCTGTCTTTAGCACGCAGCGATTGGTTGCGGGTTCAAGGAGTGAAGTTTCCGGGAATTTCCTAGCTCTCTTCAGTATTTTGGCCCACCTCTGTTTCCTTTTCTTTCTCAACCCTCTCCCTACATGCAGAAAGCAGTGCATATTTAGTCAAAAAATGTCTTGTTTTATAAACGTTTAATTGAGGCATAAATGTAATGATCCACTAACTTTTTTCAAAAATATATTCAAAGATTTTAAGAAAATTCATTTTTTATGAAACTTTTATTTCAATATATTTTATCTTGTGCGTACTTTGGTAGAAATAATATTATCCCGCAAATAATTTACTTGAATTGCTAGGCCTAGTTATACCTCAGTATCAATTAGCAGCGTATTGCAGTTCAGCATAACCAACATCCGAAAAGCCCCAGTCCTATGAAAATATTATCAAGCCTCTCAGATCCTTGAATGTGCTATATTAAACTTTCGTAAAATTTCTACCTTTATCTTACTTTTTCTTGTAGAGAATCACAAAAAAATGTCCCGATTCAATTATGATTTTAACGTTTTCATAATGAGACACTTTGCAGTATTCTAAATCTACTTCCATGATACTTTATTATCAATGAATAGTAACAGCACGTATCGCCCAACTAAAATTATAAATTAAATATTAAGGATGGATGTCAACGAATTATTATTAAAATAAAAAGAGTTATTGTTATGAGAATTCATATGCAATTTATTTATTAGCTCACTACAGTGCTTTGTTTTAATGCTGAGTACATGTATCATATTGTGAAAAATATTAAATATCGCTAGCATTTTTCTAGCTCCCTTGTATTTAACTGTACAGCGTGTACAATCCATGGAAGAGGAGCTATTTACATTTCCATGAGGTGGAAGATGGAAAGAAAAGGGGCCGTGAGGAGGTGAGGTAGAGAGTTCGCAGTGTGAAGAGGAAGGAGGAAGATTATGGGGTTAAAATGCTGCTGGAAAAAACGGGCTCAAAGGGGCGACTTAATTCGTGTTTCGTGGAGCGTTTGGATGAATATCAAGGGATGATGGTGCCTGATGTGGGTGCAAGAGGTGCCCTCTCAACTTCCGGCCGGTTCACATGCGCCTGAAAATAATTAAACCCATAAGTGTGATTTTCTAGGCTCAATTTCCTGGTCCTTCCTCCCCTTGATACATCTGTTGTCACTGGCGACGGCTGCCTAAAGTTATTAGAAGAGATTGCACTTGATTTCGGAGTAAGTGCACGTATATTGCATTTAGGTGCAAATGGCGTACTTCTAAAAGAGTGCGGCAGTTTTCTCTCTCATAACTTTGTGGTAGTTGAAGGAAGTAAGTCCTTCAGTTCACCCGAGTTATATTTATTAAAGAATATACATATATTTTTGCGGAAACACGAAAAGATAGCATTAGCCACATCTATCTCAGCAGTTATCCTGTATTCCTTTCCTGTATCCTGTATTAGATTTTCCTGTATTATGGTTAGTTGTGGAACAATGAACTACCTACTGGTAATTTTCCTGGTTGTGGGAACAAGTAGCCATGAATGAAAGTTAAATCTTTGATTTTCATTCTACATTCTACCCACGGAAATCTTTTCATCCTTTCTTTATTACACTAAGAGACTGCGTAATTTTTCCTCATTACATTCATTTTATATTCCACCGCAAATAATACAGCTTTTTTTTATTTTACCTCTGCAGAGTTGTTAGAATGTACTGTATTTTCGAAGAATAACTCTTAAAATCTGTTGACTTTATCAAATTGTAGTGTGTATGGATTGTTTGCTTAGATATTTGTAAGTACAATATTGTCCCTCACTTGTTCTAACATCCTCTTCCTATCAACTCTACAACTATACGCCAGTTTGAAAAAAGGTCCGATGCCCAAATAGAGTTCATTCGTTCCCATTCCCCAAATTGACAAGGGAATTAGATCCTTCACTTACATCAAAACCTCTTGTTTTTATCGCCGGACATTTGGCGGAAGAGAGGTTGATAATGACTTGAGAAATTGAGACTCAGGTGGATGAGAGGATATGTCTCTTTTCTCAAGTAAAACGTGCCGACATTATGTTTCCAAGGCTTGGAATCACACTCGAGGTTTTCTTCGGCGCATCTGCGCGTCAAAATTTCCAGGTCACCTATTTCAACGGTGGTGTTTCTTCTCATTTTAAGGGGTGATGTTCCTTAGCCCCTCTCTCTCTCTTTCCATTCTTTCGTCGTCATTCCTCGATCTCGCGTTGAACCCACTCTTATCCTCCACTGATTACGTATCCAAAGTTAACTGCTGGAATCAGCTCCACCTACTTCCGCTCCCACCTTCCCTTCTGAAACAGAATGACGTGCGTGGAGCCGAATGTCAATCAGTCCAACGGGTTTCTCCATTTGCTTAAGATTCAAATTGTTAGCTTAGGCTTCGAGACTGCTGACGGATTCCACTAATTTCGTATGTCGATATCCTCCACAAATGTCAATGCATAGATTTCATTTCAGCAGTGGGTTGCGTGACAGGTTTTTTTCATCCGGAATAATACTTGGCTCCAGTGACATTTCACGGAAAATTTAAAATGGAGCGCAGATTGAATACTCAGCTTAGTTATTTAAAAAAATCAAATCTTTTCTCTCCTCAAATTCTTCTGAGTCGCTAAATTGAATAGTTCTTCGTGTAATTTAAAGAATTTTTCCCGGAATTTATCAAAAATTGGCACAAAATTATCAGTGGTAAAAACTCTAACATATGATTGTTTCTTCGAGATAAGCCATCATTAAAATTTTAGTCTATTAAGAAGAGCTAACAGCTCCCAGAGGGCATTTTAGACTTCCTTTTCTTTGAATCGTAATCGTAAATCAAAATCGTATTCGAACATATTCGAAAATATGCGATTTGTTTTTGGCATATTCCGGACCATACAATGATACATCTGTGCAACTTCTGAATAAACGAAATAGACGCTACCGTCTTCCTGAGGAAATTGATTTCACAATTGTTTCCTCATTCATTTACATCAGCCTGCAATAGCTTTTCTCCCATTTTGTAAATTTGGTGTTTCCTCTTTACTCCTTCATTATTACTTCGATGCCTCGCTACCCGGTGTTATTCTCCCATCGTGTCCTTGCGTTTTTTCCATTGCGTGTTCCTAAGTATCCCTTCCACCCATTGTTACATTCCGTAAACGTTGGCTAACACATTTGAGAACTCTGAGAGAGATTACTTCGCAGCTTATGGGAAAACTTTCCCCATTTTGTTTTCGTCTGCTCCTTGCCACTGGAACTATTATCATTTTGCGTGGCATTGTTCTATGAAAACTGGGATTGCATCCATTCCTTAGAATGGTCACTGTTTCTCCACAGATGAAGAACTGCAGCTTCTTATATCCAGGATATTCAGTGCTTAGAAGTTTTGTAAAATTGTAAATGCTGGAAGGGGATACACTACTAAAAGTAAATAACTGTTGGAACCTTTGCGTTCAAATTTCTTGATTTTTTTGCAGAAACTGGAAATGGTGGTACCAAATATTTATTCTTCTCTCCATTTTGCCAAAGATGACTACTTTAGGCCCAGCACCATTTAACTAATGCATTGTGATCCTGTAATCCTGAAAATACTTTTATCACGCTATACTGAGCACAACAGCGTAGTGAGAGGCTACATTACTCTCATATTAAACAATGGCCTCATTTCAAACTAAATTATAAAAAATGTTAAAAATGAAATTAGCAATTGAAATAATTACAGGTTAAACCAACTATTATATACTTATAACCTACTATTCAGAACTACTATTTAAAGTCAGGGAGTATGGTTTACGTGAAAAGGTATATTTTACCCAATACACTCGCCTAATTTTTTTTTAGTTAATACACTTCCCATCGCTGCGACTTGGCGTATTATAAGTTAACCATTTAAGGATGAACAAAACA
This sequence comes from Ceriagrion tenellum, assembly GCA_963169105.1. Lineage (NCBI taxonomy): Eukaryota > Metazoa > Arthropoda > Insecta > Odonata > Coenagrionidae > Ceriagrion > Ceriagrion tenellum. The sequence goes on along the minus strand of OY720633.1, from coordinate 32,541,419 downwards.
AATTTATCCCGTTTCAAAATCATGGAAATATCTGATTTCTAAGAGGCTTTTCTATTTAATTGCTGCGCTAGACAGAATTATAACGCTTTGGATTAAGTGTGTGGAAGGTTGCGTCTCTTTCGGCGGTTTGTCAAACAATTTGAATAGATGAATGTGTGACGCTATTCACTGACGATGGCGTGCCTGGAGGAGCTCTGAAATAAATAGTTTCAGCTGTCATACGAAGAAAAAATTGGGAAAGTCTAAAAATGGTACGTTATGAAGGTAATGTTTGAAGTATATCTTGTGTAAATATTATAATGTAAAGGATAATTTTAACTTAAGTATACACAATACAAATAAGTCAAATTTCAAAATAAATATTATCATCAAATAAATTTAATTTTTTTTAAATGGTTAAATGGCACTTTTAAAAAACTAATATAGTAGAAGTATTTTTTCGTGCTGATGTTTTATAATTGCTACCGTAAAGGGTTGAAGAGATCCAGGCCTTATAATGAGGAAGTTCGTCGAAATAAGCAACATCAATTGCATTTTTCCACAGAATGTATAATAAAGTCTCGTACCTGATGATGGCTCCTCATGTCGAAATGCGTAGATAATTAAAATCTGAGGAAAAGCGAGATTGTTTTCAACTTTTAATTGCTTTATAATTATAATTTCGCAAAGATATCAAATGAACTCGATGAGCAAAGCTACACGTTCTTGTTAGAGATTGCATAAAAGTATGAGCGCTTTTAGGCAGCCAAAACATTTTTCATCTTCTTATATGTACCATTGTTTCTATGAAATGCATTCCGATGGATATCTTAAGCCTGCTTTACGAGTTATACGATGAAAGGCTACCATACTTTGTAGTACCAGCGCTTCGAGCTGCTTCCTTTGCTAAAGGTTGAGGCGCTCGACTGCTCAGTCAGATTGCCATGATACCGGAGGCTAATATCACCGCAGAACCTCTTCCGCCATTCTGGACGAACTGTGATCCCTTTCTATCTGGAGAGTCTACCGTTGCCGGCGACCCACCACTACTTGTGAGAGGTATATGCGGCGTACTGACACAATAAGGCATTCGAATCTGTAGTCTCACGTTCATATATCGTGAAGTCATGGGTGAGTATAGTGGAAGAGGCTCTAGTGGAAAAATATCAGAAGGCTTAAGAACAAGGCTATATGTGAGAAGCAATGCATGTGTGTGACATAGGCGTAAGAAGTTTTCAAGGATATGTCAGTATAGAAGAAATTATTAAAGCAGAACCATTTTTAAGACCCAACACCAATAAATTTTCCTTTAGAGGTGCCCACACCCAACGGTCTACGTTAGCGTGAACTTCAAATATTCAGGTTGGCGGTAAATAACGGTATTCCCAGATATTTTGCTGTTCATCATTGTTTATATCGTATTGACTCTAAAGTTTCCCTTGAGCATACTCATCTTCAATCGTTACGAATGATGATTAGAGATACTGCCTGTATTACATTATTTATATAGACAACATTAGGTTTTGAATAAACAGCAGTATTAGATTGCTTGAAAACTAGGTGGCTGTATACCGAGTTATAACCACACATGCGGCCTTGCTTCGAATCTTAGCAACATAAACTCGTGGTTTCTTTGGTGAGGGTTTGCCTTGATCTTACAAATATATCCAGTACTATTCTTAGGAATGATTTGACTTCAATATCATATGTAAAATATGGAAGAAAAGAATGTAAATGAGTTATATGAAGCCAAATGGGTTCCTGGGATTCACAGTAATCTCAGATGTAGCGTTGAGAAAATACGTACGGATCATTTTCGGTGCTGCGCACTGAAACTAGGATTTATCGAGTGATTAAAAGGGAATTCTGGATATTCCTGAGAGACATAATAGGTTAAGGGTACCCCTGAGATTGATACACTACCGAATTGATACACGCAAATACTCCTTCTTTCCTTGAATCAGTAATGACTTCATCAATAACAGTACGTGACACGAAGGTGACCTATAAATCCTCTAACCTGCAAATCAAACATGGCCTCCCGCCCTCCCTTTTTCTTCTCCATATTCCCTCCTCTTCACACAGCTGATTCCTAACACCTGGCTTACATGGCAGTATACAGCTGTACTTATTGTAGCTACATTGAAGTTATTGAGAGAGGTTTTCATGCGCTCCATTTTATATAGTCTCCTCCGAAATGTGCTGCTCAATGATGCGTGAGAAATCCATCATGATGAGTCGGTCCGTCGCCAATGATTCTCTATCGTGACCGTAAACAAAAAACGGAGTGTATCTAAAATGAATTGCCCCATAAATAAAAAGATGATGCGACCATAAAGATATTAGATTTCTTTCCTTCGGGCCTACACTCTTTTTGGTTCGAATTGCTGCCAAACCGTTTGTAGAGCACCTAAAATTGACACGATGCGACTCAACTAGTAGTATTTACTTCCAATGCACCACCATTTAATAAGCATTGCTCAATCGATCACATTTGATATTCGAGGACTTGAAGTTTCCGGGATGTATCTATTCAGAACACCTCTTTTCACAAGTGGAAAACACCGAACACACCATTTAGATATTAAGTTTAGTAATCGTCTTTCCGCAAGACTCAAATACATATGCCAAATATTTCAAGTTCGACTGTTTTGCGCATATCATGAAATACTTTTCAATTATATTACGTAAAATTCAAAGAAATATTAATGTAGAAAAACTCAAATTGGTGAGAATGCATGGTGAAACCATAGGACTTTTGTCTTTTTTGTTTTCATGTCACGCGTTTTCGTATACAATGTAATAATGGTACCTAATAATAAAAATAACTCCCACTACTATAACTGTGGAGGAACATTGGAAAGGTTTCTCATCGATAAAAATAATGGCTTTAACTCGTGGAGAAAGGCAGTCTTGATTTATCTATCGGCCGCTGAGCGTGTATTCTCCTTGAGTATTTGCAATGAACGTTTGCAGGTCATAAAATTGTTTTCAGGCAGCACATTATTTTCCTCAACTAACTTCCTTGTTTTCCTTTTAAAAATCTTTTGGGCAAATTGTGTTCCTACCAATATATGAATCGAAAGTGTCTGCATGGTTATGAGTTTTCTCTGAGTTTGCTGTTCCTGATGGCAATAGTTTGGCCCATGTTACGGCAGGAAGCCTCAGATATGGTCGCTCCATGCTTAAATAACTTCCATTTGAAGAAAGTCAAAACTTATCAAAAGAAAAGAACCAGCGCGATGAGTACAGTAAAATGTAGGAATATTAAAATAAAACTTACGGAAAAAATATTCATATAAACATTTTAAGATCCCATTCTCTTTTTTGGCTATTTTCATTGCCTAAAAGGCATTGGGGTGAATCAATTAGCGATCCTGCAATTGAGGCACCGTTGAAGAACCACACGAGGTCTATGATGCCTAATTAAATTTAGCTAAAACCCTATCACCTAGAAATAACTTTGAAAATGTAGTATCGCATATAAACGTTGGGTAAGCGTTTTTGGTAATTTTTAATAAAAAATGGGATCCAGGGTACCTCTTTATGATTTGTCAACGTTAACCAAGATGCAAACTCCTGCAGAAGGTAAACTATCCTAAGGTTGCATCCCATGGTTAAAACTGGCGATAAAAAGTTCGTGACGAAATGTGAAGGAATACGATCATGTTTCCGCTATTAGGTTATTGACTATGACGATAGCACGAGCTACGCGTAATGGGGAACAGTGGTTGCTCCCCAGATTCATTATCGTGGAGCTGATTGATATTGGTAGAAATTATTTTTAATTGCCCCTCTAAGTCCAACTCGAGGCGTGGACGACTAAAAACGCTCTCCATTTTTAACTTGCCGTGCACGTCTTCGGAAGATTCTGTCGCTTCTCATTGTGCTTCTGACACGTTGCTCTTCATCAGAGCCTCGGGCGCACGCACTAGGTGTCAGGTAGATCCAGTCTATTCCCCCTCTCCTGTCATCCGGATCCCTCCATCCCCAATGTTCTCTTGGAGGCCACTTGAGGGAAAATAGCGTGCTTAAGCGGAGCGGGAGGCGGCGGGGGGGAGGGGAAGGAAGTGCCGAGAGCGTCTGCACTGATGGCTTCGTAGGCGAGAGGCTGGCTCGCGGGTGGTCCATCGGCTGGGCGGCAGGGGTCGGGGGGGGGGGGGTAGAGGGAAGGGGAAGGAGGTGGAGCCCTGCCATCATCAAGCGACGGGGGAAAAACAAGGGACGCGGGGCGAGAAAATCGACCGCCTAACGCTTTACAATCTTTTATAACGTCCACAAGAGCACGAGATCTGTGATTGCCGCTCCATGCAGCCATCCGAAGATGGATAAATGGCCGAGTTATATTTTTTTTCCTTTCCTTTGCTCCCTCTCCCGAGGAGTTTAATAACTTACTTCATGCGTTCCAAGGGTGGCGGGTCTTCATTTCTCGTTTCAAAACGTTATTTAAAGGCTGCGCCAGTGGTTCTCGGGGAATAATTTACAAGGTGTTCGGAACTGATGGCTGAGAGACTCGAGATCAAAATATGGTGGACTGTGCATAATCCTATCGAAGTGGAAAGCTCTTTTCTGAAACTTAAATGCTTAGGCTGTCTCTTTTCCTATACGATATGATCTCCCCTTTCAAGAATTTACCCTCTGTAGTTTGAATTTTATGGGAATCGTGACCAATTATAAGTATAACATGCTTATTTTTCAAATTTGTTGTCTTAACTTTAAAATAGCGAGTATTTCATTGGGTATCAATTTTGGAATCGTGGTCTATAAAGGTTTGAATTGAAATGGCAAAAAAATGGGTGGACTAAGACAAATAGCGGAATTGAATTTAGTATTTACTACCTTACTGCTTCAGCGAATATCCTTATTTCATCAATATAATGGTACAAGCGAAAACACATCGCTTTATGCAAACAATCAAGATGATTCGAGTTATTCCAACGCGTTTCTCGAAATTGATGCATGAAAGAAATACGGAAAGGACAATCGGATAGGTAAAGCGTCAGTTTTTCCACTTTGTACAAAAAATTTCCAAATAGAGGGATATATTTTTTGATGAAGCTCCATTTAAGATGTCCTTGAAAAGGTCATCCTGTATAATAATTCTCTTTCCTTAGAAGGCTGTGTTATACCTTATTACCTCATAAATGAATTTCCTATCTGCATAAATGCTCCCAAAACGACCATTGCTCAATTTTTCCGGCTTCCTTCACATTTACTTATTTTCCTATACAACTCATTTCAGTAAATATTTCTCGCAGTTATTTAATTTGCCAAAATGTATTGGCAGTTGTCTAATGAAGAGCAGTGTTATAGTTATCGATCGAGGTAGAAAATAGAATTAGGCCAAGGCCTAATATGGACTTTTTCAATTCTTATATTCCTGGTAATCCCAGAGCCCTGTGTTTTAGTCTCGCCTCAGTGGATTTTTCTTGATCAAGGACATGAGTGTTAGTCTTTGTCTGTTGTTGTTAATATACCCTTCGTAATGTTGTGCTGTATTTTGGGTAGTTACAATAAATGAAGAAAATAAATACACTCATCCAAAGTTGATTTTTTGTTCTTTCTTGAAATAAATGCATGCTTTAAACATGGAAAATAATATCGGATAGGTCTATGAAGCGTCAGTTTCTCTGCCTATTACAACAATTCTCGTTATTACGCCTATAAAACAACATCTCCAGAGCAAAAAGACACAAAAACTCAAAGATGGATGGTGTATTCAATTATTATCTTTCTTACTCCTCACATTTCTTACTCCAAATGACTTCGACTGCCCTTTTAACTTCTGTGGATCATCAGGTAACTCTTGATTCAAGTCAAAATCATGTTATTTCATCTGAGTTACCTCCAGGTGACAAAAATACTTGTATACTTGTTGACACTCGACTGCTCGCGCTCATATTGGTAACGTGAGTGATCGCATGTGACACAACGGTATCCCATTACTTCAATTTAACTTAAAGAGTTTAAATCTTTGAAAATTCTTATATCAAGTATTAAATTGCTATTTAAATACAATTCTTTAATTAAATTCCAAAAATAAATCTTTATCTTGACGTTTATAGTAGTTCACAACCACAGTCACATCTTGAATAGCCACTGCTCGTCAATTTCTGTTTCACTTTCATTGGTTTTTTGCGTCCAAAGCGCAGATAACGGATGCAGGTTTGGTGATCTAGGCATACCCATCTATAATACTTAGAACACCATTTATTTGTGCATTTGCCATGCGCCATGCACTAACCTGGCAATAATGGGCAGTAAATATTGGTGATGAAAGAGGTCAGTGAAAAAATATCGCGTGTGGTACTCAGGTGCTCTTATGCGTTTGCTACGAGATAGCTATTAGAACCAAATAAATACAATTAGATATGTATTGAAAATATATCAATAAATGATGGTCTATAAGATTGTTAAAATTAATCATCAGGAAAAACAACAATTCACAGCAAACTTACCCAATGCCGACGAGTACAAAAGCTTAATATTTTCTGTACAAAACTGTCCCGTAAGAGGTCGCTTTGGATACCCAGGTGTCCAAAATGACTGCTACGAGTCACTGATGGTATATACAAAGTATCAGGGTTGAAACGACAGCGGGTGGATAACAAAGCTTTGCTCGGAAGGTATTGGAATGGTGAGAAGGATACATTGTATTACAAAGCAGAAATTCTGAAATATGTGGCCTTGGAATACCATGGTATCCCAAGCGAGCACTGGAGTGTTAAGGTCGGTTAAAAAGTGTCGGTCGGTCAAGTGTTAAAGTTGGTTAAAAAGCACTGCACTTAAAACTGTTTCAAGATAAATCGAAAGCAGCTGTACAGATGTGGTTAACTACAACTATTCTAGTTTTCACTGATATTGGCATTTTAAATTTTCTCTATCTCAATTCCATTTCAATATTATTTGACATATGCAGACGCAATTCTGTGATTATTCTTTCTTTTACTCTCAGTTGAACTGTTGACTATGTTGATTTTGTTTGCACTCCAACGATGGGACCTAAATCTTAGAAGTTTATGCTTCCATGATAGTTTAAAGCTCTGCAATTTCTTAATTAATTTAGAAATCAATGTAGGGTTGTAATATTTCATTTATTTACATGCACTGCATAAATGTATATTTTTATAGGATAAATGCGGCATAAGTTACCGACGTTTGTTCTTCAATGAACAGAAATGGTTGCGGTTCGCCTGAAACACAGGTAAGTGTTTGGAAATTAATCAACGGAGAATAAGGATGACCAACTTAAATCGAATAATTTTTTAAATGGTTTCTAGCGGAAATGAGCAATATTTTTTCTACCAGCTTATTTTGTTTGCACCAAAGCCTCAGGCTGTATCGTGGTTCACTCATGGTAGGGTAGCGCTTGGCTCTTCTCTAACTCCTCTCTTCACCGAGTACTGTTCTTCTACATGGGACTCTTTGAATTCCTTTGGGCTCTTGAGGCTAAGTGAAGAGTTATTTTCTCACTGCAGGGATCAGGTCAGCTCAACTGTGCTGATTGAACACTGAGATGCAAAGTCTCGGAGTACTTGCAGATACATAATTGTTTTAAAAAAACCACTTTCTCATCGTAAGGTGCGTCGTTAGTGACCTAATTTATAAACATAACTGCATTACTATTTTAAAGATTTTCACTACTTAAGGTTTAAAATGGACCATTGAATCTGAATAATCCATTTGCATCCCTTGAAAAAGAGAAAGTGAGAGAGGTTACAAGAAACCTTCATGCGAAATGTTACTTTTCAGAGTGATATTTTCTAAGCCATTTTAGACTGATATTTTAACGGAAGGTCTTAGCTTCATGTAAAGAGACTGTTTTAAGTCGTCGTTTTCTAGCTAAAGGGAATTAAGGGCTCATATACTGTACTTATAAATTGTATTTAGTGTTATTTTGTGAATGTTGCGCACGTTTTTCATTAGAGGTTTGCATTAAATTTGGTACTCTGGCTGTCACTATCGCTTACAATGTGATTAATGCAATAAAATTGACACATTAATTGGTAGAATGGTACCTTAAAAAATATGAGTCAAAGCAATGGTCATTATTCAAGTAAGATTGAAAAGTAGCGGGGTATTCCTTAAGCGTTTCTAATAGATTAAGTTGGCTGCTGATTGTGCGTGATGATCACGATACTCTGCAATGAGTATCCATGATGCACTGCATCCCCATGCAACCACATTATCTCTTTTTCTTAAGCTCTAAATCTCATCATCCAGTAATCCTAACAGAAGACAAAAGAAGGAAAATATGTCGTTTGTGTTCTCTTTGACCAAAGTACTAAGGCGTGCATTATTTACAAAATGAAGGTGAACAGTTTGCCCTCCCCCATGGCCTTACTATCTATTTCCTTTTACTTTGAGAAGCATAAAATTACGATAAGTAGATAAAGGTGTCCTCAGGAATACCTTCGGAGGATTAGACAACAGGGGTCATTGATGTGTAATTAATTGGCCAACTCACAGGACCATGTCCTTTTCTGTTTACGGTTGTACACTTAAGTGCGGCAATATGACTGAAACAGCTTTGTGATTAATCCCATGTACTCTTCAAACATTAAAATAGTTTAAGACCGTAGACATAATCTCTGTAATATTTTATTTACTGTAATATTTAGAAATGATATTAGGGATATTTATGTGATGCCAAACCTACAGTTTTTCTTAGCACCATTTTCATTCATCTTCAAGTCCTCTGGTGGGTAGCATGAATCCAAAATTTGTAGAAATGGGGAAATAAATGATAATTGACGTAAAATATCGACCTAAAAGAATAAGCGGTGGTATTCTGATGTACCAATAGGGTCATTCTTCGTGCGGCTTCCGTAAGATTGTTTTCCCGAAAATAGTTTATTGGTTCTCAAGCATTACTTTGTAACTATATTTGCATTTGTATGATTTATATTCTCATATTGATGATTTGTTTAATATTTGAAAATGAGGCATAGTTACTGTGTTTATAAACAGAGAACACTGGTTTTCTATTAAAGTAGCAGTACATTGTTATTTAAGATTCAATTTTTATGCTACAATTTCATATTTTTTCCAATTTGATATCAATGAATACACATTGAAAGCATTTATTTATCTCTCTTATGATAAATAATCAGCCTCTGTGGGGAGTAAAGATATGGACATACCCCAATATTCTTGGGACAAGGACTGGGGACAAACCCCAATATTCTTGGGGTTTTAGTCTCATTGATGGCTTTCAATACACACACCTACTCCTTACACCGAAGTGGCGTAATGTCCTGAAAGACAAAGCTTCGAAAAAATCCACTATTGGCGTAAACAAAGAATCTGATCTTTGAGATATGAGTGACTGGCGAATGTTGGACCACAATCAACGATCGAGCCAGCGTATCAATTGATCTCTGCTTCAGATAGAGAAATTCAAGGAATGAGAAATGTGATCCCTAGGCATTACTTTGGTTGCTGCTGCAACGGAAAGGTTTTGTGACGCCGGAGGATTTATATTAATTACAAATTTAGGTCATTAAAAGCTGCAGTTAATTTGAAGATAGTTCTGCTATAGATCTGATCTCTGTCTGACTCTCAGATAACCGAATGGTCGTTTCGTTATTCATCATTTTCACATTCCCTCACATTTGCTTAATATATTTCATCTACATTGTATATCATTTCATTTAGTTGGGTGCTTACACACTGGAAATGTAATTCCATAGTGCTTGAAGAACGGCAAAATGAGTATCATATGAGGTTTATACGAAGGCATAAAAGAGCATTTCTCGCGATCAGCATAATGAATTCTCAGCATGGCTTACCGCAGCAAACGACCACTATCTCCTCAATACCAAATGTTTAACATCTTCCTAAGCCTTCTTTTCGTCACCTCCAATATATTGCATGGTGAATACCGTTCTTGGTTTTCTTTGAGATCTCTTTTCAATCATTTCTCGTTCAAAATTTAATGTCAAAAGAAGAATGAGTCTAAGATATTGGCAAAAAATTGTCTTTTCCACCTTATCTTCACTGGGTGTTAATTGGTGATTCTTTGTCTTATCCTTTTCCACTCATTTATTCACATTATTTTTCCATATCCTTTCTATGGCTTCTGGTCTGCTTTGGTCTGTTATTGATATCGTCTAATCATTACGGCCGATACCACGTGAACGTGTGACTTAAATGCTTCCCTACTTCTCAGATTGCACTACTGGTAATGAGTGGACTCCAACTGGGGTAAAGTTGCTATGTCAAGTCTACTTTATCTTTCTGGCTACTTCCATTGATCTATTGGTCCTACTCGTCCTGCGAAATTTTCCTTTTTAGATGTCGAAATTCAATTATGCACTCGCCCTTTTGAAATCACTTACCGTAACTTTTTTTAACAGCGATTTTTATACTATAATTACTTTTCTGTTTTTTCTATCTAATAACCATTCGCAGGAATGACACATATGTATTCTATAGAGTTATGGGACCAATAAGTCATGGCGACCATTCAATAAATGTTGCAGAAACATTCGATACATTTATTGGTTTTACTACTTATGGAATGGAGTTAGCCAAGATGGCGTATACGCAATGAACCTTTCGAAGACCTATTTACTAGATATAAGTGTTTTTTTAATACAAATTGCCAGTTTTTTTACCCATATTGACTAATTATTATGTGCATTAGCAATTATTCATAGGCTAAGCTTTCGTAAATTTTATCTGGCTGAGAAGATAAGGTCAAATATTCGAAAGTATAAGCTATTGGTAAATAAGTTATAATAAATATAGAAATAAATATATAGGTATATAACTTGTACATATATTCCTGAAACCCGAATATTTTTCTGAAATCTATAACTTTATGGATCTCAAAACTATTGATTCCGCAAATAAATGCTCTTGCAACCGACCATTAGCTAAGTAATCTTATCATGCGTTTATGTACTCTGCAAAATTTCATTTCCTTGAATAAAGAAATAAGTAGGGGTGACCGGGGCTAGTTGGGTACAGGTACATGTTCGTACATTGAAAATAACTTGGCAACAAAGCGAGTGCGTTAAATCTTTGTTCGTCGCCCACCGTCCCCCTTCACTCCATGCACTGCCAGTCGGCTACTTGCTTCCGTTTGGGAATTGAGGTTTTTGAGTCGGTAGGTCTATTCCATTTCTCTATTATATTTCATCATTAACCTAGTGTTTACCAACTTCACTAATGTATTCTATGTAGTATGATTTTAAAGGTCCATCGTTTGGCTTTTATTTGATATGTTCAAATTTATTGTGAATTCAAAGTAGACAACTGTGGGGCAGGTTAGATGAGCAATACTGGACGGGGCTCGTACGTACAGTTCGTTCGGTGTACGAACTAGCTCCATCACGACGCGTCGTAGTAACACACCATGGTCTAAAATTTATTTATGCTTACAAATATAATTTTGGGTTACAATTAAGCTAAAGAAAGATGTTAAATTTATTAAATATTAACTTGTTCGTATAGTACTATAATATTATCGTAATATCGTTTGTATAATATTAATAGTGTTAGGGCCTCTATTTCTTTTTTCACACCAGGTGATGATTGGGAACAATGCGATATTTTAAGGATGAAGGACCCTTAGTTACTCATAGAATATAAGATAGGATATCTAGGTCTATTGAGAATCCATCTGATTATCCATTTGAAATTTTCTACTAGCAAAATTCCGTAGTTCTCTTACCCTACCAATGAAGAAATCCTCTCCAATCCAAAAGCTCAACCTATAAAATGACCAATCAAAGGGAGAAATAACCAAAAGCCGTGCATTATTACGGACACTCCTAAAAAAAACCGCTTTGGAAGAAGAAATAGGGAGCTGCAAAGAGAATAAAAGTTAAACGTGCCTGGGGTGTTATAAGAATTCAACTCCAGAAGTCAATTCGATTACAATCATGGAATACAAAACAATGGGTGCACTAATCCTGCATTTTAGGAAACAAATTGAACTTTCATTGAAATAACAGTAATAACGATTTTCAATTTTGAAATACAAGATGACGATCACCACTTTCAAAGCATGTTAGGCTAAGAAGTGACATAATACCAAAGTAAACGTTTACCTTATTGATCATGATAGCCTTTTTATATTTGTGCGAACATGCCCCGGCCAGGGTAATAAGATGTCCGCATGGGGGGTCATGTTGGTTCACGTGTATTGTTTTAAGAAGCACTTTATCAAAACTTTATTTATAATGATTTTTTTACCCAAGTTGCTACATATTGAAGTTAATTAGAGTTTAAATTCTCTAGCACAGTTGATTTAATGAAACCAGTCATGGTTAATAAAAGAAAATTCAAAAGACAAAAGTGTGCCCAACTTGCCCCGGTCTACCCGACTGTTTTGTGATTTACTTTATTTTTCTACAGCTTGTGTTACCATTCAATGCGAAAATTGAGGATCAAGAATAACAAACTACTTGCTCCCTTCCTTTATTTTCCTACTCCTCTACTCCATTACCAACTATTCTCATTAGATCCTGTATTCCATTCTTCGGGCAATCAGTGATATCTCTAGAACCTTACGTACAGTCCAATTTCAAGTGGAATTCACCTACATTATTTCCTCTTTTTTTCGCATCCCTCAGCATTATCCTTCCTGGTCATAGAAATGGTTATAAATTCCTTGATGAATCTATTTGAATTCGACCATCGGTATATCTGATGAATATTACAGATCAAACTACTTATCCGGAAGTATCACATCTGCAAATTTAGGTAATTTCAAAGAAACTTCTCAATATACCTTGGGCATTTCTATGTTTCAAGCTCATAACATTAGAATAACTTCCTGACAACGAACCGCCTGTTTTAAAAATGGCAGCGAAGTGTAGGCATTATATAGTTTTCACCTCTGGACTGGGAGACTCCGTGGCATTATAACTTCACCTGATTCAGCTTTATGACTTCATAACGATTCGGCTACATGAAGATAATTCATAGATGTTAATTTCTCCCGTCATCACTTAATATCTTACATCTACCTTTCTTTTCACTCTCTCTCAAGCTTTTTTCTGTCCATTTCTTTGAGAAGACTCTTCACATTTAAGCTCATGCTAGTCATGAAGCTATAATGATACAGTTATCATTCATTTCTGTCTATGTATCTCTTTCTCAAGGAATGTAACTATTCCCTGTTCTCAACTTATGATTTAACTTTTAAAAGTGATGGCAGACGTATTCCTCAGGTGTGGTATTTTGTTTTTTTCTCATCACTTTGATTTTCACGTTCACAGAATGTGCCCGGTTGTGTTCAAGCGTAGGAGAGAATGAGAGAGGGCTGTAGCGTGACCTCGAATTAATACAAGTTGTCCTTCACAACATTTATTTTAATGATAAAATTTAGAAAAATCAACGCACTCTATTTATATACATTTAAAGCTTTAGACAGGTTTTCTTGGCGGCGCTATTACAGACTAGATTTTTTTATTTTATTGATGTCATACACCTAATATGAAAGGGTTGAGTAGTTAATTGAATACTTCTCCCTGTTGATCTGAAGCCGTAGGCGCCTAATTTTACCTGCTTCTTTAGCGCGGCATATTTTCTGCCCCCATCATCTCAACCATGGAACTCTCTCACTAGTTTTATTCTTCACCGTTCACTCTAAACCGCCCTCTCCTCTCTCGTCACCTTTAGCATCTCCTCGGCTATTATTACCTGATACAACCTCCTAACTGCCGAACGCACCTTCTCGATTCCCATCCTTTCCCGTATTTCTAACGCCCTCATAATATTCTCTTTTTTCATTGTTCATAATTATTCATGGCACGATGGTCCGTACCAGACTCTTCACTAGTCTTTTCTTACCCTTCTTCCACTCACTTTATTTAAGTCATATTTTCCATTGGCTGACTCTTCCCTCTCTGTAGATAATTTCCTTGTTAATATCCTTAAACTTTACCAGTTTCGAATGTGATACCGAGTATGAGTGTTAGAGAAAGAGACTGAATCATTGTAAAGAATATATTACGCAGCACTTAATCACATTTATACTTCATTACCTACATCCATTTCAGTAAACAGTTGCCATTTCCATAGTCTGAATTTTTTCCTTGGAAATTAAAATTATTTGCTAAAGTTAAATAATATTTGTTAATGTGGTATATGGTAGCTATCTATTCGTTGTTGAATTATACCTATTTACCTGCTCAGCACAGTCCTAACATATATTTATAGGTTCCACATTGACAAGACCTATTGGGTTGAATTAAATTCTCAAAGATTTTTGGCAAAATTAGTTACGACAGAGTTGTTAGAATCGCCCCAAATAGGGCGTCGTCGGGTAAGTTTCCCAGACGTTCTTGCCTCTCTATCTTTCGTGAGTAGAGCGGGAGCTGGGGTGATAAGGAGTGATAATGTGTCGGACATGACGCGAGGGAAGGAAGCTGTGGAAAAGGTATGGGAGGGGGCGGAGTGGCGAGGCAAGGAGAGATTGGGCAGGATATTCGGTGGGATCAAAGGAGCCGCCGCTCCATAGACCGACGTGGAGACGGCGGAGATTTCGGAGGGGGGGGGAATTGGTCGGAGAGGTGTGAGGCTGGAGGGTGGGGGGAGGGAGGGAGTTGCAGTAAAGAGGGTGGGATTAATGGAATGTTAAAGTGGTCGGAATGTTGAGGGGGGTAGAGAGAAAAGAAAAGAGGAGGATATAGGAGGCGAAAGGGAGAGAGAGAGAGGGATTTGAAGTGTGGGGCCGGAGAGAAGGAAGCAATTAGCAACTCCTCCATCTCATTCTCTGCCTCCCCTGAGAATCCCTTTCTTTCTCTGGGACCTCATCCATTTTCTGCCTTTGCCATAACTTTCTTCACTCCGCTCTCCTCGCGCGGGAGCGTTTTCATCAAGGGAAGCCTTAGAGAGGGAGGAAGGAAGGGAGCGAGAGGAAGGGAGAGAGAAGGCAAAGAGAGAGAGAAGTGCATGAATTTTAAAGTGGGAACGGATCTCTCAAAAGAAAAAATGGTAGGAATTAAAGAGGAGACTGGGATGAGAATTGAGGAATGTTACGTCGATGATGGTTAAGAGTGCGAGAAGCGGGCGAAGAAGGGCATATTACTCGTGTGAGAGGTTGAGAACGATCGGAGAGAGGAAAAGATGCTGAAAGGTCGTATGGTATGAGATGTACGAAATGAAAGGGTCCAGATGAACACGGCGTTGGAAAGTGTCCTTTTTTTTGCATCCGTTTTATAATCCAAGGGTTCCTCGTCGATATTATTAGTAGTTTAATCGGTCCCCACATGACTTACAATGAGTGAAAATTTAGTGCCAAAAGTAAATTCGCACATCTTGCACTACGATAGGTTTAACATGATATTATTTTCTGTTTTGCGTTCATGATTAGCGATACAGCCCTAAAATACTGCTTTCTATGAATTCTGTTCTTTCATCAATCTCCAGTTTTAGGCGATTGTACTTGGGCACTACTAATAAGTAATTTTAGGCTCATTACATTCAATTTAAGTCCTAACAGTGATGTTATGATCGGGTGTATTCTTAATTATTCGTGGACACTTAAAATGTTCGTATTCATTTCTGATTTTTTATATCCAAGGAATAATATTAACCTGATTCTAAATAACATGTTTATCCAAAGGTAGTTAGTTTCCTGACTTAATTAGTCAAATGTGTAAATGATGACTGAAGCAATGGTAAGTGTAACCCTGAAATGATCAAGAAAAAAATACCTTCCTACACCGGAAATCGAACCACGGTTCGTTGGCTTCCCGAAATTAACTGCAGACCAATGAGCAACCCACGTTTTCTTATTTCCAGGGAATTTTTCCGATTATCTAATGGCCTACGAGACGATTTATGGCCCGGGTGGGCGTTTCTCCTGCGGAAATTTCCTCGCATTGCATCACTTTAAGTCATCAGAAAATTATCAAAACATGAAAGTGAGCACAGCTTAGTTGCTGTCATTGAACCAGATGTCAGGTAAGAATCTTTAAAATTCCACATTTCCTTATTGCTGTCGTTGTTATACAACAAAGGGCTTCCTCCCTTGAATATTTCCACAAATATTGTAAGATTTTGCAAAAGTTTGTTTCCGGTCCAGGTGGATTTTTTTAACACGGCACTTTTTTGTATTTAATTGTCCAAATTTGGCAGAATATTAATCATTAAGAATTATCTAATTTACTGGAAAATGTTGTACCGACAGTAATATTAGGGTTTCATTTGTCTGAGTTTTTAATTAAAAATTTAGTATGAGAGGGTACATACGGTACAACGACGTGTGAGCTGTGATCCATCGAACAGGAGGGACTAGTCCCCACCCGAGCTCTGCGGGTCTGTTCTCAGAATGTCCTTCTACTGAGAATAGGCACCGATTTTTGCTGCAGAAGTACGTTTTATAAGAGGATTCACTTTGTTTCGAATCTCTGCTCTCAAGTGTCAGCGGTCAGTTCCTTCATCCTATGGCTTGTGACATTGTTTTTGTCACAGTGGGTGTTGGTTATTAAGTACATTTATGTAAAATGAGCTGAATTTTATTTTTAGTATAATATACCCATGGGATTTCCAATTTTCCGGAGGTTTTATTATCGTCTCGTTTTTTTTTATTTTCATCCTCCGCCAATGTAAATTAACGGAAAAATTTATTGATTAATATAATGTCTGCAGAGTCCTGTATGCTTCAAATATGCATCCCAATACCCTGAGAGATGCATAGAATTTTAATATTACACGACCTAAAGCATTTTTTTTTAGAATCAGCTACAAATACCCTAGGAAACTGGGAAGAAAAAGTGCAGTTATATTATGGTTTGAGCGTAATAGAGGCTATAGTTTTCACGTTATGGTACACCTCAAAGAGTTTCCACATTGAAATCAATTATATACTCTTTTGAAGAGGGTGAAATATCTTCAGTGATCATGGATAAATTTTTCACACCTTCTACCCCGTAGAAAGCTTTTATTATTCTCATTGACTTTGCCTTACATTACTAACATGCGTATGATTTTATTAACCAACTAAAGAATTTGAACGTTTTATTCAGGTACAATTTTAAAATATGAATTTCAGTGAGCTCACAGTATTTTAGGGCAATATTCATATTTTGTGGTCAATTTTTACAGCTGCAAAACAGGTTTTGGGTCTCAGAGCTGCAGAAGAGCGACGCATTCAAAAGAAAAAAATCATTCGCAGTTAGCGAGGATTTTATAGATGCCTTATTGCTTTTTGAAGAAGAGGTTAATCTCATAAGAAAACAAAATGTATTTTGCTCAGCTGAAAATGCCTGGATGTAAATAGAAAGGTATCAATTATCTGAGTGATTACTTCTTTTAGAGCCTCAGTAAAAAAACCTCCATATTAATAGATTTTTTGTGGAAAGTTCACTCGTGCAGTGTCTGTTTTTTGTTTCACTCGACTGAATAATATTAATGTATATTAAGGAATATTTCATTTTCATGTCATAAAAAAAATTATCAGCAGGATTTCAAAAGAGCACTTCATTCGCATAATTTCGTCCAAAATTTGAATGGTATTTGCCAAAGATGAGAGACACTTCGTAACCTAAGCAGAAAAAATCCATTGTTATGGTTTCGGCAAATTCAGCATGAAATGAGGATGTAACGGCTTGTTTTGTAGCATAAAGAGTTTATGTTCGGAACAATGAGAAGAGTAAACACGCAATATTTTCCCCTCACTGCTTTTTAAAGCCCCATGAATTACCCTCCATCCGGGCATATAAAATTTAAATGGCGTGCGATGATGGATGGAAAATTGTGGAATATTTTAATTCTTGATTTGAATGAGAGCCAAAAAATAAGTATTTTTCCATTGATAGGTGCCATTAAAGGACATTTAAGAAAAAATTAAAGAGTTGACGATTAATTATGCTGTAAATACGATTGGTTGTTTGCATAGATAACCTCACACCCTCAGTCAGCATTTAGTAGGTGTTGAGTTAGAATGTCTTATTATAAATTTTGTTATTCTTGATAGCAATTCGCTGTATATATTCGTCAGTATTGAAGAAGTAAATTATTAGTGGAAAGCAGAAAATTTATTTCCTCAGTTTCTCAACATTCTATATTAGGCTATTGCGTGTATATCAGCGCATAAAATTGCTGTGCAAAAAACTGAAAACCGACAAAATTTAAATCAACTCTAAATTTTTGGAGTTGAATTGTAGAAGATTCCTCGAGTTATTTCATTCAATCAAAATCATCTCCAAATTTACGGTCCCATTTGTTATGAATCGCGATGCGAATTTCAATATTGTATTAAACTTCAGGAATATACACAGTGACCTCGCGGAAAAAAAGGTTTAACCACATAAAGATGTAGCTAAGGCAAAGACGCTCTTTTTGATTAAGAGATTCAACTAAGAATTGAGGTGTGTTTAGCAATAAAAAATAATGCATGATTATTATAAGAATAGAATTTTCTATGAATAATGAATGAGAATACTTCGTTTGATTCCAATTCGGCAATTTATTTTTAGGTGCGACTAGTTTTCATGCAGCGGCGTCATCTTCAGGTACCTTGTGCCACTGCGTCCAAACTTATTGAACCTGAAAAATAAATTGGTGAAATCAAACAAAGTTTCATTATCCATAATGAACTTCCACAACGTTGAACCTGAAATCAATGAGAGCATCAAGAAGTTTCTACTATTAGAAACATCCTAATAGTCCCTTTCCTTTGGAAAAATATTGAGTTGCATTCTTTTACTTCAAATTTGCCTCCTTATTTGTTTAAGTATTGTTTTTGTTTTGACTTCTAAAAAAGGAACACTGGAGGTTATCCAAAAGAAGCAGTACATATCAACAAAATTCTATTTCTGTCTGAAGTGAACAGTCATAGGAGCTTTCAGGTTGCGCAAACCTATGTTAAATATGTTTCTCCTCATTTTTCTGTCTTCAGATGTTTTAAATCATTCCAGGAAGATATATTTTCTGCAGAAAAGCAAGGTTGGACCCGGCGCTTCATCAACTGCAGTATCAGAAGTCAATATTAATACAGCCGACGTGAAAGTTCATGTTAATCGGCGGGTAAAACTACGGTGAAAACAACTCAGTGAAAGCTTGAGAATTGAAACTGGTAGCATAATCCCAAATCAACTTCGAGCAGCTTTGTGAGTTTGCTCTGATATTACTGTAGCTGATGAAGTGCAATGTCCATTTTGCTGAACTATCGAAGATCTCACTTTTTCTACAATGTAAACCTTTGGAAAGCATAAGGGTGAGAAAAACCATGTTTATCACAGATTAGAATGATCTTTTGAAATATTTATGCAGCTTTTTCCTCAAACAGTAACGGGACGTTTTGTTGTGTAATACATGGACAAAAACGAAAAAAAAACGCTCTAATGGAACTGATATATGAATTTATATACCTTGCCGCCAAATAGGACTTACAAAGTAACGCCCTTTTCAGGAATGGTACTGAAAGTAATTTTATGTGTAAGGTAATTAAAAAAATTGTAATATAATGTTTCTTGCGCAGTTTCTCCTTCATTTTTCTTAACGTTTGCTTGATTTTGAAAATAACTCTAAAATGGAGAGTAATTTCAGGTGTTAATTTTTCGTATTTGCTTTCATTTAGAAATATAATTTAATAACTTTGCTATTCCATATAAATTTTTTTAACACATTACATAGGTTTCGGCGTTACTAGTCACCTCATGAGAACATATTATGGCAAAGCCTGGTTTTCGTACCATAAGAAATTTAATTTTCTCAATTAAGAAAGGTAGTTAATTACTTTAGGTCTACTTTGCACTTTACCTCTAGGCATCTCTGCGTGTATGTAATTCTGCAGCTTTGATACGACCCCATATTACTACTAAAATCAATTACCTTACCCACCTACCTTAATTAATTACCCATAATGTGACGAGAAAGTATTTTCCATTCAGACCGAGATGAAATATCGAGCGATTTGAATTTATTATCAATTGACCAGAAAAAGTCAATAAGTGTAATTTACTCATTATTCTAAATATTTATATGATTTTTAACAATTCATCAATTCCATTATAATTGATTCTTCATAAATAAATCCTCTATTAATTAAACTGACGCACCAATTGGTTAAAAAAATGTAGCCCTGCAAGAAGCTTCTTTGTTGAAGATGAATTATACCGAGTAATGATTAAAAAAATAAGGGCTAAAATAAGGTAGTCTGATGACTTTTGGAAATCTCCCACGGTTACGCAGCAATCGTTTTTCAGGTGTGATGGAATAAGACCTTCCCCCCCGAATGACTCTGACCGCAACCCCATAATTCCTCGGGTGATAGGAAGTCTCGCGTAACTCTCATTCGGAATAAGTGAGGAAGCGTCGCATGGGACGCGATCGTGGGAATGACCGGCAAAGGCAGAGAGGAAGTAAAGCAGAGAATTCCGAGTGCTTGCGGGGGTGTGGAGGGAGGGGTTGCCGCATCGGGGAAGGGGAGAGGACGGTTGACTCGGGATGGGGTGCGTAAATCTTCATTCTTTCTGCACCGGAGGTCTCAGGCGGACGTGAGGGCGGTCACATGGCGGTCTGCGTAGAAAAGCGTGGGATCGAGTGAAAGACTGGCTCACGAAATAGGTTTGAACGCATTGGAATATGCGTAGTGCCTGCATTGTAGGCATACTGTAACATTTGATTTACTTTCATGTGATACTGCCCGCTTTTGTATTTTAGTGCGCTGGTAAGTCGAGGAGGTCGCCGTTACTTCAGGGATGGTAATTCTCTTTCCAGAACTGCCAACCAATACTCCATCAGTTTGCTCGTATACCAACGACCCAAGGCTTGTCATTTAAGTCAAGAAAAGTCACAACTTTCATCTAATTGTTCATCAGCTTGGGTGTGTATAAACCTCACCGTTAGCTATATCCGCCTGTATCAATAGGGAGAGGGAATTTGCAATCACACGCAAGGTGGTGCAGATAATTCTTTCCATTTGAGGTGGTTGATAGCGATCTTCCAAGGTGGTAGCCGACTTTCAGAAGCTTTTGCTGCCTGTCCTTCCAGGAACGAGCCAAACTAATGAATGATAACTTGCATATGAGGTTTCATCGATGAGGAGTAAATAAGTCCTTATTTTGGAGCGAAATGGGCTCTAAGAGACGTAAAAAACTAAATCGGGAGCTTCATTTCATTCATCAGTCGGGACATCCCTGGCTGTAGCTCCCGACAGTCGGGGATCACTGTGAGTAAATTCAAAGTACCGAATAGTAATTTTATCTTTCTACAAACCTAGCAAAATCAGGACCGTGGGATATTTCCTTCCGTTCGAGCGTCGGAGTTAGGGTACATCGGAACACATCAGTGCAAACGAACGACGATGAATGAAACGACGTACGCCGGCCAAATGATTTGTATCTTGGGAACAGCTAGCAATCAGAGGGTGAGCAACCGTCACAGCCGAATATGTTGTGTACAGTTATCAAATTTTTTAAAATTTGAGCTTAATATCGCAGAGTATGAAAAACAAAAACTTTCAACATCAATGCTCGACTTCGTTGCGGAAAATCACCGCAAACACAACAGTCGTGGTTGCGATAATCGACGTTCTTCTGTTGCTCAGTGCTAGTGCTGTGCGAATCATGGATTTTCATTTCGAATCGAACCGAATCAAATCTTCCAAAAGATATTCGAATCGAATCGCAACGAACTTTTTTTTAAATTTTGGTAGCGAATCGAATCACCCTAAAAATTCGAATCAAAATAAAATGCAAAAATGCATACGCAGTTAAAGTAATAAAGATTTTCACAATGTTTCAGGGCCTTATATTAGCTTCTATATCTATAGTGGCACAAAGAATAGCACGGAATAACATGTGGTCGTTTAAATTTTCGTTTCGCGTGAGGAAAACATCATTCAAACGGACGGCGCACCTTATTTGGAATGGGCGCCATGTTTAAATCCATGCAACGATTCGACGACGAATCTATCAGATTCGAACCGATTACAAAGCATTCGCACAGCTCTACTCAGTGCACATCAACTCTGCACCCGATCTGTTCGCCATCTTGGCGGTACTTCTACCCCGTAAACTCGGTGAACAAAGCTGCCCCGTCGCCATGGAGGCCGGCAAAGGCCGGCGTGTAATTTCTATTTAACAGTAAGTAGCGGGGTTTGGAGAAATTATTATTTTGATAATCGTCCTAATCCTCGAAAGTTTAAAATCGCTGTTTCACTGAAAAAATATGTGAATCAAAGTCGAGATGTGTTGTATGAATTAATATTTCTCGATGTGAGTGATTCGTGGGACGCAAATTACTTCCTAAAATGTCTAAAAGGATAACAAGAAAGGCCATGTTCAACCAGATATGTCCACGGAAATGTCAAAACCTCCAGTATGATAATGCCAATTAGACATTTAAACATCTCTACGGCACACAATGACCGACTGTAGTAATAGACTTGACATATACCTTTGACAAAATTATTTCAATTTAAACATTATTTTAGGTTTCCCCATCCAAATCGGTCGGTGGTCACCTATTAAAATTGGTTTAACTGGAGAGGTTTAGTTTTACTCACCGGTCATGTACCACTGTAATGGTTGATTCACATTGGCAGTAATATGTGGGTGCTGCCTAGATAATGTTGCTGCGGTCTGATGTCAACATCAGGATAGACGTCTGTGAATTCAATTTTTGTTTTCAAAGAAAAGTCACCATAGTGTATATAATGAGCCGTCACCTTCACGGTAGGGTGCATTGCTACAGCGAATAATGAAAATTTGGATTTCTGCAGCGGTGTACACTTCGAGTATAACCTACCGGAAATTTGAACTGTATCTGAAAAATTTCAAAGAAAATTTTGACTTTGAATGATATTTTATAAAACTAGTGTAATAAAATTTTACATTTAGACACTTTGAGTATAAGACGATTAATTTCATTTATTTTTTACTATTGTCAAAGAGATAAAATAGTAATTTTGTCTATTTTACATCCATTTGCATACATAATTATTAGATTGTGGCTTATGAAGGAATACTGCGGATAACGGATATGTGATCGGAGCGCAGAGCTTTAGCAAACTAATGTTCGGATTGAATTGAATGAAAACGAATTTTCTTGAAAATTTGAGTCATACTTACCTTAGTATATACTCCTGAGTCTTTCCTTTCCGTCGAATTTAAAAGACATATCCCTTTCACATTCCTTTCCGAAATAAATTTCTTTCCGCCTTTCTTCTCGTTCAGTTCTCCCACTATCCGGTGCCCCACGCATATTCCGAGGAATAACACTCATTCTTTTACCGGCGATTCTACCAAAAAAACGAAATAATACGACAGCCAGATCACCTTTCAGCTTTCTCCATATGTTACCGGTTCTCCACAAGGTCCTCTGGCCTAGCACATTATCATTTTTTGGGATGAAAAACACGCGGGCTAAGGTGGTCATGCTCATATTCCCTTTATTCGTTTCAAGTTTTCTTTTCCCCTCACGCTTTCGAGTTGTGGAAGCGGGTTCTCAAAGGGTTTTGATTACTTTCCTATTATTTCGTGGCCTTTCATTTTTCGCGTTTACCGTCGGCCATCTGTTTTTATCTTCTCACCTGTTTTACTGCTCATGTGAGCAGATGCCGACGTAGAAACTGTATGAGAAAATGTATTTTGATGAATCTACCCGATGCGCCTGGGTAATGGAACCAAAATGAGCACTTCTTCGCCGAGTGCTGGTAAACTTCCCATGGAAGTTGTGAAATGGATGCCAGATCATGACCATCTGTACTCAAGAGGCGCGGGAGATAATATTTTGTGTGCCCTCTTGATGGAATCAAAATCTTGTCTTGGCTCATAAAAAAACTGGACGTGAGAGGAATATGACACGGAAAACATTACAACTTGAATTAAAATGACATCCTTTAAAAAACAAACTGCAAAAAGACATTAGTTTCTTCACTAAATTTTATTTATTACTTCACTTGGAACCAACCTTGTGGAGGATCCCATGTATGGTGTCACTTGATGTTACTTCGCTATAACGTGACCAGTAAAGGATAACAGTAATTTTTCCATTAAATATAAATAATATTATAACACGAGATGAGCATTTTCTTCCAATATGGATTTTTTAATTTTCTTTTGATACTAAATAAATGATGCAATCGTTTCAAGACCGATATGTTATCTCGTTAATGACCGTTAAATTCGCACATGGGGAACGAAAATTGTTATTTGGAACCTTTCTTGGTTCATTTTTTGACAATTACGTCTCTAAAGTACTAAGTATTCCTTAATCAATGGGTGCTGCATAAAATTGAAACTTCTGAAGTGCAATTTTTCTAGTGTGTCACATTATCACTTTTTTCGTAATTCTTGTTTTATTTTATTGTTATAACTGCCAGAAAATACTAGCAATGGACTTAGTCATTTTTATCCTCGAAGAGATTTAATATTAATCGTTATCTGACAAAAGGCTATGGTGCTCCGCATAATTATGCTTGCAATACATGTATTTTCAATTTAACCTTACTGTTCGAGGAAAATTACATCATTCTGTAAGAAAAAAAGCACTTCAGTTTTCTAATCTCCTTACTTCAAAGTTTTTTTTTAACCAGCAATATTCGGGTCAGATCCCTAATCTGAAGGACATATTTGCGCATATTCTTTTGCCCCTTAAGCGTTCTCTCATGGAATGCGGAAAATGTTGGTACTTAATTTTAATAGCCCAAGGTATCATGATGTACCGGAAACCAAGAATTCACTTAGCTACTTATATTCACACCAGATTCCCTTGCACACGTGTCATTATTTAGCCATCAAAAATTCCCCCTACGTCAACTTCGCGTTTTAATTCCACGAAATTCGGCCATTATGCTAAGTGATTTTTTCCACGTACGTATTCCTTCCAAGTAAAGCGCCTCATTTCCGAGTAGAATGGAGAGAAGAGTGCTTTTTGGTGTAATGAAACGACTGTAGACGCATGTGTCCGGTGGGGAATTCTCGTGTGCGGTGTCCTGAAATTAAACCGCCGACACCATTATGATAAGTTGACCGTATGACCGCCATAGAAAGGGATGGGACAGGCGAGAGCATTAAGATTTCGTCAGGGCCTTTCCACTCAAGAGAATTTCACGCGTCTCTAAAGAGCATTACACGCCTCGACGGAAGAGCGGGCCCAGGGGCCGCCCACGAGAGCGCGTCTCCCACAAAACACAAACACATTTCTCGTTCCCATCCTTTCTTTCATTCTCTCTGTAACCCCATCCCCGCTTTTTTTCTGACCATCCCGCGGAAAAAGTGAGATATCACCGACACCGCAAGCCTTTAATATCTCACTTCCTCCCTCAAATTATCTTTTGCCGTCTCCGACCTCTCGGCCACCTCTGCGCTCGCCTCAACCCAGACTCGGCCGCCCACACGTATGCGAGCGCCGAACGCATTAAGTGCGTAGGCCGGTCGAGTCGCGCGTGTCTACGTACGCATCTTCTTCCATCCCGCTCACACCCTTCGCCGCGCCGGAAGAGCACTAGGGTTCATTTCTCGGGAACCCTCATTTCCTCGCCTTTTTGAGGCTGCCGCCGCCGCGGCTGCGATCCCTGAAAATGCCCCGTTCACACCGCTAGATATCTACGTCGGTAGATATTAAGAAGGAAACTCAGCATTGGGGATAACCATAGAAAGCAGAGACATGTTATGTATCCATTATTGACAAAGGGATAAACCGTGTGCCTTTTTTATGGATAATCGCAACTCAAACAACGACCTTGGTCCCAAAATATATGCACCACCATTGGGTTATACGTTCATTGAAACTTCGGACGTGATGAAAGTTTTCTACATCCACATCCACACAATACCCTGAAAGAGAACTCAACGGCTTGCAACTCGAAGTGACTTTTCGCCAACATGCACAATACCACGATCAAGGTAACGAAGCTTTCTCTATAGGTGCTTTAGAAAAGAACATGCAAATGCTTGTGGCACTCTCGAGCATTCTAGAGCGTGAAATCTCACCTGCATGCATAAGCTATAGTCATTCCACCAAAGTTGGAGACCAGTATAATTTACTTGTTTGAAATAGCACCAAGCTTTTCCCTCCTTCATGCTCCACGCCATGTCAATATGACCTCCTTCATCACAATATTGATAATACGAGCATATTTAAAGGCCCTCTTATCATAGACTTTTACTTTATATTCTTTCTTTCTCCTTGTACGCGCTACAACATACTTTCCGCTCGAGATTCTTGTTTCGCCATTGCGAGGCAGCTAACTCCTGTAGAGTAACAAGCAATAAGAATTTTACAAACTAATTTTTACTCTTATGGAAGAACTCGCTGATGAGATCATTTGGCACTAAACGTTTCCTACATACTACATCCTAAAAACTGACGTCGATTATTCTGCTGGTTATTTTTTATTCACTAGCCAAAGGAATACATCACCTTTTCTTTACTTTCAAGTATGAATACAGATCACCGTATCAAGCATTTTTTGCCCAATTAGTCAGAGTTGAGTATCGGGTAACCATTATAGATAAACGTTGAGTTGCATATTGTACCATGCAACGCCAGTGCAAAAGTGCATGGCATTCAGTGCTTACAAATTACTCATAAGGAGTGGCAGCTAGGTCTACCAAAAGTTCACTGTTTTTTCATCCACAGTATCATAAAAAATTTAATAATTAATGCGGGTTAATTTTTAATCCGCGCCTTCTAATGGAAATAGTTTTTCTACTTTCGTTTATAAGAGTGTGACAGTGAATATCACGAGCAATGGAGCTGTTCCTCCGTTAATACTTAACTTTGAAGCCTAAGGATTAGAATAAATCCTTTTGAAAATAAATTTTGGGAAGCTATATAATGCTAAAAGCTGAATAAGAGGAAATTTCAAGCACAGTAATGAGTGAAAACAATGGTTGTAGGCGTAACTTTGTGGAAGATTTTTGCAGACATGAAAAATGTTTTGGAAAACCCACACTTAAAAGGTTATTTCCGACCTAGGTTTCGACTACACAGCAAACCTTGACAATGATTGCTCTGCAGTCAAAACCTAGGTTGGAAATAACCTTTTAAGTGTGGAATTTACTGAGAAATTTTTTCGTCATGTCTTCAGTAATGAGTGTTAGCGAATATTGCTAAATAAGTACCAGATATCCCATCACTTTTGGTCTCTCCCTCTCCAACTATCTTGTTTTCGTTTCTTCCCTTACTCATGGCTGGTGTCCTGACACCTTGCCAAATGTTCTCGAGGTGGCTTGGCGGTATGAAAATTTCTCCCGATGGCTCCTTCATTCCACCCGTGAACCCTCTAGAAATGCCGTCATTCTTCCAGTTCAGTCCTCTTTCCTTCTCCGAGTACCGCGAATGTTCGTCCCCCAAGCAAGGTCTCCGCCCTGGCAAATCCACTCCTGTCGTCCACGGTGTCTTCTTCCAGGAACTCTTCTTATTCTTTTGAAGAACTCTCCACCGTCTTCCGTGGCGTACACGAAATGATATCCGTGGCCGGCGTGAGGGAGTTATTGTTTCCAGCAATGCTACGCCATTTTCCCTCCCGCCCTTCCGTTTTTGTTTTTCATTCTGATGGGACAAAAAATGTTTCTTGCGTTCAGGTTGTTTCCTCATGCCGCCGACTCCCCCTCGGTCCTTTTTCCTCCACTTCCCGGAGACTGAATTCGTTCTGGCATTCTATTATTTCCTTCCATTTGTTCAGTTTGATATTTGTCTTCAAAGCATTTTTTTCCTCGCCATCCAATGGTGTCAAAAGATCGATTCCTGCCACTGATTCCAAGAATCGGGAGTAAGTCTTCACGCTTTGTTGGTATTATTACCATTACCACTTGAAGATGAAAATATATCATAACCCTCTGCCTCTTAAAATTATTTTCAAGCCTTTAATCCATGTCATACATACTTGTTATCTTGACCATGATTGGTAATGATTTTGAAGCTTTCGATATAAGAGCCATATCAACTATCGATTATGCTTTTGCATGAAATGTTAATAGCACAGTTTTACGCAGTACAGTTCCTAGCTAATATATTTCTGTGCTTACAATTCAAGTAATACGGATGTCTACAGACCATATTATATAAATTGAGCACTTAAACTATATTAAAGTGAAGTAGCACTGTTCTATTATTTTTAAATCCAAATTTTCTCAAATATTATCAAAAATCACATTTCACCAATTACTGGCACTTCTACATGCATGTACTTATATTTTGTTAGCGTTGCTTGAGCAAGCAGACTTTTGAGATCTCTTTCTTAGAAATATTTTTGGTAAAATCGCGCAACGGACTAAGGAGACCGAGAAGTTTTCGACCTGCGTACTGTTTGGCGGAATGAAATGGTTACTTCAATGACCTTCACAGTATGGTTCTAAATATGTGGTAAGCATTCACTACTATCAAATAGAGGAGCCCCCGGTCAGTGTAGAAAGCTATTAACTGCCTATCCTCTTTGCAATCACATCCTACTTCTTGAAAATTAAATTCGTTAATTTTGAAAAATAATTCATAACCCGTTACTCCTGCATTCCATTTCAGCGGTATTTCGGTATTTTTTGAGGAAAACTACTTTTCCCGTTTTGTGCGGGAAAAAAGGACGGCACCTCATAACTAAGTTTTTTATTGGCTTACCATTTTTCTTTTTACTTCCACGTGCTATTGCATGGCTCTCCTCGCATAAAAACTTCGTACATAAAAAAGAATAAAATAGAATTTAGGTTGCCCTATTTCATATTAAGGGAGAGTCAGAATTTTCTGCAGCAAAAACAAAACGTAATGACTAACGCATTTGTCCTCGAGGAGTTACGCTTGTCATTTAATTTCCTCGTGTTTTGGTTTCAGATACCATGTAAGCGGTTAGGCATCAAATTTTGCCCTGAAATTATGTACTTCCTTTCCAAAATCGGTCCCTTCCTAGATCTTTATTGTTTTCTGTCACAAACCCTGCCCTTCATTCCTCACATAATTTTTGTCTCTCCGCATAACCCCGTCGTAAATCACTTTTTCCTTCAAATTTGCCCTCCCCTATCATCATTCTCTTCTTCTACCGGCACTAGCATCCCATTTCATTGTCCGCGCTCTTCATAATCGTCCATTAGTTCCCGCAATTGATATATTGTGCTCCGGTTTTCTCTTTCCACTTTGCTTACTTTGCCGTGCCTTGATCGTTTCCTAAGAATTCCGCTCCCGTATAACGACCGCTGTCCCCGTATTCCTAGTAAAGGCATTGCTCGGATTAACCTTTAGTGACAGCCCTCGGAGTTAATGTTCCCAGAAAATGAGAGGGTTTTAATTGAATACATACCCGTTCTTTTTCCTCCTTATTCTTCCTGTCTACCCATTGACACACATGGGTTCATTCGAGATCAGTGTGAGGTGATTCTGCAGAAAATCACTCTTGCTCAATATAAAAGCCAATGGACGGAAGAGGAGCGTCAACGCGACAAGCGCATTTCCTCTTACGCTCACGGAGAGGTTTGATGCCATTTTAAATGAATGACCCCTTTGGAGTTTATTGACTCAGATGTTCGAAACTGATTCATTTATTATCCGGTCGTAAGTACATATCTGTGAAGATTAACATTGTTAATTATAGGTAATTACTTTCATCTTTCATCGAAATTGTGAAGTTTTTAAAATGATATAATCATTCGAATGAAGACAAGTCATGATCATCGAAATTTTAATCCATTTTTTTTCTTGGCGTTGATGGCGTATATCTGGAGGGTGTCGGGCTTAAAATTACAGGTAGTATTAAAATGACCTGATATTCTGCGAGCATTAACATTTTCACTCATGCGAATGATAAGGAACAGCAAAAGCCTATACTTATGGTATCTTTTCCCTCTAATTCGTCCGCTCATTTTCTTTTTTTTTAAGATATCACCTGGCACCGCGAAAGCCGCTGTTCTCGCAACGGCGCCCATAAAAGGCATTTAGTCTCCCATTCTTTCTTCATCTCCTTCCTTGCCGTAGGCACCAATGCCAAAATTTAACTTTTCCCAAGTTCCACGCGGATCTCTGATCGTTCGTAATAGTTATCATCTTTCCATGGCTAGTATTTCAGTTTTTGGGTCGCTCATTCTCTTAATCTCCGTCGCTATCTTATGCATCCACCTGCTTCCATCTTCTGTTTTTTTCTTATCTTAATGCGCATTACTCTTAATCATACTTGGTTCGTACCAAAATTGCCTCCATATGAGAGGCTGCATAGAATCCGGTATTCTGCATTTTGTACCATGAATTTTAGGCAATAAAAAATAGCTAGCCATTATGATGCGCGCTCTTAGCTCATTTGAGTCACTATTTCATAATTCTTAGTATGGATGATTTCCTCTTTTAAATTCTTAAGTTATTTTTGCGGAAAAGTCGGAGCACTTACATACTGGTTTTAGTTTATACACGGCGATCTCTTACACACCGGTTACACTTCAGGAGGAACGGACTTCAAGAGAGAAAACACCGGTTCGCACTCTGTCACAGAAGTTTAACATCGTTAAACATTGCTCAAATAAGGAAGGGTTGCCGTAAATTCGTTCAAAATATCTTTGCCTACGTCTTCGAGTGGCATACAGTAATCGCTTAAGGTTTTTATCCATGGAAGCACGACCAACTGTGAAAATACTACTACCCGCTTCATTTATCCCTACCTTGGGCACAGAGGGCTGAGTTTTCCTTATCTTTATGCTTGTATGGGGAAATCAACCGGATGCCACGGAATGAAAACCTTCATACATGTTTTCTTCTGTCTCTAAGAACTTAGTAGTTTTTTCGAATTTGCTAAATCTATTTTTTTCCTTTTTAATGCCTTTATTATTTGTTAAGAACATAGTACATAGAAAAGCTTAAATCTAAGAACGTTTGCCTTGTTTCCTTGTATGTTAAAGTTTTGCCCTTGAAAATGAATCTGACGATGAGGAATGAATAAGAAAGCTAAATTCACTGAAAATCAAAGGAATGTTAATCAAACATGAGGAGTAGATTATGCGAGCTAACTAAGAAATAGCAGTTCGGAATTAATCGAGGCGTAAATACAAAGAAAGCAGCAACAAGAAAAGAAATACCACTGAAACGCGCATTTCCACCCATTATCTTTTATGTATACCTTGAATGATCATTATATGAAACAAAGAAAAAGTATTAAGGGAGAAAAAACAGTGCGCAACGCTTTGCTGATGTCGTAGCAGTTCTGGTAGAAAATCAGAAAGATTTTACTTGCATGTAGAACTATATGGACAAAAATATGAAGAAAAGCAGCTTGAAAATCCATGTTAGGGAAGTAAACGTTATGGGGAAGATAATATAACCGTCAAACTTGGGCAGTAAGAACTTTCACTAGTGGATGAATTTTGTAATCTGGGAAACAGAATCTCCAGAATTGGAAAAAGTAAGAAAGATGTGGCGAGCAGAATAGCCCTGTAAAAGAAGGAAATCTACACAAAGTCTGCTGAGCCCTGGGTCTTGCAACACAACCCTGGATTAAGGAGGCATTTTAATATACATTTATTAGGATCACACTTGTATTTGGCAGCGAAGCACGGAAAATAACAGCTGTTGAGCGAAAGAGATTGGAGGCAGTTAGAATGTGGTGTAACCGACGAATTTTGAGAATAAATAGGATTAAAAGAATCGCTAAGTAGTACACAAAGATTGCAAGAGGAGAGGAAAATATCTCTTTGAAGAAGAGACAGACTTGGTGATCTGTTTTCACTTTATATCAGCTTATAGAGGACAATTTTGAAGGGAGGAATGAATGAGGAAAATTACAAAGAAATACTATGAATGAAATGCACTTATCAAATTACTAAGGTTGCCAAAGATTACTCAGTAAAACGATGTGGTTAGTGAAGAAGACAGTGAAGTGGAGAGCTTCTGTAAGCCAATCATCGAATTGGTGAGTGAAGTGGAGTCAAGACATCATTCAGTAAAGTATTGCAAGTGAAATTAGCCAACTAGGCTTCTCAGTAGTAAGGTCACATTCCCTTACGGGGAATCATACTTATATTTTATTATCATGCTTTGGCAGTGTTTGGGAAAATTTTATTTCCTTCTACTGTATGACGTAATGTTCTTTCAAGGCAGTGTACCTAATCGTGAGTCTGTACAGAGTAATCATGCCTAGTTATACTGTATCAGGCACTACGGATCAGAAACCCGAGGTTATTTACACGTCCTAGTTTGGTGGCGAACTTTTTTTTTGTCTATTAATTCAACTTAATTAAAAGTAATGGTAATTTTTGACTTGTCATAGTACTTGGTAAATTTTTACTCGTCTATTAATTCAACTTAATCTAAAGCCATGAAACTTAAAAACAACCATTTTACGATAGGAAAGATAAACTTAAATATATATGAAATAAAATTTCATTAAATTTCTGGAGTAAAATCCCTCTCTAGGATCGATATTTCTCATTATGTTTCCACGCAGGAGTTGAGTTATTTGATAACTCGACGGGTGGTATTCATCATTTTTCAGCGGCGAACCTAATAGACCTAACCTATTTTAACACGTTCAAAAAGCTTTTTGATGCTCAATGATGACGTTAGAAATCTTATAACTCGTATATCACAGTCATTTGAACGAAGCTGTTGGACATGGACGCCTCTCAGGTGTGTAAGTTTTGGAGGATTAATGACAAAGAAAGACTATTGCGCAAATGCACACCTCAAGCAATCGGTAGGGTTCAGTAGTAGGAAATGGAGGTTTTAGGTAATATTTAGAGGAAGGAAATAAAAGTTTGCCAAAGAATGCTAACAAAAATTTATTCCTCAAATCATGGCCGACTTGTAAAATTCACAACCCTATTGGAGATCGATTAAGTTAACATGCGCCTGACCCTGAGGTCAACGTGTGAAGCTCAAATACACTTT
Organism: Ceriagrion tenellum; assembly: GCA_963169105.1. Classification (NCBI taxonomy): domain Eukaryota; kingdom Metazoa; phylum Arthropoda; class Insecta; order Odonata; family Coenagrionidae; genus Ceriagrion; species Ceriagrion tenellum. The sequence continues at coordinate 32,508,671 of OY720633.1, read as the reverse complement.
AAATAAATAATAATTCGATACCTTTTGATAAACTCGAGTCAATAGGAAGATAGAGTCTTAGCAAATGCGGTGTTATGACTTATTTAAAGATGTAATAAAACTGAGTAACGAAGGGCAGCAGAAGATCAGAGAGGTTTCTACGTGTCATCATTTTGAATTCTTTACAATCTATTGAGATAATAATTTGCTTACTCGGTCAGCTCTCCTCTTTTCTACTTGTTGAATAGTCAATCCAATCTAATTTTTTCTTTCACTATATATTTATTATTTCTAGTCGAAAGTTTCACCCATGGAATGCTCACTTTTTGTGTGTACACCTCTCGTAGCCATCTATTAAGCCATCTGTACCTTCCCTTAGTCGTCATTTGTACATGATGTTGCTCGGCCACGCATAACTTATTTGTACTTCTTAATTAACCTGTAAAAAGGAGCATTGTACTATTTCAGTAAGTGATTTACGATAATATTTTAGAATTTGAAAGAAAATTTAGCCAAGTTTATTATTTTATTTAGCTTAATTTATGTTTTTATGCTATAATAAACTATGCTAATTCTTTGCAAGGATTTCTCAGGTCATTCATGAGCTTGTATGGATGTTTTTATATCAGATAAAAAGCAAGAATTCCTCATTATTTATGTCTGAAAGACCTTGCATCCTCTAAAATTACTAAGTTATATTTATTGAAATTCCTATGGCGACTGTTAACGCTATGCTGCGGTTTTGATTTTTAACAGTAATGTCTAGCTGTAACTGATTTTCCTTCGCTGCATCTTCACCTCTGCTTATTGACTCAACGACGTGGGAGTAATACTTATTTAAAATTTTTCGCACTGCCGTGCGAAAAGCCTCTCTGGAACTGGCTCTGAATTGGAATTTGAGTAGTCAAAATTTCATTTATTTTCCTCAGGTTGACGCCACACACCAAGATTTTTATGCAAATAACAATAGCAGATTGAGGGAACTCAGGTTCATGGTGAAAAAAAAACGGTTATGCGAAAATTAAGTAAATCTTTCATGAACACAAATAGAAAATCGTGGATTATGGGCTTCAAAAGTTTCGAGAATGTTTCAGAATTTACAAATATGCTTCATCATTTACACCCAGTCAATGTGAAAAATAGCAATGGCGTGTCAAAATCTTTTACGAATACCATGAGTGGGATGCATCTTTTGTACACATATTTTGGTTTGTCTTCGAATATGGTGCTTAAAAATAGAGTTTCGACTGAACTGAATTTTAGTTTTTTCCTAATGAGTGATAACTGATTGATTTTTGCTATCTTCACTGGCTAGTTTTGTTACAATTTTGCATGGGTAACCTAATGAGTCTATGATATTTAAAAAATAATACCTCTGCCAATGATACGATTTTATATTTAAATTTTTATTCTAATCCTTTTGTCGAGCATTTTTTTTATTTTTAAAAGTAATATCATCAACCGTGAATAAGTAAGTTTATTCTGCAATATGCATGTAGACATTTCTGTGGAATTTATATACATATTTCATGACTTTTTTTATATTGTACGAGGTCAGTTCTAAGTCACTGGAAAGTAGTTTAATCGTCTAAGATAAAAAATTCAGGCTATTGTTGCAATATAATATAAAGTATTATTTGGTGGTATTAAAGGGGTTGACTAAAAACACTAAGAAAAGAAAAATTAAAAACTTCGCTGATTGTGTCTTAATCCCTTGTCAAAGGATTTTTAAAATTGAATTGAAATGCTAAAGATCGCTGATACCCCTTCGGAAAGGCTGGCAAGTAACAGGTTCGTTAAATTGTTTTGAAGAGAGATCTGCCAAGAGAAGGGATGAGCATATGCGAAATCGGCTGAGAAGTAGGACAAGCGTCGGTGTTAGTGCGATCCAAGGAGAGGAGGCGGCGGCAATGACGAAAGACAGAGACAAGGATGAAAAGGAAAGCGAGGGTCTTAGCAGTGACGAGGGTGCAAAGGAGGAAATGTAATCCGACAGAACTAGTCACTAATGAGGGTCGTTGGAACCTTTGCCAAAGAGTTTTGGATACGTTCCTCGGAAGTTGTTGGAGGGGTTGAGACAGGATGCCTGGGATGGCTGAGGGATGCGAGGGCAAGCGGGGAGACGCTTAGATATCAAGGGGCACGAAGGGAAAAGGGCTGCTCCGGATTAATGTTCGAGCAAATTGGCTTTAATAGGGACACAGTGGCATTATGGATGAAATATTAATCTGCAGCTGGTCCTCTTTAATGAAACGACTTGTGTACGCACGAGGTATTCAACCTGATGTCTTTCGTTGGACATCTCTCGAGGATAAATTATCCCATTTCATTATAAACCTGTGAGATTTGGAAGTTTATCTTTGTGGTTAACTCAGCCGCAGAAAACAAAACGGTCTGTCGGACAATTTCATTTTTGGGTTTGTGTTTTTGCACGTGTGCCAGAAAGATGTACGATTCGAGATATTCAGCGGTGTTTGGCGTAACATGATGTTAATAGCTTGTAAAAAGAATGTCAGAGGGGTTATAAAAGTACATGCAATTATAATCATTTTGGAATCTGCCAGAAATATTGAAATATTCCTGCCTATTTTATTAACGAAGTTTTCAAAAAGGAAGGGAAATATTTATTTATTGAAAATTAAATTATTTTGGGAATTATCTTAGCTTTCAGAAAATGCTGTCCGTTTTCAGCATTTGATGTCTTTTCTTTCCTGCTCATGAAAGTTTATGCTCCAGTTGCAAGGATTCGCGTTGCATGAATTCACGTCACGAGGAGAACTGATTCGCTCCTCTAAAATTTTATGGTACTTGGATATTTTTATTCTTTAAACTATTTAACATCAAATGACATTATTTTTATCAGTGCTCCCCACCTTTTCGATTTTTTGGTATTACTTATAATTTCGAAGTCGCGTTTTTTTCAATTGTCGATACACTGCCGCTTGGCCCGAGAGTTCATCTCATTATTTCAATGCACTCCGAGAAAATTTGAGTTAGAATTACATAATAACAGAAATGTACGCGATTTCGTTCCTTTCATGTATCATCTGCCACCAAAAAGTATTCGATGAATGATACAGACATGCAAAACTACGATTTGAACTATTATTTACAATTATTCTAACAATCCTCTGATCTCCGTGTAAGCTGTTTGTAGAAATTCATTATTTTGCATACGCCATGGTGACGTCTGCGCATCTGGTGAGTAATGTAAACGGTTGACTTAAGAGTCTTCCGCATATTTGTGAAAGAGTGGCAAGTCTCTCATTCATCGATACTATCAATACAATCCACCAGGTCCAGCATGCAGGAGTCATATGTGTACTGCACTAAGTTGTTTCAACCCAGGAGTCCACTCAAGACGATCGAAGAGAGAGTGAGCTTTATATCAGTTAAGTCACACCTTAAAAACTCTGTAGATGTGATAGACTGGGAAAGGAAGAAGAAGTTTATCTCTTCTTGAACATCCATCTGTCCCGTCGATTAGCCTCGCAAGCACGTCCCTTACCCTCATCCAGCGGAAAGGGTCTCTCACAGTCGTTGAAAAAATTCAGGAAGAGGTGCAGAGGAAAGAAAGAGTGGTAGAATGGCAGTCTGGAATGACGCGAAGAAGTGGTCAGAGGTGGCAGAAAAAAGAGAAACGGAACTTCTTAGAAAAATGAGTAACGGAGAAGAAAAAGAAGGAAGAGGCAATGATTTAGAAAACGAAAAAAACGAGGAAAAGCGGGGATAAAAATGGGTTCCACCCACATCCGAGGAGGGTATCGACCGCCTATTCTCGGAGTGACGAAGAAGGATTAATGGCCGTCTCGTTTCACGGATGGATCGCGTTCGGAGCCCGTAATTCCCACGACGGGCGGCTAATTGAAAGCTAATCACTGAGTTTCGATCAAGCTCTGAGCATTTGTACGATGTACTTGAATGGATTCCTTGATTTTCCAAGATTACGGGGAATAGCCCTGATGGTCACCACCGAACGGGCCATCTTGTCGTTTCCTCGTGCCCTCATTCAACCCGCGTCAACGTTTTAAAGGCTTCTCCCTGAATGCTGTTTCACTCTGATGGCCGAACTATTAGAGCAGTGAGACACACAATGGATATTCCAGGAAGCAATAAATTGAAAAGTAGCTTTGATCTGCACATGGATATATATGGATCGCAAAATTAATCGCATTGTGTTTAGTTACCGGAAAGAATGAGTGCTAACATGGGAAGAGTTTGAAAAGATGTAGTGAATATCTCTGAGTAAATGGATTCTTTACCTTTGTCTATTTGTCTAAAAATTTTAATTTTTTCCTGGAATATCTGTGAATTATGTGGCAGCAGCCGACTATAAGAGGTGATATTATTCTTTCTTGTCATTATTCATCACGTTGAGTATTAGAAAGTATTAGTGTCATATTTTCCGTTTTCTCTTTAATAACTGAGGTCAATGACACTACAATTACAGTTTAAATCTGGTAGGCAGTTATATGCTCAGATCCATATAATTTAATCTCTATGCCGCATTTATGGTGAAAACTAAGATAAATGGACGGTTGAAATTTCTTAAATAAGTCATTCAGTGCACAGGTAGAAAAGTTTTCCATAGATATATTTAGCGTCTTAAAACATTGTAGTAATCACAAATTTATTAAAAATGAGTGCAGATCTTTGTTGGACCACATTTTATTTCAAACTTACAATTCTTATGTTGCCGTTTTTACGATATCCTCTACTGCAACTGTGGACACTTTTTTCTCATTCACTAACATCTAATACTGGAATCTTTTTCCTCGTGTCGGAAATGAATTATTCATATACCTCGAAAAAGAGAGGTTAAATAAAATGAATATTATTCTGCGTAATTTGGTGGAATTCTTTCATATTTGAGTTATTGAGATAAATACAATATAAATTGATGTGGAACTAGTGATAGTAGAACTATTATTACATTCTTTCAGAAAGGTTAAATATGTCATAGAACTCTCCTCCCTAAAGAAAGCCCAGGCACTTGAGGGAAATCACCGAATATTAGACCTTTAGCGATCCATTAGAACCACAAAAAATTATATTTTTTAATTAATAGGCCATAAACTTTTATCAATCATATATTCACAATTTAAAAACACCGCTTACCTTACACTCCATGGGAAAGACATTTCCAGAAGAGCTCACGGTAAAGTAAAAACTCAACGAATGTTCCAGCGTAAAAAAAACGAGCGATCAACTAAAGTAGGTAGCTCATATGATTTCATGAGATTTCTAGAGTTTTCTTAAAGATTAGGGAAACTATTTCAAAACTTAATGTAACACAAGTATGGAGTTTAATATTATGGATATTTATGACTAGATATGCTATACGTTCTGGAATTCACTTCGTCCATCGGGAGGCGCATAAATATGGAGCACTACTTGACACAATTCAGCACAAATTTTAATCCCATTTGAATTGATCACCTAACTTATTGATATTATTCCTCAATATCTAATGAAACTTAATATAATTGGCAATACTTCAGTTACAGCAAAGCCACAATTACTATCTTTCTATTTACGTTTACTATTGAAATTATTCGTAAACTTGATAATGCGATTTAAGGCACTACCGGGGAATGGGTGAATAAAAAGGCAATCTCTATTTTCTCCAGCACTGGCATATTTTAGCGTGTTCCTCTTGAAAGAGGTCTAAATGAAAAGATAAACCCAGCAGGATGAAACCGAAGGTTAAGGAATGAAAAGAAGCAAACTTCCAGGTTCAAAAAATATCAAAATACTCATCATCAGGGACTTCAACTGAAAATGTGAGACCTAAATTAGAGGGCTCACTATCTTGATTAAAGGAATAGTCCATGATCATTCATAGTTACTCAACTATGAATGTGATATCTTCACGGTGTGAGCCTCCTGATTCACGAATGTATTATTGTAAATCGTTCCAATATTATACGCAAATATCAAGATTTTCCAAGATTAATGTTAATAACATTGTTATGAAAAATACAGGCTACGTTAAAATGGCAAGAGACGGCTGATTGCCGACTAAAAAGAGAAAGCTCCCACATCCTTCTATAAGGAAGATACTGTCATAGATTTTGACTTTGCATAAAGGTACTGTAGTTGTCTCAGATTTGGGAAACATAGGAATGCTATTTAAGTATATATTGTTATGCTGATGGAAAGCTGGAGGATAATTATTTGCAAATGAGATGAAAGGTAGAGGGAAAAAAGGGGTGGTAATGTTCATCGTGGGAATAAGAGTGGTGTAGAGCGTTTCCCAAAAAGTATTTTGCTTGTAGGAGCAAATGAATAGCGTTTAATCCCCACCTAAATTAATGTAGAAGGACTTCGAGCCACCATAGGAGGTGATCAATCTAGAGATTGATTTTCTTTAACCCTTCACTCCATCACCAAACCATTTTCTCCCTCATAGGAATTTACTTTGACTTCCTTCATAATTTGCTCGGTTTACTTTTTTCTCCTTTACTGCTACTAAGCGGCTGTTGTGCCGCATGTGTCAAAAAGGTGTGTATTTTCTTGAAGTTTATAATATAAATTTTTTTCTTTCCATCTCTTCGTAGGACTTCTCCTTTTCCTCCAATCATTATATATTCTACATTTTTATGCCACATCATATGTTTGTTGCTTCCTATCTACATTAGGCACATGATAAGCTTAAATTACTGCAAAATTTATCCGTCATTGCAACAAGAAAATCCAAATCACTTCACGAGCTGATGCAAGGTCAAGTGACATTAAACGAATGAATGAATGCTCATAAAAAAGATGAATTTTACATAAAAAAGCAAACATATAGATTAATACATGTGATGGTTTCAAGTTCCTATACTAAAACTATTGGAAATATTTGTATGATAATGTTAATCACTGGTTGCATTTAACCGTCGGTAGCTAAACATCCATGACTAAGGTGATAACAAACAAAATAATACTCCAAGTCCAATACTCACACTAAAAAGTTACTCCAAACAATTATAATGAAACACACGTGTATAAAGCGGGAAATGTACAATAAATGGTAGTCAAATTTGATTGATGCTCCAATGCGTACTATAGTCACAGATCAGTTTGATCGAGATAATACAGCATTTGTTTTCTTAACCATTTAGGGTTAAATTACGATTCGCACATTGGATTTGGATCGTATGATAAAGATTTGAATATCAATTCAGTTTTATAAAGTATATTTCAACAGGTACTAAGAAACACTGACAAATTCCATTTATATGATGCTGAATTCGTCGTTATTGCAATCTCTAAGGATTCAACTGGGTGTAATTTCACTTTCACCAACACATGTTCTCAACTCTTCACTCTCTTCTTCCTTGAGAAAAGGTAAAACCCACACATTAATCGTTAAAAGATCGTTCAATTGAGTAATTTATTCTTGGGTAATGCAAGACAATAATCATGCGTAAATAAAAGCAGTTTTTTTAAAACTACTTAGCATACCGGAAGTAATTCATGCAATCAACTTGACAAAATATGGAAATAAGAATGCAAAATTATATTAGCCAAGCTCTTTTTTAAACTCTCCATTATCCGCGAAGGGTGAACAATCACCTCCTAAACTGGTCGTGAAGGATAAGAGATTTGAAAGGAACTCAAGCCGTTTTGAAATCTCTTGCAAGCATCAAAGCGATGAATGGGATTAATCAGACTTCTAAATGGTTTCCGACGCCACGATTTCTCTCAATTACAAAACGAACACACGAAAGCCCCGCTAAAATAACACTCTTCGCGTTATAGGGCCTATTAAAAACTCTTGAGGTGCTCCTCGGGTGAGGCGAAAGTAAAATATAACGACATGCGGATATTTATGAGACGAAACCGGCATTAACAGAGGCATAAATGATGGAATGGAACCAATAAACATATGAATCGAATCTCGAGGTGTCAAACGATCGAAATTTTACGGCTCTCCGCCATCCTCGTTAGTCTAAAGTGTGAGAGAGTTTAAAGGTGCTGATAGAGATGGCAGCCATTTAAAAGGACTAAGGATTGAGAAAGTCACTTACGAGAACGGCAATGACCTTATTTTCACGTGACTTGAGAGCACCTCAATTTTCCAAATAAATAATTCAGGTTTTTTTTATCGTGCTTGACTAAAGCTTCGAAAGCTAAAATATAAATTAACCAAACGATTAGCTTTGACATCAAAAAGGCAAGTTTCATGCTGAGGGGATTATTATATTTTGTGAATGATCTCCTCTTCTTCCACGTTGATTTCATCCCACTACTATTTTTAGCAATTCCTTATAATTTAGCTATTTAGTGTACATAAAGGCTCATAAGTGGCTGACTATGCTCTGAGGAATGAGAGATTACCCACTTCGTGCTATTATCTAGTTGTGTGGCTTCACCCTCGGTCAAATTTATACCTCCTTGAATTTGATTGCTGCCTTTTTAAATATATCTTCGTGAAAGTTTAGTTTTTTTAAATGGAGTGACTAGGATATTTGCCTTAGTTCAAAAAAATTTACTAAATTTGATACCAAGAGATATAATAATAATTGACAAACGAAATATTGCCACTGACAGTTCGTTTAAAATTTCATGGAGAAGCATAAAGTATGTGCCATAAAGTTCTTTTGAAACTCTCCTGGCAATTTTGGGAGCAATTAGAAACAATTATCAGACCATAATTGGTTAATTTGGTGTAGTTCCCGAAGTATATCAGTGGCAGTGATGATGCGAAAATTGGGGCTTTCAGATCCGTTTCGCTCGCCAAATTGGCCCCGAAGGCGCCCGGCGACTCCTCCGAAGCTCCGGGTCCAAATCTCCCCTCGAGAATGAGATGCCTTTGGAAAAAGAATATGGCGGCGTGAGGACTCTTGCATAATTGTTTCGTAGTTTTCCGCCGCGGTCCCCTAGAGGCGCCATCGTCGGCACCTTTGAAGTCCCGAGAAGGGGCAGCAGGAGTGAAGAGGAGCAGATGGAGGCGGAACTTAAGGAGGTGAGTGGGAAGAGTGGAGGGTGAGTGGGGGGGGGGGCGGGGGTTGGGGGTTCACCTCTTTGTATCTTGAAATGAAGGAGGGCTTCCTCCAGCATCCTCATCCTCCGCTGTCGACTCACGGACCAAGAGGCGCACTCAGACGATTCAAAACTCGCCAACGCACCTCATTCTCCCACACCAATGTTTCTACTCTTCTCTAAACCAACCCTCACCACCAGGAAAATACATCTACATCTACATAATACGCTGCGAGCCGCCACATGGGCGTGTGGCAGGGGGTGTTAGGTCACCAGGAGTGTAAAGGTGTAAGTTTTTGGAGATGAAATGGTGACATGTATTATATGAGTGTATTTAGAGGAGCTCACTTTTTATTGTGGTCGCTTATTGTTCGCGGAGAGAACAAGTTTTTGTACCTATGTGTTCGGCAGTGTATCTCTCATATTTTATCGCATCTGTCAGACCTAGAGATGGTGGTGAGGAGTCATGATAATATTCTCTGTGTCGTTCTGAAAAACATCAGTCCTGAATTTATCAAGCAACCCAAGCCTAGCGTGTAGCCTCCGAGTCTCTAGGGGCTCCCACCTTAATCCCTCTAATACCACTCTCTCCAGTACCCAGCTACGCTCATGACCCGCTTCAATTCACCTCATGAAAGCCAAAGTAGGGTGGCTCTGGCCTGAGTATGTGAGACAAGAAATGTAGTCGGTTACACACATTTATTTAAACAGCGTAAAAAATCCTTTATTCGCTGATGGAATGGGTTACCTATGGAAAACCAAAATTAAGGTACAATCCATGCCGACTATTCCCTGATTATTGTTTTAATGACTGGAAGGATTATACGGTGGAATATTTATTTAGAATGAATGAATTAACGTCTTTTATTTTAGAGTGATGATTTTAATTTGTATTGTGCAAGTTATACTTTTTTTTTAGTTAATTTACTTTGTATTCATTTCCTGCAAAAAGGTTCAATTTAATTATTAATGTATCATAAACATATATAACTATTACTATCTCTGTTAATTGCAGTAATTCTAATCACATTCTGTTGTGTGTTCAGGCACTATAAATGTTTATTCCCGCTTTCACTTTCTTATTGCTTATATTTTTTGTATCACTAATAATTTTTACTGAGTTATTTGTAATTTGCGACAGTGACTAATTTTCGTTCTTCTCTATAATGATGTGATTTTGTCAGACAAAGAAGAGTCGGTTAACCCCAAACAGGATGTTATCCTAAGGGGAACCTCTGTCCCTCGTTTCAAAATTTTAATAATATTTACCTTTTTGAGTATGTGCATATACGAGGAACAAATAAATAAATTCTTTCTGCCATGGGAGCCGACTACAGCGCCATCTGCATGGAACTAAGGCATTTTGACTTTAATCACGGCAGTAATTCGCTAATTAATTGGATTGAATAGTCGATAATATGCATATATTTTATTTATTATTAATTTCCTTTCGATTTTTGCTTCTAATAAACAATTTTAATAATAACTTTGAATATATTTTTTGCATATAAAATTGCCTTTTTTCAGCTGTAAACTGAGAAATCTCCCCAAGAACCAATGTTAAAATTTCCGCTTTCAAGGCTGAATTTCAATTCAAGTAACCGGGAATCCCTATTTTATTTTCATCTCAAAATATAAAACGCAATTGAAAAATACTGAACGCTAGTTTCCAGAAAATCTTAAATACGTTACCCAGAGGCCGTTAGGTCAGAATCACCATAACAAATCGGTATACATCCATAGCACTTTTTTCCCAATTTTTATAGTGTTGTAAATATTTGCCACATGATGATGTACTCTAATAATTCACTTGGTTATTACTGTGAGGTCGGAATTTGTACTTCGCATCAGACCTTTGGTTACTCTACGAGTGCGTTGTGGTTGGGAGAATATATTTAATTTTCTTCTCATCGCGAGTAAATATTTTACCGGGTATTATGAAATCAGACTATCGAATTGCTATCCCCAAAGCCATCTGCATTTTGCCACAAGGTTAATGTGGTAAAATTCGGAGGTACATTGTTGTAATCTTCGTATTAACTACGTGATCGTTAACGGTTGACAACAGTTTCGTCAATAGAGATATGACGTTATGCATAAGAGCGACGGTTACATTCTTCAGTGCCATCATCTTTAGTTGAGCTTCCTACGTGTTCTTTGTGTTTGAGGGTCCAAGAAAATAGTTAGCGAATGGCGAAAGGAAATTCTTGAGGCTCATCATCATTGATTGTTCGACCTATGATTGGCTGACTGCATTAATACCTATCCCTTGCTGGTGCCCTTCCCACCCGGTGGTTCATCTTTTGTATATTCGTCTTTATTTGGTCAATGAATTTATCCCTTGGCCCTCTTTTTTGGTAATTTCCCTGTATTTGTATCCCCTCAGGGTGTATGTAATCCATCTGGTTCTGCTTTTCTGTATTGAGCCCAGTACGATTCTTTCCTCTTCTGTTCTTCCATAAACTTCTCCAAGTCATATTTTATCAATCGATTTGGTCTTCATCATGCTACTCCAACACCATTGCTTTATATATTTTTCCGTCAATTTTCCAATGGTCAATGCTTATTATCCATGGAGTCTCAGGTTCCCCATGAACGCTTTCATACACTGTTCCCAGGTTTTTAGTCCAATCTTCTTGAAATACAAAGTTGGCTTTTCATAATGATCGTTTCCTTAGCTTGGGCTAATCTACACTTGATGTTCGTTGCACTCCTCCCATCCCACGCGACAGTACTGTCGAGATAGGTTAAGGAATCTACATGCTTTAGCTTCTCTCCTCTCCGTGAAACTTCTGCATTTCCTATCTCTTCCACATGCTTACATTTTAGTCTTCTTATTTATTTCCCACCCCTACCACCCTACCCTTGACCTTTTCTCCCCACGCAACATCTTTTCTTCCCAATTTAAACGCATTGTGTCCTCTTCCTCCCTGCGACAAAATTGATTTTTTTTTCTTTTTCTTTATGTTGACTATTGTTCATATTGTTTTTACTATATATTTCTGTTTTATTTCCTAACTTATTTTTTGTTTATTTAAACCCACTGTAAAGGCCCTAGTTGCTATTTTTGGCGTTTAAATAAATACATTTTCATGATATGTTCTTAAAGAACTAGGTCCATTTTAGTGACATTAGAATATCACCGCGGTTTCCCTGCGATATCGTTTGTATAGCGGAACATGTTTATGTCTCTTCCGTTAATCTCAATTGCATTCAGTCCAATTTGTTGTACTTCTCTCATTGCCTCCTCTAAATTTATGTTGCACAGTACTGGTGACTGATTGCACCCTTGTCACTCTTCTTTGTTAATTTTATCTTCAATTGGTCTCCCGTCTACTATTCTCATTGCTTCAACTTGCTTCTTGTATAGTTGGTATGCGAATCTTCTGTCATAGAGATTCATTCCAAGTTCATCCAGTGGTTCAATCCAGCAGCCAGAACATCTCCTTCCGCTCAATGTAATGTTAAAAACTAACATGCCGATGGTGAGCACATACTTCAAAACGCAGTTAAAGTAATGGAAACATAGAGCTGGCTGGCCGAAGATATAAGTTATAGTGCAATTTTTCCGACAGAGTGTAATATCGATGGACATGATCGACCTAACAGGGCTGGCGGTGGAGCATTATTCGACATCAAATTACTTTCAAATAGCACCGTACAAATGTTCGACGACGGAATAGAGAGGGTATAGTCGCCATTGTATAACGGAACAAAATAAGCGCACACCTTTATTCATTTTACCGATCACCGAATTCTAACGAAGAAAATATGTACCAACTAGGAGCTCAAATATCGGAAGTCGCCACGAAAAACATGAAGAGCATAATAAATATCGGGGGGGACATTAATCTTCTGAGTATATATTTGAAATCATTGAAGTAGAAACTAGATTGAGCAACCGAGAAACTAGCGAGACCTTTCTCGATGAGTTTTCAGACCCCTCTCTTTCCCATATAGTAAGCAAATCCCATAAGAAGAAACTATATATTAGACATCTTAGCTATCAGTTGCCCTGCTATGATTAAAAAACTTGACATTTTTGAAGGAATAATTGATAATAAGAGGATTTTCATGACTTTGAAAACATCAGTAGAATCTATATGTACACCGGGACGAAAAATTGAAGTTGCAAAAAATGTACTCTATAAGAATTTTGAGTGGTAATTATACATTCACTCGCGGAATTTGTAGATAGTACTGAAGACAAAAAAACAGAGGTAGCATGGAAATTATGTATTTAATATTATACATTAGATATTTTAAAAAAGTGTAAGCAATGGATTCAGTAAATTCATTATAATAAAACTGAAACATGAGGTGAAAAGACATCTGACTCGGTAATGAAGTAAGACAGAAACTCAGATGACACACGACTTAGAAATAAAGTAGACATAATGCTCAAAATCTCAACCACATATGGTGAAAAAATAACAGAAGTCAAGTTCAGAGAAAACTACATCACTAAAAGTCCGAATAAAATTAAAATAATGCTTACTGCCATCACTATCAAACATTTCCGGGTTTTCTGCAATGCAGAGTATTTTTTTATGTGGACTGAAGGTTTTGTTCTTCCCTCTGTGAAGGTCGTCAGAAGAATAATAAAGGATTCAGTAATATTTGTGTTATCTGCTTGATGCACCACCGACCATTGTTGACAAAACTTGAAATAAGAAGCAATGCAATATTTAAGGATTGGTTGCGGAAATATGCGGGGAAAGATATCTATTTCAGACTGCTTAAGCGGTAACCGTCCTTCCTAAAGAAACGTTGAGTGTACATAAAATTTAAACGACGCAGCAGAAAATCAGGAAATGGTCTGAAAATGCCAAGAAAAAAGAGCAAGGTGAGCGATTAGATGAAAACCCTGTATCATTTAGGCCGTACGCAGAGAGCTTCAGGGTGTGGGATAAACTGTAGTCTTTTACGGACAAAAGTGGCAAAGTATAGTCATTAAGAGTACCCTCGATGCAAACAAACCTAACCACTTCCTAGGTAGTGCATTGACGGCACCATGTACGACATAGATTTCCCTTCTCTTAGTGATTCGCTGTGCGACATGGTCATTCAGCCCATTGTAACAATATAACGTTAAAGGTTACTCGGACTTTCCACTGGGTCAAACTCTCCATCTCGGCCATTTTATTTAAGTATAACCCGATGTAAAGCCCGAGTAAACTTTAATATCATCATACGCCATAAAAGCCTTAGGTTTTCCTAATAATATAACAGCTACGCTCCAATAAGTATTACAAGTCAACTGGTAAAAAAGACATGTCTACATGCGCGCAAAGAAATTGGCCCCACACATTGTACCATTTTTAGAAGTCAAATTTAGCACGTCAATATTCAAAGGTGAAGGACCACAGGATAAAATAATCGCCAATGTCACTCCAATATTTTAAATCACTTAAAAGAAAAGTCGGATTGATTGGCCTAACGATATTGATGTAATCTAACTTAATGTTATGGTAAGAAGAGAATGTTATTCAAACCAGCCTATTCCGTATTGTAAAACACAAACACTTTGAAAAAAATTAATTAAATTTACATCGGGCCTTTCTGAGCCTCTGAAATATTAATAAACCAAAGAATAAAAGTCTCCGACTGGTTTATAATTTCTTGCTATACATATGCGAAAGTGATATCCAACAAAGCTTGCTAAGTTCGCTACGACCTTTGTAGATATTTTAGTGGAACGGTGGATAGGAATGTCAATTATTTCTGTTGAAAACTGTGAATATAATAACTACTTCGGTTACAAAGATATGCAGGCAGGCGCCGAAGATTATATGTTTAAGTTTAAAAAGACTGAATGCATAACTATTTTTAAATTCCCAAAATATTTGTATTAAATCTACAACAACTACAGACGGCGGGAGGTACTCATACTCGGAAACGTTTCTTCTATACCTGCTGGACAGAATTAATGTAGCACTTACGGAATAATCGACACGTAGGTCTTTAAGCAAATCAAAAGAAGTCGTTATGTCGGCGTGTTGATGACTCTCACAGTCGCAACGTCAAGCTGCCCTCGCCTGGATACGCGACTAGTAAGTGATGAGCAAGCAGCTAATTACACATGCAATCAGGATTCCCGCAGTCATCCCTGGACAGTTAGTCATTTTGAGAAAGATTTGTAAAACAAAGCCCCTTGTCTACCGTTTTCTCTATTTTTTTGCCTTATTTGAATATGCTGTTTCTTATTTAAAGATATCTTTCCGCGATTCCTGCTCTCACTGCTTGACGTACACGGTGGTAATGTTTGGAACTCCTTTGTGCGCTGGTTAGTACATTCAAACTGCGTTCTTCAGCTATTTTGTGGCGTGCAATGGTCGGTGTTCTGGCAATAGAAACGAGGCGCTCCGTGTCCCCCACTCTCTACCACAGCCCAAGTCTTTGCCCATCCTCTCTTCCTCACCTACCCATGTGTGCGGGTTGGGGGAGGGAGGAAGGGCGGGAGATCGCCTTCCTCCCCTCCTTCGGCCTCGGCAGTGACGAGAGGATAGAGATGTGGACGTTCGGGAGAGGAGGTTGGGAGGGAAAGGGGAAAGGCCATAAAAACGAAACCGATAATGAGGATTTACGACTGGCATTACGTAGTGGCGGCTGGAGAGAAGACTCGCTGACGGATTGGTCCATCGCTAGCAGGAGAGTGGCTCTCACCTTGGCCACTCCTCCCTCCCATTTCATTTTCCCCTTGTCCCTCCCGAATCTCCAGAATGTTTTCTCTCCCTCCACCTTCCCTCTCTCCACTCAAAAGACCATGCTCCTCCCCCGGAAATCTTACTGCGTAGCATTTCTTGGCTTGATATTTCAGGAGTCTAACGGCAACTGGGGTCATGTGTACCATCATATGGACTGGTGGGTATGTTGATAATGTTTTGAAGAATTAGAAAATGGATGAGGACTGGAGATAAATCTGATTGCGTCTTAGCAGAAGCAGAGGGATCCTCAGACGTCTCGTGAGATGGATAGAGTTGTTGCATTTCTTAGAAATGTCTAAATAGGGACGAAGATTCTAACCACTGGAATTCAGCTCTACCGACGTACCTAAAGGATCTCTAGGGTAGACCATGAGACTAAATTCTTCACGAAGTGGATCGCCAATCTGAGCAATTGTTGGTGAATAAACATCGTATACGTATAACCTTAACTTATAAAAATAAAACGTCAGGTTTGATATCGATAAGTACTTCAGTTATCTCTCCAAAGAAATGTGGAAGAAAGACAATGCCTTGAGCAAAAAAAGGATTTTCTGGATGGCTACTCTGAGGTAGAGGTCTGGAGTAACATTGATTGATCGTTTTCAAACTATCACGAACATTAACATGATGATGGGTACCTTCTGAGACCGATAAAGGAGAAGGCCTCTTTTTAAATAGTAGGGACCGGAATACTTATAAAAAATCTCTGGCAAGAGTCTTGGGGTTAATCAACCGCAAAAACCCGATCTCCTCTTGGCATTTCGCTGTCGTACAGTTGACTCTACCTCAACGTTACATCGTGTTGCCGGAAAAATTGGTTCTCCATAGTCTAAACTATCATAACATGTATGCACATTAAATCGGATACATGCGGCGTTAAAAACAGATAGGTACTCGTCGATTGAAACGTCTAAATATTCTTTATCCATTGTTCACTCCCATCTTACCGTTAGCTTCCCACGCTAGAAAACTTCATCCGAAATGTTTCTT
This sequence comes from Ceriagrion tenellum, assembly GCA_963169105.1. Taxonomy (NCBI): domain Eukaryota; kingdom Metazoa; phylum Arthropoda; class Insecta; order Odonata; family Coenagrionidae; genus Ceriagrion; species Ceriagrion tenellum. The sequence goes on along the minus strand of OY720633.1, from coordinate 32,492,022 downwards.
CCAAGATGTTTGTTTTTAGCAGGTATTATTGGTAGCATACCGACTAAGGTAAGCTCCGTTGGATACTGATGAACCAATTGCCATCTTCTCATCTGTATTTGGCTAATTAGCCTCTCATGCCATTTGCTTATTCACTTTGACATACGCCCTACTTCTCGAGCACATCCATGCGTCCGATTTTATGTACTCAAGCTTTTTAACCAACATTTTCCCTCTACCGGAGTATTCAGTTACCTATGGCCACTGATTTTGACTCTAATTACAACGTATGTTTGGTATCGTTCATTTACAATCAGAGAAGCAAATATTCGAGCACAAATTTCGACATTTTAGGTAGAATAATCCCTTTCTATTCACATGGATTCAAGCGCACAAAGAGGTTCCATTTACCTCCATTCAGAGCATCCCTGTGTGATCTTAATTGCAATTTATGTACAGGAAAAAACTCATGGTGTTGAACAAATGTGACTTTTTTCCTACCAAGTGTCAAGTTAGTGCATCGAAATAAATCATCGAAGTTTTTTACATCCATTATTTGCTTTTCTCAAAAACACTACCAATATCTTCTCTGTTTTCCAAAAGAGGTCTCTGCAAGTCTTTTTCTTAATATTATTCGTCTTTTATTTGATTGATGAAAATAGAAAAGGCAAGTTAGCAAATTAATCACAGCTAACAAATTGAATGTACGGCTGCTCGGTCATCTCTCCTGATATTAAGTACTGCAGAAATGTTGTACATGAGGAATATTTTCATGAGATGAAATTATTTATTTTTAGGTAGTCTTTTAAAACCGTTTTCTTCTTTCTTAGTTTCTTTTCCCTCGTTTTCATTTTTTTCGTTTCAATGTCTCTAATTGGAAAAGATAGGCTTCAATTTCTTCTCTGGACCTTTTTTTGTCAACTTTGTTTCTGGAAGGGTCACATGTTAAGCATAAAAGTGTTTCATAATTGTATTTTAATGTTTATTGCAACATTTATCGGTGTACACTATACTATACATTGGGTAAATATTTAGCGGAAATTGCCTAAATGGCATGGCGTTTTATGAAAGGCATTGATTGAGTTGCGGATTATTTGTGTCCAGTTTTATCGATGAGTTAGATTCTTTAGTATAAACAATCATCTATCCTAACCATTGGTTTTAACCACACATAGGTACCAACGTTGGCGCAACAGTGAAGTTATAGAGGCATAAAAGAAATCCTTGGCCTCCTTAAAGTGTTTCGAATGTCGCCGTTCTCAAAGGAGGTTCCTCCTCAACTAAATAAGTCTAAAGAAATATGCACCAGATTCCATATCTTTTGATAATTTGGCATAATAACCCAGTTTTTTGTGATGATCTCCGTAACTTATCAACAGAAAAATTAAGAGACAGTGTATGTAGATTATACCATGAATATGTGTCAACGTGCACTTTTCACAGTCATTGTAGCTAAATCCAGCGCCATATCTGAGGGACAACAGCATTTTAACTTCAAAGTGTGCGGTAATTGGCCGATAACTCACAATATAAGTGATTATAATACTAATTATTTAATGAAATTTCTCTCACTTTTCCCATCTACTAAACAGTCTCAGTTAAAATGAAAATGCGTAATAAGAAAAACCACAATTTTCCCCGTGTTTTCCCCATTCTTCCATTTAACACCATGTATTTTCAAGTTCATTCACGGAATAAATCTGCCTTAAAAAGTAAATAAATTTTGTCCATATCAGGTAGAGCTAAAATCTTCTAATAGAGGACAGAATCCAAATTATAGATATTGAAATCATTTTACGATTGAACCAGCTTACATCTCTGGGTGAGTCTTAAAATTCGCCCAAGAACGTCTCAATTCAGATAACTGGTTATAAAAACAATGAACAGTTCCACCATATTTTGTTGTCCACCAGTTTCGACGTTTAGAGCGTCATTTTCAAGACAAACAGATATTCCTTCTCGTCGTTCCACAACGTAATGCCTCAATCAATTGATCTGAGTTTCAAGTTCAAGCTGAAAACTAACGTAAGACCCAAGTTTCGAGTTTAAAAATTGTACATATTTCAGGATTTTATAGAGATCGTTTTACAGTTTGGAATAACTTTTTTTGTGGAGCGCCTTACAGGTGAGGGGACGCCAAAACGCTACCCACCCCTAAACCGACCACAATGTTACGAATCGGCGAACGAGTTCCCCGACCAATCGTATTCTCAAATAATCTCAGTTTTCAGGCACCTTATATCAAACCCACTAAATCTTCTACTTAGGTCGCATCTGAATTTAGATGTCAATGGGTTACATTTATACGAAGCCCTAATTCTTAAAAATAAACCAAATCAAATATTCTTCACTCAGCTTTCGCAAACTCGCTCTCGTCACCCATACACTCTTCGAATGTTGTTCTCCACACCCGTAGTTCCGGCTTGAATTAATGAGAGGCTCATCAGTATGGAGGTGAAGTTTCTTCCTCGCCATTTCACGAACACCTGGATTGCCTGCCGATCCGCATTCCCTTTTCCCAACGCCACCCAGTCACAACCGCCGTAATATCATCGCTCTGTGCCTCGCATAAATTTTCGGCATTGATACAGTGTGATCGGCTCGGCCTGTTAAAATTCATAAGGCAATTAATGCGCGGCTGTGCAAATAAAGCGACGCCGCTAGTATTCATCTTTCTCTTCCATCAAATATGTATTTATATTCTCTACCACTCTCCGTCATTGTTCAGATAAGTGGTCCTTTTGCCGAAGTATTATGGCCCATTGCAATAAAGCTTCAATATAGGAAGAATTCTACTAGGGAGAAAGGCATATGAAAATATAGAATTGGCACTTCCTAAGCATTAGCGTATTAATTGGGCTATCCTTAAATTGATGGGGCAGCGTAAAATTAAGTTTTTTAGTGCCTATGGTGTGAGGAACTTTTTATAAATATTTCGCTAAACTTTAAAAAGCTTCGCTATGAAGTTGATCGACGAATGATGCATTTATATTCACATGGAAACATTCACCTCTGATTCCTCAAAAGAGCAGTTTTGGCAAATTTTCATATCTACTTTTCTCGTGAATGCCAAATGATGGTAACAATGATTCAAAACGATATGGTAAGATGTTAATATTGCCTTAGTTTAGTCGACGCCTACCAGATGACTGTAGGTTTAATACGCAGTTAGAGAATCATTGTAACACACTTACTCTGATTCTCTGCTTTGTTTTCTGTAGGTTTAGTAGTTTAGTAGTTAAGTAGGTTCTGTAGGTTCCGTAGGTAGACTGTAGGTTTAAAACACAATTAGAGAATCATTGTAACACACTTACTCTGATTCTCTGCTTTGTTTTCTGTTTAAGATATGCAGCATATTCAAGAAACTGGTATTTATCTTATCCTCTATATACGGCATTATGGCTCCTGATATCAAATTTTATGCCGAGAATATGCTAACATATGTTTTATGCATTTTAACTCAAGCTCGGGAACTTCTCGTGTGAAAATTCGGGCTTCATTGAGAAACACGTACGTTTGGATAACTGCCTTCGCCATTGCATTCCATATGAAAAAGCTTTACATTGTTCTCGCTCAAGCCGTTGCCCAAGGAAGTAGACGTAACATAGGCTATTGTTTGGCCGCCCATGGCCACAAAGTGGAAGTTCTAGTAGCCTCTTGATGAATTGTTAATCCATACAATGTGGTGAAATTTGGTTATCGTGTTTAAATAGTTGCTGTAGTAACGACTTTCAATTCTGGGGCTTAGATTTCGTATCCGGACAGAGACGGATTTTGTGAGGAATCACAATGCTTTCTTTTTCCGTGCAGTACTCCGATGGCCGAAAGTGACGTAAAATGTGAATTCCGAGTGGCCTTACATCAAGAGTAGATTATGCTGACGCCGGGTTTATCTATATCCTTCAAAAATTCCACAATTGTTTTTCTCCATCTGATTTTCTCAGCGCAAATTGATACAGTTTTCTGCCTTACTCCTTTAATAGTATGTCATCCAAAGGGAAAAATTATTAATACAAACTACAGCACCAAAGTATACTTCGCTCTGCGAGAATAATGTCCAAACCATCATCAACAGTAACCAACGTGAAGGTTGGCTTGTTACTGCTCTCCACAGTGTCCTATCAGTGGCTATTCTGAGGCAAAATATGCCTCTTACTCTTAGTCTCAGTGCATTGAATATAAATGTGCAACTCTTCATTGGAACGAACAACAATGAATTTCTACTCTTCATTGAAATTAATTGTTGCTTCTTCTTGTTCACTTCACCTCCATTGTTCTTCTTTTGCATCGCATATCCATCGCTTCTTATCGTCTTTATTCTGTTGCTGTGACTGTCCTGGACTCCTGGCTTTACCAACATTAGAAAACTGTCCAAGTATATGATTTGCTGAGTTTCTTCTCACTTCCAAGCTTGCTTTGTTAGCAGTCATTTAGCTGTTTTCCTTAAAGAACGTCGTAATTTAAAACCAATTCTCCTCACAATATTTTTCTCTCTTCTCCCGTCACTTGCATACTTTCCGTATGGTTTAATCCTTAATATTGCTGAATTCTTTGCCGTCCAAATTTTGCGGTAACTGTATTATTTTGAATTTTTTGTAAGCCATAGTTTTCTTTAGAGATCCAGGCGGTACTTCTTTAAATTTTTGTCTATACAGTGCAGCACTCTCGTCGGATCATCTTTCTTCTCTGTCTCATTTCCTCTGGAATCACCTAAACGTAGCATGCTGATTTTTCTCCTCGTTCTGCCATGCATGGTTTTATATTTCTTTTGTCGTAAGCGTTGAATTTGAATGTAAATTATGATGATCGTGAGTGACAAAACACACGTTACCGCACTCGGTGCGGTATATTCAAGAAATCGGCCCCATTCATTACGTGCTATATAAATGTTAATTTTTTATTTTCGAAGCACGTACCCAGCGGTTTTCTTCGCACCTAATAGGTGTTCATTGGAGGCTCTTATTTACATGTTTGTTTTAATATAAACGCATAACAGACTTGTTTCCCGGGCATGCCGTTGAAAATTAATCCGCCCAAAATCATGGGACGCTCCCTTCCTTTCTGATCTCATCTGCCTCTCCGTAAATCAAACTCCTCTTTTGATGGCGATGCTCATTTTGACTGCGCAGCTGTCACCTCCCACTCGTTTGTAACCAGCTCCTTTGCATCCTTCATCTTCTCCTTTTTCTTCTAGTCGCTAGCACAAGCCCCAGCCGGAGACGAAGCAGATTAAAAAAATCGGATTCTCATGTTAGGAGAATGGCCATTAGGAATTTACCTACGTTGACTAAGTCCGCTATGAATCTAAAGATCTTAAATTATATTATATCAAATGGTCCATTGTAGATCACTAATTATCTCCCATGCAATGATTGTCAAATATCTATAACTAATCATCTGAGTCTAAAAAAAACTCCACCCCAATTCGTCATGGCATTACTTGAAATAATATACGTAAGATAACAATTGTTGCAAAAAATCACTGTCACAATTATTGAGTACACTGTACATCTCGAAACATTGTTTCGAAATACTGAATCACAAAAATATTTTTTATAATGTGTCGTTGATTATTGCAGCCACATATTAACAATCCCAAACGCTTGGAACTTATTTAAATTTAGAGAAGTTAACTAATGCCATAATTCTGACATCTGATCCTACTATTTTGTTCCAAATTTCAAATGCTTTTTATTTATTTTTATCTCTTCTATTCTTACCAAGAGTACTCTTTGTTATTATGCGTCTGAAATTGTAATTTTGATCTCAGAAATGTCAACCTCATTTGGTTTATTGCTTAGAAAAATCTTGGGTAGTATATACCAAAAATAAATCCAACCTGTCTTTCCTAGAACATCACTAGAATATCAAAAGGTAGAACATATTGCATATATTTCCTTTCAAATGTCCATTTAGAATATTGGTTTCTCTTATTCATATATATGATAGTGAGAGGTATTTGATTTGTTTTCAATCATTATTTTACTGAGAGTTTCTCGTGAGTGAGTATGAGGTTCAGTAGCGAGGCGATTGTTTTTCTGTAAACACCGTACAAGTTAAAAATTGACTGCATTTTTCTGTAGAAATTAACTTGGGCTTTTCGTGCCCTTTCTAATATTTTAAATAAGTCTCGTGTAATTTTTTAATATTCTTGTGTATTTAGGAATAGTCTTTTGTAGGGTGGCTTGACGGACCGTTGGTGTTAAATGTTCCCACTTACGAAGCTGGTAGAAGCTTAAGCAAAGTTGTTTGGCTAAACCAAGCTTTTTGATAATCTATTTGTCGCATTGGATTCAAAATTCATTCACTACAAATTGTGAGTGAAATTTACTCTCGCATTCATAGTTGAAGGCCAATTGATTTACCGCTTTATCGAAAAATTTTAATCCATACTATGTTGTTGGGTCGATCCTATATTTCAATGAGTAATTTGATAGCTTGGGAACGAGGGTGAATAACTCATTTTTCAGCAAAAACTTGGAATTATACAATTATTCAATCTACCTTCTATTCAATTCTACCTTCAAGATAGATTTCGGCGACTAGGTTTTAGATGTCTGTTTCAATCAACTCTTTAGTATGCCAAATGATTCGAATTTGGATATCTTGACGTTTAAAAAAGTAAAGAGCAACATGGATTTGTCACGTCAGCTGTACCTTTTTATATGATGCTTTGCACTCTAATTGTCCACTCAATTCCTGTAGTAGTCCCACTAAAAGCATTTAAAACTATTGTAAATTCTTGTACTCAAATATTTTGCGGCATATTAGGGAACAAAAGAGACTGCAGGGAGCGAAAAACATTTAACTCGAATACATTGCAGGCGAGACAAAAAAATGTACGTATTTAATTTTTTCAAACAAGTAGACACGGGGGAGGGCATGGCATAATGGCGGACGCGCAGACAGAGGCCAATTAGTCGCTCTTGTCGCTAGACACCAGAGTCAACCCTCTGGCGGGGAGCGGGAGGGGGGGGTAAGGAGAAAAATAGGGTGGGACAGACGTGGGTTGGGAAGTCGACTCGGGAGGAGGGTAAAGCCCCGGGCGGCTGATGAAAAAGAAACACACACGTAGAGGAAAGATGCCATCGCCACGGCATCCTCCCACCGAGGAGGAAGGGGGCATCTCTCCCCCAACAATTGTCTCACGGTGAATTTACAAGACGAATGGGGTCGCGGCGTCTGTCGGTGGCGGCTGACTGAGTTGAGTTGGTTCTCGGAGGAGGAGGGGAGGAAGCAAGTGGGTTCCTCCTTGTCTTGGGGTGGGGTTGGCGACGACGAAGGGGAGGGTCACGTGGGTTACTCGGGTATCCTGTCTCCACAAACTGTATCCCTCCTCTTCCCACATCCCTCGCTCTCTTCCCGAATGTCGAACCCCTTCCACCTCCCCTCACTACGGCAACGAAGGCAGCGGCTTCGAACCCCTTCCTCTTCTAAGCAAACAGTTTGAGATTCCCTCGGCCCCCATTATTCTCCCGCCGTCACCCTTCTTCCCCCAAATCTCCTCCCGGAGGCGTCACCCCTCATCTAATCCGCCTTATGTCCTCCACATCCACCTATCCATCTAACCAACCCCAAACAGCTCCGAGGTATTCCCCCTTCCTCCACCCCTTGCGACAGGCATCCCAGACTCGGAGATATATGTGTGGTAGATATTCATTTGCTATTGGTCCTGATCCGTAATTCCCTTTCGATTATCTTCAGAGACGAATTTCACGAAACCTAAGCTTCCCTTTCATGAGATACATTGATGGGTGATTGCCATTATTTACACGTCAGGATCAGTAATCCACGTCATATGATCGTTAGGGCCATATCCTATTAAATTATCACCGGCGTGCTGATACCTTGATGGTCGTGTTCCTTGTCTTTAATTTGGTGCGAAAATGTTGAAGCTGTGATTGCATCTTTTTCCTCTGTTGATATGACACATTTGATTGTATATACTCACCAAAATTTCACCGTTTTTGTGAGGAACTATTTATTTTAATGTCAGTGTTACTCTGATGATACGACAACCACTTGTTGCCACTGCATTTGACCTCAATTTAGACGTCATCGTATAGTCATTACTCTGTCAAGGTGACTTACCATTTTTTATCTTTAGTTAATATGGAGATTTTAACATGTTGTGAAATGATTCTCCAAAATTATGCATCCATAGTAGTTGTACAGTTCTCTATTTGCCATTAATTATCACTGAAGAAATCAATTCTTAACTACAGTTATGTAGGTATATTCGCGACTTCCTCACCCGAGTGAAAGCATTAGTAGGAAAGAGTTTAACTCTGCAAAAATGAACTATGGCCTCAATATGCTCAAATCATGCCTATCGCTTAAAATAAAGTCCAGTAATAGGTTAGCAAATACCTCAGAATCCGCTTATTAGATTCTTGTTAATTTTTTGGAAATTTTTACTGCATGATGATTATATCTTTTTTTTATTTGAACTTGTAATTACATTTTTACTGTAGTTTTGCTAAAATTGTTTCCCTATTTAGTGCAATCGTGCGACAAATATCTTCTTTTAAATATCCAATTTCCCTCTGCTCGTGGATGTTTCTCTGAAATTATTCTATCGCCATTAAAATGGCTATTTTTGCTAAAACAGTCAAGTTCAATCATCTTTCGTACGACCGAAGCGCACTCCAGAGAGAATGTTTGCGTGTAAATAGTTATTCGTCAAATGGCTTAGAAAAAGAATATTTACCATTTGGTGTCATTACATTTTACGATCACAAGTTGGCAAATTCAATGATCACTTATGTTACAAAAAAAGACTTAAAAATAGAATTTATGTATGTGCCATGTAGAAAATAGAGGACTACCAACCGATGAAGTGAAATATTCTACATACTACAACGTTATCTGATTGCCCCACATCTTGGTATGACAGGCAAGGATACTAAATCTCATAACTCTGCGGAGAATAATATTTTTTTCTATATGGTCACATAAGACCAGTTTTTAAGTATGCTGAACTCCCTTCACCCTAATATAACTTTCTCGGTGGAAGTTGGCAATAGAGAGTTAACTTTTTTTGATTTGACGATTCCCCTCAAGGATAAGAAACATCACTTTTATATTTTTAGGAAGGACACGTTTACGGATGTAATTATCCCCAATGACTCAAACCACCACATTTCTCACAAATTAGCTGCTTTCCATTCGCTCCTACACCGAATGCTATCCATTCCCTTGACAGAGGGAGAATTTGACGGAGAACTGACAACAATTAAAACAATAGCTATAAGAAATAGATATGAGACTTCCCTCATAGACAAATTACTTAACAAAAAAGAGCGGAAAAATATCAATGACAATATAAACCTGCCTTACCCCATTTACTCCCTCAGAAACTAAATGAAAAAAGTACCGTTCCTGAAAAATCTGCCTCGTAAAATCCGTAATATTTTGAGACGAACCAGTGTTAATGTATGCTTTAATAATGGTTCAACTCTTGGTTGATTATTTTTTAATTCCAAAGATAAATTTAGCTCTGAAGAAAAAAGTGGCGTTTATATTTTGAAGTGTGCTTTTGTTTTTATGTGGGACAGATGGGACGAAGCTTCAGTGCTAGCGCAAAAGAACATTTTAATTATTTTGCCAATTGTGACAACAAATCTATTTTCGCTAATCATTTAGCAAGTTTTAATCATGAGTCTGATTTTAAAGTGAATGTTTTACATGTTGTCGACAAAGGTGCCAAGCTGGATTTTATTGAGAACTGTGAAATTATGACTCATACTAATCAGTTTGGTTTCGATTTGTTTAATGACTTGGTACCATTACATCATTCTCCCCTCTACCAAGTTTCTGCCCCCCCCCTTTTCAGAAAATATTTGTTTACGTCCGCCTCCAGCCCGATGCTTCATCCTTAACCTTCATCCTTAGTCAACCTTTCCTCAACCCCAATCCCCCTCCCCTCTTCCGACATAAAATATAAATTACGTGCTCGCCAAAAAACGAATTGTATAGTCCCTTGAGAATGACACGGAAGTGTCGAAACCGGTCGGGCTCGTACCATTAAAGTTTTGTGTGGATTACACAAAGTGTTCTTATTTCATCTCAATACGTAGCACAATTTTATCATTTGTTCATGTTATAATTTCAATTCTAGTCATGAATGTTTTTGGAAGTCTACATAGATATTTACAGTAACAAATAAGACAATAATATTGACTCACAAGAAAAAAGTTGCTGCAACATTATAAAATAGTTTTGAACTTTGATTAAATGTGGTGTTTCCGCTTGAAATATTAACAATCAAATATTCCAATATTTCTTATAGCCGTAATCTTGATTTTAACATAGCTGAAAGCAAAGCATTGTATGCTACATAGATTAGTCAACCGACTATGCTTTTATAATTGATCATTGGTCCTTAGCAAGTTTGAATTTCTTTTAGCGCCAGCTTGGTGGGGGTTTTATGCAAAGAATTAAAAGGATAGAAGTTTAATGAAAATTTTTAAAAACATAGAAGTTTAATGAAAATTAGTTTTATGTTTGTCCGCTCTCCCATGGTTATGCTCAGCTTTTCTTCCTGTATTGGTCATTTGATTAGTATTTTGAAATTTTTTTCATGCTCTTTTCATATAGTTTTATTATTATATTTGTAATGCTGATGTTCTTGTCCATCCGCACGTAACTATTTCCTCACCGATTCCTTAATCACTCCGTTTGAGTTTCAAATCCATCCTTTAAAATACTTCCTCCTACCCAATCCATACTGTTTTCGAATCTCTCCCGGCTTTACTCCCGTCATCTTGAGCTCCCTCCGAGCTGTCCCGAGTGTATCTCCTTCGCATCCATCTCCGAAAGGGAAGCAAACTTTTCCACTCTCCCCACTCGCTTTCCCGCTTCCGCCTTATCTCTCTCTCATTAGTAAACCCCCTGAAGTCGTGTAAATGGGAGCTAATTTGCACGGGTTTGGCCTCGCTTTCCATCAACTTCCTCGCGTCCCCCCTCCTCCTTCTTCCCCAACCCTCCTCCACACGAGTACCCCACTATCAAGCCGCCCCCGCCCGCCACCGCCTCGTTCCCCATCAAATATCCCTCTACTCTCTTCCGCCCCCCCGAACGCCACCCCCCCCTCCTCTCACTCGACCCCCGTGCGCACTTAAGCAGATCATCAAAAAACTTGTTATTTTTAATTCCGGGGGGAGGGGAGGAGGTAGGGCGGCAGGATGGATGTGATGAGCTGGGCTTCAACCCTGTCTCTCTTGCTCTTTTCCATCTCTTCGAGGCGAATGTGTGTGTTTGCGTGTGACCCCGTGCTTGGATGTGGGCTCGTTTCGAGGGGCATGTGTTTCCATTTCCCCCCACTCCTCTCCTCTTTTATTTCCCTCCTCTCCCTCCTACCCTCTCCCCACCCTCCCTCGCTCCTTTGCTCAGGGATTCGTGCTATTTTAGTTTCCCACTTTTCCGTCCTGCGTTGGGAGATTAGTGACGGAGTCCCTCACCGCCCCCAATAGCCCACGGAGCTGATGATCGCGTGGGCGGCTTCTAGAGCCTAGCTTTTAAGAACAGATCATAGTCTCCTGATATTCTGTTTAAATTTGCTTGCACCTGCACGCATGCAGTAATTACAACGTTATTTTTTGCGTACTCAGGCAAAATTTTCCACATTAGTATTTCATTGTCAATCTATAAACCAATTCAATTGGACTATAAATTCCTTGAAATATTTTATGGAATTAGGCATTGCGACAAATCTAAATATCATTGAACTTATTTTTATAAAATATGAAGTTTATCCACTCATTTTTCAAAAGTATTTAAGGGTGAATTTTCTGCGCGCATGTGGCGCGCGCATATTAACAGTTATCAACCCATTGAATTGAAATGTTTTACCAGAATATTCTTGACTAAATTTGAGGGCTAAGAAACGTTTGTCTGCTTCATACGTATTTATAAATGATTAAATGCAATTCAAAAGAAAGGCTGTTTGAATTTAATTATTCAATAACGAATTTTCTCAAAATATTGGGGAAGAAAAAACACAATTTGATTATCTGCTGAGATAGTTGCTCATTTAGTGCTTTAGTTCTTCACTGGACATTTTGGAATTGGTTTTCGCCCTTCAAAATTACTTCACTTATTTGCCTTCACTTGTCCTTAATTGTGTCAGTGATTGTGTTTATTGTTCTGTAAGTAAGCGATCGTCCTAAAATAATTTGGATTGTTTAGTAAAGTTATTTCCTAAAAAAACTGAGCTAAATGGTACTACTAAATCTTGTATGACATTTTATCCGCCACTATAGAATAATACCATTTTAATATTTCAATTATGTATTTGATTTCTTCATACTTTATTTCTCATCTATTTATTTAGCATCTCTGTTGGAACAGTTCGCACAGATCATATTATTGCAGTTTATAAAGTTATTAATTTTTTTAATGGCTGAATATCCTTTGGTCGTTGTCCATGTCCTTCGAGCATTATGTGTATTAGAGAAATATATTTATTTAAGCTCTGCAGTCATGTTTCTCGATCTTATTCTTCGAATTTTGTGACGAATTATTTCTATTTAAGGAGACTATCTTTTTGAGTTAATACAATCGCCATATATCCTCATGCTTTAACTACCCTTAAAAATTACCATTTATGAGTTTTGTTGCATATTTACCGGAGTTTTTCTAAATGGTAGAAGTTTTGTTTGTTTCCATCACTACTCCACACATCTTGACTTGTGCTATGCTGTGTTCAGAGCTAGGTTGCTGATTTCTCAATGGCCCAGTATCCCCTAATCAGGCTGGCTCCTCACTTATTGATGGAGTAATGTTTCACCCTTATGATTGTTATTAAATATCTGAAGTAATCATTTTGATAACTCTAGTTATTTTTCATATATTTTTCAGCAAATAGAGATGGAGATATTTTTTCATAAAATGCAACAAAAAAAATTTGGGAACATTATTATCGCCATGTGGTACAATTTAAATTCTGCAAATCGGTTTAGAACTCATAATTTACGAGGAATAATTTCTTATACTATGGCACATAATGAAATATCCCAATCAAAAATAATTTAATCACCCCCCTATGCATGAGATTCATCTAGAGAAGATCGTACTAATTTACAAAACAAATTACTGACTATGCCACATTTAAATTAACGACTCTTCATGGAAATCATTGAAGGTGTTAGATGTTTCCGACTGTCTTATTCTAAGGAAGTTATAGTACTCACTTCTTTCATTTTTACTGTAAATTTACATCCCTGAAGCAATTAGTAATTTTCAACTTAGCTTCTTAAAGACTTCTGTCTGTGAATTTTCACTCTTGAGATTGATGAAAGTGTCGGCCAAGACTTATTTTTTTCTTACTTGGCTGTGCACTTGCATACTTCGTTGCAGATGAGATTTATGGCTCTTTGCATGCACCTGGTGTTGCCGTGGAGTCGCGAATAAAGCGTTTTTGTTGGCGGTGGCGGTCTCCGATAAATCCAGACAATCCAGCCCAAAGCATTCCGTCCTAATTGGTGCTGTGTTCGTAGGGTGCCAAAAGGACGAGAGGTCTTACAGAGGACGAAGTCTTTTCCTCTCCCTGACACCACGCCTCTTTATCCCCGTCTCTCCCATTTCATTTCAGCATTTCTTAAGGAGGTCCGTTCGCGACTCCGTTTGCCAAACGAATGAATGATCTCATGCTCTCTTTTGATCTACCCATAAAATATTGAGTTTATTAATAACCAAAGCATATGAAATAAGTATTATTATAATTATCCTTTATTCCTGCTTAAAAATTGCCATAGTACCGTTTATATTCACCCTTATTGACTATTATAGCAGCAGTAATTCACAGACCACTGCATATCATGCTGTGTGATCTCTTCAATTAATTATCAATCAGGATCATGAAACTATTTGGTTCTCATGATACTTTTCTAGTAGTAGTAACATTATGCGAATCTGATGGGAAACCACTTCTTCTCCTTCACATGTTCTCTCTACTGCCTAGTGATTGGATAGCTAAGGAGATAGCCATGCGACTGACAGTAATACAAAAAATGGAAACTGATTTTTCGACCAATTAAAGTCAGAAATTATATATACTTGCTGTATTACCATTTAATTTCCAGGAACTCTTTTTTCCTTTAACAAAACCTTGTTTCAATCACATTTGTTCTTGGCGAAAAAATGCTTGTTCATTCTTCTCCGTCACTCATTCTCTCCTCTAAACGAAGGGCTCTGAGGTTGATTTGAGTAAAAAACCAATCTGGAGCAACATTTTATAGCCCTTATCAGTTTTCTATGAGTAGCAAGCATAGAAAGGAACTAAAATCGTATCATATTACATAAGGAGTCACAATGAGCGTTTATCTGCCACCCTGGGCCTAAAACCCGCCCCTCGTTGGCCCCTTTAAAGCGGTGGCGGAAAGCTGTCGCCCATCGTCAGGTTCAGAAAAAGACACTGCGGGTAGGATAGAGCGTTGTGTCGGATGCCTCGTCTTTGATCTGCCCTCCATGCCTCCCTCATGGATGAGACAGTTGTTCTTAAGGAGAGGGAAGAGGGTTGTCACAGCGGTGTTTGTAGTTTGAACACACGTCACGTGACTGGATCGTTTCCTTCCCCTCCCCATCCTCCTCCTCATCCTCTTTATACTCCTCCCCCGCCCCCCACCCCCACCTTCCTCGTTCTCCTCTCTTCGTCACCTTTGCTCCATCATAGTCTGTGTCTCATGACTAATCCGTCGTGACTTCCCTCGTGTAGGTATCATTCCAAGTGGAAGTCAAGGGAAACAGGGTCGCGGTTGGGTGGGGGAGAAGGGATGTCGTGAAAAGGGTTTATCTCTGGGACACATTGACCGAGACGATTTCAGAGAAAAGAACTCCCTGTTCACCCTTTTGCTTTCATCTTCTTCTCCCGTCGCATCGGCCAAGGCGATTCCGGTAGCCTCGTGAACGAGCCGGAGGTGGTGATAATGAGACAGGATCAAATATAATTAACTGATAATAAGACGCTTGACTCCCATCTCCTGCCAAATGCTCTGCTTAATCCGATATCCTTGGGCATGGTCAAAGACAAAAATAATATGCGCACGGGAGAAATCTAGCCGGGTATACCTCATAGGAATTCTTAAACAGATTCTACTTACATTATATTTGCTCATTAACACTATAGGTCCGTCATCTCAATTGATTTCTTTCACCGACCGTGCGAGATAATTTCTAACGTTCCAGTTTCTTCTTCAGCATGTTCTCACTATTCTAGTCATTTTAACCAAATATATGATCGCGTATTTGCTTGATAACTAACCATACCGTAATAATAACTAACATAATAGATAAAGATAAATAGGGGATTGGATATCAAAATGCACAAAACTAAGTCAATGTGTATTGGAGGAAAAAATGAAGAGATTGTGCTTGAGGATAGCAATGAAATAGTAGGGGCGTGAGATTCATATAAATATAGGCATAAAAATACACAGCAGTGGAAGGAGCGTAGAAACGATTAAACATAGTATTAATAAAGGTGGAGCAACCATTAATATGTTAAATTTAATACTATGGAACAAAGAATTATCAAATAGAAATAAAAGATACATATACCACACCATAATTATAAGCATACTTACATATGGAAGTGAAATATGGAAAATGAATGTGAGTGCCGAAAAGAAACTTGTAGCTACGGAAATGGACTTCCTCAGAAGGACAGCCGGAAAATCCAGGCTTGATAGAGCAAGAAATGAGAGAATTCGAGAAATTATGAAAATGACAACAACCATTCTGGACGAAATCAAGTCAAAACAACTGCTGTGGTACGGACATGTTCAGAGGATGCTCAAAGAAAGACTGCCTCTCACCATCATGGAGTGGAAACCTTATGAAAGGAGAAAGAGAGGAAGGCCACCTAACTCATGGAGAAGCGGAATAGCCGAAGCCATGGCGGAGAAAAAACTGCAAGAAGGAGATTGGGAAAACAGAGAGGCCTGGAAATTGGATGCCGCAAAATTTTAAGTTAACTAAAACTAGGAAGAGAATTGAAAGGCATGGAAAATACTCATAGAGTAACAGTATACAAAGGCAGTATATGTGTATTCGGAATTATTAGCAAAATTGCCAGCTCCCTTGAGATGGAGAGACTTAGTGGGATGCTTACAGATCTATCCAGAACTTATTATGAGCACAAGGATTAATTTAAATCATCAAACAGTGACATTGATACATTAATTCAAATTGTTCACGCTCCCTCATTACTATAATTTATGAATGATCTCGTTCTCATTTAAGCATGACTTACAAGGCTGCACTAATCGAAGGTATCTTGGCAAAACTCACCTTCGGTCTCACTTGGAGCAGGCAAGATTTTTATACGGAATATATTTGAAGTTAAATATTTTCTTATTTGGCAGCCTTCCCAGCTGACGCCGAATATGAAAAGAATTTCTTTTCGTACGTTTGAATTTGCATGACATGGCCGAATGCGTTTTGCTTTTTAGTATCCCAATGGAGTTCAATGGACCGCGCCCATAGTTTGACATGAATGGTCAGTCGACCGTACAATGTAAATCTTTGACCCAACTGACGCCTGTGATTTACGCTCTCTCCGCTACTCGTATATCTAGGGTGAGCTGCTTTCTTTTTAGGTTCCATCTTGGCATCTTGAGCCGATCATCTGAAGAGTTTCTACATTTTTTTACCTACCTTGCCAACTACACCTAGATGCAGGATGCAATTACATGCCTAGATGAAGGGTCACTACGGAAAATTAGCCACTTTTCTAAGCCAAAGTCTATTTAATTATTTCCTTATATTTCTTTTAACATTCACCCAGCTATGTTGATATGATATGCCTCCTACGAGTTGGATTTCAGATGACGCCACAAGAATACTTCCATAAGTAATCGTCTCTGGCTTAAAGTTTTGGAAAAGAGTAATACCCATGATAAAAACAACTTTGTTTCAATCCCCACGATTGTGTGGATTGAAACAAAGTTGTTTTTATCATGAAGAAACTTCCCTTTTATGGGTGCCCAAAAATCGCGCTTCTGCGATATTTTTATGATTTTAATGCTAACATTTCCGACGTTTAATCTTTCATCAGCGTGATAATTTGTGCCTGATATTGACTACTTCAAACTTGTGCATTTTTAATAGGTTTAATCAGGCAATCACTCGAATGATGAAATCAATGTGACTGAATATTTGACTATGTTAACTATCTATTATACATGATTCCTCATTCTATTCTCTCTGTTCTTAGTGAGTCATCAAAAAATTCCTTGGGTACCGTGTTCTTAGCCTAAATGGGAATAATTTGCTGTAAACTCTTCCATACTGCTTGTAACTGTGATTTATACGAAAGACGTACTCGTGAAGTAACCAACTTCATTGGAACCACCATTTTTAATGCATATGATCAGTAGTAGCGGCAGTCAGTATGGAATCAAGTTAACCTGGCGCCATAAAGGTCACCGCGTTGGGTAGGCAATGTGTTTCTCAGGAATAAGGAATTCAGACATTGTTTGACAGCACGATAAAAATTATTTGGTGCAAAAATCTCTATTATGGGTGCATCTGAAACATCTATGGTACAAAAAATGGGATTTTTTGCAAACTAAGATTCATCCTCCTTCCTGATATTTCCTCTATTAATTAATACCCACAAGTATATTTTATTAAAAAATGCAACACTTGTTTTCTTTCATAAAACCGTTATACCTCATATTTCTCCAGGAGAGATTCATTCCTCTCCGTCAGTAAGTTAGCGGGTTTGTATGCAAGAACCTACCCAAGGTACGTAACTTTTCTTTGTTTTGTGGATGATAACTTACAATTAATTATCATAGTCTATTGATCAACCACTGCTTTTGAAGATTTGTCTCACATCATTATTCTAAAAAGATTTCTTGTAAGATATATCTACAGCTTTTACAGCAGAAATGAGCAGTGATGTAATAAAGATCTTTCCCGAAAGAGTCAATGGAAAATAGTACCATCACTGCTAGTACGCAGTTATCCCTCAGTTTGTATAGACAAGATACTCTGAATGCCAGATGTCATTGCTCGAAATAAATATGAAAACATTTTACATTCTTGAATGAGTTCTGATGAAGGTATCTCTGTGGTTTACAGATAATCTCGTAAATGGAAAAGTATGCTAGAAAGGGTCCTTATCCAAAAATGCCAAGGCTAGAAAACCGTTCTCCCCAACGACAGTTTCCAATTAAGTTAGAGAATTACTTTAAGTTTGGTTTTGTATTTCAATCGCAATTTCCTTGTGTATTACTTATACTCGGGAATGCGAAAAAAGTAATATAAAATACGTTTAAATATTTGACGTTGATGAAACGGCATTTATAACTGTTCAACATAATTCAATCCTCCCGAGGGGTCGGAAGAGTGATTCCTTGCGCAAGGAAGCGAATGACTGGACGGGAAACCGCAAATGAGAGCGGTCAGAGTACCAGCGAGCAGGCAGTGTGGCTCATTTGCGAGCGAAGCCTCCCGTGAATAGAAGCAGCATGTGAGCAGGCGCCTCTCTCTCCCGCGCCGTCGGCGGTGCCGTGGTGTGCCGTGAGGGGATCCCGCAGGCGCCGACGGGCGAGGGAAGGCGACGTCGGGGGCGGTCCCGAGGCGGGTTGGGGGCAGTGGCGGCGGAAGACCGGCTCGGGGGCGGCGACTTACTGGAGATGGCGTCGAACTGGGCGGAGAGTACGGGAGAAGCCGGTCGTCTCTTGAAAGACACTCTGGGGATTCGACCCCTATGCCATAATTGCAAAAAAATGCACGAATGCTATAAGATCTCTTTTCCCTAATCCCAACGCATGCCTACTACCTATTGAAAATAACGCATTCTTGCAATTTCATCAATAACTAAAATATTAATGTACTAAATAATATAAAACTTCGTATGATTGTTAAGAAAGACCTTGGCTACAATATTTCCAAAGGAAATTCCGATATCTAGATCCCTGTTGTTATTACGAAGCCGTAAATACGATGCATCCGTCCGGTACCCAAAAATGCGCTCAAATTCTGTTTTTAAATACTCACTGAAATGAATATAAACGGTAAAAAGTTTTGTATACTATCACTATACGCAGAAGTAAACAAGTTTTGATTCGGTGTACTTCATTGTAAAATCGATTGAGCCGTCCTTGAGATATCAAACTTCAAACTCTGGTGACGGAATTTTGCAACAGATAGTATATGTCTAACGGTGCCGTTGTAATTTTTCAGCGAATGTCTTAGTGAAGAATAGTATTATCTGCAAAGAATAACGTTCAAGTATACTTTGGAAATAACGGGAGGTAAAAGATTCCCTTGACAGATAATTAACAGGTAAAGCCACGGATGTTCTGGGTTATGCTGATATCATTATGTCATCCCTTGATTCCCGAATCTAAAATCGATTTTTGGAAAGTTATGCTGGAGCTAGCTGCACTCTTGATTGACCACATCGATAGTCTTTATCTTTCTGTGACTCTTCCTCCGATTTATTATCTTTGATATTTGGATGCTTGGTTGTGCATTGGTTTGCACATAGGACCAGATAGTCAAAGGTCTGTAATTTAGTCACCATTCATGGAGAGATTTTTTCTCTTCAAATTTTTTAATCCTTCATTGTTCATCTTCCTACCTACGATAATGATCTCAATATGATCTACTATGCATTTCAATCATCATTTCCGCGTGATATCATGGCATATGGCCCAATCAATCCTCTTCTTTAATCTATGATACAGAACTCCACTCCGGTAGTCTTTGCTTTCCAGTCTTATGGGCGTCAAGAAGTATCCATTCCGAAAGAGAGAAAGCTTCATGTGAATTTTAGGCTCACAAAGTGTGGAATTTTCTATTGGGGCCCGTAAGCTCTCTCATTCTCAAAATACGCATCAAGGGAAGATACTTTCGCGATAGTTATCGAGGTAGTTCGTGTTTCTGTGCCCCATTGTTACTGTTGAGAATCACTTGATGGGTGGTCATTTGGCTGCCGGTGATAAATGTATAGCAAACACGTATCAGTTGTAGCAGGCGTAGGTGAGTCCAGTAACCACTGAAAAATTTCTTTCCAATCCAATCCAAATCCAATAAGAAACGTTTGATAACTAAGTTTCAATGAAGAATAATTTGTTAATCTTGAAGTGATGGACCTTAAGTAATTGCTGTAAATTGTGCATCAACTTCTCCTTTCATCTTCAGAACTCGATAGGAGTACCTGATTACTTTTTAAATATCGTAACAGAACATTTTCCGATAAAGTTCTGTGAATGAATGACATGACGTTTGTCGTAGCCGGGAATTGTGGATACGGCGGCCGTTCGAACCGAAAGTCGCGTGTTCGGATTCCGCTCCAAAGCTTATACTTTATTTTTACCAGAGGATGAAGGTCTTACTTTTGACGGTTAAACATAGATACTTATATCAATAGTTAAATAATATTTGATTACTACTCCCGCCATATTGATTACATAAGCTGAATGTACATTTAGAATGTAGCTTTAGGTTTCCTTGATGGTTACTTGTGTGGATGCTACCGTCGAAATTTTAAAGCATATCTACACTTGAATGGCTAAATATTTCCTAAATCATAAGTGACAAAATCAATAAATTTACAAATCATCAATCCATGCATTATTTATAATTATAATGTGATAGAATAACATCCTCTTAATTTCCTCACCTGACAGGTACGTACGTTTATTTTTCAGTCCCTGCTTAATTCAACAATTATGGATTAAGGGTACAATTCGTAGAAAAATAAACATTTTTAGTCCCGCATACAAGAAGATGTGTTTTAATATGGAGAGTTTAGGTTTGAGTCCTGAATTCCTGGTTTGACGTTGGCCAAATGAACAACAAGGATAAAACAACAAACCTGGATTACCACTTCTTGATAAAGAATAACTATATACTTAACGCATGAGTTGATATAATTGTGGGAAGAATTCATGGTCGGAATGGCTGCAAGAATATTCTGTACGGTGGCCTGCTCGTTTTAAATCAAAAGTTGTGACAATTTATGTATGTGGTGGGCCGGGTTGGCCCTTGAATACCCGGATGGAAATTTTATCCAATCCCGACCCTGGATCAATCCTACATGGAGGAGAAAAGAATAAGAATATTCATAATGGCTTCATATTTTTCGAATTATCAAATTTTGAAGGAATATTAAAATAACTTAAGCAGTTATGATACCTATGACTCACGTCGGCTATCATAAAAGATTTTAACTTGTCTTGATACCTTTGGCCGGCCAAAACATGGTGTCTTCTCTCTGAAAAGCTCGTGGGTGTTATTTTTATTTCTCGCCCGATTTCCAACATGCTCTGAGTGGAAAATGGAGAGACAATCGTCAACCGTAATACATTGCCTGAGTGGATGGGGATAAACCAAAGGAAAGGACGGCGTCTTCGTTCAAGCTTCCTTCGCTTTGCTCGAAACCTTTTTCAACCCGTAGTCCTCTCCTTTGAGCTTCCCCCGTTCTGTGAGCTACCCCTCTTCTCGCTCCATTTAACTCGGTTCCTGTTCCCATCCTTTGAAGATAAACCGCCGCCGGCTACTAGTGGCGCCGCTTGAGGCGAATTTGTTATCTGCGAGCCTTGTAAGATTAATTTCAAGGCTCCACGAAAGCTGTCTTCGGCGTAAGTCTGTCCTCGAAAAATTGCTTGAAAGCATAAATCAAAAAGGGGGTTCGAGGGAATTAATGGAGCTCGGAATTCACACGGAAAATACAGCTGACTCCCGAAACGATTTCTTCGGAGAGTTGAGACGTTCATATTTGATATTCCAACAAGAAGAAATATTTATACCGAAACTTAACTTAATCCAGGTAATTTATCTGTGGTTTTAGGCATTTTATTTTTATCTGGTCGTTTGAATCGTTAATGGTCGGTAAGTTATGCAAAATATGCTAATACTGATTGCCAATGACATGAAAGTAGCAGATGAAGAAAACATATGTTTCAAAGCTTTACGTTAATCTTTTAAAAAGCGGCTTGTGGGTTCCATTGACGAAGATCGCACGGCTAAACGGAGTTGCTTATCTCGTTAACACAAGAAATCTCAGGAATTAATTTTCATTCCCTTTAAATGGTTTAAGCATTTTTCCAGAATTAAATACTTAAGTGGAAGTATCGAATAGCTTCCAAATTTTATCATTATATATGAATTATTTATGAAACCAGAAAATAATGAAATTTTTTAAATTAAGGCTCCGGCTGTCATTAAAATATTATTCATTTTTATACCGTCAACAGCTGCTAATCCATCCAATCTCACTGCGGTTGAAAAATCATGGACTAATAAAAGTTCCCAGAAAGCCAAATAAAATGATCCTTCCAAGAGCATATTATTTTATTAAATTGGCTATAAAGTTTTGGTTGTGATTTTAGTGGAATCTGAAATAACTAATGGACTCTAAAAAAATCACAGAACGACAAAATTTATTGCGTAGTTCCAGGACCCGAGGATGGATATATTTCTGTGCGCGATGCGTAATTTACGTCTTTCTTCGCTCTTTGGTAGCAGCCGTCGCTAAAGAGTTTACGTAGCAACGATAACTAAGAAGCTGGGGCTAAGGCTAGAGTTATTCTTCGGGGGGTTTATATGCCCGAAAAAAAACGTATAAATTGACCGAGAATCTTTGCCTTGGCTCGGGCGGGAATGCTTATAAACACTTCACCGGACCAATTAAACATCACGACCGATTCATTTCTCCGGGGCAACGCGGGCGTATCGGTGTTTTGACAAGCTAGAGTGCGTAAGAACCGGAGAAAGATTTCTTGTTTACACACCGCGAAGGGTTGCGGCGGCGGCGCTGGTGGCAGGGGGTGGAAAAGGCGAGGCTAGAGTAGGGGGGGGGGTGAGGGATTTGCCCACCGAGAGAATCTTAACTAAATGCCAGCCTCGAGATCTTCAACCCTCACGGAAAGTGGAAAGTGGAGAAGGGGGGGATGTGAGTTAAAGAAAAATTTCTAACTTCTCTTATTTTTTAGATTACGGGGATTTCAGAAATAGATGTTTATTTTCAAAGTCCCCTTTTCCTCCTTAAGCCCTCTCTCGGGAGAGTGAGCTTTCACATTCTCGGCTATCTTCATCTCTCCCGTCTCCTTTACCCCCTTCCCTTTTTCTCTCCTCTTTCTCCTCCTCACCTCGCCACCCACCGTGTTTTCGGATCCCCGCCCCTCTACATCTTCCCCTTCCCCTATTATACGTATATTTAATATCACACTCCTCCCCATCCTCTTCCTCATCAACCGTTCCTCAGAGAGAGAGAGAGGGCGCGGGTGAGAAGTGTGAAGATGACGAGGGACGTGGACCTCCTTAGAGCGTTTCATTTTTTTCCCTCCCTTCCGTCGTCCGGGATCGATTCCCCGGGAGAGTTGCACCTGCCCTCCGGCGATCCACGTCCAGGATCTCAAGTGACGTCAGGACATTTTTTCCCGCCACAGTCTTTAGAGATAAAACGCACCCGCTAATTATATTGATCCACTCATGAAGCTCATTCATAAACCATGGTTTTGACAGTATAACCATCACACTCAGTGCGAGTATTTTATTATGGAATTAGATAATGTTTCTTTTCTTTAACTTAACGGATTATTCTGCCAGTTTAAGTCCAAATTAATTAGAATGATAGCATTGAGCCCTGTTTAAACTCTTGCTCTTAGACAAGTAATGTTAATTATCAGACACTTTGTTTCTATTGCGCAAGTCTGTTATTGGCTTTGTTAGAGATTGAATGTTTTATAAATTTTATGTAGGAACAATTAACACTTTAACGGCTCTTTTAATCGGGACAGTATTTCCTAAGAAATCTATTTTTGCATGCCATAATTACTATAAAAACTGCATGTGGTGTAAAGTAAACATTGAGTTTACGTTTATCTATATGGAACAACCAGGATGAATGCAGATCTTTAAATTGAGTGACACTCGGTTGGAAGTGGAGGGCTGACACGTTCTTCTGAAGAGTACCTAAAATGAAAACCACTAGAGGGAAGCAGTTAAATCTGTGCTTGCACAGAGCCATATAAATTAAAAATAGTGGCTGGAAAGACTTTCTTGTACAAACCGGCAATCCACCTCTTTTCAGCGTCCACATTGCGTTTAATATCCTGCTAAGGGGTAACAGTTTCTCGTTCAAAGCATACCGTTCAATTGACTCCCGTTGCTTCTTTAATTCCAACGCCTATTTACAAGTCCTCCCACTTCACTCTCGAAATTTCACCAAAGTGTTGAAAAGCCGTTTTCACCCGCCCGCACACGGACACCAGCGCCTCTCCAGCGGAATCACAAATTCGTCAGCGAGAGGGAGTGAGACGATGGCTAATTTGCGGGTCACATTATCGGTTGTGAGTCTGTCACCACTCGACATAAATCCACGGACTGAATTACTCTCTGGGGGAGCGCAGGGGGGAACCTAGCCGTTTGCGAGACTTAAATACCCTGGACCCTGAAGTCTGGAGCGCATTGAAGTACACGGAATAGGTTTTTCTTCCTTCCCAGACGTCGAAGGGGTCCTTAAGACCTTTCGTCACTAGTGCGTGGTGAAATCCGGTAGCTCGCATGGCGCTCTCGGGAAATGAGCGTTTGGCGAGGTGGTGACAAAGCTTCCGGTTTTCAAGCTATTCTCAATAGCTTTCATACCCACGCGCGAACGCATCCCCTGTTGAGAACCAGTAGTTTCTCCCCCGCCTTTAAGTACGTGATTCAGAAAAAAAAGAATATTTTAATTGTAAGCACGCTCTAACGCTAAAACATAAGCATTATTTACTCCGCACTGTAATTAGATCTACATTTGAACATTAATCTAGGAAATGTACACATTACCACAACCTTTTCTCCTCAAGTTCAGATGATAATCTGGCTGATTTTTTCGTTTGTATGCGTCAACTCTCAGAAAATTTCATGTAGTGAATAATATATAGCATGCGGTGAATGATATATAGTTTCGCCCTCATTATTTTATATCCAGAAGAACTCTGGGATCTTTTTTACCTCTGCACACAAAAATAATCCCTTCCCATGCATGAATTAGTTTCCATAAGTTTACATTAGTTTGCACAGTTTTAAAAGTAAACTTTAGTCCTATAACTCATTGATGATTAACATTTTCACATGCTTTCCAAGCATTTCTTTATTATTTATTGCATCTGAGGAAGGTTATTAATGAATTTCATATGCTACTATAGTACTATATCAACGTCTACGAATTACCTAGGAAGCCACCACTAGGGTTTTTGCCAGAAATAAGGGGTACTATATTGGTTTCGGTTATTCTATGATATATTAGTTCCATAAATGTGAGCTACACACTCCTGCGGAATATGTGAGCTGCCATATTCAATTACTTATTGATTGTATATGGAAAAAATCCATGTAGCATAGTTCGCATGGGTCACATAGGGGATGGCATTAATCTCAGGAAAAATCATTTGACTTGACTGTAACGTGATTATATCCATATCTCCCAATTGCCGGTCACACCACTTTTTAATACAACTAATTGAAAACTGCGTGCACTTTTTGGAAATTGAAGAATAAAAAATAGATAAGAGTTAAAAATAGAATAATAATGATAGTTATACCCGTATCCTACAGAAACATTTCACAACCATCCATGCTTGTAATATGACCTTATATATAACGTGTTATCAACTTTCGGTTATATAAAGTCAACGTAAATAATCATACCATGACATTATGGTTGTTGTAATGGTTGGTTAATGAAGAGTAAAAGTTGCATTTGACATTTATATCCTTTTTTACCCAAAATACCGTACGTGGCGGACATGGCGTGAATTTTATAAATTAATCTTGAAGTTTTTACCAAGTACTATTTTAATCATTCTTTTAGCACCAGGATATACCAACAATGGACGCAGGCCAACTTTTTTTATCTTTAACGCGGATGGCATTGCTCGGCTAATGATTTCTTAGGAATGAAAATATAATATTATCCCCTATTTTTTGGACCTGTTGTAAATAAGTATGTCTCACAAAGAAATTCCTAAAATAGCTATGAAATAAAAAAATTACAGCTGCTAACATGAAATTATGAGTTCTGCGTCAGGTTTGCTGCAGGTTATAGTGGAGCTGATAAGTAGGTAATTTTTCCCGTTTGGTGCATTTCATGCATTTTGATAACAGTAGAACGGTTTGCGTGAATAGGAAGAATTACTCTTGTCCCAGTTTCTCTCTTGCTTCATCCTCTCAAAAGATAAAAGAACTCAGACCGCATCTTTTGAGGTTTCTGGACACGGTGTGAGCATTTTGGCTAGATCTTTGGTATTTTTTCTCAATGTGATGCCGTCCTTCAGGAATGTCAGCGCTTATCTTGTCGTTGGATTTGACTTTATCATCTAACAGAAGCTTGGGCACCGTTCTCCTCGCGTGCATATTTTGTGATCGTTGGAGCGTGCCGAGAAAAAGTTGGAAGTTGGATTCATGCGACTTCAACCGGAATTCTCGTTCAATGAAGCGCTCTCGCTAATGAAGACAAATGACGGTAGGATTCCTGCCCTCGATACGTATTGCGATTGCCGCGTATACGAAACAGCGCGCCGTTTGGCGGAAGGCTTGAGTATCTCTCCCTAATGAAGTCGTTATAAATATTACGAGGTTAAACGGGTGAAATTGAGAAAGCAGTTTCTCTCGGTGCCCATTAAAGAATTAGCCAGCTTACGTAAATGGAATTATCATCTGGTAGCGACCAGTAAATGTTCGAGGCTACTCGAAGAAATGAAGTGAATTCAGCCAGAGATATAATTCCCGCTTTTAAGTTCCTCGGAAGGAAATGACGATGTAAAATCTTCATTTTGAAATAATGTCGTCCCTTAATGTTTAGTTGGTTAAGTGGAAAATACATTCCGTTTGCATTTCTTAATATTCTTAGGTTGTTTACATTTTACAACTACAAAAAATTAGGATTTTGCTCCGCTTTAATCTTTGCGCTTGTTGAAATGGGTGTCTAAGGCAATTGCTAATTTGCGGAGTGTAAAATTTTGGAAGTAAGCTTGGAATAAATAGACAGAGTAATATTACCCAGTAGTACATTTAATTAGATAGCTCTTTTAACTTATGATAAAATTTTAAAAATTCTGCCCATCTACTGAGCACCTAGTGATCTTTATAATTTATGCACACAAGATCCGTGTAAAATAAGTAATGTTGAGTGTCACAAAAGAATAAAGCTTCTCATACTTATCCCAGGGGACACTTCAGCCGTTTTGATTTTGCTGGAGCTAATTTTTTCATTTACTACGGCTTTATTTAGAAATATTACAAATATTCATCTAAAATTTCAAGCGAGGGTAAATCTTGCACACAGTCATTAATGCGAAATTCATCCACTATGGAAACGAAGATTTATTTTACGTAGCAAATATGTGCAGTGAATACAACTGCGACAATAAAATGTAACCTCGATATGCTGAGTGAAACATTAAAAACTCCTTTTTTAACCATCGCATTTAAAAGGCAAATTTTGGATAAAATCTGTATATTATTTATAATAAGATATGAAATGAATTATCACTTTGAGCGAGTTTAACAAATTTATGGGAGGGACAAAATTTGCACCCGAGAGAGAATCTGATATTGCGAGGAATGATGAATCCCGCAAGCTTCAAAGCAGTTCTCTGAGGAAATTAGTACATGTTCACCGACACCACATTTCTTCAACTAACCGAAGCGACAAAACGACGGATGAACGCTATCGTGCAGATAGGTTCCGTGAATCAAACTTCCCCCCTCACCGTCAATGGCGACAAGAGAAGTGACGAGGGGCACTGATCCGTCAGAACCTGGAAACGAGATGTCTCCAGCAGTCTCACGTCTTTGTAATCCTCTTCTCTTCATGAATGGCATTCTATCACTTCCTATTGCATACACTTGCGGAATACCCCAGGGTTGTGTGACGTTGCACATATAGAAGCGATGAATACATTTGTTTAGGCTAACTTTCTGTCAACTTGGTCTGCTCACATTTTTGTGGCTAAATATGCACCCTCAGTATTCCTCAGAACTGGGCTTAGTTTGCAAAAAAAAAGTTAAACCAATGGCTCCAGGATTTCCAATGACTATAATTTTGGTGAATTATCATTTTAGGTACTTGGAAATGGTACATTTAGCCAAAACAATTATATTTCTAATTAAAACGAGATTTCAGTATTGATTTTATTCATTCATACTGACGTAAGAAATGAATAAAATCAATACTGAAATGCTGAACATTTCTTACGTCGGTGTGAAATGAATAAAATCAATACTGAAATGAAATGAAAGTAAAAATTAATAAAATCAATACTGAAATCGACAGTATAGTCGAGTAATCGAGTATCGACAAAATATTTATATTGAAATAAAGCTTATTTTTATCTGGTATGTATGAAATGAAAAAGAAGGAAACGACCAAGCCCTGAGAGCTTAAAAACTAATCCAGGTGAGATTTAAACCCGCGACTCTGAAATTAGTCGCCGAGAACCTTTCCCTCCTGCCATTTAGGGCATCAAATTAACAGTTGAATATTAGTATGAAATTACTACTTACAGAATGAATTACTATCCCTAGAAAAATTTATATAAGGCACGAACCTTCGGATCCTGCGCTACTTCACGCACATGTATTCATAAAGGGACGCCTCATTAACTTTTGGAGGACAAAGAGTCCTTACACATTCAACGAGGACCTAACCAGACTCATAGCTATTCGCTGGTTGCAGATAATTTCCTCGGTTGCCGCGTCGAGAGACTTCTTGGAAAGAAGAGCGTTCAAAGGATACTTAACATCGCAGTTTCGCGGTCGAAAGAGGAACCCCTCATCTCTTTAACTAGGCAGTCCTCTTCTCCCGCCCTTTCCTCTACTTTCTTAAACTTAACCTCTCCCTTCCTCCCCCTGGACCCCAACTGCCCCCCCCCCCAATGTCTTCCACCACACCCGATTATCGCCTCCCAGACGGGAAAGACAGCTGCTCCCTCCCAGCAGCTCCGTTCCGAGGCGACGGATAAGGCATCCCGCGCCACAGAGGACATCCTTGTCCCCTGGACCGTGGAAGCGGCACTCCGAGCCAAAATCTCCTTCCCCTCCCTTCCACAAGCCACCCTTCCTCCCCTACCCACCCTCCCCCTCACCCTCTGTCTCCTCTGAGGATGGGGACTCAACATCAGCCAGAGGCCACCACACATTTCATTTTTTTTGTTTTTGGCGTTTGGGTGGTATGTCACACAGCCCTGTCATCGCTGCTCTTCCACGTAGGAGGTTTGTCCCCAGTGGGCACGGAGGGCTGGCCTGTGCGGTTTGTCTCTTCCTCCGACGACAGGCTGTCGAGAATGAGGATTCTGGTCGTGAAGTTACATGGGGGAAGGATGTCGCGTGGGAAATACATAAACAAATTTTCAAGGCAGAGAGCAAGAAACAACTCAGTAAACTCTTCCTAAGCTCCTCGACTTTTCACATTTTTGCTACGAATTCGGCGGTATATTTAAGCAAAATACTTTAAAATGTGGTTATTGTTAAATTAAAAACAGACTAACAATTCTCCTAACACATCATTACATTTGCTGCATTAATAACGTTATAGTGAGAAATAGCCTTTGCGGAAGTGTTTCTCTCAGCATCTTTTCGATGGTCTTATTTCGATTCTATGAAACTTTGTCGCACTTGTAGCCACTTCTGAAAACAGCTTCTCCTTCAATCCTGTAGGTCACTTCAAGTGGAAGTAGAGCAGGCGCTGTATTTTAAATGTCGCAGCAATAGCATTTCTACCTTAGCATCACTTAGATCTAACTCGCTCCACTAATTTCCCTGAGTAATCAGAGGTGCTGGCGTGTCAATGAAGAATTCAAACATCGTAATCGAGAGAACGGGTGCAAAGGGATTTGAATCATTCAAAGAAGGTCGGCTTCCGACTTCGGATACACGAAATGTGAACGTCGTGTTTTGCGAGAGCACACACCATGCACTTTCGTACTTAAGCACGGGCGTCTTTGACTGCACTTGCCTTCCAGGAGAATAGGAGGACGTAATTCTCTCAAATAAAGTCCACTGGGATCTATAATAAACCCCTAGCTCTGTATATCATGAAAACTCCTATAATAAAAATGAACCTAATCCAGACGATTCACATGATCAGCACATCAGCTATTACTTTCCATTCGCGATCAACCGGCCCACCGCTGCACCGAGTTGGCGCCCGTATGTACCATTTGAGGCCATAATTGCAAGGCAAAGCCTAGGGCAATTGTTTTCTTCATGAAAGGGGAGAGAAGGCCCCATAAAGCTTGAAATAGTATGGTTGAGATCGGTGAGAAGACTTGATGATTTAGCAACACAACATTTTGCTGCCATTCTGATACCCGACAAGCAATAAAATAATAGGGGGCATGAGGAATGTTTCCATTTTTATCATTGTTTTCAAATGAATTCACCAAGTCTGAGAACAACAAAGCTGATAATCATTGATTATTATTTCTGAAACTATTCCATCCATTAACAGGGATCATTTTATTACTCCTTGATAATTATCCCTTTCAGAATTTTAACATTTTTCCCTCCTGGCGATTTGTATGCTTTTAGAAAAAAATTGGGTTTTCAGGTGCTTCAGTATGTTTCACACTTTTTAAATGCACCATCTAAAAAGCGGTCAATAAATCATTCGAAAAATTGAACCTGCAATGGTAAAGAAGTCTAAATTCGATGACTGAAGTCGACTTTGAAATTGAGTTGTATGTTGAAAACAAATTGTAAGTCGACCACAAAAAAACCGACTTTCCGAGTAAAATCTCTTATTTCCAAACATTGCATTTAACAAATGATGTGGTACGAAGTCACTCGCACGGGTGCATATACACCAAGGTTGAAATTCACTATGAAAAAAATAATTTGACTTGACCGGGACTCGTACCCGGATCTCCCGATTGCCGGTCAGGTGTGTTAGCCAGTTACACCACCAAGCCATCGTCCTTCAAGGCGAATTGGGTTCGAATCCCGGTCAAGTCAAATGATTTTTTCATAGCAAATTTCAACCCTGGCGTATATGCACCCGTGCGAGTGACTTCATACCACATTATTTGTTAAATGCAATGTTTGGAAATTTGTTAATTTCGTCGTTTTAACAACAACAATGTTGGGTTTATCCACCGCGACAGTGGCTTTGTAAGCACGACTTCGTCTCATGCGCTACAATGTTAACATCTAGTTCGCATAAACCCCCTCGAAATTCGCCTTGAAGGAAGATGGCTTGTTGGTGTAACTGGCTAGTGAAAATAATGAGGTATTTTAGTAATGTACTGACTGAGGCAATCGATTTGAAAAATAAATATGCGACCGGTGAAAAACTTCACTCGGCAAAAAAAATCTATGAGGAGGAAATGAAAAAAACAATAAAAACAACTTAAAAACCCGAGAAAAAACCATTTGGACAAATTATGCAAAGTTGAAACACTGTATCAAGGAAAAATGTATAATGTACGAAATTTGCAGTAATTGTATGGTAACGGGAGAAATGAAATACAGACTTGGGCTTTGCGATAGCCCAGTATGTCCTAAATGCAGAAGGATAGACAATGTAGTTCACAAAATACTAGGTTGTAAAGGACCAAACAGGGAAGGGGAAATAATTAAAAACATTTTTAGAGACTTCGACACATTCGGAGATGGAGATATTGGAGAAAAGAATCTGTTAACACTAAATTTTAAATTATTTCCTGCCAAGAAAAGTATAATCTTAACAGAACTAATAGCAACAACTTTCGTGGAAAATCAAACAGGTCAGAAAAATATAAAATCGGCTTTAATCGAGAAAATTAAAATAGTAAATAAACAGTTACCCTCCTCAGAGCATGAAAAAGCATGGCCGCTGGACGTCTTTTAATAGTATTTTATGTAAATAATGAGATGAAAAATCTAAAATATGTAAAATATATTCATGTATGTGTCTAAAAAATACTTTAAACAAAAATGTATGTCTCTTTGGAGCGGATCTTTTTTTTGCCCTGTATGCTAATGAATATGATATTGTTATAAATTATATGCTAATGAATATGATATTGTAATATGATATTGTAATATGATATTGTAATAAAATAAAATCATTAGAACAACACACCTGACCGGCAATTGGGAGATCCGGGTTCGAATCCCGGTCAAGTCAAATGATTTTTTCCTAGCGAATTTCAACCCTGGTGTAAAATCTCTTATGTTCGACTATTTACTCCGAAGCGCGAGGTACACGCGTGCCACGACTTGTAATAATATTACTACTATCTACATACTACGACTACATCTGTGGCTAGCCAACCATGCCATCATAATAATAAAGTAACAGATTTTATTCCAATCGTGAAATAATGCATTTACAATTATAATATTTTTTTACCAATGTCAAGATGTCAAGTCGAGTCCAATATTCGAAAACGACATATTTCAACTTATACTTCGTCAAATTCCAATTCTCGCGTCGAAAACAAAAGCTATAACCTGCTATTACTAAGGAAAAAAATTAAATATAATTCTTGTATCCATTCATTTACTGCCAGCAAGTTGAGTGCTATGGACTTTGTTGGTCCAAGAATTTCTTTTCGAATCACTTAATGGTTATTACAGTTAACGCGCAATGATCCACGATTATCGTTCCAGTGACCTAAGATGACACTGAAAAATAGCTTATAAATGCAAGGACTCATTAAGTTAAGATTTAAATGATCGAGTCCAAAAATGACCAGTCGTAATCTACTCAGTTAAGTTTCAAATTCCTTGTCAATAATTTTCTAAAATTAGGTTATCAAGTCCATTATTACCAATTTTTTAGGAGGAATACATCTGTGTTAATTCACGCCAATGATGATAGACGATTATTAAGGAGTAAATAGGATGTTTTTTTGAAAGGTGATAGAACCACGGCATCAGTATTTATCATATTTTGAAGGAACCAGAGAGCCATCAGTTTTGACCTCCTCAGGAGAACGGACCAATACCCTCAAAGTGACCTTTACAAGTAATTCAAATTCATTTGGCACCACTTATCTGGATGGCATTGCTCGAAAAGAAAACATAACTGGCACTGTCCACTCATATGCTACAGAAGTGATTTCCACGCTTAGGCATGAATCAGCACCATACATCATAACCTCAAATTGATGAAGACCACATATACCCATAATACCCACGAGAAACTCTTATTGTTCTTGAATATTCCTCCTTCATATCTTTGTCGCAGCAGAAATTTGTACCCTGTCCTATCAACATCGAAATACAATATTCTCGCCGCCACTTCATCCCCACTCCCTCATGAATTTACCTAACTCTTGTGCCGAGTCACGCATAAGAATAACTTTATTGTAATTTAAATGTCATAAAATAATCATGTTCCTATAAGGGGAGCATGTACGGATGCAGCAAAAAGCCAGTAATTCAGCCTATGGCTTTAAAGATCTGACGATTTCAACGTTTAATCATACTACCTTCTATTTTTACATTGGAAAGGAATTCTAGATAAACTACTCACTCCTACACTGATGACATCACCAACCTCCATCTCTCGAAGGAAACCCAGTCCATCGCTGGTAAATACTCTGCCGTGCTATCGAAGTTAATGGAAGATGCAAGGACTGCCCATAACTGTTTCGAACAGTTAAGGGCGAATCGAGGTGGGAGTGTCGGAAAATGGAGTTTGGAACCGCAAACGCTCGTAGTTAACACAAATTGCGGAATGTTGACGATATTTAGAACACAAAATTTCCCAAGCTATTATAGATATTATAGCTAGGATATTATAAACCCGCGCTTCGCACACCGGGTCCTGACAAAAGTGGCTAAATTTATATTTCGATACCCCGTCGGAGAGTTTAGTGCAATACAAGTAAAACGGATGGCTATTTTGGTCGCTATATCACCCATTTTGAGTATAACTGAATACTTAACAAAAGGTGTACCCTTTGCACCAAAAATCTTACGAACTTTTTCTTAAAATTTTGATGGCATGGATCAAATTTTCCTTGAACGCATATTTTTGACCAATCTTGAGTTTTGACAGAAAGGCATCTATGGGTTATGTTTAAGGTGGGAGGCAATGTGAGTCATTTAATAGTTTCGACGTGTCGTGGGGACAGATACTTCAGGGGAAAGCACGTGTCCGTGCTCACTGAAAATGAAGTATTCTTAGGCGTTGCAAGACTATTGGAGGAGCAAAAGTATATGTTTGACGGAGAATTTGATGTCCCATGCGCAGAGTTACGTTTAGTTTCACTGGTCATTGCAATAACAGACTATTTAGAGTTAAAATGGAGTTCAAAGTCGCCTTCGCCGTAAAATCTAAATTCTCGTTATTGATGTCTGAAAATTATTTGATGCAATAATACTCTTAATAGTCACGTAGTTTAATAGGTATTTTCTCTTTTTTGAGCATTACAAGTTTGACTCAAATTATGTTTTTGCAATCACACATCTTCCATAGTAATTTAACCCTCTTGAATTCAAGGGCTATGCCGCCGCTCCATCTTTTCTGTGTATGGGAAAATGTGAGAAAATGGTAATACCTACGTTGCTTTTATTTTGTCTATAATATTTCACTATTTCCTTTCGAACTTTATGGAGCCAAAAACACATTATATTCTTTCAATTTTGCTCTAGGTATACTTTGCAACACTGACATATGCGACTAAAAGTGAATAAATAAAACCAGCTGAAGCCGTGTCTATTTTGAATAAACTGTCAGCAAAAATGCTCTCGCCATTACCTAGTGAAATGAGATCCCTCCTCCATGAATTTATGTGCCTCCAATGTAGATATGAAGCTCGAGGATAAGAGCATGTTTATTGGCTCTACTTGTCCTTTAATAGTAAAAAGACAAGCATGTAATTTTATACAACCTGTTATGTAATGAGTAGCGAAATTGAATAAAAATGAAGCCAATCATTTTTTTGCGTCTTCAGAGGTTTTAAGCGATACATGTGCAACTGAAACTGAGTATTAAGCCCTGTCGACTGTAACCGACATGAATGCCTGGCCACGCTAAGTGTCAACTTCACAACTTTATGAATACCTATGCGTTCGGAGTCGATCACTTTTATTACGATTTTTATAACTTAATTGCTCTAAAAAGTGTTATCATTTTGCCTGATGATGATAAATGTGCTCCGTTGAGTCCGATGAATTACGTATTCATCTCTCACTACAAGCTAATTCGTATTTTAGGTGTTTGCTTTCCAGGGCGGTGGATGAAATATATATATTTTTAGAAAACCAATAAATTAATTGCCCAATTTCCTTTGATTTATTTCACCGCAATGAAACGCTAAAGCTTAGGGGAGAGAAGGGCATCAGTCATTCGGATTGGGATGATATTGCCGGTCAAACATTTTACGTCTCCAGTTACAGTTTAAATAGGCGTCTTCGACAGCTGCATGTAATGGCGGCTGGTCACTGTCAGGGGTGTTTAAAATCATGCTCGGAGAAAATTGACGATAATTCAAAACATCGAAGTGGTTATTAAATGACCTATAGCTTTCGTCGAGGGAAAGGAATAGCGGTCATTTTACAGTGATGACTCATGATTGGAGTTTTTTTAATGTTTTTACGACGTCACATGCTCGTCACAGTGGAGGCATTCTACCGTGATAAAGAGCTATGAATCCGTTACTAAATGCCCATGGCGCCGCTCTCCATAAGTGAGCGATTCATAATTTTATGTCTTGATCAAGGATATCGATTCTGAATCCCTCAATGTCTCAGTGTCCAATCCACGAAAAGCAGCTTCAATCTTTTTATCTGGGGAATCTGAAAACCTAAATAATTCTTAAAAACGAGTTTAACTGTAAGGCATAAAGAGCTTCAGGCCAGTGACAAGGTACAATCGGAGCCTTCAGGTGTAGCGCTGATATAGAAAATTTCTTTGTACGACAAATTGGTGAAGCAGTTGTTGGTCGTTCTTTTTCCTTCACAATCAATTTCATTCCATAATATGGACAGAAACATCTACTCGAAAGTTTTTCTTTTCTCTTATCTAAGAAAATTGTACTTAATTATTAATTACAATCAAAGTGATAAATATGTTTGAATATTGACGCAGATAAATTTTGCCATGGGGCGTTATTACGAATTATATTAGTTGAAGTCATACCTCAGTGCTTGGTTTAACCGTTGTTATAGATTCGTTTATGATATAATCACGAACAATTTACTAACAAACAGTGCTAAAATATTCTATTTAAGAAAACAGAATACATTC
The DNA here is from genome assembly GCA_963169105.1 of Ceriagrion tenellum. Lineage (NCBI taxonomy): Eukaryota > Metazoa > Arthropoda > Insecta > Odonata > Coenagrionidae > Ceriagrion > Ceriagrion tenellum. The sequence continues at coordinate 32,455,859 of OY720633.1, read as the reverse complement.
TAGGCGCATGCCGTAGAATTAAATTTTCTCGGTGGAAAGCATTGTACTCGATGTATCTGGCAACTCAAACATTTTCCTGCTCACTTTTTAAAAATTCCTAATAGTGCTGTAGAACAAAACTCAGGTGTTTCATTTTTCTACATTTCAAAAATATAAAATTTAAAATATTTATTAAAGAATCCATAGAATTTCTATATCGTTACGACCTCATCTTCTGGTCGTAACGATATAGAATCGTTATCACTAGGCTATGGAGGGAGGATATTCATAAATTTCAGGAATTCGTAATCATTCTGGAACATAAATGATTTTTTCCAGATGAGACAGGAATAATTTTAGTTGGGGTACCGAGCAAGACAATTTCAATGCGACGTCATGCATTGACACCCTCTCCGCAAATAAGGTGAGCTTTCAAACAGAGAAACTTCCCGGTGGAACAGATGCCGCTTACAAGCAGTTCCAAAATTGGCCACGTGTGACGCTAGAGAAAAAGCGTACGTGAGCGCCAGGAACTCCCGCGCGTGGTGATACAGGGGAACTACGTCGATATAGGAAGTGTACCATTCCGACCGTAGATGGCAGATGCTTGCAAAGCACAGCGCATTGGTACCGTGATGCCTCCGCGGGAAAACCACTTTTGATTGATTTAGAATGAAAAAATATTGCTAACTATATAGTTCATGAAAAGGCGAATCCATGAGTTTGAAACTCATATTTCATTTTCAGGTTCTTGACTTCACTTATGGTGAAGCATTGCATATTCTATTTTACTTCTAATGCTTTGGGTATTAACCATTTTAATATCATAAATCAATGTCAATGGTAGCTCACTTCATATATTTACCCTGTTAATTTTATATGTTCAATGCCAATATTCATATTCTCCAACCAGGACATGACATTGCAAAAAAACTTCCAATTTAATGAAACAGACAAATATGAAAAAGAAACATTTGATCAGCCTTTCGAACGATTTTAAGGATGAGGATCGAAAATGAGAAGAAAGGAGGAAACAGATTTTCTTCGACGATTTTTCAGCCTAAAAACAAATGATCGATAGATAAAATTGGACCCTAATGTTTCTTCTTGTGCTAGATTGTTTTAGTTTGTTAAATTAATCTTGTTTATAAAAACGGGGTCCTCCACTCTCGCCACTCAAACCTTTCCCTTCTCAATTGCTGGCGATTTATAAGGCCCTGTATTTACATCAATCAATGTATCCGTTTGCTGTCATATTAGCTATTTCTCCTTCAATGAAATTCATCATTTTTTGCTTCTTTTGATGGTTAATTTGTTGATCATAGTTTTCCAGCTCCGCAGTTTGTCTTTCTTTCTTGAAAATCAGTCCTCTTTGTCTCTCAGCTCTAAATGCCGAGAAATTTGGTCTCTAGTTTTATTTTTTTGACAATTTAGCGGGTCACCAAATCACAAGGCACCGCTTAGAGTAGCTACACACTTCTGAGTTTCATTTCAAACTTAGACGAGTAATTACAGTGATTTAGGTGTAAAAATAACACTTAACACGTATTTCAATGATATATTTATGTACGTAAATATGCGTTATATCCAATACTGAGTAACCAGAGTTCATCTATATCCATTACGGTTTTATATCGTTCAAGAATATACTCAAGGCATCAAGGGCTTACGCATCATTCCTCAGCCATTAACTCTTGTTTTGTATGCCATTGAATTGTGACGAAATCAGCCCATAGCGTGCTTTTCCTGGGGCTTGCCTCTAGAAAAATCCACGTCTCTTGCCAATATGCTATCCGATCATTATGAGATTAGCCGTAAGTTTTCGCCAGGCTAATCGAAATAACAATTAAATACAGTGCTCCTTGTGGGTTCGTTATAGCACAAACGACAATGGTAACCAAACTACGTAGTGAATATCCTCCGATAATGCTTATTAAGACGCGGTAAGTTTATCCTCATCGAAGGCATTTTTTTTACAAAACACTACGTTTACTGCTACACTACACTAAATTTTCATCACTTATTTTATTATTTTTTCAGGGTTGCTTAAAAATTAACACCTCTTATATATTTCCAAGGAAACTAAAACTGATGGATGGCAACCATTAACACCCATTTTATTTTAATACGGTTAATGCCAGTTGATTGTCACTCTTTTAATATGCATTGGTTTTAATAACACTTCCCTTGAAAAGTCGACTAGCAATGTAAAGCAAATTATCAGGAAAGTATCATCGAGTCTTTCGTAGCAATGGTCTGGCTACTGTATATTGAAGGGTATTATGTACTTGTTTGTTAAAAGTTGTGCTTTGAAAAATGTATTTATATCGCTGTTTGTCCACTGGCTTTAATAGTTAAAAAGGCAAATAGATGGTTTATTTTCCAATCCACCGGCATCTACTACTTTTTACCTACTCCAGCTGTTCTGAAGGCGTCATAACGAAGAAAATATTCCCCGAATAATCCATCTTCCATCGGCTGGAAGAGATGAAAAAGTGAAGGAGCCAACAGATGTTCAAGGTCATAAAAGCCGAACCAATGAGCTTCACATTCTTAAAACTTGTACGGAGAACAATATTTTTCGTATTACAACACTAAATCTTCTCTGGCATCTTTGCGATAGTTAAATGTCGGTAAGACTCTTTCCGATGCTACAAAGCCTATCGTGACTTTACAAACATTTATCTGGCCTTAATACATCAAGTATAATGTATGACCTGATCGAGACGTTCTGTGGTGTAGAGTGACAGCTGTAAGCAAGTAAAGCGACACGAAAGACATGTCTTTCATGTTGCTAATGATACTGTTGAAAATACTTTACTCATCGCCTCTCTGTATTGGCATTAACGGTCTGGTTATTTTAAACGAACGGCAAGCATTGCTGTACAACAATTGACGCAATTTCTATAGTAAGGGAGGATTAAACCCGCATTTAGCTTCAACCCCTCATAAAATTCACCTAAATTAACAAGGGGCTACCATTTTACGTAAGCCGAAGATAGCAATTCACAATGGACAATGGTTTTCAATTTTCCTGGTAACTGATGATCATACCCATGTAGGAATATAAAAGATAGGAGAATGGTTGGGGGGATTACAATGGTAATCACATTTCTTCCTTTACTTTAAAGGTCCTTTTGTAAAGGACACACTTTCATAGTACATAGACTATAATTTTCAGTATGTCACTTAGCAACCATGAATGGTTGACCAAGGAAAGGAATATGGGCAATGAGGATGAATTAACCAATTCAGTTTCCCTTTAAGTCACCCTCATGAACCGTGGGCAAAGAAAGAGGAGTCTTCGACATTAGATGAAATGAAAACTGACTTTTAATTCTTGTATTTTTTACAATCTTTGATTACATTTCTTTTAATTTGACGCATATAGCATTTCGTCTCTGCAACCAAGAGTTATTAATATTTTTCTATGAGGTGAAACTATAGAAGTGGATTAGGCGGTCGACTCACTACTTCATCACGCTCTAATTAGAGATGTTACCAAATAATCTCCTCTTTCACATTTGTATATCCTCTATACATAAAGTTCAAGTGCCGGTAGAAACAGTCAACCTATCTTAAATTTACACTACGCTGAGGAAAAGACACTTATTCGGTAAGAACATGTTTAAATTATCACTTCACAACATAACAGTAAGTCAGTTTTGTTTTTTCTCGGATTTGCTAGCACCTCTGGCATTATAAACATTTTAAATTAGTCAAATACGTTTATTCTCGACCTTTCAAGTTGGTCGCTCCGATACCTACTGTCTAATACTCCGTCGCACTGTTGTTTAATTGGTCAAAATGAGCTGCAATTAGAACTAAAAGCGATCAAGGATTGAAGAAGTAAAGTCCTTTGGAGAATACAAGCTTTCACATTCGAGCTATATTGGTTATTAGTAGATGAACATTTAACGTGAAATCATCTCATGGACTTCATTTAAGTTAAATTGAAAATGAAAGATGGTGTGTCGGGCATTTTGGAATACCAGGTATTCCATATTGCCCGACACAAAAACGGTAAGCAACAGCACATTAATAAGAAAGGAAAGAAGAAATCAACAACAGTAGTCGTGGTAACTCAGATAAAAGGCAAAAACAAGAGAGCTTCAAGCCATAGAAAAAAAAACTTTGCCAGAAATTAGAGTTTGTTTCTAAGGACGCTTCCAGTGGCAGTGACGAACCTTTTCACTGAGACGTTTCATCACAATTGGACTTTGTACAACCATCTTCTGTACCAAGAGATGATGATGCAGGATGTTTGTTCTGTGATAGAAAGTTTTCAGACGATAGAAGAGGAGAAGTTTGGGTTAGATGCGTTGTTTGTAAAATGTGGGCCCACCTTGACTGTGCAGGTGCTGAGAAGGAGGATTATATTTGTGACTTGTGCAGATAGATAAATGTATTATTCTATTACTAAAAAGTAATTCTTTTGAGATTTCAAGTTGAAAGCAATCCTATGAATGCGTTTTGTATGCAATAATTTATTTTTCAAACTTACATGATTATCTACATTTTTACCACCCTATTCCATATTTCCCGACTATTCCATATTACCCTCCAAATCCAACTTTTTCTTTAAACTTTTTCTCAGTGGCAAATGTTTTAAATTTTACTGAGATTAACACAAATATTTAATACTAAATAGTTGAAGCTTATGATAAAATGTAAAAGAGGGCTAAGAATGAGTTAAATTTGGATATAGCACTGCAAAAATAAACGGTATTCCATAATACCCGAAGTTCCTCTATCGCCAATGATAATATGTAGGTATACTATGTATTGAGAAAACCTGTACAGTCACTTCAAAAAGTATCGCGACACGCTAGACTAGCGGATCGTATAGGTCGGCTGTCGAAGCTCGAGGTACGTTGGCTATCCTGGGCCGTCTCTGGTAGCTAAGAGAATTTGCAGGTACACTTTTCATTTTCCATGAGACAAAGCGCCAGGTTAAGTGGGACTGCATTATGGGAGTTCTCTCGTTCAGAGGAGAGGACAGACAGATTCGGTTAAAGAGGTAAGAAGGGGAATGTAGTGAAAAGGCAATATTGAATGGAGTTGAGTGATTATGCGAGTGAAATCGGGGGAAGGTAAAACGAAGAAGGGCCAAATGCACGTAAATACGAGCTCCAACCTATGCACGAAGGAGAATGGGCACTGCTATAGACTAGGCTATGCGAACTGGTGAGCCTTTCGTGCATTACAGGATGATATTTTAAGTTGCCCGCCTAATGGAAAATTATGATATCCATTGACTCTAGACTCGGCGCCCGCCTCTCACCAAGCCCACCATCAGAGCGCGCTGGGTTGGGCTGGTTTCGCGAAGAGGAGCTCTTTCCATTTTCGTCTTCGTAAGAGAACTGCCGAGTATGATCGATGCCTCTGGGTTGCGAATACCCTTCCTTCCCGCAGTTTATTCATTTCAAAGTCAGCTTTCCAACGCGGACGAAGTCGATAGCACTGTCGGTGTTTAGTCCCACTTGACTTAGAATATATGTATATCGCAGTGTACCCGACGATTCTCATAGTCACCGAAGACGACCCAGGATGGCCAACGTACTTTGAGATTCGACAGCCGACCTATACGAACTGCTAGCGTAGTGTGTCGCGATACTTTATGAAGTGACTGTACATATAAATCGCTCCGGTCGCCTTAAGATGGAGGGTATAGAATGAACCCTTTGACTGCGGCATGACGTGATATCACGTCATAGTTGCCTTTACGCTGGTGCTGATGACGTGATATCACGTCATGGGTACCGTGAGTGTTTCAGCTTTTACTAGAGGTTCTAGTGAAAGTGAAATCTGGAACACTCACGGTACCCTTGACGTGATGTCACGTCATCAGAACCAGCGTAAACTGAACTATGACGTGATATCACGTCATACCGCACTCAGAGGGTTAACTATTTTGGCAATGTACTAGTATTTTCGCGAAAAGAGTATGCAACGATTAATGGGTCACTTTCAAACTTTGATTTTGGCAATTACGATTGTTATATCAACAATTTATCTGACCTTGAAAAAGTTACAGATTAATTTTCGGACTACTTAATGTCATTTCTTGTAGGATACTCCTCTCTTCAATCAGAATCGATGGCTTGCAAGCTCGTGATGCCGTATAAAAGAGTCAAACTGTCCTCAGGGTGGATATCAGCGTAAGGAGGAATTCGCCCCTAGCTCATTCTTCCCTATATCAGGTGACGGCACAGACGTAAGGGGTCGTCCATAGTTCCTCTCGAGGCCCAGTCCCTTGGGGAGGAAGATTAAAATGAGTAGAGGCGTGAAGAGACCGGAGGGTGGGTGTCCAGGAACGAGGAAAGTGGTTGGAAAAAATTATTTCGGAAAATTTTTTGGACTTTGCCAGGGGAGAAGAGAACATTCATAATTATTTGCGTGTGTCAGTCCGTTTACCAAGATTAACTTGCACCTGTATTTCATTGCACTCCTACCTCCTTACTCACGCTATATAGGCTTTTCAATGATTTCCATGAATTTTTCATTCCATTCCGTCCCTTGCTTCTCATAAAATCCTATGAAATCGAATTTACATTTTCAATGAGGTATTGTCTCTCACGGTAGAGGTATTAACGTCAGTGACTCCGTGGCGCAACGGTAGCGCGTCTGACTCCAGATCAGAAGGTTGCGTGTTCAAATCACGTCGGGGTCAAATTTTTTCCTAGACGTTTTTAATTTCTTGATGTGTTATAGTGCAATAGGATAATTGCTTTATCCTGTAAGTCCGAAAATGAGACATTTGAGTGTTTTTCTCTTCGCGTGTTTTTGGGCAAATAATGGTAACTGCTTTATCCTGAAAATCCGAACATGAGACTCAAACATTTGACATGACATATTGTATACATAGTATCCAGGCCTGCCGCGAATACGGCGGTGGAATACGAGGAAATCTCCACTTTGTCAAATTGCGTAATAAAATGCTATCAAATAGTTTCATACGCCTGACTGAATACAATACATTATATACATACTTACATTTTGAGTGCTCTTGGGCATATAATGGTAACTGCTTTATCCTCTGGTTTATTAACTGGTAAGTCCAACGTTGAGATTCAAACATTTGGCATGATAGATTAGGTTATAAAATCCTATCAAATACTGTCTGATGCCTGACTGGTCTTGTGAAATATAACTCTTCTTCATAATTTTTCACGAGCGGTTTAAGAGTTTCTCATCTCTTTTTCATATTTAAAGACCGACAGTTGCAATTTTATCAATCACCTCATGAATTTTCAGTGACTTTTTAAGCATTAAAACTGATCTCCAATCGGATTTCCCAAACCTTATAATTCATTTTATATGATTGAGAACGGCCATAGTTGTAGATAAAATAGAAAGCTAAAGTTGATTTACGTTGTAACTTTTAATAAGTTCATAGTAGGATGAAAGGCTTAATATGCTATCATGAAGTCTTAACTCCCCTGACTTAGATGGCTTCTCAAAAGGGAATGTAATGCAGGAAAGAAGCTCTTGGATTGTCTCTTAAATCATTTCGTATTATGTTATGGGAAGTGGAGGGGAGCGAAGAGGATACTGAGCATATTGCATCCTGATTAAGATGATTTTTTTACCCCTTTAATCCCTGAATACACTTACATGTGAAGTATTAATACATTTGTATTGAGCAGCACCGCTATATTGTTGGAATTAATTTTTTTCTGCAACTATCCTACCTATTTAAGTCAACTAAAGTTGCATAAAAAGGATGTAATTCGAATGATAAATACTAAGGACGACGTCCATACGTTATGTCCATTACCTATCTATCCATATTTCTCACTACACTGCCTTGTGCATCCGGAAAATGTGCATCAGGAGTATTACTTTGAAATCGTCCCATTTATCCTGCCTCTGTAATACACGGATATGTCCATTTGTAAAACCCAAAGAATTTTTCCCACCCCGCAGAAACTTTAACATCAACGCTCAGGATGAAATTTCGATTGAGAATTTGTCTTTGTATCTATCTATGGACCCACAGTCATATATTTCTCTTTTCTGAAACCTATTTAGCCGAATACCCACTGATATTAGAAGGTGTCGTTTAGTTAGGGCGTTTAGACGATGGATTATATGGAATATTGAAATGAACGTAATTACTTTTTAAAGAAGATAAAATATAAGAAAATACAGCAGCCAAATTTGACTCCAAAACATTTCAAGTGACCCATGTTAAATCAGAAGCACATAAGGATAACCTTTGTTAATATGTCACATTCTCATATTTATCTTCTTATTGAGAAAAGAATGATTTGTGACATGCTGAACTTTCTTAAGTATTTCGGTATCTTAGAATATCTCCCTCAAAACCATTGAAAAATAGACAGCCAAATCAGGCAAGATGTAAATTTGAGTCTAATTTCATTAACCAGGAGAAGTTTTCCTTCGGTTTACTTCACCGGATTGATATTAAATCATTGCGACTCATCGTGAACCGCGATCATTCTGGTACAAGCCCGAAGATTCATCAGGCCCTAAGAAACAAATATTAACCAGATCATCATTTTTCCTCAAATAATTCTAATATATAAAATTACAGTAGATTGATTTTATATTAGTATGCTAATGCCTTAACGTTTCGGTATCAAAATACATCAATCAAACGATGCTCTGTTTTGCTTAGTACACTTGCGGCTGAACACAATAACCATATGTCTCTTCCAAAGAATTTTTGCAATCATTTCGATAAAATTTCATGAATGCTTTGAAATCTAAAAAATATTCATATAGCCAAAATATTATAGCATAAACAGCAGTTTTATTCAGTTGAACTAAAATCTTTTCGCATGAGTGTAATGTTTCTATTTATTATTTATATTATATTTACCCAAGCTAAAGGAAGTTATACTGTGGGAAAATAACTATCTAGTAGCAAGCAATAAGAGGTTTATAATGGGTATATTCTTCGTTTTAACAACTATTTGGAACCATGGAATTAAACTAATTACTATGACAGCTAATAGACGAAGAAAATTGGAAGTGATACAATTTGGTGACAAAGAACACGATGGTCATACTATGGAATCACCATAGAGGGACTTCGAAGAGGTGGATGGAAGTGATTTAAGCTAAGAGAATAGGAAACAAATGTATGTGACTATTTTGGAGACACGACACACACTCTTAAAAAGTTGAATGAAATAAAACCGGATTGGAAAAATGATCTAGAAAGACGAAGACATGCATAAATAAATTGTATAGTATATCAAAGGAGTTCAGGATATTGTTTGCATGGGAATGAAGAGGTTAGGTTAAAGGAGAGTGGAGAAGAGATTCCGGCCCACCAATATTCGGATTGATGTCAATTGAAGATGATAAATTTGGGGTGACTTACAGTAAAATTGGCTGGAAATTTAATTTGATTACATAGATTTTTGGTGATAAATATCGATTTGTGTTTATTTCAGGCAGAGTAATTATTCGTATTACCTTCGGTGTATCTCATTCGCTGGTTGTACTATATATTCACTTGTATTGTATATTGTTCACTAACACAAATTTAGATATGGGATTAATCATTTTCATGTTAGTCACACCTTTCTAGAACTTTGGTTAAAAATATTACAATATCACTCACATATAATAATTCCATCAATTTGAACATCGAAGTCATAATCTCTCTTTCAAAACAAATGGCAAAGGCGGGAACGATGCGGTGCCCTGCTGGTGTGGAGAACTGCCGCAAGGTAGCAGCACTGTGTGGTCAACGCCAAGACTGAATTAAGAGGCCGTAGGATCTGTAACGCTCGTTCGAGTTCGTAAAAGGCAATCAATGCCTTGCTTAATAATCTGAGGAGTGAATCTGTACCGCTGTAAATGATTTCAACTCTTTTTTAATTCAAAAAATGTGCCGTCAGATTTTCTGAGTAAAGTTAACGTTTAAAGCATCAGTTTCTCTGATCAATTTCGTACTATGATTTACATTTATAGCTTTCAAAATTGATGACTCTCTTTTGGAAAATCTTCAGATCTGGAGACTCATACGTCTATTAATTTACAAATGACATATTACTACTTCGGCTATTTACCAAAATATGCTCTTTGCAACGACGCATATGTGCACTTTTTGTTGCTTCAAAGGAGATATACCATGGTCGTGTCTACTAATTGTTTACTCCACAGAATGAAAATACTTACACTTATTGAAAGGCGAGGAATGGGAAACTTTTCAACAAAATTCTCTCAAAAGGCTGTAAAAATTCGTGCTTTAAAAATCAATCCAGTGAAATTTAGCGCAGCTCTCTGGTATCTCTCATTAATGGGAAGTATTTCATCGCCATAAATATTTATGCAAGATAAGCTGATCCCAATGCAAAGGGGATTAGTTAATAGGGCCATGAGTATTTCCACTCTGCTACCATAGAGAATTTTGTATTTTTCACGTAATTTTAAGCAAGTTTATATGAGAAATGATCATAAAATGAAATGCCCTTCATGTTCTACTAACATATCTAGATATATTAGATTGATTTGAAATCTACCGCCTTTTCTAATGAGCAAACTCTTAGGGGAATATAAATAACTAACGCTGTTTACGAAAAAATCGAATACAGTAGGATTTTCATAAGTAATTTCATATGTTTTTCCTTTAGGTGTTTAAATTATAGACGTCCGCTGATATTTTTCATCTCATTTGTATACAAACTGTCGTGATAAAATAATCTCAACAACTGACAATTGACGGTTATACTATGCATAGCATACATTTCATATGGCTGAAATACCTCAAACTAATGGATTGAACAAGAAATGAAATACACTCGCAATTCCATCCAAGACAGAAGTTAAGCCTAACGGCTCAACCAATTAATTATTAAATAGTACGATTTCTTTCATTTACTCGACATTGAAAGAAACAATTTTACTCTTATGTATAGGTTTTTAGATGCCTGGCTATTCCTTCTTATACTGTGTCTCGATTACGATACCTCCTAGATTTCATTTTTACCTCTGATACCCTCAATTCTCAAATATTCACATCTCCATTGCAGCTATCATATACCACATACATATACCATATGCCAAATGATGTGTAAAACGCCCTAGAGGTGGCTTGCAGGTAATTTGTAGATGTAGATACCAAGAGCCTCGCTCCCATTTAAACCTTGATTGTAGAATCAGCCATACTCTATACTTGCTGACACGCAGTCAATAAATTCAGCTACTCCAGGGCAAATTCCACGAAAAAAATTTGGCTGTTTCAGTGAGTAAAATCATGATTCTTCCCCAACAAATTATCTCCAATGCTCAAATATTCAAACGAATTTTGGGAAAAATATTAAAAGTCAGTTTGTGTACATGAGTACCTTTTTGAAAAGGAACTCTTCAGTGCATGGCTCCAAAAGATTGTATTCCTGCAGGCATTGCTACAATACCTACCTATGTGAGGTAATTTTGGCACAGAAACCAAATTCAAAACGTCATACACGAGTTGAATTAAATAAATTTAAAAATTATCAATAGCCGTCGATGAGTATCTTCAAAAGAAGGAATTAGCGAACATTGTTGGCAGAAAATGTAATTACTATGGAGGATCTCCTCGTTCTATGATTATTTGTCGGGAATCAATGTAACAGCTAATCCTTCAGATATTTTGCCATGTCATTGCGGACTGTCCTTTTTAGTTTCACCAGTTTTCGAGATAAAAGAGTATGACTCTGCGGGAATTCTCTGACTAAACCAGTAATATAACTTGATCATGCTCTCTCATTCATATGTTTTAACCCATTTATATAGCAATTTTTTAACAGCTTTATTCGTTGCTCGCGTGCTAAAATATCCTCAAAGTATTATCATTCCTCCCACTTCCTTCCAAGTTGCACACAAATATATTACCTTCAGGTGAAGTTCGATGACATAAAATTGCCGTTAAGTAGTTTAATTTTCACAATTCATGTTCAATCCTTCGGAAATTTTCAAAAATTTTCTCAAATGTTTTTCCTATCTTAGATTTCCTTTTCACACATTCAACCTTCCCTTCACCAAATGGTTGGTGATAAGGGTTAAAAAGCCTTCAAATTGCTCGACTTGGCCACGAAAGATTATGGTTTCATTGCCTCTGTATGTCATTTTACTTGAGGAACAATTCTGCGCATTCCGATACATGGAAAAATGTGTATTGACAATTTAGTAGCATATAGCGGGGTCTTGCAATAAGGGCTGAGCGACTACATGCACAAAGGACGGAGAACTAGTCTCTGCCCTTATCTGTTCCCGCGTCTTGTAAAAAACGGCCGCGGGGTCCGCTTCTCAAAACAGTATATATCTCGTATTAGGTGATCATCAAAACAGTATATTTGATCTCATAGACTTTCCTACTGCCCACTTGCTTACATTACGAAAAATTTCTTCCCCTATGTTTTCCTCATTATTTTTGTAGATGTTAGTTTCAAACTTATCTTGGTGGAATTCCTAGATATCAGGGATAGAAGAATTAAAATTGCAATGCCACATGGTAATAGATTTACTGGCACGACCAGATTTTGCCGCTGAGCAGCATCATCAGATGTGTCGATAAATCTAATACCATGTGGAGTTGCAATGATAATTCTTTTATCCTTGACTCATAATTTTTCTTCTAAATTTACGCTCAAAAGTTCGAGGCTGCATCATTGAGTCCCATTGACGAGACTGCAGTAGTAATGGGCCATTATGATTCCAATAAATTGAACATAGTCATCGAGACAACCTCTGAGCATATTATATCTTCTGTCTGTAGTAACACATGCAAGGGATTTCATAAAAATAACCCGATACAGATAAATACAAGCGTAAAAGTGCAAGGTGTGTCTTTTTAAGGGTTTAGAGTCGGTGTTTAACCCTACACATCTTCCTGTTTTCTTTCCATTTAATGAGCATGGATATTATTTGCCTTTTAGAATAAACTTTCACATTTGTCCAGCCATCATAATAGATATGCCTCTCCAGTTTCATCTTTAACAGTCATAGACCTCGCTAACTGATGTGATCCATTTCTCAATTGTCGTCCGTCCATGTGAATTTGTCTCATTGACTAAGACGAGATCAATCTTTGGCCACTAATGAAGAAGTCCTTCGAGATACCAAAAATATATTAGGCCTTGGATTACAAAGGTTTTGATTACAAACCATCCAAACTTGTAGTTGCTGGTTTTTATCTACCAATATTCCGTGAAACTCTATGTAAAAGAATGAAATAGTAATTGACTCCGCGAAGTATGTACTTTATTTGTTTCTATACGTTAAGATTCTGTCAATTACGTACCTTATTCTGCAATTGTTCAACTTCGCAGATTAGGTGATTATCAAATTTAAATTATTCCAGCGTTTTTATTTGGAAAAGCGATCAAATTTCCCGATATATTCTCCACCAAAAGAGATAAGGATAGGATCACTCTAGTGTGTATGATGAACGCACGTCGTCCAATTCGGGAGAGTGTGATATGAATCCTGATTGAGTCTGGCAAAGTTTTATAAGTGAGGTTTCGTCTCCGAGATTTTGCATTTTTCTACCCTATTTGTGACTGCGTACGTATTATGAGTCAATGTAGTTAACTTTAAATGGTAATGAAATTCGCTGAGAATTTAATTAATAGATTTTATACCCTTCGCGTATAATGTTCATCGCTTCCCCACACTGATGTGGTTCTCATCTTCACCCAAATGTAGTGTAGCCGGCTCATTTTTGCGTTCAGTCGCTAACTTTAAGTCAAAAGTTAATAGTTTGCTGCTAGGCTGGATATCGTGGCAGCCACTTGTTTTTTCGCAGGCGAAATTGTATGATATGTTTTTTATGCCTAAATAATGACTGTACGCTTTAAAATAGTGAATTCCCAGATATTTTTACGAGTACATAAAAATAATCAGGATCTCGGAAAGTATAAATTAAAATAATCTACCTTTGCAAAGCTGCTAATGAGAATTAGAACTGGTTTATTATCTTTCTAGTGATTCAAAGTTTCTTCACCGGAGATAAAAATGTTAAAATAATGGCAATTGGTTATTGAACAATTGGCAAACGTTTTTTGAAAATTAGATTACCCTCATTCCACAAAAGTGAACCATTAGCGCTCTTTTGAGTCAGGTGGGTTGTTGTCCTCCATCTCACTGTTGGTCACTCTATGCCCTCCTTCAGTTTTAGAGATGGGAGAAAGATTAAGATTTGGTGGCTAATACTTTTCAAGGTTTTCCTCTACTTCCAAAGGTAAAACACTAACGAGAGGAAATTTCAACTGTCTAAAATAGAATTATAGCTTTTATGGATATTTTTAAAGCCCAAGTCTATCCTTTAGAGGGTTGTATTGTATTTTTATTACCTCGGTCACGTTGCTTTGTACTCGTTTACTCAAAATTATATCCTGGAAAACCTACTTCTGCTTCACGTTAAACTCATCTTGATTGCTTTACAAAGTGACACCCTAAACTAACGTAATATACGTATGTCGTATGGAGGGCTGCATGAGAGAGATTGTAAAAAATCCCGTTATGGACTTTGGAGAATCATTGCACTATATTCTGGAGGCCATGTACACAAAGTATTAAGGCCTGCCGTGAATACTGTGGTGAAATTCAATGAAATCGCCATGAGAAAAAATCGGTCTGTACCGGGAATCGAACCACGGACAGCTTAAGTTCATTTGGTCGATTCCCTTTCTCATATCAATTTCATTCTATTCCGGAGGACACCTTTTTTCCGGAAGCTACGAATCTTCATTTGAAAATTCATACTGCAGAAAAATTATCTCTTTGATGTTGATTTCGAAGATGCTACTAATACTATCATTATCGCTTCAGGATTCATCTGATTTTCAAGATGAAGAGCAAAAAGGAATAACGAAACATATAAGTATCAGCCGAACGACTTCATCGTTTAGGTTTTTCCCCAACATTTTTGTCGCTAAGGGCCGAATGAAGAGACGTCCCTTTAGGGATAACTGTACCGATATGACGTCAGAAGTAGGGTGAACCGATCCGACACCGATTCCTTAGTCGTCACGATACGTTTGTCGGGTCAACTGTCCCTTCCAATAAGCTTCCGTATACCCATTCCTCCCCGACAAGTTACAGGGTGGCCCGGGGTACCCTACAACTGCAAAGGGATGGATTTCTAAGTCAATATGGCGGAAATGCGTCGATCGTCTCTGGATTTTGGCAATTTTTTCTAGACGCCTGTCAATGTTAACTCTCCACATGTGTTCAACATTACGTTTTTTCAGCTTGGCGATATCCAATTATTACATTATATATGATTGTTATAAGGAAACGTCCGAAAAATATTGTACCTCCCTGCGGTTGTGGAGCTGCAGTTGTTATGTCAACGAGTGCTAAAATGGAAGAAGCACGGGCTTTTGTTAGGTATGCCTTGGAAGAGCCGTATGAATACATAGGAAGAATATACTTAAGGGATAGACAGAATCCCCTTTAGTACTTTTCAGAGGCAGAATTCTTACAGAGGTATCGGTTTTCGAAACGTATGGTGAGAGACGTTCTTTTACCGTTAGTGAGACGACAGCATTTAAGCAACCGTGGTTTGCCGATTCCAGTTCTTTTAAAACTATTGATTGCCTTGAGATTTTATGCCACCGGGTCATTCCAGGTATGAATTATCCAAAGAACAAGTTTCAATTCCTATATTTATCACCTTATTGTCGTCCTTAAGCTGTCAATTATCGTTTGCAGTTAATTTGCGGCGATCTTGCCAGCGTTTGTCAAAGTTCGGTATCAAGGATAATTAAGGTTTGTTTTTTCCCGATTTATCTAGTTAAAGAACGAGTATGCATTCGAAAGTTTTAGCATTTATGCGTTCTTTTGATTTAGAAGGCATGATAATATGTGAATTTTTGAAAAATTGTTTGTGTATTGTGTACGTTTCAGAGCATTAGTAATGACCTGGTGGCATTATTATTAAGGTACATGAAGTTACCAAGCACAGAAGAAGCTGCAGCACGATATTAGCGGTGCTATTATTGAAAATCGCAGTTTCCTGGTGTTGTGGGTTGTATTGATTGTACCCATATACCAATTGTCAGTCCGGGCGGTGAGTTGGGTATCTTCTTCTGAACTTGGTAACTTCTCTGCAAGGCACTTTATAGTTTAAAAGAACTAGATATGGCAAACCTCTGTTGCACAATGGTTGTCTCACTGATGTTAGAAGAATGTCCCTAACTA
Source organism: Ceriagrion tenellum (assembly GCA_963169105.1). NCBI lineage: Eukaryota > Metazoa > Arthropoda > Insecta > Odonata > Coenagrionidae > Ceriagrion > Ceriagrion tenellum. Next base: position 32,439,713 of record OY720633.1, on the reverse strand, counting down.
TTATGTTAACCGATACCTCAGGGAATTCTGCTTTAGAGAAGTACTCGAAGGGAATCTGCCTGTCACTTAAATGTTTTCTATCCTATGTATTCAGCTACGGCTCTTCCAAGTGTTAATTACTGTGTATAATAAAATTGAGTATCAGCAAAAAACTTGTTTTGGTAAAATAAATGTTTTGAAATGCTTTAAAGTTGTTTTTTTGAGCTTCCTTAAACCACTGAACTCAACTATGAATATTGAACAACTCCAATATGGGAAATAATTTTATCTTTTAATTATTTTTTGTTAGTAATATTGCATATGTTTTCAATGAATTCTTTATAAAGAAATAGAATAGAATGTCAAATTATCTATAGCAGTTTCAAAGAGGTGACATGGAATAATGCATGACCTTACCTTATGTAGCAGTACTTTTTGGGTTAAGTCAGTACACTGCATTTCCCAAGATAAAATCCAACGCAAGACAAGCACATTCACAATCATTGTTAACTGTGGAATTTTCTGCCTTCCCTTGGTATCGCAGTATGCTCCAATTGTGGTTAGGTCCCTCAGGATCTTTTTAATACTAAACACTTTTTTTCTAAATCATGAGTTTCTAAGCTTACCATATTTCATTAACTGTTAATCAATTTTTTACTCATGTAAATAACACTGGTCTTGATCCTTTAAGCTAAGGTCCTTTTGAATCAGCTGTTGCCAGTAAGTTGTACGACTTCTTTTCCATGAATCATAGCAACTTTTAGCTGTGACCATATAATCATAACAAATATAATTATCAAAATACTAACATCTTACTGAAAACTGTGTAACGATGCTCAAATTACCAAACCTTAACTACAGAAATCACTGGATAGGAGTGGCTTATAAATCACATCTTCTTACCTGATATTATTGATTACACCAACGTCCCTAAATGGAAGGAATGAGAAAATTTCAGCATAGGCAGGGTGAATTAAGAACACAGTGCCTGTTCTCAATAGTAATTTATTTGGATGTGCTGGAGAGCAAGAAGCTGTTGCAGTAAACAAATGCAGGAATTGCGAGAAGCTGAAGACATGCTCATTATTATAGGTTGTAAGGAAAAGTTGGGAGAACGTATCACAGGAAAGGCAGGAGAAAAAACCACCTTGCAAAAGAGAAATTAGACTTGCTCATGGACAGATGCTGAAGTTCACTTGCAACTTGAAAAAAGAGCACCGTAACCAAAGAAGAAGCATATAGTGAGAAGGGATGGAAGTCGAGCTGCAGCCATGGTATCTGTCAATGAAAAGGAGGAATCCAGGAACTCAGAATGGAGAAGCATGTTAGGAGCTGGAGCCACCAAAGTAAGGTAGAAGCTCTCTTCAAAGAGGCCCACCTTGAAGCTTAAAAGAATCAAGCATTAGAGGAAGCATACCTTCAAAGTATTTCAGTGCTGCGTGCTTATCCAAAGTCACATTAACAATGCATATTGCAGCTAAGTAAGAATGGAACTCATTCACATGCATGAATCAAAATAGAGGGCATAGCATAAATTATATTGAATAAAATACTATCATTGAAAGATTCTATCTTGGCAAAAATTTGGTTTAGTTGAATAAGTGTACGAGTATATATCAGCATTCCTAACTCCAATGGAATAATACGACTGAAAATTACTCAGAGTAGTGACAAGGAAAAATGCTATGCAATGGCCACATTAGGATATACTTTTCATGCAATCAATCTCATTTCATAGTTATGTATTAAAATATCCAAATGCTTAGTTAATAGTCCCACACGCTGCAACTCAGCCTCCTCAATTTACAGCTGTACTTCAAGGATACGCCTCTTAAATTCTGCCTCCATCTGGATAATTTCACCAGGGTACTTGGCATTTGCTAGCTCCTGCTCCTTGACTGCTATCACAATATCTGATTCTCTCATCCTGAGTTTCCTTATAGCTCCCTCCTTTTCATGGGAAGATGCCACGTTCTGGCGAACCTCCATCTCCTTCTCAAAAGCTGCCTCTGGTCATCGGTGCTCTTATTTTAAGTGAAGGAACCTCTGACATCTGTCCACCACCCGGAGGGTTTGTTTACCTTGATTGTTGTTCTTTGATTTCAAAAGAATACCTTAAAATTAATATCGATTTCATTTCTTCCCAAAATATAAAGTTTTCTTAAGTATTGTACAAATGTAACATATCAACAATCCGCCAAAAACCCTTATCTTGCTAATAAATTCCTTCGAATTGAATTCATCTTCCACTTCCTTCCAGCTTCTCGCCTTTCATACATTGGTCACTGCTCCTATCTCCTTGCTCTCCAAAACGTCTTTTCGCTAGATAACTAATAACTTCGACTCCTCATTAGTCAACCTTATCGTCTGCTGTGCGTCCATGACTTCCATTTTCTCAATCGGCAAAGATCAATGTATTGTAGACAGTAAACATGGTAAAACGTCACACGAAACGTCACGGAAGGATGAAATAAGTATGAAAATGACAGCGATCTAGTCGACACCCCTACTTCGGAAGGTGTCGGGTGGGTTTGGTTGTCGGGACGTTTAAGGCAGGAATTAGTCGGGAAAGTGCCACCGATAACTGTACCTACCACTGCCACCCTTTCGCGCATAGGGAAAGTGACAGATTCGTCTCTTCATACGGCCCTAAGATTGTACATTGAAAGCATTAGAGGTGAAAAAGAACTCCGAAGGCCATGGGCAGGGAGAATGTTAGTAGAGGAGAGGTGAGGTAAAAATGGTGTGAGAGAGAAAGGAAGCTCTGCAGGAGCACGAGGAAGCAGGAGTGAGCTTGTCGAGGGTTGAACAAGTGACCGTTGTTCATCGGGGATCGCGGCGGAGGACGTTGATAGCCCGCGAAAGCTCGAGGGCTACCGCTTTTATCCACCCCGTGAAGCCTTTACTCCGCCCCGCCGAGCGAACGCCGCAACAACTCTCCCTTTTTCGGTCGGTCCCCTGCTCAGGTGCCGTCGCAGCAGCAGCGGCGGCGGCCACCGCGTCTATTTTATGCGCCGCCGCTCAGGAGTCCGCTAATGGAAGTTCCGTGTCGCGCTCGCCCTTCTTCTCCGACACGCCAGCCATACGAGGAGAGGACTCATCGCTGCCTTCACACTCCCTCCCTTGCCGATTCCCCCACCCCCGCTGCTTTTCACGTCTCCTCTTCCTTTAGTGTATTCCAGCGGCCATCAACTTCCTCTTTCCATTTCGGCTCTCCATCGTCCGCGTGTAATAGAGTCGGAGACTCCATCTTTGCGATGCAAAATGCGGTCGCCCACTCTCGACTCATTTCCAGATTCAAATTTCGTATTTTGAGGGAATGGACTAGCTCATGGTTCGTCGGTTGTTACCCATATTCATGTTTAGAGGAGTTATTTCGCGGTACTTTGCTAAATATATTTGTGATGAGCCTGAGGTTGTTTGGAAACCCGGATAAATAGTGGCATTTTTGGTTGGTTAGCTATTTGGGGAGGGACGGATAACCTAGGGCATTTTCGCCATGAAAGGTGGATGAGCTTATTGGTTTGGCTGATTAACTCGTTTGAGGAATGCGTTAAGGGTAGAGAGAAACCCAGCATAGATATCTATTCTGAACGTAAAATCCCAAGGCGCCGAGAGGCTTAATGTTGCCAAGGAGATAGTTCGACACTCCATCGGAAGGACGGAGCTCAAAGTATGAAAATGTTCTCCACTAAGAACCCAAGTAAAAATTTGGAAATCGAATGATAAAAAAATCGTGTTGCTTTTGTAATTCTATCCCGAATACTGGGAATGAGTAGCAAGTAGTCTAATCCTTCTTTCTCACCCTATCACTATCGGCAAGCTTTTAATTCTGAATTGGTCCTGAAATGAAATACCTCTCATTGATGAATGAAATAAAAGCATCATAAAAATATTCAACTCAGCAGCTTAAGAATCATACTAGTGAACCTTGAGGCAAAATAATTCCTTGATTTTTCTATTTGCACATCATGTCGGGTAAATACTTTGCTTATGTCACTCTCTGTGACTATGATTTAAAACCAAAGTGACGGGCTCTTACGATTTACATCTCGATATCTTTTCCGAACATCTTTTTTATGAACTCTTCTGATACACATCTGAATACAACTGATCACTGGAAATAAAAATAGCTATAATGTACTCTCTATGGTACAAAGTTCCTCTCCACTCCATTTACTATGCGGGTTTGGGGAAGTCGTGACGCAAATAGATACACTCCATACACTTGAATACATAGTCCTTTAGAGAAACACGCTAACACGCTTGGAACTCTTGAAATAAGTTAGAGAAAATAGAACGGCTGGAATCTCCTGGCTGTCGAAAAACTAATTTTTTGTTGATTATGACTCTCCTTTCAAAAAAGTATTATATTTGCCATTTCCTCAGCGAAAGATAGTAGCTGTATCGTCCTTCCTTCGTTACTTCATGAGTTGTCTATTTTTTCTTGGCATTCATTAATTTGAAGGTGAACGCAAAATTATAATAAAACGTGCATTTTAAAACCCTTCCTCTCAGCCATTAAAGGAAAGATATCTCATTCGTGACGAATAGTCGTAGGATGTCAACCTATGCTGCAATTTATATCTAGAGAGCCATCAAACGAGGACTGAGAAAACACGGATGGATAAGGGAAATGAGTTGCGCACGAAGCAGCCTACATTTTATCATTCATAAGGACGTGATCCACATATTCTCAAAGCCTTATTATATGAAGCTATCGCGCCGCTTGCAGACGTTGTTCACCTTGTTCGAGAACATATTCTTTTCACATCCGGCGCTAGAATTTTTCCTTGTCTTCTCACCACGGGAGTTAGCGATAGTATCTCAAAGGCTATCGTCGCGCTCATTCGGAAACGCTTATCCTTGTTTATTTCCATGCCTCTTAGGATATCATTCACCATTTGAAACCATGGAACGAAGCGTTTTTTTGACAAGACATTCTTCTTTAACAGACAGAAACGGGCTTTCCCCATTTAGTGCTTTTGCCCTGTAAGAATAAGGGACACGCATACGCACGGGTGTCACGCTCTAAGTGCACGTATGCGATAACAAGGCAGGTGACCGTGTTTAGATAAGAAGGTTCATTGATCTCGCTCAAAGTTGTATTGAATAGAAGGCGAAACGAAGATTATGAGAGAAAATATTATGAGTACTTATTACTGTCTTAACTCGCGCCAACGCATTGTGAAATATGTCAAACCTAACGATAGCGGCATTGTGAACCGCGACTGAGAGAGACCTTCAGATAAAGCTTCACCGATATATTGCGCTTTATGACCCCTATAAAATACTTCCTCTGGAGATTCCAGAAACAGGTTTCTCAAGAGGAAACCGCCGCTTTGATTGTCTGTTTTACATGGATTTCGCTTAACTTAATTTATTTATCTTTTGAACACCATAATTATTCATTCATTTATTCCAAAATTCCCCTTTATTTTCAAAATAAAATTTTCAGGGTCTGCATCAATTGAACTAATAATTACTTAAATGGTAATGAAGGTTTCCTCTTTATCTGAGGTTATATTAAGTGTAAGATTTTCCTTCTAATAGGTTTAGGCATTACTTTGGCCCACTGGCACACTAATGAAAACGTCAGATGTTTAAAAATGATCTTATACGAATGAATATTTCAGAAAAAGTTGCATTTCGTGGTTCTTTAATTAAATACCATGGTTTTGACAGCAAAATATCCTTTTTTATATACATTTATAGCATAAGTGTGGATATTATGTAAGTAGACCTTGCAGTCTGTAGATTGATGTAATAATGTATGGCGCCTCACGTCTAAAAGGTCAACCTAAAAGAATCTTACGTAGATGCCGATTAATGCATGCATTCAATAAGCCCACGACTCCATTGTGAATTCCATATTCCCACTCAGCTCGAAGGCTCACTAGTGTTGTTTATATTGAGCTGCATAGAACATGGTATATTTATATTAACCTCCACAGACACTCTGTGGTTAAATAAATGATAAAATGGACTGAGATAGAAAGCATTCTCCGATAAATTCCTGTAGTTGCCACCACCATTCCATAAATAATCTTAAAAGTTCATTAAGTACCATTAGACTGGAAAATTGTATCCTATTTTTAAATTTAATAACAAATTATTGATGCCTTTCAATGGTTATTTTCTTTTAAGCTTAATTAGCGAATCAAATTATTAAATGACTTTATCAATGACTTAATTGCCAGCCAATAAAATTTTCAGAGACCAAGCAGGTCTGTAGATAGTACTCGCATATTGAAAGAGCACCTTTATTAGTTCCAACGAACTGCTGTTTAACTTGGTAGTAAAGTAAAAGTTTATAAATACTAAATATTGTACTTTTCACTGTGGCTTTCAATCTTTTCCATAAAGTCATACCTAATACCTGGTATTTTTCAGAGCGACATAGAGAATATTATCAAGACTCCTCATTACATTAGTGGGTCTCGAGGTCTGATAGATGCGATAAATAAGAGAGATATGCTCCCAAACATATAGGTACAAAAGCTCGTTTTTTCCGCGAACAATAAGCAACCACAATTAAAATTGAGCTCCACTAAATATACTCCTATAATACATGTCACCATTTCATCTTCAAAAAACTTACACCTTTACACGGCTGGTGACCTTACACCCCCTGCCACACGCCCATGGGGCGGCTCGCAGGGTATTATGTAGATGTGTCAGCCCATGAGGTTGCCTGTCTGAAAGTCGGAAAATTATTCGAGAGGGAATATTCAATGGCTGGTGAGTTTTATAAGGAACCGCAAGCTTTGCAGATCCGCAAATATTGGAAAACCCTCGTTTTTTTCGTGCAGACACCATCTACATTTAGTTTCTTTTATCTTCTTTACTTATATTTATAGCCTTTTCTCCGTGATTGTACTTCTAATTAATTTATAATTGAGAAGAAGTTTAGAATATGTGCAAATTAATAATGATAATGATCATACATCATAATGGAATGACTAACGTACACGGCAGACATTTGGTTCTCAAGCTTGCTGATTAGTAAGCAAGCATACACGATTACTTTTAAAATCCTCTTCAGCGTCCAAGCGTACACCGTATGCCACTGGGTGATGAAATTCGACCGGTACTGAAGATAGATACTAAAGATATTATAATGGTTCATAATTTCTAAAATCAGGTAAAACGGAATAGCGACACACTTATCAAACGTCATATCTCTTTATTTATATTGTCTGTCAATGACTTCAATAATTGAATCAATTGAATAGATTCCGCGTATTTGTTTAGACCAGTGGTACCCAAGTTAGTGCCACCGCTCCCTTGGAGGAGATGATTTTATCCAGTTGAGGGCGGTAGGATACAAGAGGGCCGCCATGGGGCGCCGAATGGACGTTAATTGAACAGTACCATTCATAAATGTTCTCGTAAAATTTATCTATCTAGCCAATGGATTCGAAATGAACTTTGATTTTATCCTAATTTTTAACTAAAATTTTGTTTTATGCTTCATTTGATCATGCGGTCCATGATTGTATAGCTTACGCCATTGAGTTGTAAGTATGTTGTTTGCTGGTTCGAAAAAGTGTGAAAAACACTGGTTTAGATGATGAAGACTTCCTTCTAGCTGAAAGAAGACTGTAGAATTCCTCTTCCACATCATTCCGACTATTTCGTTTGCATTACAATTGGCTTCTTTTTAAAAGGCAGAAATTGAAAGAGACTCATCATGGCTGACACAATATTTTAGTAATGAAACATTTTTGCCAAAATCATGTCGAAAGAGTAATGGTTAATGATAAAATATGAGAGAGACTATTACCATTGTTTATGTCACTAGAGTTTCAAAGGTATTTAGAGAGTTCATTGGATCTAACTTCTAAATCTGAGTGATATACAAACTAATCTGATGTGTTTTTCATTTATCTATGGTTTTTATCGATTACTTGTAATCATAATATCACGAGAGGAGTGTTTAACTAACATTGTAAGATCTAATGTAATTTTTTCATCCTAGGATGATGTGGGTTTGCGTGGTATAACGTAAACTGAAAAATAGCGTATTTTGGGGTATGAACTCATATCCTCTGTTTATGTGGTGCATATATTTTCTTTCTTTGCGCAATATTTTCATCATTTATATTGGTCCCCTCAGGGAACTTTCAAAATCATGAATTTTCAGAGTAAAATGCTAATTCAAGTACACCTAAAACCGGGAAATGTCAAACGCTCGTTGCATGGATTCCTTTGTCCTAAAAGATTAGCACCTGTAATTTATATTCAGAATAATTCGTTGACTCGGCACGTCCCCCGTTATGCTTGAGGACGTCTTCTTCACATGCGATTTTACTGACTCTTCGACAGATGAAAGTGATATTATCATTCTCAAACGTTGCTAATGAACAGAAATTAAACCAGCTAACAATTTTCAAACTCTCTGACCAGTCAAACCTTCATGTAAAACACATTATATACTTACTTTTTTAATTCAATTCACCACTGACCGTGGTTTCAGTAATGCTGAAAACATGGTCAGTGTTGAGTTGAATCAGAAATGCATGTAATATAACAATGTTTTTATTTAATAATGTTTTACGTGAAAGTGTTCCACCAAGGGACAACTGAGACTATTACAAACATTTTCCAGCTTGTTGGCTCGTTAGCAAAAGTAAAATTAATTCCATATTTTATGCAATTTTTTTTCATTTTGGCTTTTCAATCGCATTGACGATTTCAAATTTATATTGACACTATGTAGAGTTTTTCTTATTAGAGATGCCATTTTACTTGGAGAAACAATGGTCATTTCTCAATTAAAAACGTGAAAGGATACTAAAACTTGCAATTGATATTTAAAAGACAAAGACGGATAAATAATTTTTATTTGAACATTTTGTTTTGAGAGCTTATTAATATTATTATTAATTACTTACTTATTAACATAATTTTGTTCAACGCATTGTATTTCCATATGAATTAATCGTGTAAATTGATCGTCTTATTTGTCTCTCAAGTATTACTCAACTTTTTGTTAAGGAATTTATGTGCTTGATATTTCCTAACAGGGATATGTAACCGATTTCATTTCCTTGAATGACTCAGAAATTGTGCAATGGAATACGCAACGTCCAAGAGGAAATATTTGAGCGTCAAATTACGGCGCTTTAGGAGAATATAAACCATTGCTTTCCCTTTGACAGTTTAATGCCTGGAGGCCTTTTGCTTTTCCCTCACAATTTCCAGCATTGATATTCAATCCTCTTGCCCGTTAGGAAACCAATTTTTTCCGTATTTATAACTGAAAGAGAACCGTGAAGGTACCTATTCCACGGTTTCCATTCCTCATAATTGATTCCTTGATTCCCCGGGGAAAGGCTGCCAAAAACGAAGGAGGGTTAGCAAGACTTTCATATTGAAGGAGAGAAATTTATTAACATTGCCAGAATTGAAATTCTTGGAAATGGAACCGGATGGTTTTGGGTGGGAGTGGATAGTAGAACCCTCAGTTTAAAAATAAAGTCGTTTATAGAGCGTGATAAATATCAGATATGTCCGAGATGACCGTGTTTTCGTGTTTTTGATGGCTTGCGTGTCCATCCTAAATGGAATCGAACTCGCATGATGACTCCAATTGGAAGGTGACGCCGACGTTTGCGATTTCGAAAGTATTATTTGATTTCTCGGGGGACCATTGGCCAACCAATTTGATTCACATGCTTAACTGTGTCTCTTAAGGAACCGACTCAAAGAACTATTTATGTACTCACTTCAGCGCTCCATGTCTGCAGAAAATTTCTCTCTGGTGAGCTGATTTTTTATTATTTTTATATCATTACGATACCTATCGCCCGGCTTGAAATTCAGAATATTTACTGGCGTCTCATCTGAGTATTGAATGCAATACAATATTGGCGATTTTTGAATTGGCTGTGATTTTAGGTGAGTTAAGATTTGCGATAAATCTCAAGTTATTATGACATTGTCAAGGGAAATGCGAAACATTCAATTTCACTGATAATAATCTATTTCAAGAAATGGCTTTTAATTATCATACCCTGGAAGGCCTGAAAACTTTAGATCTAATGTTATCAAAGGACTCCAAAACCGTCTGAATCATCAGTATACTACTTTTAGCGTCGTACGGTTGACGAATTGTTTTTTAAAACAACAGCATGAGTGAATTAATTATCGTAGATTGGCGTGACCTCAACTCCTTGTCGAGCTGTAGTTGTTTTATGAAAGAATGTTTTAGTTCCGGTGGAGCGAACACGATGTCTAAGAGGATATTCTTAAAAGAGCGTACAATTGTGAAAACTTTCCTAACCTTGTCAAAAATGAGGCTAAGCAGCGGACTGTAGTCGCGAAAACAAAGTGCAATCTTCAAGGTTGTAAAATTGAAATACTATTTCGTCCAAGAGATCTCGTCAGTTGCGATGAAATACTAAGGTCAATTTGACTCTTTTCTTTGATCTCTTGGAGTTTCGTCACAAATGTATATGTAAGCTCAAATTATCAACTGTTACTATTACCTCGCAGATAGGAGATAACTTCGTTGAAGTTCTTAAAGGTAAAGAGTAGAATTACCACAGTGGTGCAAGCATGTTGTTCTATGAAAACTTTCCTGCTTTTTAACACCTGTGTCCGAATTTTTCCCAAAACAATTATATACACTCCTTCTTTAACATAGGTACTCACCTGATTTGGCCTCATACGACTTTTTTTCTATTTTAATGGCTCATGGCTTCTCTAAGAAGAGTAAAGCAAGATAGAGTAAAGCAAGAAATAAAATAAAAAATCCCCAAAGAATTTTTTCTTAATTCGAAATAAGTATTCTCTTCATGGTCACAGAAGTGGAAATTCCCTCACGGAAACTTTTATGGCCAGGGTGTTAAAGAAGTTTGGAAGAAATAGTGTCCAAAATTTCCTGGAACCTGTTCTGGAACAATTTAAAAAAATATTTGAAAAATTTTTTCCCGGAAACTTTCAACCAGACCTCGATTATGGATAACACATCACAGCATTGAAAAATCAACAGCATAACCATCATTACCTGTGCACATCATATTAATTGGTGCAATGGATTTTCTAATGCCACCTGAGTAGCATTAATTTAATTAGTTCATCGCCATAATTTTATGGGAGATGCTAACGACCTTAAAAATGAGTGTGTGTGCTGATGCGATGGAAAAGAATAGCGGAAAGTTATGTCAACACTCAGGGGATTCCACGAACAGTAGCCTGTCTTGCGTAACTAATTTCAACAGTAAGAATAATTATGCCGGTGACATAAATAACAATTTGTTGAAAATGACTAAAAGCTTGTCTCAGTTTGACGGATTAACATTTAGGCATTAAAATAGAAGAAACTTCAGCGGAAGATGCCATAAAACCATTGGCTTGGAATAGGACCTCTGTTCAAAAACACTCATGTATAACCTGTACTGTATGGTTTCTTCTTCCAAATTCCCGCTTGGAGACTATATTTCTTAAATATGTTATTTTAATTTCTGTTCTTACTTATCACCAAATCCTTGAGCATTCAGACATATAGATTTACCGTCCAATGTTTCCAGCTCAGTGGCGAATCAAGCAGGCGACCCAATTATTGCGAGCAAAGTTAGGATTTAAATGTTAATTTTTCAGGTACAATGTAAAAGTTGAGCTGCTGGTACTTCAGACACCAAATCAGTAATCTGTATGGTGTGATTTACACTGCCCTTACTCAAACTTCCTTCAAACAGAAGTAATTGCTATTAAAATACATGGTCACTATCATCAGCAGTTATCAATCCAAAGATTGGTTTGCAGCAACTCTCCTCTACGCTAACCGCTTCATTCCTTCAAAAATATCTACTTATATATATGCTACATGACTTGCTCGAGGAATTCCATTCATGGCTTTCCTTTAAAATTCCACTCCCTAATATCTCTTTCTAATATCGTTTTCATCATGCTGTTGGGTCACTAATGTGTGCAGAAAGTAAATCTCGCCCTCTACGCAGGAGTTTGTGTTATGCTTCTTTTTTCTGCTGCTCATCGTAGGATACCTTTGTAAGTATTGCTCTCCGTCCATTCAACCTTTATCACCCTTTAATAACACTAGATATCTATAGCGTTATATCTGTATTTTCTCTGCAGCTATTATTGTCCAAGCTTCACTACAATGTAAGAGCATGCTTAAAATGTGTGTTTTAATAACAGGCTTCCTTACTTCCAGGCTTGTGTTACCAGGTGTCAGCAGACTCCTATTTTGATGAGATGACTTCTGTACTGGGAAAAATAAGGTATCCGCTGTACTTCTGTTTCACTTGTAAAATACTTACTCCGATCTCAGTAGTAGCCATATTTGTACATATTTGAGATATTATTGACAGTATATTCGTAATGTGGAAAATGAGTTCATGTCCACCTGCACTCGACTGGTTAAAAATAAAAATGTGTAAAAAATTATTAGTGCTCACTATGTGAAATCAGAAAAAATATCCATCTCCAATAAGGAGAAACAAATACTGGTTAAAAATTCCACGCCTTTCATTACCACTGATCAAGGCTTTGCCACGTTTGGCAATTATCAGGATATATTTAAACAAATATTTTGGCTGTATGAATCGTAACATTAACGGTGGGGTAGAAAGTTAAGAAAAAGGGGGTTTAGCTAACACAATGGAAGAAAACTTCATGCAATTGGAAGTCTAAATTTTAGAACAAGAGAATGGGAGACAACGGTATAATTATATAGCAAAGCATTACCATCACCTTAAAATTGTTTACAGACGTACATTTTATGTCCTCTATCCATATTACCTGCGGCTACGCCGTCAATATTACTGAAATGTTTTTACCATCACTTCCTTTGTTTTATACTCGACCCCATCGCCGCCAATTTCTCACCTTCCTACCCACCCTCAATGTTACGATGTACACAAGCCTGAGATATTTGCAAAGACATAATAATGGTATGGTATAACGACATGATAATGGTATAACGTGTCGAAACCTTGATCGCTGGTAATCAAAATAGCGGAACTTAAAACCAGCGTTTATATTTCTCTTTCTTCAGAATATAAAAATAAACTGATGACTGCGGTGGCCAGGTTGGTAGGATCTTATATTTCCCCAACATCTGCTGTTTGTGAAGACTATTTGGGTTCACAACCAAGTCAAACTATGCATTTCTGCCGACATTTCGAGGTCCGAATGCAATGCTCTGATAATGATAGGCAAGCCGAGCATCGAAACGTCCATAGAATTGCTGTTTGATATGGTGGATAAACGAAACAGTTCCCACGAACTGGTTGATAGGGCGAAATATCCAAAGGTGTGGTATCTAAACACGTATCAGGTGGTAGGTGAGCTGTTTGTTTTAAGATTAAGGTCTTATAATTAGTTTACCTGAAACGATAATATATTTATAGTTAGAGCCAGTGAAAAAATAGATGTACACCTTAACACCCTCTCGCCTAATGTAAATCTCACCCTTCTGCTCCATTCAATGGATCAGAGTTCAAAATAGCGTAGTTCAATGGATGAAACTATACCCTGTAATCCCTTCGTGGGCACCATATTTGACAATTATTTATTCGTCAAAATGCCTCCAAGGGACGGTCAGCATTATACCGTTTAAGAAGAGCGGGAAGGACTTTTAGGGACTAATAAAAGGCGAGGACTGAGATTTTTCGGGGGGAGGGGAAAAGGGTTTGAGAAGACAAGATGGTCGATTTTGGTGGTTGGGAGGCCGGGATTGCTTCGGGTCGAAGAGGAGTGGTTTTGAGATGATAGCGGAAGATGGAGGGGGTTTAGGGGGGAAGAAATGGAGGGAGGGGAAAGAGGTGGAGCGAGAGGGCAAGGCAAGGGTGGGAAGGGTGAATTAGGCTTGGAAATGATACGGGGAGGGAAACACACGCAATAGACGTTGGCAACACCAAACCCCATCTCTCTGTCCCTCCCTTCCCATCGCCCATTTCACCCCTTACCCCACCTCCTTGCCTCCCTTCCCCACTCTCCGATCCAATATTCTCCACTCTCTCGAACCTTACCCGTCCGCTTCGTACCCCCTCCCCCGGAACCTTAACCACCGCCATCACTATTAAAGGCATACCTACCTGTATCCTGGTAAAGCTCTGATGGAATGGAAATGTACGGCACGAACCATTGGGTTGCAGCAATGGGTATCTTCGAGCATATATACTTGAGAGAATATGCTTGCCCTCGCGCTGTAGATTTCGAGTTCACAGCTGAGCCAAGCTATATATTTACGTACTACTTCCCTATATCTATGGATTTAACGTTCGATGAATTTGTACGCAATTCAAGAAATATAGTGAATTTTTTATCATAACAAAGATAAAGCAGAACAGTGTGAGACCAGAACAACCCAATTATTGTCACCTCATACGCGGTCTGAATACTTCCCGATCAAAATTGTGGGCTAAGCAAGGCTATTGAAAGTTCTGCTTCATTGCGCAGCATTTAATAAGAGGCAATATTAAAAAAAGGTGGTTTTGTCATTTTACTAGCACGTACTGAATAGGTATGAACATTAAGCGATATTTTCCTATTCCGAAGCATAATTCTGTGAGGCAAAACTCGGGAAGACAAGTACTTTTGGAAATAAATGGAGCTCAAAACATTGGTTTACCTGCTTACATAGGTAGTCTTTCCTAGCTTCATGCCACGCACTTTGGAATCACAATGAATTCTGCACTCTGAGGGCGAATCTATCCTGGAATGGCACTAAAGTCATAGTCCAATAACTATCGTTTCTTTTCAACCTTGAAGAAATTGTCTCAACTCAAAAAGTTCACTGCGCTCTGGTTTTGTTAGCTATAAATCGAATGGGGTGCAATTTTTGAACGGTATTGCCATTTGATTGTTCCCGTATTTGTTACTTTTTATGTTCTCTAAGGCTGCATTCTCTTTTCCCATTCACTTTTGTAATTCGTATACCGGTGAGTGCGTACGTTTCATCGTACTATGCATCATACGATATCGTAAAATTTAAAATTTTTTAGTGAAATGTGAATTATTCATCATACGATATCATTTGGAAAGGTCAAAAGTTATTCGTCCCTCGTGAAAAGCCACGCAAATTGTGCTGAATAGATGTAATCAAATGAATGCTGGGACGTAAGCGTGTTATGACTTCCGTCAGAGAAATATAAAATTAATTTCACCCTCGTACACCTATAGTACGTCTGAAATGTCACCACTATCCGACTGTAGCGGCAATTGCATTTTAGCTTGAATAACGATCAAGTGAAATTGAAAAAAACGAGATGGAAGAATGAATTCCCAGGGTAGCGTCAAACTCATTTACGTCTACAAGTTCCACAGCAAGTATGTGTTTGCACGTTTTATCCTATCTGGTCATCTGTTACTAATGTAACTCCCCTCTCCGTTATCCAATAAGTTATATTTACCAATCAAATAAACTATGTATGCCTAATGTTTATTTGAAGCGTAAATTATACTTACGGTGTATATTTGAATGAGTTTTTCCCCGTCGATGCTTCTGAAATTGAGTAATGACTGTAGTAACATAATTGTCGAAGAATGTTTATTAACGGCTAAAGACAGAAAAAATGGAATAAATAAACAAATATTCCTTCCAATTGAATGATAAGTATAGGATAACATCGTAAACAAAGGCTTGAAAAGATGCAAAAAGATATTTTCGAGGGTAGAAATTTTAGCATTCCATTGCAGTTATATATTAATTTTGGACTTTAAGTACTTCATGAAAGTTGAATCAAATATTCGTATTACCTTTCTCGGGTAACATAGTACTTTGAATTATTAAACTATAACCAGTATTTTTTATTTCAAGTTTGTCAAACAGAATATATTCAATGCTTGGATGATTCCTTCTCTGTGACTTTCGATGTTTTCCGTAAACCTTAGTATTCTCATTTAAATTCTTTAGAAAATGGATAGAAGAGACAAAAAGAGAAGTATCAGGCTTGATGTGCTGGACAGAATTCATCATAAAGAATGAAAGTAAAGGAAAATTTCCACTTAAATAATTTTGTTCGACCTAGGTTTCGATGTATTACATCATCATCAGTAGGATGGAACAGAGTTGCCCCACCCGACAATTGAGACACAACCATGGTTTGAATTTTTCTTAGCCGACAGAGTTCCTCTGATTGAAATCACGTTTCTAGGCGTGGATGATAAATTGTGTATATATTCACACCGAAAAATGGACGATAAGGCTATATCTCGCACAGATAATGTCACCACGCGTCAAGATCGAAGCAAGTGCGGAATCTCTGAAGTAGCATGTCAACTCCAGGTCGATGGAGTGGCTTGGGCAACTCACCGATTAACATACACTATGCTCACCAGGTGAATTTTTCATTGTATGTAGGGATATATCAATTGGTCCAATGAACCTAACCACGAACTTAAGACCGCAGGCCTCGCATTAATACGGTGAATGGGCTTTGCCTCAGGCAAATACAGAACATATTCTTATTGAGTGCGCTTCTTATTCATCCGGGCTTTTTTCGCTGAAAAGCCATGGATTTTGCGTCCAATGCTCTTGAACACGGACATTTTCAAGTATTGCTCGTTATAAGAACCAAGACGTTTTTAAGCTTAAGATTACTTAAGAATGGAATGAAAACAAACGCAAAAAACTGTTGGTTTACAAATATGGGAGTAACCCTATTGGATTAACCCACGAAATATCAGGCTAACATAATCATCTTTCTTTGCTAACAAGGTTTCACAATTACATTCACGATTACAAGCCCGTTCTTGCTCTATATTGTGTTTGTCTCAAGATCTATGGTCGAGTATTAGAGGGTGAGATAATTCCACTACAGTATTAGTGCATTAACCGAAGTTCTCTTTCACTAGATTCCTAAATGTTACAATAATATAATTTAAAATAGAATCATTCAATTCATGGATTCGTTTTTTGACGACGCCTATACAATAGTGAAATTTATTTGTGGTTATTGAATTAAATTTGAAATTTATAATCCGTTCAAGTATTTAATGTATAATGTATATGGAAAGTGGATATACTTTTTTAATGTTGATTATTTTGTAAGTTTCACGTAAGTTTGGCATTAAGATGCATTATGAGAAAGGTCCTCCAAATCAAAGTGAAGGGAATGAATGACTGGTGAAATTGTCAGATATTACCCTTTTATCTTGTATCGGCAGCCATTGTGTTTGACGGCAGGCGGTAGCTCAAAGAAACCGCCCGTAAAAACACCTGACTTTTCAGTGTTCCGAAAAATACCTCCGGAAATCCACGATGGACGTCGTACGATCTACGTGACATACGTTTCAGTAATACAATACGCTTCATTTACCATCCGCAATTAGGCATCGCAAGGCATCTTTTTCTTAATCTCTTCTGTTACTCGATTGGGTGACATCAGCATTAATCCGGCCGAAGAGGTTAAAGGGTGACGTCAGTCGACTGCGATGAGGAGGAAATAATAGGATCTCAACTTTCCCCAACGATCCTATCATTCCTGAAATTACCATCTCAACAACTGTCCAATCATTGGAAACGATCGCCGTGTGGATCTTGTTTCCCTTTAGATTTCTTAGTGACACATAATGGCCCAATCATTTCAAATTGCTCGGAATTGTTGTGCGGCATGGAGAATGGCGTAGGGATAAAAATGAAGAATTTTTCCATCAGATCACGGGAAAACGTTCTTTGCCGTCCGTCCCGCGCACGAAGAGAAACGATTGTTTCTCCAAACCACGATTTAAAGGAAACAATCCGCCTTTGGGTGTATGGGCACTGCCAGCGCTCACGAAAAGGTATCCCGTTTCCATATAAAGAAAGCGCTTCGAAGGTCATCGAAATAAAATGCTCGGAGGCAAATTGAAGTTTGAGGGAAAGAGGTGGGGGTGCGGAAAAGCGGGTGGGGGGAAGGGGAATTGGGTAGAAATGGTATTCGATCGTTCTCCACATGTCATCACCATTCCTTCGGATTGTTCACATTTCCGTAACTGGAAAGACCCTGAAAACTTCCCCGCGTAACGAGCGATCAATTTCGCAGAGAATAGTATGCACGCGTTGCGGCGACGTGTCATGGCCACGGGAACGCCGTCAACGACCCCTGAGGGATGGAATGGCCTCGGTTGTCCAGTGCAGCGCCATTTGACAGGGGTTCGTCCGTTCAAACTCATCGTATACAACCTGTGAGTCTCGATTTTCAAGGGGAGAAGTTTGTTAATACAGCATGATTCATAAGTCTTGTTATGATTACGAAAATCAGAACTTTTTTATTTTCAACATATATACATGAAACAAAGGTGAAAATGTTACTAAATGCATCAAGTTTCAAATGGAGGTCACATTGAACATTTGTAGAGATAAATAATAAAACTTGATGTATTTAGTAACACTGTCATCTTTGTCCCATGTATCTATGTTGAAAAATAAAAAAGTTATGATTTTCCATTAACATAACAAGACTTTTGAATCGCCCTGTACTTTCCGCTAAATTTTCGTTAATTATCGAAGCATTAACCTACTCGCTATTCTAATGATATTTTTATTTTCTGCTAACTTAATATTTACCTCAACTCGGCAAGGTATATTCATAAGCGGTTTATCCCAATTTAAATGCTCTATATACACCATGTAAATATCAAACATAAATATGATTGCATTTTAATAAGGTGCCTACAGTGGTAATAAAGGAGTAGGTAATATATTTTTAAATGATTTTTATTTAAAGCTTAAGAAATATGCCGAGTGCACTGGGTTCAACCCAAGAAAATGTTTAAATTACATGTAGACAAAGCAACAAGGGCAACGCGTTATTAATCAGCCAACACAAATGAAAACTGAACTGCCATTCCTCAGCGTGTGTGCAATTAAACTATTCTAAAAACCACATTCGGCTATGGCCTGTCTAATATTTTCCCGAGATTATCTCTCATTTCGTCCTAAGTTTACTGCATTTTCATGAAAGTACTTTGGAATTAATTTACTTCATATTTACTAATAAGATTGAATGGCCATTTACCCTCTATTATTCACGTTGGTTTCGGAGAAAATGCAAAATTACCACAGCGTTCCTATAACGCATTATAGCTTAAATTGTCCTTCGTTTTATGTGCTCTCTACATCGCTGGTATCCAGTAAAATTTTACAATCCAAAGTACAACCAATCATCATCTTTATCCTCTCTTCTCATGAAAACAGAAAAGTTTTAATTCTTTCTAATCTTAATTTTGTTTTACTTTTAACGCCTGAAGAATTGATTGATTTCTTTATTAAAATTTGGGACGCTGCAATAGTTTGGTAATTAACCAGTAGCCGTATTATAGAGCTTTTGCGATTAAATTTTTATAGGAAAGGTGCATTTTGAAGTATAGCCCTAAGCTTAAATGCGATATTTGTATTTGACCTAAGATCATTGTTTCCTTATTCTCTCTATAAAAAAACGTTTGTAGTTATTTTAATCTACATACACCTTTCCATCTTTTTTAATGTGGTGTTATCTATTATTTTAAATTGAGATAATTGCGAGCAGATTGATTTGTTTCATTTTTTTGATAACTACTCTCTAATATCAGCAACTGTATCCAGGATGAAATCAAACTTTCTTTTTAAAGTAAGTATCAGATGCCTAGATAGGTCTAAGGGCAATATTAATGAGTTATTTTTTTAAAACATGAAATTCCAAAAACCTCGCCATTTAAAAAAAAATGTTTTGAAATGGCGAGGTTTTTGGAATTTTATGATTAACAAGATCAGGGCGTGATACATACAGCTCAGATGAAAATGGAGCTGCACTCTTATCAAGTCGCATATTCTGCCCGAAAAGCTCGTTTCTTTGGCTTCAAATGCCAACCCTCAGCCGCAAAGCGCCTGGACCACCACACCCCAAAACCACCGAATCATGAAGTTTTCATTAAAAAGCGGATCGTACCCATGATCTTTCGAGTCACTTTGTGGATACCTTGCGTCAATTTCAAACCCACCATTTCCTTCCCACGAAAACCTTTTCAATTTCAGTTCCTTTCACCAATGAAAAGTCCTTCCTTTCCCTTCTCCTCCCACGATGGAACACACTTCGATTATGTGTTTGGTCATGGGTAACATGAGTACACAAGTTTCAGAATAGATCCCAAAAACTTGTGATAAATCCCCAACACGTAGCACTGAAGAAAAAGAAATGGCCTCCTTCGATTGGAAGAAGTTTCACTTAATATTTTAACGTTAACTGCCGCGCTATTCCACATGTTTAAATAATATTCCGTTCAAATAAAAATTACTTAGGAGCTTAAATAAACTGCGATAACTATTCAGTTCAAGCAATCGAGTGTTCAATGAAGATTATATTATATTTCTCTTAGAATTCAGCTTTGAAAACAAGCAAAACCTTACAAATATAATCTTTATTTAAAAAATTTTCAACCTGGTTGATTTGTAAATACATACAAATTACTAGAAAAACTAATGAAATTAAATATTTTACTAAAATTGACATGCCATTAATCACAATGAAAAAATATGCACCTTAGTGCCTTTAATCATAACATAATTAATTGATTACACAATTGATTATGATGGAACTAAAATATTTAAGTGGGTAATTGAGATAAGCATTATCAAAGCGTGAGTTACGCGTCACAATTTTAATTTTATCTGCCTCTCGTAAGTATCGCCTTTTTACAAAAGCTATGTATTTTTTCCTTATATGCAACTAGCTCTTTCTAATGTGTTTATTTGATATCTATTGGATGTTATTTATTTCTATCAAAGCGTGGACTAAGCAAACTATCAAAGGTGAATTTATTGAAAACAAGGGAAATTCACTGTGAAACGAATATTGAATTTCTTATTAATCCAAAGCCTCTTCATCTACCTAACTTTTTGCTGCCTAGTCATTCATCCGTTCTGATTTATAATGTGCTTTTCCACACGATTTAAACTGTACATTTAAGGAAATAGCGTTTAAACATAACGGTCAGTTTCAATTGTACATCAAAGTGTAAAAATTAGTATGGTAATTTACGTTTTAGGAATATTGGGATATTTTAAGGAATATTGCAAATAATTATACGTGGGAGTTAATGCTGTTTTTTTTATAACGTAATCCACGAGTTATGTGAATGCTTTTTTCATTAGGTAAGTACTTCGTTATCTCCCGTTCCTTTGAAATATTTCGACCCCATAGCTATTACCCTTTCATGCATCTCCCTCAACCTTTCCAGCTTATATTGTTTTATATTTTCTTTCTCTCTCTCTCATCTTTCCATTCCTCCTCCCATCACTTCATCCGAGTGCTCTGCGCTCCTTCGGAAATAAAAATCTCGGCACTCGAGTAAACCCACCAGCGCTCCTCTTCCAACATCTTCACTCGCACAATCCTTCCTCGCTTCCCTAGTTTTATATCGCAAACTCCCACCCACCCACCCAAGCCCCTCCTTGCCCCGGTCCCACCCTCTCTACGTTCCCTCACCCCTCGGCCTCGAAATAACCCCCCCCCCCCGCCCCACCCGCTCCCCCGTCCACACCCGCCACAAATTTCAAATCCTCTTTACTCCACCCCACCCTTCCATCCATACCTCACGCCGTTCTATTCCCCCCCTCCCCCTCACGACCTCCCCTTATTTCACCCACCTCCGAACGACTGCCTCCCACCCCCCTCCCCCACTCCCCTCTTCATCCCGCTCACCCCACTTTACGAGCAACAAAAGATGCCCGACTCGCCATTGGTCTACGGGTCTTCCGTCTCTCTCCCTCTCCCTCCGTTACCTCCTCCTTTCTATCTCCTACCCCATCCCTCCTACCCCTCCCCTCATTTCTCCCTCTCTTCCTCTCCCCCCAAACACACTCCCGCACTCATACGTTTCAAATTGAGAGCCGCGGCTTTTTTTTTCTTCTTCATACTTCCTCTTCAACCTTACTCTTCTTCCCACTGAAGGTATTTCCACCCTCTGCCCCACCCCGTGCACGCAGTGTATCTCGTAGTCCCTCGCCACCCCACCCAGCATTCCCCTCTCTCTTACATAGAATGCCTCCCTTCCCTGCCCTTTCCACAACCTCCCCACACCACTTAGCTGTTCCCCCACTCTCCCAGCCATTCCTCCTTCCTTCCCCTTTCCATTCCTCCCCCGCTCCTCTTATTTGTCCTTTATACAATAGTCACGGAGTGAAGTCTCGCGAGGGCAGCCATCTTGGTAATCCCTTCGAGTGATGGTGAAGCATGAGGACTTGGCGTATTTCTCCTCGCTCCAATTTATCCTTGATGCAATTTCTACTTTTGTAATCGGATGTGTGTTCTACGTAAAGTTTACTTCATAAAATTCGCGTAAGTCTGCTATGCACTGTTAGTTATGCGGTTTTTCGAGTTTCAAATTAACCGAGATTCTTTAAAACCGGAGAATAGATGCATGTGTAGTGACTGTAAATAAGTCAACTACTTCCAGGCAAACTAACATCATAATACGCCAATGGATTTACACGGGGGTTTAAAGCACCAGTTTATAAAAACATTAAGGCACCGCGGAACACTGTAAAGCATTGAAGCATCCTATTTGTCTCGATTGCTTTGTCTATAGACATGTGTTCCGTAAGTTCCGAAGTTTTGCTTATGAGAGAGGGGCGTAGTCTACTTTACCTCGAAAAATCAAGATTAATAAGAATGTAGGAGATTAAATACTTTTTTAGGAAAAGACGAGCAAAGTGAATTATGCGTTTACTTTTTGCTTATACGTTTTTTATGCGAGACTAATTTCGACGCCATACATTGTAAAGCTAGTTTTCTATATCCTAGTAATGTGAAAGCAGTAGTCTACTTGAGAAAGATGTTAGGCATTGTAGCTATATCAAAGATATTTTTTGTAACTATCCTATCTTCCATATTGATATACTAGAGTTACACCAAGCTATTCGGGAGTGCAATTTTCACTCACTGGTGGTAGATTTGAGTCTTTTGGCCCTGCATCATGCATGGTTGTATCGCACTTTCAATCTATAGGCCTTAAAACCGAGGCGAATTACAGCAATGCTCGCAAGAGCATTCACCATCGCAGCGTTTAGTTTTCCCAGTCAGTGGGTTACTGAACAACGATGGTTAATTATAAGTTAGCGTTGGTTATTTATTATGAGGATGGAGCGATGATTGTGTATCATCGAGTGCACATTTTAATGATTTTTAACTAAGTCTGCATTAAATTCTAAGAACACATTTCATGTTAGTGCATCTGTATATGCGTTGGAACGCTCTACGCAGACAGTGATGGAAACTAAACAAGAAATATATTTTATAGTACTGCGTAACTTAAATTTGCACATAAGTCACGCTTTTCCGTGGCATAAGTAGCTCATTATTACGCTGTTCTGACAACAACTTCATTATTACACCAGAATATACTTAGGTCACGCTCGGGTAATTGAAAACTATTGATTACCATAAGCATAATTCATTAATTTCACAGTTATGTGCATAGGACATGTTGCATCTGAATATAAATTGAATCATAACGAACCTGATTTATAGTCAGTTACTAAAACTAATTCTGCTAACTCCTTATATTTTTATTCATTTCTTATATTCAGACTACACTGACTATCATTAATTTTGGAATAATAATATATTATCTTATAAGAACCACCATATATTGTTACCTGATAATTATGTAACACAGAGGTTTAATTTGATTTTTTCATCTGTTGTATCTTGAACGCATGAGCCAATACCTGAATTTTTTTAAACTGGCAATATTTGTTCCGTCGATATTACTCGTAGAATTTCATTAGATTTGAATTAGATTTTGACCATGGAATTCCTAATAATGGCAATATTTTTATTCAATTCATGTGATTAGACTCAATGAACTGGACTTGATCAAATGTTATGAAGTTGACACTGGATTAACTTTATCTTCTACCACATCATAAACAGCATTTGTAATTTTGGCTTGTCAATTAAAAACAATTCCGTAACCTGTGGGAAGATTGTCTTACAATGGATTGCTCAAAGTTTCCCATCTATGGTGAGACTACCTCATAGCACAAAAACAAGTTGATAGCTTAAATTTTACTCATCTGTAGAAAAGTATGTACTCATAAAGCACTCAAAAAATCTGAAAATGAGAAATAAGCAACGCTAAATATGTAGAGCTGATTGAAAATTTTGATTTGTTGTACACACTCATTGCATTGTTTTCCCGCAGAGGACAGGGAATTTAACTCACACGAGCTATAAAGTGGCATACGATACGCGTGAGTTAAGTGGCTCACATAACACGACATGATATAGTCCTTGCTTACGCCATTGCCACGCCACTTATTAAGGGTTAAATTATGTTATGAGAGAGTCATTGGCGGTTGTTTCGAAATGTAGACGAAGCTATGTCAAGTATGTTTTTATTGAATATTGGACTTGGTAAGATACCTTGATTTGCTGTATCTGGGTAGGTGATTCAATGCAGTTATCTGCCGCGTTGAACTCATTTCATTGACAAAGAGTTTTATCCCTGTTCCAGAGGACAACTTCAGGTCGAAGTGATGCGATCTGGCCGGTTCTAAATGGGTAGTTTTTGGCGGGCTGCTGGAATTGTTGTCAGGTGATCGGTACTCTTGGTTCTTCAGGGCCCTTCCTAGATCCATATTTCCAGATAAATCATTTAATTATATTATTTATTATTTTGTGAGTTTTATGTAGTGACCATTATTAGTTTGCTTATATATTGTGTAAGAGTTGGGCCCCTTTAAAGTCAGTTACATCTGCTGGTTATTATGGACATGTCTTTTTAGATTTATGTAAGTTAAGTAGGCCATTGTAGTGACAGTTCGAAAATTTGATTTTAGGGAGGAATAGCCAGCTGCCCCTAACGCACTACGCACGGGAATTTAGGTCTAATGCTTGGCTAGGCAAGGTCAGCTGGCGATTTGTATATTGTGTTTTTACTGTTAATAAACTAAACACATTCAACGCGGTGGATCACCAGAAGCCTTTCCTGATATCATCATGAAGTACCACGTAAGCCTTCATAAGAACCTTGATTTGTTATAAACAATTATAATAATATCCCGCGTATTGTTTTGCGTATGGAAGAAAAAAATGTACATTCGTAATTAAATTATTTGGAAATGTATGTTATGTGCCGCAAGGCTACGTGTTAAAATGGCCCTGAATTGCTAAAACTCAAATCGACAATAAGCATTTTTTTCACACATATCTGTAAGTCGTAAATATTTACGTCCATAAAGAAAACTCGCTCCAACCACCTAAGGGAAATATTATTAAGTGGCTTCAATTATGTGATACTCTGACAATTCTTATAAAGAAGTTGTGACAATTACAGATGTATTAACGTTAGTAACTATTAAGATAACACTCAGATTTTCCTTGTGTTTATGATAACTCAATTCATAAGAGATGGTAGATAAACGCAGAGACTTAAGCAACATCGTCTTACCTCTTCCGTCGCTTGACATATGACGGAAAATTCCGAAGCATCGGAATATTTCCTCCACGCTGGAGGCCCGTATGATATAACTCTCTTAATGGCCACATCATCGTGCTTAGCAAACCATCGATAATACGCATCCAGACTTTGAATGCTTTAGTGATCCGTCTAGATATCCCATTCGAGAAATTACCCGCTTTAAGCGAACCTCCTGCATTTATCCTCCCGGAATGCCTCGGGAGGGAGGGAGAGAGGAGGAGAAGAGAGAGGATAGGTCGCCATTACGGGGAAAGAGGGCAGATGGCGGCGGTGGCGTCTTAAATTACTGAGAACGATCGTTTTGAACCGAATGGATGGATGGATGTTGTGTGTGTGTGTGTGATATCCGTTCGTATTAGTCGTCGTCCCTGGAAATTACAGGGCCGCGAGAGAGGAAAGACAATGAATCCGAAAGCGGTTTCTGCGTCCCGCGATTACCTTTGCGCCTAATGCGGAGCGTGTTCGGATATCGCCGCTAAGGGGGTGGGGGGAGGGGAGAGGGGGCGAAAGAATTATCCGAAGAGTTCGAAATTACATCGTCTCCCCCTTTGCCTTGCTTCCTCTTGCCCCCTTGTACATTTCCCCGTTTCAGACTCCAAAAGTCTCTTATCCCCTCTCCCTTCAGCACACAGATTGGTGAAAAGGGTTGCGTTCGAAGAGTTCTTTATTCCCCACGAGTCCTTCAAATGCAATTATATTTGTAAAAAAATGCGTGTATATATATATATGGCTGGAATGTTATGAGGTACGAAGACGGGAAAAAACGTGCCTCGGTGGATCAAAAGATATCCAAGGTTTGTAATCAACAGCTATAAAAAAAACGGAACAAGGAAAACTGAGAGTTGTAATCGACAATCGGATTTGAATTGGCATTCATGTCTCGTTGGCTGGGGAAGAAGAAAAGAAATTGGGCGTTGTTCAAACCAAGCACTGGGGTGTAATCTCGCCGATTGCTACATGAATTTAACGAATCGAGAAAGGGAAAAAAGCTAATGTTCAGCCAGCATGATTAAGTATTGATTCAGTTACTCATGGCAAACTTGAAGTTATGGTGAACGAACAAATATTTAAGAACCGGGAAGATGATTGTCCAGACTAATGTTATATTGCCACCAGACAATGTCTAACTGCAATATTAATGTAATAAATAAATAAAGTAACCTGAGATCTGGAAGGATGGTTTGGCGCCTGAAAAGTATAAATTATTAGTTTGTAGAATTCTGAAATTTTTATTCTGAAACATTTTAGATTTGGCCTCTAACTTTCCACATTTCTGTTTGTAACCGCTGTAACCAAATGCGCATGTAGATGAAAAAACTGATGCTAATTTTGAGAGGAATATGTGAAACCTAAAACATAACTAAAATAAAGTTGATATGTGAACTCGTGAAATTCGTCAGATTAACCCAACTATTGATTCATACATCTCAATTCGATATTAAGTCCTCTCGTGGATTATTAAAAACTTTTCTCGCTCTTTCGATCAATCCCTTGGATGTTTATTCCACCTTAGTATGCGTGTTTCTTCAAAATGTTTACCTTTTCTTCCTCTGCTGTCGGCGGCAGATCACTAAAAATGCATGCTTCGAAAAAGTATTCAGAATGTAAAGGCAAATCTCACCTACCATGAGTTTATTAATATTTAAAATTGAAGTTCATATGGCATACTATGTATTATTTTTGTCATATTTTAATATGAGCTTTCAGTTTTTTGGTGGCCAGATTCGAAAGTCTTCCTATAACCTCTTGAGCAACTGAGCCTCCAGTTGACAGTTTCTACCTCCATTATTAACTCCACGTGGTAATATTTCCTATATTTTCTGTTGACTCTATAGGTTTGTAAGTTAATTCTTCGACAATGAAATACTGAATGGCACCTTGTCATAGCCATTTTTGTACGACAAACACTAATATCTGCTTTTTCTGTACTTTGCAATCTTCATTATTTCAGTTGCCTATTTCATCAACGATTAGTGAAGCTGATAGCGTTGTTGTGTTATTGTTTCCTAATTTGGTTGATTATCAGGGGTGGAAAATGACAGTAATGGTTACCTTTTGGAAGGTAGCAGGGTAAGGGAGTAAGGAAAGGGTGGAAAAGAATCTGGCGCATCGTGAACGTCTGTTCGGTCCTTATAAAAGGCACCAAGGTATTTGCAGTCAGACATTCTATCCGAGGGACAGGGAACTACCTACATTGCATCAGAGTTGATATCGTGATGCCGCATGTATATGTAGACATTGTTATTGTTTTTGTGTCTTATTGAATATTATTATTTTTTGCCTGAGTTGTAATTACTTATGCCTGCTCCAAAGGAATTCTTTCCTAGAGCCAATAAATCTTTTCTTATCTTATACGTATATAGATATATACATGTATGTATATGTAACAAGATGTATGTGTGTGTGTATATATATATATATATATATATATCTCGGGATTCAAACTCAGGCCATCGGAATGGGATTCCAGTACACAAGTATACCCATGAATCCCTTATCTTCAGTCTTCTACCTCCGTTTGCACCCATCTCAAGCTGAAATACAGACACTGGCATCTCTAGCACAGTTTCATGGGGCAGTCACACATGTCAGATAGGAAGAAAACGTTCGCTCCTACTCCCAATGTATTTATTCATTCCCCACCTATTGATGATATTTAGTAAGAAGACTATCCTCTTTCACTTCTATTTATTTTAGAATTTTTAAATATTGCGATTGCGATTCCATCTGCCTTTCTTTACTTTAACACTCGAACGCCAGTAGGCCGTCATTTCGACTCTGCCTAAAACGGATTAATTGTTAATTAATCTGATCTGACTTGACACGTTTTAGGCACGCTTTTGTATGTTTCCAGTGATTTTTCTACACTTTTACCAACCATTGGAGAAAAGGCATATTAATTAAATCTCTTGAGCGTGCTAAATTGACCGTCGGAACATACTCCAACGGTGAACAAATGGCAGCTTGAACTCTGGCAGAGTACAATGTACCACACGTTGTGTTTGGCAGGCTGACTTTCCGCCTTCAAACAATCCGACCTGCACCTTTCCCACTTTTGTTGGCCCTCTTACGGTGTTCCAACTTACGACAGCGAGCCACGACGGAATCAATTAAGACGGAATGAGGAAGAGGAGAAAAAGAGGGGAGGTGGAGTGATAATTAGGCAGAGTGGCAACTTCATATTGGTTACCATAACTTGAAAATACTCCGCAACGACATGTGAATTCATTTTTTTCCACTCCAGAGTGGATTCGCCTCCCTGTAAGCTAGGTATGTGTGTGACAGTCAGTTAAATGCCTCGTGGCATTCATATTCATGTGCAAAGTTAATAGAAACGAAGATAACAACAACAACCGTAGATATCGCCAGTCGCATACCATAAACTTCATCTTACCACACCATTACCTCCTACACAGTAGAAATAATTTGGAAAGCTAAAGGTAACTGGGTTAAGATGACCAAACAATCCATTAAGATCAGGTTTAAAACAAATCATCAGGCTAATAAGATTTGCCATGAGAATTCTACATGCTGTTCCACAAAATGAATGAAACGAGAAAAGAGCACCAAAACTCTTACGAAAATCACGTGGCAAGTTCTATGATTGGGCATTAGTCCTGAAGGAAATGGCAGAGACAACCATCAAAGCGTTGGCTACAGCGTTCCGGACTCTCGGTGGGAAACTGGGGAAAATTAAATCATCAGAGTGGTTATTTTTAGTAGAGCATATTATTCATCCATTTACAGGCGGAATAGTATTGTATGGTTAGGTATAAGTTCCCGGCCTAATATGTGATATCAGAATGATTATGCAAAAAGTAAATTAATATTTAGATATTATGTATTTCACGTTTTCTTAGTTTAGTCATATAGAAGTTTAATGATTCCAAGAATTTTCTGGTAATTCAACAATTAAATTGTCTAAATTATTCCGCAATAAAGTGTCCAAATGTTTTATCTACCGTTCCGCTAATATCAGAAAGCTGTTAATTCCGTGGAATAGATGAACTTCTTCTACTCAAGCAAAATATGTAGGACGTTTCAATTGGCTACAGCACTCGGCACGAAATCGACGGCTCCCTGTTCATGTCCAGCTAAAAGTTTACTATATGGAATTTCGTACTTCTTCTATTCCAAGTCTCCTTCGCAAGAGCCTTCTATCATCGTCAAGTCTACAGTTTTCCTACATCTACATCTATATCTACGTACTACCCTGCGAGCCACCACGAGGGTGTGTGGCAGGGGGTGAAGATCACCAAACATGCACTATTGACATGCAACTAGGATATTTAATGAAGGCATGCTAGATAATAGGGTCACATGGTTAGTATCTACATAATAAGAAAGGGGTCATTGGTTGTTATTACATGCATCATGCACTACAGACTACCTATATTTCACCTACCTATCCCTTTGCTACGCTGCCTATTGTTCTCTCTTATAGTACGCGGGAAAAATGACATTTTAAATCTAACTGTACGACAATCTATCTCTCTAATCTTGTTAATATGATCAAACCTAGCATAATACGCAGGGGTTCTTAATATATATCTAACGTCATCTGTGAACAAATCGGTTTCGAATTTACTTAAAAGGTTTAACCTAAATTTTAACCTGCGTTCTGATAGTAATTCCCATCCTAGTTCTTCTATTAAACTCGTAACACTTATACAATAATCATAACGGCCTTTAACAAACCTAGCGGATCTCCTTTGCACGCGCTCTAATTCTTTTATCATACCTTCCTCGTACGGATCCCATATACTAGCGGCATATTCTAAATGAGGCCTGACAAGTGTAAAATAGCTTCTTTCTCGTTCTCTCTCATCTCATTTGCCTAGAACCCTTTTTACGAATCCTAATCTACGGTTTGCTACACTAGTTATTTCCCTGATGTGTTTCCCCATGACATGTCTTCAGTGATGGTGACGCCTAAGTATTTAATAGATTCTACGTTAGATATTTTATTTTCTTTCCTAATGTGAAACTAGGTTCCGAAATAGGATCATTTGTTAACAATGCTGTCACCAAAGCACAAAAATAAAAAGTGAGTCACATAGTCCCTTCTCTATCTCTCAGGGACTTTTTTTGTTAGGAATCCACCATTTTATACTTTGCTTTAATATTTGCAAAAATTTGAGGGTTTCCAATCTCATTACAATCTCTTTTGCGAGTCTTTATAATTGATAATCAAATGAAAAAATTTGGTTAAGTTCGCACTTGAATGTCTGAATACTTCCTCAATTTTACACTTAGCTCAAAAATGGACTTCACGAAGTATTTTATTTTTAATTAGTAATGCAATTTCTCTAAGTCATGCTTTTAATAACACCTTTTCTGACGTTACATCTTATTTAATATCTTTTATCGGCTAGTTTCGTATTTGACACCATGTGATAGCACTCCAGACATATTTGACGGTCGAACATCACAATTCGAGACAAGCTCAATTACGCTGGTACCTGATCGAGTGGGAACCTGTGCATTTATTGTGACATACTATAGGACTCCTTAGAGCACGTCCCACAACTATATACGACATACGAAATAATTCTTTCAATCACGTATCCATTGAACCGTACGGCGTATATGGCCATAGGTATGTCCTAGAAATTTTAAATTTTAATATTTTAAAACTTTGAAAACAATATTTGAGATATCCGCTGCTATTTCTGGAATTTTAGATTTGTATTATATTCCTCGCCTCACTCTAATCTTGTTTCGGAGGCTTTCTCAGCCATATGGTCCATGGCTGACGAAGCTAGGCCTGAAACATTGGCTATTTTACATAATTAAATATCAAACGAAAATAAGCTGTCGAGTCCAGTTCTGAGAACGCTTGCGGCTCAATTTGGAAATACCCAATCCTTTTTGTTGGTGGGTCAGACTTGACTATTCACTGGTTGTTTTATGATTTTTCAAAAATGCAATTTTTGTGCATAGCTGCACCCTTTCCACATTTGTCTCCCTGTTCTTCAGCAGTATTTGATTTCTTAGCTTGCTATGCTCTTAGCAGCAACCAATGCCACAGACCAAATCAATTCAGGAAAAGCATTAAGTGCTTGCTCATAAATATATTTAAATTCGAGATGGTAATATTCTTTAGCAAGTATACCAAAGAGTTTCTTGTAATGAAGTTACCCAATATTTTATTTTTTTATACCAATAATGTATTAGGCGATCCATTGCTACTCTTCTCGTCAATATTCCCTCTACCAATTTGAGAGATTTTGATATATAATTTGATTAACTCTGTTATTTAAGAGCGAACGTTTCAGACCAAAGCTTGGTGGTTGCGTGTTAGATCTCCTACGAGAAAATCAGTTAAAATATTCGTCGACATTCCTCTCTTAGAACAATTGGACGGAAAAATAATGCAAAAGATTAATCTGTGAATTTGAACTCTTTGCATTGGTATATTTGTTTGCAGAGATGTTCCAGTAAAATCCGGGTGAATGCAATTTCAATCCATCATCAAGGCTCTATTGATAAGAAAATAACAAGAGGGCATTTTAATTGAAAGATGTCCTTTATTTCATGTCATTAGGCCATTTGAAATTCATGGTAGCTCGTACTAACGATATCTGATTTGTCATCATTAACCGGGAGAAAGCGTAACTTTGGGTGTTCATAGACATAAAATAGCGTAAGAATTAATATATGAAGAAATGGGCAGTTTTAAAAATACATACCACCCACTGAGCAAAAATTATGTCCATAACTGTCAACTGATATTAATTATCTTTCTTCCTCTGCACCTCTCCAGGCATTTCCATCATCATGGTGGCAGGATGTATTACGGTTACTGAAGTTTACGTAGAAAAATGACTAAATTTGAGTCTTTTTAAGCTTTAAATGATGTATAATTACGTTCTGAACAACATAAATAGCAGTTATAAATCCAAGTATTTCATCGCTATAGCTCTTCATTCCATGTTCATACAAGTAAATCACTATACTCAATCTTAAGAGTTCATTGTTCGCACTGTTTTCCATCCTCGATCTTCCACTAGATTGTTCACCATATATTTTCCCCATTATTCATTTTTTTAGGAGTCCTCCTGCCAAGTGGTGTATGTAGCAGGTTATAACAGCATGTCAGAAGAATGTTTTAATAGCTTTATAATCGTAAGTAAGAAATAATAATAAATATAAAATATCTTTTTACTTTGTAAAAATTATTTTCTTCAAATTTCAATTATCAAGGTTAAAATGTTGCCGAAATCATTTTTATAATCTACATCTACATCTACGAAATACCGTGCAGGCCACCACTACGGTGTGTTGCACGGGGTGATTCCACACCAGACATGCAGCACTCATTCCAGTTCAAATCCGAACCGCGCACATGCCAGGCGCAGGCCAAAAGCAGTCAGGGCAAAGGTACAAAGTACAAATAAATAGCACTACAAGGTACTAAGACATGCAAGAGTATATCATGCCGGAGATTGCATGCAAAGTTAGTATCTACAATTCATGTTAAGAAACAAAGCACTACTGAAAAAACCTATTTAACCTAGTCAGTATCCTAGAACTGATATATCACAACTATTATGGTACCTTACTGTACGTGGAAAGAATGACATCTTAAATCTATCGGTTTCGCAGTCTATTTCCTTAATCTTATTCTTGTGATCGTTTTTAACATAAGAGTTTGGATCTAGCAGAATATTGTGAACGTCTGGCAAAACAATAGTCTACATCAAACTTTCGTAAAAGATTTAACCTATATATCCATCGGATACAGGTTCCCGCCCTAATTCCCTCAAAAATTTAGTAACACTACTATGTTTATTATAAAAATTTTTAACAAACCTAACAGCCCTCTGTTGTATTAGATCTATATCTGAAACTAGTCCTTCTTCGTCTGGATCCCATGTACTAGCGGCGTACTTCAAGTGGGATCTCACGGCAATGGGGAGAGAAAAATAGCATCACTCCTTTACCTTCTCGTCACACTTTCCTAGTATTCTTTTAATAAATCCTAATTTACGACTTTCCTGTCCACAAATTTCTCGTATGTGCTTCCCCCATGACTCGCAATAATAACTCGCTACTTGGGCTTCGACTATTTTGCAGAGTTATGTACACTTGAAGTGCTTATGAGTAACTGTGAGATGAAACTGATTTGGCTCCGGTACAAACCACCCCGAGTACTTCCCAATTTTTAGATTTTTTTTGCTCTAAATATGGCAGTGATAAAGAATATACGTTAAATAATCTTTAAAAAAATGAAACATTCAATTTCTTAAACAAAAACTATCTCGCTGAAGGTGATATGTGGCAGCGGACTTCCAGCGTTTCCAATAGATTCCAGCGTTGATGTGAGAGATGCAAGACCCTGGGGATTGGAAAGTCTACTTTTAATTTTCAAAGTCGACTTAAGTCATAGAATTCTGTACGATTGTGAATTCGATTTTTAAATAATTCATTGACCATTTTTGCAAAACATACTTAAGAGCCTTAAAAAAGAAGAATGAACATATTTGTAGAAGCATGAACATGGTTATAAAGGAGGGAAAAAGGCACCATTTTCAAATTTCTAGAAGGGCTATTTCTCAGGGAGGCAAACTATTATCCCAGCTAAAGATTGGAATAATTTTAAAGAAGACAGCTTAATATTATCAGCTTTGTAGTCCATCAGACTTGGTGCCTTCATAATAATATAAAGGTAATAATTAGCCTTATCCTCCGATACAACATTGATGTTGAAAACTATACAAAGTGAAAATAGCTCACACCTGCATCTAAGGTTTGGAATTCTGCTTCACCCTGTCGCACCCGCTTATTACTCGGTAAATAATGACAACCAGACCGCAGTTTTCAATAAAATACTGATTTATTTTTATTAAGTGGAGCTCGTTAAACGATTTTTTGTAATAGTGTGAAATTCACAAATTTTAGGTAGCCTGGTTAAGTTATAATTTCCTTTGGGTTATTACTAGGCATCAAATATGGGTTACTATAAGTGGCCTATCACGCCACAATGCCATCATCAGTCTACAAATGCGAAAATATAATTGCATGTACTTATACTACCTGTGTGCTTTTCCATGATTGAAACTAACAAATTAGTATTTAACTAATATCTGTTATCGCTGGATAGTAGATAATTCATATGTCACATAGCAAGGAGTGTGTGTCAGTTTCCCAAGTAAAAATTGGATGCTCTGATGAAAGATATTTGTAACGGTATCTTTTCTGGTTGTGAAAATAAATTTATCCGCTTATTTTTTACTATAACTCAAACTTTGTAGTATGAACTCTAACTAAGTTACCGGATACAAACTTAAAGTCCGCAAGGAACAGCCGTGTACTCCATTTCTAAGTGTGTCCACGTAAATAACATTTCTCCGTGAGTTCAAATTGAGTTGGTGGTCCAATCGAGACAATTGCCGGCGGAGGAGCACGTTTCAGTTGCCAGGCAATCTTTTTCCCTCTCTCTTTCTAAACCATTTAAGCGGGATGAAAAATCGAGGACTTAAGAATCCGAGAAGAGCATCTAGAACGGAAACGGCCGGACATAAATTCCTTCAACTAGCCGCCCTTTAAAAAAATAAACAGCACTGAATCGGATGGGGAAAAGATGGAGGTCGAGCGGTAAAGGAGAGAGAAAGAAGGAGAGGCAGTGAGGTAGGGAGAGAGATGGCCAATGAATGAGAGGAGGCCTTTGGAAGTGAAGTGGTTTATCCCCCAGCTATTCACTACCACGAAGTGGCCTCACTCCCTCTTCACTCCCCCTCTCTCCTCAAAAGCGGAAACGGCCATCTCACCCATTCTCATCTTCCATCGCCCTTCTCATTTCCCACTCCTCTTCTCTATCACTGCCTCTCGACAATCGCCTCTCCACTCTACTTGACCTTATCTTGAATCATATGGTAACATATCCGGCGCAAGATCGAGTATCCCAACTGGTACTAAATAGAGAGATCCTTTCAAGTATGATTTTTCTGAAGTCCTATTTTTTACATGACCGTTGAACTTCCAAGGAATCGGTGTTTTTATTCAATTCGCAGGGTCAGTTCACTATAATTCTTAGTCAAGCAGTATCATGTTGCCACAACAAGTATGAAGGTATTGTCCTAAACTAAAATTAGTAGAGTTTTCATACTATTTCTTTAATATGCCGATTCCACGGCTCTTAGAATTACTATTAACCGTAAGAAAACTAGGAGGGGTTGATTTCGAATAGAAGTGATGGCACAGCGACGGTAGCTGGTAACGTGATTGATCTACAGCAATTAGAGTCTACTGGGAGTAAGTTACAAACTACAACCACGTCTGGTTAAAGTTTGCGACCTGTTTAACTTGATAGTCACCATCCTGATTCTTATCACATGTTCCTGAAAAACTAAAACATTTGCGACCCTCCTCGAGCTTGTGCTGGAGTATCATCATCTTTTAACTATATTTCGGGGCTCGTGATATCAGAATTATTCTTGTTATTTTCTCATGAATTCCATCTTGGGGGCTCGGCTTGGTGTTGTCGCTAGCTTACTGGCTTCCCAAAGAGAGGGTAGAGTGTTTTTTTCTCATCGATGGCGGATAAGTTTAATGGTAAACGCGATTCCTACTCGCGTTTTCGATGAAAATCACTTCAAATTAAGTACTTCTTCCGTTGGATTTAACTTTAAACCGATGCCCATCTCCTAGGAGCCTTTCACTGAGGGCATACTTTTACTGGTGACAGCTTAATCCTCCTCGGACCCCGCGTGTCCTATAGGATACACTAAACATCCATAAACAGCCAATAAGATTCTCATTCAGACCCTCTATGTGCTTCAAGCTACAAGGCTGACATTGTATGTTGAGCGTCCGCTAGATATCAGGCAGTGCTGGGAACTGGCTTTGAGCCAGCTAGTGGCGTCTTTTACGTCCTGCTGTTCATTGGCAAAGATGTGCAAAGGGTACAAAGTTCTTGTACCCTTGGGTCCGAGGAGGTTATGTCCAGAGTTCCTTTCTTCCTCAAATTTTTCTTCCCTATCCAAGTTTTCCAAGGCGAAAATCATCTCCACTGTTGGTCGCAACCTCAAAATAGCCAATCGATCGATGATTTGCTGCACTAATCTTGACTTCATTACCTTATAAAATTTTCTAACCATATAGTTTTATCTCTACCGATAGAAAATTGCCATGAAAATGGCTGTATAAAGCTCTTCAATAAAAAATGAAAATATTTGCGACTGCTATTGTTTTTCATTTTTTTTACGAGACTCATACTTGGAGATCCAAGTCAGGTTTTCAATATTGCTATTAACTACTGGGCATCCATACTGATCTCCCTTTTTGTGGGGCGGAACCATAATTTATAGACTAATCTACCAGTAGTATATAATTTGATTTCCTTCTCTTAGCAGGGATTTGGATGTCCCACTCCTTCGCAGGACTTAATCAATAACAATGAGAATATCAGTGAAGTTGCTATCTCATTAATTTTGAATAAAATTTTTATCACTCTAAGTGGATTCTTTTAATTTGTTTCTCATGTAATACTCTGGAAAAGTATTTTGTGTAACTTCAGAAGCCCAAAGGAGGGGGAAAATATTCTTAAGATCGGATGCGCGGCGTAGGTGATTCTCAACCGTTAGGGTAAAAATAATTGTCCATCGTCTTTACCTAACTGAAACGTTCTAATATCATTATTTGAAGTAGATAAGACTGCCAAAAAGTTTAGATACATTTATTGTATCTTTTATCATCTATCGTTCTTCAAAAAGTTTATAATGTGATAAGATTTCTCTTATTTCAAAGATTTTTCAATTTCATCATCTTAAAATGATCCCTAGAACGTTAACATAATTTTAGATAATTTATCTCCTTTCTGTGGGAAGACTAAATACATTTTTGCTTTAACCCAGTTTTATAATACATAAATATTTATTCTGCTATTTTGAGAAGTATTCCTACACTTGGATGCATTGCAAGTTTCCTCACAGTCTCCGACGTTTCTCATTGTTGTACCTGGATTGAATACATGGGGGTGAACCGCCTATACGTTCAAGTACAGTCAGCATTATCAAAATTTTCTTAGCCGTCAAAGCACGTTCCACGAAAGTACCCCTACAACCGATGTCTGGCGGTTTCATAATGAACCTAGTCAATCGCTCTTATGATTCGAAAAACATTGTTCTTTTTCTTAAACCTCCCTCGGTCGATTGCAAATGCATTTCCGATAACCACATTCAGGCCTTATTTGGCGAAACTTCCTTCCCATAACTCCTCTCTCATCTTTTCCTCGTCTCGTATTCCGTGCCAACCACTTGCCCGCCAGCCTCGAGGCTCCATTTCCACTTTCAGCCACTCATCTTCTCTTCTCGTCTTCTTCGGTCCATCCGCGTATCCGTCGTGTCTCCCTTTCGTCCCTCTCTCTCTTCCTCGTCTCACTCGACCCAAGTCTTTCGACTTCTTCGCGTTTCTCTCCCTGCCCTTCCTCCCCATCCCCCGATCTCAAACCCTCCCCCCCCCTAGATGCCTCCCAGTCTCGCTTTCATACCATTGTTTCATCTTCCGCAAGGAGGAGCGCATAGGAGGAGGACGACCTCTCCCTCCTGCACTTCTTCCATTATTCAGACGTGGTCGTACTTCACTTTTCCCAGCCCCTCGCCCCGCGTCCAAACACTCTCGTCCTCTTCCTTCCTTCCCGCTCCTCTTCCTTCTCCTCTCTCGGCGCAGCACGGACCTGCTCCGCCTCCACCCCTTCATATCCACTCTCGAGATATTTACTCCCTCCTCCACCCGGCTCTTCCATTCCACTTATTTCTCGGCCCCTCGAAATGCTTCATTCTTCTCCCACAACCACCAAGCCATCCCCCACCCGCCCACCCTCCCTTCGTCCCCACCCGCCCTTATTCTTACGCCGCACCCGCTTCCTCCCTCCTCTGGGCTCCTCCCACAACGGAGCCACCCTCTCTGTGTTTCCTCCCACCTATTCCCTCCCCCCCTCTTTCCACCCCACGCCCATTCGAAACACCAATTCTTTTGCGTTTATTTCCCTCCCCTCTCTAGTGCCCTCACCTCCTCCCTGCTCCATACACAACTTTCTCCCCTCCCCCCTCATCCCACGATCCCCTTCCTTTTACTCCCTCTAAATTGCGTTGCGAGGGCCGTTAAAAAAGAAGGCGTCTTATCAAGATCAAATAGATTTTTACGATCAAATTATTTTTTTGTTTAATTCTTCCGGATGTCGAAATTAAAAACGGTTCCTTCCGGAGTTTTGACGCAGTGGGAACTAAAGTGACCCGCTTAGATTGGAGCATTGTAGTGGCCCTAGTTTTTCACATACTTGTCTGTCACCGCTTTTATAATTTCTGGTACAATAATTCTCGCAGATTAATTGATTGATTTTTATTGGCTATCCCAGTTGGCAATCCTTCACGTCAACTAACCAAAAGAGTAAAATAATTTGCCAGCACTTAAAGTTATCAGTGCATCAACGTAAAGACTACATCATCGAACGGTAAGAATCACGTAAACAATTTGACATAAGAAGTTCTGCCTATATTAATCCATAAAGAGTAATCAAATGTTTGCATAATAAAATAGCTTAGCCCGCTCTTGCCACTCAAGGGTTCAGTTTTTCTCATGGTAGAATATTACTAGTGTATCTTTGATTACATTTTGACGCATAAAATGTAAATTCTTGAGTGAAATGCTACTGTTGGGTGAACACCTTGAGTGATATTCTAGTATTGGGTGAATATTCACCCTAACTCTGTTATATTTTGTACAGTTTGGTATTTCTGTCAACTGTTTGTGATATGCTCCAAGGTAGGACTGAAAATGGAGGACATTCACGATGGAATAACCCTGGAAAAATACAGAAAGACCTTAATGTTAGAATTTTATTTGTATATTAACTGGCTGGGCAGATAAGTTTTAAACAGAATTAATATTTCATCAAGAAATGATTCTTGGAATGAGATTTTGAACCTTAAGTCACGTTCACCTTAACTCTTTAACCTTTAAATATTGGCATGAATGCCAATCGGACTGTAGTCACGTGAGACTTGCAGACACACACAAACAGTGTCTATTTCGTTTGTGTACATTTCTCGGGCTCGCCACCGGGTAAGATCTTCACAGTGTCTATTTCCTCTGTACCAATGGTGGCTTAATGGGTTAGTGTTAGAGCCAAAAATATATTCTTTAAGCTTAGGGATTCATATTCATCTCATTTCAGGTATTAACTCCAGGTATTGGAGACATTCCCGTCCTGCATGATAAATCCAAGCCCAAGATTTATATAATTTATTTTCAAATTAAAAAATGCATTTTCTTTCTCTGCTGCTTAACTAAACTTCGGCGAATACTCATAACTGTTGCATTATGAGCTCCTCTTTGGAGAAAAAATCTTCAAAAGAGTGGATTTTAAAGGTACTGACTGATTATATTGATATAGTAACTCACTTCGTGTTTTAGGTCAATAGACTTTCCAAGCAACATTTAAATAAAAAAGTGGAACAATTATTTACATTAGCATATCGACATTGTTTCCGTAACACTACAACTATTTTATAGGTTAAACTCACATAGTGACTTTGATATCATATCATTTTCTTTAATTTTTTTTACCCTTTCACCGACTCTTGCGGAAAGATCTGGTAAAAGGTTGACTGTATTCCTTATTGAATTACAGGTATTCCGGTTATCCCTCCCGTCCAGAAACCTTTTGTTGGTCTATCACACATTCATCTTCGCTGCGTTTGCTGAGCTTTCACTGGTTGCTGGTGAGTACCCTAAGAGATTTGCTTTCGTTTAATCTACCCAGAGTCCGATATTATGTGATTTATTAAATTTTATTTCTGAACCTAAACTTACATATACGTATAAGGTTTGATTTTTTGTTTTAAATTG
This sequence comes from Ceriagrion tenellum, assembly GCA_963169105.1. Lineage (NCBI taxonomy): Eukaryota > Metazoa > Arthropoda > Insecta > Odonata > Coenagrionidae > Ceriagrion > Ceriagrion tenellum. The sequence goes on along the minus strand of OY720633.1, from coordinate 32,399,468 downwards.
TACAAATGTAAAATTAAATGTAATTGTAGTTCATGACAAAAAGTTGACTGAATATAGCTTTTCAAGTTCTGTATAAAGTATTGGGTTAAAAATATAATACAGATAGCATAATGAGGACATTACTTTCCTGGACTTATTCATAGAACGATTTATAAAACGCGGAAAATTGTCGCCATTCCTCGATATATTTTTATTGTATTTGTGCTTCATATTTAATATGTAGAGCAAAATTAGTAACACTAGGTGAGTATAAAATAAGCTGTCCATAGCACATCTTTCCTCTAAGCTTGCAGTTATTTTAGGCAATTAATATTACATTTGCTATGTCTTTTTTCTCGTATTTTACACAGTATATTTTCGAATTGTATTTCGCATCTTTCTAATTTAAGGTACACAAACTCGTTCTTTCCGCAAAAAATATGCTACCACAATAAAAATTGAACTCCACTAAATACACTCCTATAATACATGTCAACATTTCATCTCCTGAAAACTTACATCTTCACACGGCTGGTCCACACCTTCACCGGCTTTCCATTCTTGGGAATCCTCTCTTTATAAGACACGCTGTAATGGTATCTCAACTGAATTTGCGATAACCTGAATACAGCTTGGAACTTCATCTTCTTCTATATCTGAAGTCTCTTTCACTCTTTCCCTAGCAAGTGTATTGTTTTTATAACTTGAGGTTTAATAATGGTATTGTTTTCTAGGAGGACCTTTCTTACCAGTATGCACATATCTAGGTCATCTATGACTTCTTTTCTCAGAGTTCAATTCAACAGTTTCATTTGTTTTACGAGATATTGTTGTCTTGTGCTGAGTTTCTGTTTCCTGTTCGCAATTCTCAACTCTCTTAGGAACTTCTGTCCAACTTGGTTCAAACTCAATTGTGTCCAATTTAGAATCTGGTTCCAATTCTCATATCCTACTCTTTCCATTTATTGTTTCTGGAGAAGTAATATATTCTCCCAGAGACAAAAATCTGTTTATGAACTTAGCATCTCGTGATATCAAAACCTTTCTATATCTTAGAATCCATATGCGATATGTTTTCGCCTATTCTGCATTTCCAACAAAAATTCCTCGTATTCCTGTATTCCACGTTCGTGAAATTTACTTTTATTTGGAAACTTATTCAAAAGAATAGCCTGTTACCCAAATATCTTAAGATGCTTTAAATTAGGGATTCTCCAAGTCTACTTCTCATATGGGGTGAGGCCATCTAAACTTCTGGAAGGAGATCTATTTCTCAAATAAATAGCTGTTGATACTGAGTCTGCCCAAAAACTTGGAGATAAACTCGGTTGAATCATCATAAATCTAGCCATCTCAACCAGTGTTCTGTTTTTATGTTCTACAATACCGTTTTGTTGTGGTATGTAGGGTGCTGTCAAGCGCCTAATTCCTTCACACTTCAGATAGGCATCAAATTCGTCACTAACAAACTCTTGACCGTTGTCTGACTGAATGCTTTTAATTTTAGCACTCAATTGTTTCTTCAACAAAGCTTTAACCTCTTTGAACGCGACAAGGGCTTCACTTTTCCTTTTCAGAAATCGAACTTCAGTCCACCTACTGTGATCATCAGTGAAAATAATGAAATATCGTGCACCACCGTTAGATTTGTTTCATTTAGGGCCACAAATGTCTGTATGAATCACTTCAAGCGCGGGCAATTAACGTTTCATTCTGTCGCTAAAAGGAGTTCTCGTTAATTTTCCTTGGAAACTCTCAGAAGTAAGGCAAGTTGTGTTATTTCCAACGTTTACGCCTTTAACTCTACGTCTTTTCACCATTTATAGTAGATATCGAGAGATTAAATGTCCTAATCGATTGTGCCAAAGTTCCAAAATCGAGTTCCAGTCAATCACCGGGTTAGCATGATTTAAATCACGACGGATCATATATAAATCACCTACTCTACGGGCTACCATTTTAATTTCATTACCATCTCGCACTATTGCATATTTCCGTTTGAAAATAACAGTGTGGCTTTCATCGGCTATTCTCACAATAGACTAGATACTTGTTTTGAGATCAAGCAAGCAAAAAAGTGTTCCTTAATTCAAAAATTTTAACCTGCTTTCCACATTTATTAGATAACTGATCCGTTCTCTTTCCCTTCACAGCAGCAAGTCTTATTTGCCAAACTAACTTTCTCAGCAGATGACTCGAGGAGCACACTAAAGTCATATGAATCATTACAAAACTGTGAAGTTCAACCACTATCTAGGCACCAATCATCACTAGTAATGTTTCTGCATACTCTAGTAGTGTCTTTGGCAAGTTTTTCTGCATAGTAGGATTCAGAAGACTCTCCTGCCTTAGATTTGTTTTTCTTCATATGCGCATCTACAGTCCACAGCCTTATGACCAATCTCCCTAAATTTATGGCATCGGAACTGGAACTTCCTCTGCATCGCTGACAGCAGTAGTCCTCTTCGTTCGTTTCTTCAAGGTTTGCACGTTCAGGACACCAACCGTCGCTCCATCCGTAAGGTTCTGCATTCGTGACCCATATTCCTCGATGATCTTCACCTTCATGATCTCAGGATCGGGAAACTCGTCTCGGGATTTAATTGCATACCTGAAATTTTCATATAAACCCAGCAGACTGTACAGCAACATAGTGGCAAGCAAATCTGCATTTATTTCAACAGGTATCAATGCGAGTTTGTCAACAGTATCAAAAACATTAATAGATGCTCTCTAACATCATCTTCCTCTCGCATTTTTCGTAACATGAGTTGCTTGAGTAGCATCGCCTTTCTAGCAGGTCCCTGAAAGGCATAAATAGTTTCGAGTTTTAACCTAACTCCTCTCAAAGTCTCATAGCCTTTCACTTGTTTGAGTTCTGAAGGATCTATGCTAAACATTAGTTCTAACCTTGCTTTCCGGTGTATAATCTTCCATGCCTCGAGCGCTTCCAACGATTTTGCGTCTGCCTCGTTGACTTCTGGTCTCGGTTTCTCTCCCGTTACGTACTGCCAACCATCGTTCTTGATTGGAAGAGCTTTAGCTTGCATTCGCCAGGTGTCGTAAATGTCCTTCATCAATTGCTGCAGTCTGAGATGATTTCTAGGATACATCGCGGACATAGTCTTGGAAAATAAAAAAAAACAGATCAGAGCAAATTGACAATACTCAAATATCAATTATCATTACGCTGACTTCTGCTACTCTGGTCTGCTCTGATTCTGCTCTGATTCTGCCATGGGCCCATAACCTTTGTAGATGATTTGCGCAGGGAAATCAAGAGCGGATGCACACAATGAATAAAGTATATTGAGATGCATATAGATGCAACATTTTGGCAGGCGAGGTGGGAAGCGAGTGACACGTGAGTCTTGTTACAGTAGGAAAAGACTGCGTACACAACGCCACGCAGTGGAAGTTCACGGAGCTATGTAGAGCAGAGGCACCCATGATGAATACTGTAAAGCTGTGACCCTACAATATTTTTCATTAAATTAAAAGAAATAACTTTTGAAGATACCTTATATTTCATGTTTATTTTAAATGAAAATAAACCTCTTGGTAATATTTACTGCAACAATACCTAGGGAATAGCTAGATTGTATGCCCAAGGAGGGTAAATTATCTTACAAAGTGGTCCATCGTTCGTCCTTCCCATGCATGGCCACAATTCCCATGTGTTTTGTTTCATACTTCTAATAGCTTTAAATTCAAACTTAGGTTCGTCATTACCCATTTCAATTTCACCCTGTTAGTGTAGCCTTCTTGCGTAACTTCTGATTTGGTAAAGTCTTTGTTTTTCTGGAAGGTATTACTACCAGATTGTTTGCTATATATATATGTCCTTGATAATACACTGTTTCTTAGGGTGGTCCATATGGCTGATATAGGACGCATAGTATCATTTAATATAGGCGCAAACGATATAACACACGAAGCAGAGGTAATACTCCATCACCTCCTCACTTTCCTTTCATTAATATTTAATAATTCCAAGAAATTAAATGTTAATTTGGGCTTTTGTTGGTTTTGCCAGTTAACCCAAGAGTGAAAATTAAGTATTTTATTTATAATTCGTACGAGTTAGTTCGTTTGTAGTTTAATTTCTTCGTCTTTACTCGGGCGATAACTTCTCTACCTTTAATTAAAAATCTGAAGGTGATATTTCTTATGGTCGGAAGCCTTTGATTAATATCGCGCGGGAAGTAATTAAATATCAAGTGCACAAATATACGTTTTTTAATGAGATTGTAGGTGATCTTTGATTTGTATATACCATATAATTTATTTTTTAATTCAGGGGCAGCAAATAAAATCTTTATTTTTTTCTGATCCTTCCCCACATTTGATTGCCCTTAAATTTATAATTAGCTCCCAGCAATTAAAATCTTTTTGTCTGGGCGTCAACGATATGAAACACCAGCTAATCCCTGAGCAATACTTAAAAATTTTGAATGGATTCGAATGAGGCCATCGGAAGTTCTACAATTTCATCTTTATTGGCCCCTTCCGAAATTTCTCCGCCCTCTCTTTCCTTTTCACTCCCGTGCCCGCACGGCAGCCAATTTCCTGTCCTCTCTGCACCCAATCGTCGTCCCACGCCCATCGGAGAATCGCAGAGTCCCACCCAACAATACACCACGTCCCCAATCAATCGCTACGCGCTCTGACCGGCCAACCCTGCGTTCCCCAGCGTCATCTTCGGGCGTCGCCAGAACTCTTCGACCTTAGGCAGACGACCCATGGGAAACACCGGAAAAGAGCCCATCGGGCTCCGCATGACTTCCTTTCCCCAATCGGGTTTCGTTCTGGGGTAGGTTGTGGGGGAGACCGACGTATATGTAAGAGTCAACCCTCTTGAGTCGGGTCTGTTCTTCTGCACCATCGTATTTGTGAGTGTGTGAGAGTGGTCGGTGAATGTCGAGCCGTGGAAGTGCGTAGGATGCAGGAGAACGGACGAGGGTGGGCCGCGTGAAAGGCGAGCTGATGCTTCGGCTCTGCGACCATCTCTGCCCGGCATGAATTATTCCTCACGGTCGGGGACGTACGGCACTCAGTTTGGGTGGGTGGTGCACGCAGTAAGGGCCGAGGAGGAGGGAGTGAGGAGCCGATTGGACGGGAGAAGGGGTGGGGAGACCAATTTGATGTGGGTGCCGCGTGTTTATGCACCCCCGCCCCTTATCTCAGGTGGAGGGGAGAGAGGTTTGGGTGAAGCAGGGAATGAGAGAGGGAGTGGAAGGGGGGAACATGATTCACGGTGCATTCGTCGAATGCAACGCTGCAAAAGCGGGTGATGCACCTCAAATTAATGAGATTGCGCCTGGCGGATGGATATCGCGGTAAAATTGAGTAGCTCGACGTGCAGCGAGATGAAATTGCGCGTTTCAAATCACGCATTTAGTCCATTTGATGAGCGTCCAATCCGTTAATGAGAGGTGATTAAAACCGCCATCATTTCAACATCTGATTTTCCAAGCGTAACACAAAAGTGCATCTTAATTTGTGGCGCATTTACCTTGGTTTTATCGGCGCTAATGACTCTCAGATTTTGTGATGAATTGTAGAACGCGTAATGCTTTTATTTCCCAGTGGTTTGTTTCACGAATATCTGGGAAATTAATTTTAAATATTTTTCAGCCATGCCATACTCAATATATCGCCTCTCGCACCTGCTTCATTTCGAGGTTTGTTTATAAGACCATTCAGCTCAATTCTATGTGGTTCTTGTGTTCTCGAGAGCCTCATTCGTTTCCCTTGTTCTTTTTAAAATATTCTCATTTCATTTAACAAACAAACGACACGCAGCACACATGTAACCCGCACCACAAAATACTCTGCCATCCATGGCAACTTATAGCATGTTACCATGTCGTGAACTATTCTCGTATGATAAAATCAATTTTCCATTTTTTTCAAAGCTTTTGTAGCTTAATTAGAAACATTTCTGTGCAAAAACCAAAAGTCATCACGGAATAATTTTGGGCTGTATGTCGGCTGAATTGGAAGTTCTCTGGAAGCATTTTTATTACGTTTTAGAGGGCGAATGGAGGTTGATGCGTCTATGGGGGGTATTAGCTGGAATAATTAATATCCATCCAAAAGGCTTGAGTTCGTATCCTGACGATAGCAGGGATAACTATCCAACTCTTAATTATGATTCTGCATCATAGTCAGAGCGATTCCAGAGCAGTGCTTCGTCTTGCAGAAGGGAATGAAAACTTACTCCCTCGGCGTTTTTCGATAATAGTAGTCCAAAGCCAACGCCTCTTCCTTTGTTTCCCCAGTGTCCTGACAAAAACCAAAATAGGTAGCCATTACGTAAAACTTTGTAGGGGTAATGTGGATTGAGCACGTGCCTTTAGCACCGAATCACTTGTCACCGAATCACCGGGCAGTTCGCTTGCATTAAAAAATGAGCTAAACACTGAAAATATCTTTTATATGTGCCGAAACTTAGCGCTTTACAATGGTTTGGCTTGCATTGCCATGTCATATTTATTTAAAAACGATCCAACTGGAGGATATTCTTCCGACTCATTGAATACTGGCAAAACGTAGAAATGGTGATTTCAGTTTAACTGATTCCTGCTCTATGTAATTTTTGACAAATGTTTTCTATGAGAATATTTCAGCTCAAGACAAATGAAATCAACTAGTGCGATAAGTAGGTATTTGTACTATAATTTGAAGGTATAACACAAACTGTCTCTTTGCCTTCAGCAAAATAGTGTGGCCATATCCGGAAAATAACTATAAAAACACTAGTTGTTGATGTGAGACCTGATTTTTCGATTATCAGACCTTCCGTCGTTTTATTGTTTTCGTTCTCTCGCTTGTATTCAAATCTTGGTGTTTTACCCAAAAATTAATCGCTCGAAATGTTTGCACTGCATGATACTTCAATGCCATTAAATGTAGTTTTATTTTAGTTTTCAGGTAAAACTAAAACTACAGTTTTAGTTTTACCTGAAAACTGTAGTTTTATTCCTTAATGCAACATTTTTTTCAAATTATTACATATTTAAAATTAAAATAAATACTTGATGACAAAAATAGATATGATAAATTTCACAGTCCGTCTCATGACTGTCCAAAAAAGATGGCATCAGTAGATACGCATCATTTTCCTCTCCACGGATGATTTCATGTGAGGTAAAATAACTCGGAATCTTTCTGTATTCCTCGTGCATCAAGGTGTTTATTCAAATCAACGATTTGCTCAAATAGTACTTATTTCCTGAAAATTAGCATTTGAACAAATTTTGGCAACTCTCTGATAACGATTCGGACTCCTTCACAGCCGGATGCTTAAATCTGGTTCATATAGATGACAACTACTGTTTACTGGCCTCGCTATATTCCATAATCTCTCAAAAGGCAAAGGCCCCTGAAACTGGTCAAAAAATATGGTAACTAGTGGCGTTTTGCAAGCGCCTCTAGTTACCAAACCAGAGTCATTCATAGAAGGTAAAATAAATGGATTCCCGAGGTACATTCTATTTTACCTACAGGTTTAATTTCTATCTGGCAAATATCAACAGCTAAAGTAAGGCTAAAATAATATTTCCATTCAATGTTTTACTAATAATTAAAGGAGTTTAGCTAAGAAAATCCAAAATACTGCATAACAGATCTCAAAAAACGAAAAAGGACATTACAATGGAGAAATAAAAAGTTTTTGTTGTTCCCTAAAATCAAATAAATCAATCATTTACGCATGGATGAATAAGAATATTAAGTAGTTGTATGAATTGTATTACTATTAGTCATAGTAATATCATTTGTTGCAATTTTAAAGGGAGCAGACATTCATAGCTATGATTTTGTTTGCAGACAAAACGATGTAAATTGATCGTTAAGCTAAAACATTGTTCCACAGTCATTCATACAACTTTTTTCAAGATTTGACGAGACAATATTGGATAATATGTATGATCCTATTTTGTCATGAAAATTGGCTAAATTCTGAAATCAAAGACAAGAAATTAATTTAACTGAGCAAAAGTGATTTTACTATAGGAAACTTCCTGGTTTCTCAATATTTTCAAATATTTTATTCATTCCTCCAACTCGGCGTTAGATCGATGCGGTTGACTAGTAGTCTTAAGTACTTTTCATCCTTCGGTTTGAAAAATGCTTCAATCGTCCAGGTAGCCGCAAGAATAAGAGAAAATAATGAATATCTATAGAATGCAGGCAAGGTGACTGGGTCGATACCGGATGATAGAGGTCCCGTGGACGAGGGTCCCGGTGCGGGCTACTGCTCGTTGCGATCAGTCGCCGCAGGCAATCGGCGCCTCCACGACACCTGAGTGTGGCCTGCAACAGCGAAATCCAATTTTAAATGCTCTCAAGGTGATCTCACGATTTTTATTTTCACTATTCCACAATTTTGAGCAGAAAATCGCGAAATATTTAAGCGAGACTATCGGAATTTCAGGAATATACACATTAATGAGATGATAATTTCGCCATAAAATACTTTTGACATGAACAGATTCGTTCCCGAGATGCCAGTGAGATTTTTAGCCAGTTACATTACAAACCTATCTAAGGTTATATCGAATTTCAGCTGGTATTTATTAGAACTGTATTAACACTATCTATTGCTACCTATTTGGCACCTGTCTCCGCTGAATTTCGCCTTGCACTAAGAGGACGTAATGATATACCTAGCAGAATAGCACATCTGAAAGTCAATTAGAAGATTTGGGTCCGAATACAGATTTTATTCAATGTTTGTTGCATAAAAAATCAAATTTTAAAATGAGGATAATATGGTAAATATAACTTTTTGTAAGGAAAAAATGACGACTCCCGGCCTTTTCCATTCGAATATTTGTTTCATGATTTGAAGTGGTTGGTGTGAGGTCACATAACCTTTGTAAGGAAATTAATTTTTAAAGCTTGCAAAGTTATCCCGGGAGTCTTAGCAAATTCCTGGAATATAGAGGAGAAATTTTCTACGATGAAAACTTAAAATACTCAAAATTAGTATATGTTTTTAACAGACAGGTATTGAAATCCAAAATTTTCAGACTTCTCAGAAATTATATTTTGGAATAAAAAGTGAGCCACCACATCACATTCACCACACTTGTAGGGCCCTGCTTGGCTTACAGTTATTTTAACATATATAATGAAAGTCACTTATTAATTCGCGATGAGCTACAAGATTTAAATTCGAGATTAAAGAACGAGAGTTAAATTCAAACGCATTATTAATGTAATATTACTTTGGGAAGTAACTATCGAATTATCTCGTCGATATTGATAATATAGTTTCCAGAATTCGAAAAAAAAATCCGTAATTTTCTCTGTTCCAACATGAGTTTTCTTTTAGCAGCTGAAAAATTCTGTGGAGCGTAGATATCGGCGAAAATTATCACTTCTTTGGAAGTCTTCCTTCGGAGTTGGACTGCAAAGTTCACAAAGGCACTCCACAAAGAACGTCAATTGACCGTTCAATAGTGATTCTAAGGATTTAATGGGATGAGTACGATCTGTTTGTTTTCTCCTCTTACCCCATCATTCCTCGGCCATTTGGCTCTTTCTCAAGACTTTCTGCGATAGGTTTGGACGAGGTGCATCCTTTTTATATCCCTCAAATGTCAACCAATTGCCACTCACGAGTCGTCCTGTCAGCTCCTCGTTTTTCGTTGGGGATGGGGTAAAACGCCGTAAATGCACCTCCACGAATCGCAAAGAAGAACACGAAAAAAACGCAGCCAAATGGAAAGGACGGCGTTTTCCAATTTTTTTCTCCAACGAGGAAATGCATCGTCGTCCATATTAGCTTAGAAGGGAGATGGGATGGGTTTTTGAAGTGAAGCCTCAAGTAATTGAGCGTAATGACAACCAACTGCACCGGACATAACAATATCCTTAGAAGTCTCAGCGCATTACGCGGGAACTCGTGCAGCGCTGGGCGCATAAATCGGTCTGTTCCCCTTGGGCAGACTCTCTTCAATTGGGGAGAATATGGTTTCTCCAAACTTGTTCGCCCAAAGAGTTTAAAAATCTCTCTTCTTGGAACGCTATTTAATTAATGACTTTTGGTGTAGTACCGTTAGGAGTATACTGCATTTTTACTGACTTCCTCGACCACTAAAGTCTAATAACTATAAGAGAAGTAATAAAATGTAGAAGAGAATCATCTGTTTCCCGTAGTTGTGAGACAGAGATCAATATTATACAGATACAGGAATCACTGTTGATAGATATCAGAGATTTCACTGAGAAAATTGACAGAAATGTCTAAAAAATAGAATAAAATGGGGCGAGCTTATGAAATATTGCATTTTATAATGTGATAACTGTCCCTATCGATTATTAAATATGAATAAAACAGCTCTAAAGTACAATAAGGATGCTTTCCTTGTTTCTTTACATTTATATTATATAAGGCATCTAGCGAAGCGAGATAATATAAAAGTTGGTTCGTATTCTGTAGAGCATTACAGAAGACTGCAAGTGACGAACTTCAAAGTAATGCATGAATCGGACTGAACTAGTAACTCTGAAGAATGCGGGTGGAAATTTCGGGATACTGACGGGGTAATTTCTGTAATCGCCAGTGTCAACTCTGGCATATGAAAAGCAAGTGTGGAGTGAGCATGATTTAGGTATTGCTTTAGAAAAAAAGAACTCATTGCAGAATTAACGTTCCGGATAACCAATCTTTGTTAAGTCAGATAACAATTGCAGATTATTTGCATTGAAAGCTTTACAAAAGTAATGACCGAGACATAAAGAAACTATAATTTACATAAAAAAGCAATCGACAATGAAAAGTTTTGCTGGAATATCATTGCAAGGGGAGGCATAAGCTCTGAGTAAAGTGAATGAATTGATTACCACTATCCTCCGTTAACCCGAGGATTGCTTACTGTAGCTCTTTACTCCATTTTATTAATATTTTTAGTTAAACGTTCTCAATATTTTTTCCCTTCTATTTAACAGTACGTTTATCAAACATCCTTTCTTCTAACCTCTTCTTGGGATTTTTATCAGTGGTTCTCTCGAACCAATTCATCTTCAGCATGCATTAGTAGACGCGCTTCCACAGCTCCCGATATCCTAACATCTGCTGCGGTTATGATTCAAACTTCACGGTTATATATAAATAATTATTTATTCCAAGGAGGCGCACATATGTTTTCACTTTTATCAATATTTTTCATACATTTAAAAAAAGAATTTCTTCATTATAATTTTTAAAGCATCTCAGAGAGCATTAGAAACAATTCATAGCGAGGAGGTCTGGAAAACGTAGATATTCGTAGTACCTGTCTCATAAAGGGAAGGAAGTTACCGAAAAAAGTTTTTGTAGGAAAAAAACTGGAGCGACTATAGGTGAATTAAACCAGTAATTCAAGGTTATGGGGCACCAAAATTCTTTTTGTCAGGAAGATTTCAAGGTAAGCAGGGTTGCGAAGGAATTTTGGGTATTTCATTTAGAATTGAGAAGGTTAGGTAGTAAGCTCAACTAGAACTAGTGACGATGGGTAGAGAAAGAAATAGCCAAGCGAATGAATTGATAAACGACTGTGTATGAATGGCTAGTAGAAACCAAAACTCGCCGAAATAAAAATAAATGCCAGCATGCAGAATTATTTCGTGCATGCGCTAAGTTGAAACCTAGAACCACCTTCTAGTCAGCTCATGACAGTATTTGTAAGCAGTTCTATTTATGATTATGTTAGAAATTAAATGAAATATATATGACATATTAAAAACATATAAATTGGTCAATGAACAAAAGAGGGTGATTAGAAAATATTAACCATGTGGGGAGCCGTAATTTGGGTAAAACTCAGAAATTAGCTATGAAGCAATAAGTATGAAGAAATATGAAGTATGAAGAAAAAGAAAATAAGTATGAAGAAATAGACAACTTCCACTGTGATAAAATTTATTCTGACTGGTTTCCCTTTTTACAGCATCTTCAGGTGAATGTTCAATCTTCACCTGAAGATGCTGTAAAAAGCGAAACCGGTCGGAATAAATTTTATCACAGTGGAAGTTGCCTATTTTTTCATGCTTAGTTATGTTCCGATCCCACTCCATCAAGCCTGAAACCACAGAGTATACTCAGAAATTAGTTTTCGTTTATATTCAATCAGCATTATGCAGTTGCTGTTTTTGCTTAATAAAGAACTATAAGGTGCATGATAGGTGCTGATAGTAGAAAACTAAGTTAAGCTTTAAAGTCTAAAAAAATGGAATAGTTTGAGTGTAAGTCAAAATCTTCAATGGAGAACTTAGTAACGCTTCAGGGAAATGATTAGGTTCCCCTTTTTCCTTCCATCGTTAAAGGTAACTATGATTTGGACATATAAATAATGATTTGAACAAATAAAATGATATTTTGGCAAGGAATGCAATAAAAATGTAATATTAAACATTTTAATACATTTGAATATTTTTTGGAAAATGTTTAGATGATGGAAGACAGGGAGACACGATTTGCCACCGAATATTATTTAATTTGATATAATGTATTGATGCGGAAAAGTAAAGAAAAGATGGAAAGAAGGCTTTTAGAAAATGAAGAAATTATTAGCTGGAAACAAGTACTTCAAAGGCGTTGTACACTTTACTGAAGACTTTGACGGAATTGTTTTGACAAAGGAGAACAATTGTGAAAGACAATTTTATTTAATAATAATTATGATTGCATATTAATAGCGTAAATAACTTGGCATTAATTAGAGGACATGAAGTACACAAAAATACTTTTATTTCATATTTTTCTCCTGTGTCGAGTTCATTTATGCCGGCCAGAGACTTAAATATGCACTGACATAAAATTTTACTTGCAAAACAAGATGGAACTCTACGTGAAAAAGTGGAGAGCTTGTTACTTTTGACTTGGACTGGTTCAAGTTATTCCATCCGTGAGACAGGAGTGATAAAAATCTCCCCCAACATTCATTAAAACACATGTTTTCCCCTTTTTTCTTTCCCTCTTATTCGAACGCACTCACCAAAACCGAAAATTCTAAGCTATGCTTTCCAGCGCCAGGGCATCAAATTAGAGTGCAGCAGAGGAAATTCTCCCGTTAATGGCGGCAAGCTCTGAGAAAAATGCACTTCGATTTTTAAGGTTTCGAGAGCAAAACTGCACGGGGAGAAGGGGGTTTACAAGTTGGTGAGAGAGAGGAAGCGGATAGTTTGGTGCGGTGACGGGCTAAGGCCCCAGCGGTTAAGCGGGAAGATTGTCCCTGGCTTCCATGAAACACCATCAACGTCCGCGAAACCCATCTTCTCCTTCTCTTTTAATGCCTCCCTCTAATCTTTAATACTCACCCTCCTCACCACTTCGTCTCTCTCTCCACAGTTGCCGTTCCTTCTTAAAACAAGCATTTCGAGTCTTTTAATATTTTTCTCCTTTACAAGTAACTTCCTCTCATGAAAATAATAGGTCTCCTTGACGGTTTTCTCCGAAAGCCTTATCCTTTGTGGATCAAATGCAACATGCCGTAAAGCCAATGCGCTATCATCGGAATCTTCCACCCTAATTGGTAGTATGCGTCTTTTATTCCTCACATTTTCCAAAATGTTTCGTAAACCTTTATTCACTTTTACTTACCCATGCTAGAGATTTAGTCTAGGTTCCAAGATTTTTGCTATGCCCAAGTTTCACGGAATTGTCTTTAACAACCACTCAGAACTAATATATTAGTGTTATTTTTGTAATATACCTCATAGAACTTAAGTGTATCAGTTCATCTTTTCAATGGATGTCAAAATGAGTTATTAGCAAATTTTGGCTAAGCATTGTGCAAAAAATTAATATGGTCTCAATTTATTCACCGCCAATATTTCCATTATTTGCTGACGAATTTCCCCCAAGGTATATTGCGGTCAACACCAATTCCGACCCGTTCGAACCAGTCCACCGCTCTTCAGCTGGTAGGGTAAACAGTACTGAGGAGACATTTTGTCCTTACTAAATAACCAACGCCTTCTCTTCCTGCACCAATGACAACGACAAATGTCACCTTCCCACCGTAATGACCCTAAGCGTATTGCCGGACGCGTTATGCCTTCTGGAAGTCATTGCAAAGTCGCTCCTCATTCCTCCTCAAAAAGGAATAAAAGACTTCGCAGAAGTAATAGACGACTTCCTAGCGGTTTTTCTCGGAAATGCGCTGTCGCGGTGCAGTTGCAGCCCCTTCCCCCACCATTCCGTTTCCTCCGTCTCCCAACAAGAGATTCTTATTTGAAAATTCCTCTCTTTTTCCAATTCTCTTCTTCTTTCCCTCACTCTCTCCTTTTGTCTCGTCACTTCTTCCCTTTTTTCCCACCCACTTCACTTCTCGAACTTCCCTCGCCAAACCCCTGCCGTGGTTCTCCGAGTCTTTGCAATTCACGCGCCCTGCACTTAAAACCACACCGCCCTTCTCACCTCTGAAACTTGCACCAATTTTGACTGACCTTACCGACCCTCGGGGCCACCTGACCGCTAGTCATTGTGGATGCAGTCCCTGAGTTTTTCTCCCTGCATCCCCTATTCTTGGAGGTCTACTCGTACTTTGCAACCTATTAGGAATTCTTCAGCTGAAACCATTTGAAATTAGTGGGCACGTTCAGTTTCATAATTCAGCCAAGAAAATCGAAAGAAATTCTATGAAAGTTTTTATTATTATGACCCACGATCCAACAATTTGGAATATTTCTAGATCGTTTAAGTTTTCAGGCCCATAATTAATATTTTTTAATATCGGGTGGTAATAATAAAAGTTTTGAGTAGAGCACTAGAAATTATGTAATATTTGGCTCATTCATGGAAGAATTCCAGTAAATCCATTTTATAATGAGTATTGCATCAAAATCTACCGTTCGTGTAGTATTATAGGGTAGTTTTGTAGTAAAACCATGGTTATTTTATCCTTAGTAAACATGATTAGAGTCTGAAACCAAAATTTAAAAGCCCCATAGGCAGTGTAGCCAACATATGCACTATATCAGTCAAAATATAATTTCCTTCAATTAACGTCAGGATTCTGTGATATATCCTACTGCTGGAAAATAAATAAAACTGATCGTACTAGCTAAACATAACCTTAGACCTGGAGAAACACTGAAAGGAGTAAATGATGGAGGAGTAAATCATAATTAATATCTTCACTGTAATTTTCCAACTAGAACTGCTTACTCAAGGTTTATAACTGTATTCAAAATAGCTTAAAGGTCATGTACATAGAAAATATTTTCAAAAATTATTAAAATTAATTTTGTATTTGAAAAATAACATTCTCTATCAAATAATATCACCCCAGTGTAGACATATACTCTTGTCATCCATTCTAGCCACATGCCCGGCCCACTGCAATCGCTGTAGTCGGATGTATTTTGACAGAGGGGGTTCTCTTAATAAACCATATAATTCATGGTTAAATCTTATTCTCCAAAGACCAAAGAGAACGTTAGGCAGCTGAATGTACGTTAAAAGACCAGTAGGAAGACCACGTAAACGCTGGGAAGATGAAGTACAGGCTGACACACGGAATCTCCTAGGACTACGACTCTGGAGAAGAGCAGCAACAGACAGAAAAGCATGAAGACAGAAGTTGAAGGAGGCCAGGGCCCAAACTTGGGCTGTAGCGCCGTAGGAGAGAGAGTGTAGGCATATTGTTAAGGATAGTGACGTAATTCTAAGGGGTAAATATGACACTATTGTCGAGTAGCAAAATTTTATAGAGATTTTTCAAAAACCTGCTGTATATTCACCACGTTTCAAACTATATCGTACAATTTTGCGCTGAAATAAAATTGTCCAAGTTTTTGAGAGGAAAATCAAATAAATTTTATTAATTTTTTAGGAAATTCAAAGCGAATACATAAATATAAACAAGCCCTGACACATGAAAAGGTGTGAAAATATTGTGCCTTAACATACTATGCGAATATTACTTTTAGGGTCTGGATACCGAGGCTATTTCAGAACAAGAGCAATGCTCTTGCAAACCTCTTATCACATGACTGTGGCGTAATGACTGCAAATTGAAGGGTTCGTTCAGCATTTTCTGCCGGGTGGTCCATTTTGGGGAAACTTTAGCGGGCCATCGCACCAAGTCGCCTCGTCGAACCTTAATTGTCTCGGCATGAACGCGACTCTATTTCGTGCCTTCACAAGGATGAGTGTTGTTAAATGGAAAAGACTATTGCAAAATGAAATTAAAATCTGCGAACCATTTTATATATTTAAGAACTATGAATAAGTTACTTTTTATAATTTGGAACTTCTCAGCCATTTCAGTATGCATCCAACCACAGTTATTCTTTTTAGTTTTTCGCCATTATCGTTTCCTCGGTAAAAAGAAAAACATAACAGCAAATGTAAAATCGGGAAATGTTATCCTTCAACAAGTTAAAGAATTTAACTATTTGAGAATTAAAATTACGTGGGATGGAAGAAGCGCAGCAGATATAAAATGCAGAATCAACCAAACAAAACTACCATTCAATTAAAATAAAACTCTGTTGAAGTAAAAAGGCATTAGTTTGAAGACAAGGAAAATCTTAACGGAGACCTATGTTTGGAGTGCCGCGCTACATGGAAGCAAATCGTAGACTGTAAGGGAAAGTGACAGGAAAAGACTGTTATCCTTGGAAGCATGGTGTAACAGAAGGATGCTGAAAGTAAGTGGGACAGAAAGGGAAACAAATATATCTTTAAAAGAGCTCAAGAGGAAAGAAGAAGTATAATTAGAATCATTAAAGAAAGAATAGCTAAACTTATTGGACGTTTACTACGGCACAATACTCAAGTTAAAACAATAATTGAAGAAAAAATGGAGGGTAAAAATTGCAGAGGAAGACCCCGAGTAGAGTACATAAGCCAAATTATGAATGATATGCAATGCAGAACATATTACAACCTGAAACGTGGTGGAAATGCTATGGAAATGTGGTATTTTTCAGAAATGGGATGAATTGGACAGAAAGAAGCATTTATAAAGAATTTCTAAGAATAGTAGGAGAAATATTATGTTCAATAAAAACTACAACAAGCTGAAGATGCAAAATTAATGGACACATTTAGGGACACAATAACCTCTTGATATCATTACTGGATAGGAGAAATAAATGAGAAGATTTATCGCAGAAAAACCAGGAAGAAATACCAGAAGAAAATTATCAAGGCCATAAAAAAGAAGACTTCTATAAGTATGAAATGGTGGGTGATTGGAGAATAGAGTCGATAGAGATAAAGAGCCAGAACAAAACTTTCGAAATGACAGCTGACAGCTTTGTAAATCGATTTTAAGACAGAGAAACTGCTGAACTTTTACGTTTACTGTGAATAACTAGCTTACTGACGACAAGGATAATACTTAAGAGAAATAAACCCTCACAGAAAGGTTTTAGATTCGTGACTACAGTCAACTTCTGTAAATAAAAATAAATTTCAGCAGAAAATTCAAATATCAGAACCTCACCTTCTGCTAACCAATTCAAGAGTTGAAACGGAAGAAAAAGATCGTTTCCTCTTCATTTCTCTTTTCATTATGACTTTATTTTTATTGATTCGCTTCATTTTATCTGTTTCCTAGTGCATACATCCTACTGATGCATGGGCGAAATATCCTCTATTCTATTGAACTATAAAGAGAAGACAGCTAAAGACTCTTCTCACACATTTAGTTGTAAAATTTTTCTCGATAGAGTTTGCTTAAATTGGTGCAACGAATACCTTTTCAGGAAAAGAATCTCACAGTTATGGCTATTCATCAGCATTAAAAAGTAAGCATCATGAAAATAGTATGTCATGATCAGATATATGATGAAAAAAGAAAATATCATGCATCTAGTTCTCGTCGCTTCTACAAATGTTACAGAAGACCTTTCGATTTTGAAAGCATTTTATCACGTTACTATATGTACTACGTACTCTATCAAGTAATATATAAATCGAATGAGACATTACAACCAAGAGTACTGGTTAGAATAACCATTGAAAAGGTGTTTAGAGGTTTCAAATTTACAAAACGACTCTAAAACTCAGCATTGGCGTTGGGACAATCGTGAAACAATTGAACTGGTTTCGATGCAATTTCGTGTGTCATTCTTTCCGCGTTTTAAATCCACGATTCCACCATCCGACTATTCCCTCGAAAACTCAAAAAAATTACGCTCCGTGCGAAAAGTCTCAAAGACTATTCCTTCCACCAATCCGGATTAACAGATTAGGCGACTTTGATGATATGGAAAGCGCATGTGTTTCGGGTATTTTTCCCTAACCTGTAACCGCCACATCGGGCGGCGTGGGCGAGATGTATTCCAGCCTCAACGCGACGCTTGCATTGAATAATGAGTGCGTTTTGATGACGGCAGGCGAAAGAATTCAACTGTGAAACGACGGCGCAAATTGGACCGCATTGAAAATGAAAACAATTTTTTCGTTTCGCTTTTCCACCGAGAGAAAAAATTGAAACGGGGCTCCGAGGTAAAAAAAATGCATTTTTTTCAAATTGGCGTACCGTATTCGAAGCCCGAAAGGGGTGTGACTCGTTATTTTCTGTTATACTTTGTTTTTTTAATATGTAAAAGTCCGAGCGAGGTGCGGGTTTCCCACATCATCCTTCTTTCTTCTCTCAGTATTGCGTCACGTGCATTAATGCAAGCGCTCGGAAAATGTCAACTGTCCGCTTTTTTGCGATGGGAATATTTCTGGGTGCAAGAGGGGGAGGAGGGGCGGGGAAGGGTGGTTGAGAGGGAAAAAAACTTTCTTTTTCAATTCATGGGATCGGGAGTAAAAGGTGAAGAGCGTGGCACTTTTTGGAATTTTTTCCGTGATCAGTTTTGACAAGCGAAATTAAACCCGCGGTGCCTGCACCCTCTCGTGCACGCTGACGCCCTCAGCCCATCGTGGCAGGAAAACAAATTTATCAAAAATGATGAGAACCGTGATGCAGTAATTTGCCAAAAAAAATTAAAGAGTGTATATTTTCGTTGCAATTTATATCAACTCTTTTTGGTGACTTTTGTTCGTAAACGGGCATTGTTTTCGACCAGCCATGTAATACGGGCTCAGTACATTTCTTCCGAATTCGAATTTTAAATATTGTGAAAAAATTGATGTACTTATCATCAAATGATTAACAGTTGTAGCGCGGTGAACATAAATAATAAATTTTTGAATTCATTGAAATTATATATAATTGGGGCATTTTTAATGATGCTTCATAAAAACTACTCGGTAATGACGTTAAAACTCGTAAAAACATTGAATTGGGTAAAATTATGCTGCAACCTAATGAAACATTGTCATAAAAATTGCAAAAAGATAGCTTATATCTGTAACTACGTCTCAAGAATTTGAAGTTCCAAAATGCAAAATTGATTTGCATAATGAATGAAGCAAAAGAATAAAAATTTGTTTTAAACAATCATACCCATGAGTATTTGATAATATACAGCTAGAATAATGTTACAGAAAAATTATTACGGGCTCATGTTCCCTGTGAAGGTTTAGACTTATGATTGACCATAAAACTAATACCTCCATCCATTGAAAACATTAAGTACAAAATTGAGCATTTTAAGTAGGTACAATTGTTTATTAAAACCTGGACTTAGATGAAAATGCCTATAAGAAAAATCAATGTTAAGTCGTAACTTCCGATTTTGTTTCAGCGTATTCTTATTTAATGCTCACTCTATCCAAAATGTCCTTTTGTCACCTCTATTTGAATGCTCGTTGAGTTCAATGCTCGTTCTTCGACTGGTATTACCTATTGCTGGGCATCAGTTCTTCCCATGATGTTCATATTCACTGCCATTCTGTACTTCCTACGATCTCTCTCGGATTTGCGCGTCTGTAATTGTACCACGAGAAAGATGGTTTGAAGTGCATAGAACCATTGAGTATGAATATCAGGGGAAGAAATGATGGGCAGCAGACGATAGATCTTGTCGGAGAACGAAATAAGAACCGGCAGGACAAAACATACTTCCAACCCACACTTCATAGCAAAATATAATTTTACTTTTTGAAACTTCTCTTTTTATTTCCTTCATTTACTTTGTCTGCTTGTATCGATTCATTAAGTAAATATTTTCAATTTCTTGGTCCAAACGAATATTTGATAATACTTTATTTCCAGCTTTCATCTTACTTCATAGTCATACGCTATGTCCGGGGCTATGCCTTTCAAGACTGCAACTTTCTACTTATAAAATTAAGCTCTGATGACCAAGAGTGATAATGATTCCTAATGAAATGTAAAAAAGAGGAAAAACTTTTGCTGGTTGAAAATTCCGTCATAGACGAGCAAACAGACTTAAATCTCTTGGTCGGCGTGAGACGGAAACCATTATCACAAGTTACGAACCAGATTTCGAGCACTCAGCATTCTAAACAGAAAGTAAATAGCAGTATGTGATATTGTGATCAGGAGACACTAATGTCACACTGAATGGAAAGGCGGCAAAGCAATGAGATGACATGAAAGTCATTCATCAACGAAGAGCTTTTTCAACCCAATTTTTGTGAACTCAAAAATAACTCACGGTCTGCTAAAGGTACTTTTTGTGCTTGAATATAAAATATTTATTAAGGCTGCCTTATTGTCTTGTTACTAAATAGGCGGTTCAAAAAATTATCACTGAGATATGAATGGCCTTTGATACAAAAACGGATAGAAAAAAATTTGCAGCATGCATATGGACAAGTCATGACTGCTACACCATTATATTGACTGTCATTATCTCAATTTAGAATTTTTAACACGAAGCAGCCGCATATTTGTAGCATAAGAATTTCATAACACGGCAGGAAAATCGCACCTTATCCCGTATGATTGAAAGGATACTTAGATATTTAGTTTTTATATACTGCCCATTATTTTTCGAGCATGGCCATTTTTCCCATGAGTGGGTTTGTCTGATTTATCTCCTATTCCTTGCTATGATCTATGACTAACCCAGGCTGTACCAAAATGTTTATAATTATTTAAAAAAAGTAACTCTAGAGGAGTATTGATTATTACAAAATAAAAATGTAAAATTCAATCATTCCTCAGTTTGCATAACTTAAAAACATATTTGTAATTATTCAAAACAGGAAAATTCCTATATAGTAATTTAGACCCTATCTATTTTATTACTCGGACCTTAGTGATGAGGTTTTAGTGCTGTATCATATCTTGGTGGTATAATGAAAAATCGGCCGTGTTGATGATTACATTTTCCCCTTTCAAATATCCCTCAACAGCCTGGTTAGGTGACTGGAGTGCTGGGACTCATCCATCGTTGTTTAGTTCGAATCTTGGCTGTGGGTAATATTTTTCAGCGTTATTACGATCTCGATTCGTGTAGAAAATGTAAAGAAAAAATTGCTGAGTTTTGAATGAAAAAAATCAAACGGGATAACTATGAAGGAAGTTAAAGTGGCTTCACTTAGGGAATAGGGGATAGTGCGCCTCTCGTTTAATAAATGGCTACCGAGTTGTGTCTTCCTTACTCTCATTGTGCAAAAACAGTCCTTACATAAGTCTAGGTAAACTTGAAATTAAAATGCTTTGCTTACAGCAACTAGGGAGTCTATATGAAATTTTATTATGAGGTTGTTAGTTTGAGAGATGGCGTAACTTTTTTTAAATTTACAAATGGTCTAGGTCGAAAGTGAGTATTCAGCGTGCTTTCCATATATTGTTGATGCAGTGAGAAAAAGTTTTCACTTAAGCCAACCAAATCGGTTCAGCCGTTTTCTATATAATTAGCATGAATCCACTCTTTGGATTTTGGATTTTATTAGCATAAATCATCACACTGCAGGACTGTTTTGGAAGACAAATCAACATAAAAATCCACCGTTCAAAAACATCCGGTGCTGGCAGGGCCGTGTGTTAGACTTGCTGGAGATACCACGTGAGGAGCTCGGAAAAAATCGTTGGAAGATTCAGATGAAGACTGGAAGGCGAGATTTTTAAATACATTTGGCCCTATCTTAATTTGCTCGTTGGCCATATCGCCCCGAACGTTTATCGGAAGTTTGTGGAGGGTCGTAGGGGTCGGCCATTAGAAGGGCAGTTGACGGTCGGGTGTAGAGACGCAGAGATTACTTTGAGATATTGGAGACATTGGTAACATGTAGATACAGCCTAATCTCCGCCCTAATAAAGTTCCAGCTAATCTTAATTTTGCTTCTCGGCGTGGAAGACCAGGCAGCAAATAAATCAATTTCCTTCTTATTAGTTTATACTGCTGCAATAAACTTAACAAATATGTGGAGTTTGTCCGACTTTAATACAAGTTATACAAAATGTTTCACCAAATTCAGATTATTTCTATCAGTTTTGCCTACAAAATTCTTGGGAATCTCATCACGTTTCCTAACGATCCCTGAAATAATTTCCGTGATCTCAAGGCAATCGTCAGTTTCTATATTATTTGGTGTACATTTGGGTATCAGTATTTCAAAGTAAAAGTAACCATATGGTTCATATCGGGCACCTAGAAATATTCGGCTACCATTGCAAAACTGTCATTAGCATGTCTGGTAAAAGGGTGAGTATTTAGGCGTTGATAGCGCAGGTTCACAGCATTTGATTTCTGCTACATACACTGCAGTAAATAAAATTCTCCATTGCTGCTTCAGGTAGCTGAAATTCGACTCACAAGTACAAGACTTTGCACAGGTAGTCACTGGACTATAGTTGTTTGCCAGAGAAAGGACCTAATTAGTTACTCGTATTCCCCAAACTGTCTCATCCTCTTAAATGTGTTTGACTAAGGGTTCACCATCAAGGAAAGGGGATTGGAATGAGAATGGGACTGCTCTTGAGCAAGTGACTATAAACTTTTGACGATGCCAATTTGCCTTTCATCTAAAAGAGATGGAAGGTGGGAACACGATAAGTCTTAAACCATGAGTGGGATAAATATTTTACCTCATGCAAATACTTTTAAATTGTCCATTTTTGTCAACTTATACGATTTCCTTGGCCATATTTACCAAATTTTAATACAAATAAAGTCATAAATGGGATACCATAGCACAGGTCTCTTATACCAGACTGTGCCCAACCACTTATCACAGTTAAATTTCGAACGAAGTAAAAATATCAATTGATATTTTCACCTCGTTCAAACGCAGCTAAATGTAAATGCTTATATTCTATTTCTTGTTCTGTGAACTAGCTAACATAATAAAATCAAAGAAATATAACTGTTTAGTGTGGATATTGTTCTGTTCAAAGTTATCGAGACCTTCAAAACTCAATGGAATTTAGAATACGAGGCCCAATGCGTCTTTCTTACTAATCAAATTTCATAAGAATACAATCTGGTTATTAGTTTGGGCACACGTTTTCTGAATGATAAGTACACACTGAGTATGTTGTGAATATTAGTTGCGCGAAAGTCAAGTAAATTTTTACCGTTCGCCATTGACCATTACTACTAGCATTATAAAAAGGAAAGCAAACGTTACTCATGAAAAAACGATGCAAACGATTCCTTTGTTTCTGTGAATTCCACCATTTAAGAAAGCAGAATCTTTCTACTCTTTTTGTGTTTACATAATACCTAACTCTCCCTTTCATTGGAGTTCTGACAAGGCTAAATTGAGATAGTTCAACCTCAATGAAATCTGCTTAATTTTTTCAATGCTTCAGGACTTTCCGATAAGAAGGTTAGAATCCGCTGTTTCCATCGGTGGGCCCCATCACTTTAATTCGATATAATTATAGAATAAAAGACCATCATTTACAAAAATTGGTGCACCAAAGCTAGGACAATGATTATATTTATTTTTGTCAAAATAATGCTCTAAAAACCCTTACAGTCTCTGCTCTGCTTTCAAGATCTCTCATATTAATGACTTGTAACACTCTTTTCCCGCGTGTCTTCAAAATCATTGGAGAATTAGTGTTTCAGATTTGATTTGTTTTATTAGTTCCTATTACCTGGGCCAGTTGGGTGAAACATCAACGCAAATGTAGTGCAACCTCGTAGAATCCGTCCAAGACAATAGTGCAGTCGACAAAAATAAAGCCAATTTTTAAGCACTCTGATGCTCTCTGATGAAAGGCGGTGCCTCAGATAATGAAGTAAATTAGCGTAATCAGGCATGTATCAGCTGTAAAATCGTGTGGAACGTTTCTAAGTTTTTCTCAAATAAGACTGCAATATCTCTGAACTCCTGCATTGATGGCAACTAATTTGAAATACGTAAATTCAAAGCAAAGAATCACCCCAGGCAAAAATTACAAGGGCATGGCGAAGGCCAATCGGATTTTATTTTCGCTCCCTCCTCCCGTTTTGGTTAAAGTATTGGAAATGTTTTAGCGTTCACCCAACAAGTGTGTCTCTCCCGAAATAGCTGTGGTGGGTGAGATTGGGAGATATTCGAAGACTTTAGCTCCTCCAGCACATGCCCTCAGCGTCGGAAAACAAACATGCAGCAGAAGCACTTCATTCAGAAGCTCCGATGCCCACTCCCTCACACGGACTTGCTAGCACAGCCACAACAACCAACCAACATGCATTTTGGAGTCCAAAGCAGTAAAAATAAGCCCACCTCCCCATGAATTGCAACGATAAAGTAAAAATTAGGCAGTATATTCCAACAAAATGATAACTCCCACGTCCCCGAGATATTTTCCAAGTTATCTCATTGTTTAAAAAAACAAATTAAGCTCCTCTTTGTTTTTTGATAGAATTTCGGCTTTCTTTTTTCCCTTTTGTTCGTTGGTTATTCAAGAATGGCATCGACAACATATGCGCAAGTGGGGATTGGTGGGTGGGTGGATGAAGAGAAGGATTGGGAAGATAAAGGATAACTGGAGGAAAGAAGGGAGGATAGGTGGAATCCCGGCGTTTGCATTAACCTGCTTCTTACAACAGGTGCAACAGTTTTACGTCCAAACCACGGGACAAAATATTCTATTTTCAGCTATTCCCAATCAGCACCTAAAAAGGTTTTGAAATTTCACTGAAAAATACCCACCTCTGATGTAATTACAACCCGGGGCCTCAGGGTTAAAGTCTTTAGTTACCTTAGATTATCATGACTCGTCTTTCCGGATTCCTCTTCCGCGACACCAGCTCATTACACGTTATGTTAGCAGTGCTAGGGACTGCATATTGTCTTCGCCATGTACTGGCATACATTGTAGACAAACGGATGGTTTTGGTTTGCAACCGCTTGTACCGTCGCTTATACTCGCTGGTGGAAATGAGTGCCTCATGCCTGTAAAAGATGATAAGCTTACTGAAATTCATAATCAAAGTTTTACTTTACTTATCGACAAAGCTTTCGAAAAATTGATCGATATATTTTTGCGGCTAAAATAAATTTGCCTCAGTTTATTAAATTGAGTGCCAAAAATTTGTACTGCAATCTTTCTGATCTGTCAACATGGACACTAGCAATAAATTCGCCATGTCACCGCAAGTTGGCTCCAACCATAAAGATCATGTTTAACCCTGAAAAGTTGCTAGCATTGGCGCTGGTTACTGACAATGGAAATGCGAGTGAACGGAAGTTGGATGGAATACCGTTGAGAAAATGGTGGGTCAAGTAGAAAGACGAATAGCCCTTCATTGAAGGATTTTAATTTTGGCTCAACTTACACGACAATGAGTTTATTTTAAGGAGGAAGCATTTATGAAATTAATTTTTGAAATTGGTATGAAATATGACAACTAATACCCGTGTAATAATAAAATAATAATATAAATAAAGACACCCGTGTCCTTATGCATTCTAAATTTAAAGTACGGTTTTGCCGATATAGCACTTCTGGAATAGTTTAACTATGGCATTTGCTAGGCTTCAAGGCAACGAAGCATCAGTTATTTCCTTATCGTTATTTATTATCGTTACTATTTTCATTTTCTTCTTTGTATCGATAGTAACCATGGTAAAGAGACAGGCGTGTAGGTTACTTTGGCTGTTTTTTAAGGTTCCTCTTACCACTAGGGGTAACCAGCCTAACCCTACTGCGGAAAATAGGAATTTTTGGAATGTAAGTTGTACGATGTTCATCGTGTTAACCATCATTGAACCCTAGTAATGTAAACAGGGTAAATGTAAAGCCTCAGAACATGGCTACCTTCGTGTCTGTCCGAACTCCTCTCCCAATCCCCAGTATTTCCGAAGCGGCAGCCTCCACTTTCCCATGCATCAAGCAGACGGGAGCAGCGAGCGCTCCCACACCCACTCCCCACTCCGCATCCGCCTCTTCCCGACGTGACAATTGGGTTAGGCACAAGGGGACGAGTGGACGAATAATTGATCCAAGCTGTTGGTGGCTCACGGAGCAGTATCCCGAGGGTTGGGTGTGTGGGGGGTGGTGAATGGGAGGAGTGGGGTTAGACTGTCGGGGGAGGGGGAAGAGGGCGTGGGGGTCGGGAAACAGGAACAAAAGGGAGAGCGAGGGGAGGGTAGTAGGAGAGGGAAAGTTGGAATGGTGGGGCAGTTGGGCTGGCATTGTCAACATTGGCGAAGCAACGAAGGGGTTTAGGTGCAGTAAGTGGTGGAGGGATTGTGGGGAGGGGGTGTGGAAGGTGGAGTGGAGTGCCGCGAGGAGCATAGAGGGCAGAGTGGAAGGAAGGCGTGGGGTTGGTTTCGGTGAGTTGACGGAATTGGTGGTCTTTCGCTTTCTGTGGATGGAAGAGCGAGGGAAAACTTCGTCTGTGGTCATTAAAAACCTTGCGTTCGGACCATGGGATGTGTACTTTTCCCTCTCTACTGAAAGTCGACATAAGAAAAAAATGAATCAATGTTTTTTTCTCATGGCTGAAAGAAAATATCATCAAAGAAGATAATATTTTCCAATACAAAATAACATGAATATTCAGCTCTCGGTATGAGATGGTATTACATATATAAAATGATGAACACCCTCCCCTCAATCTGGTATAATACCACCTAAGGCCTATAGACCCACGATCGGTTGTTGTTAATGATATCATACGTTCAAACCCTCTCATATAGAGAGCTGATAATTCATCAATGAGAGGTAAACTCCACTTTCTCCGGCGAGATGTTGTAGAACAGCATGTTGAACAATGATACTCAAACGATATCGTACTGTCTACCAAATTTATTTCAAACTCTTACAACACGTGTTTCTACTGTCTAGCAGTCATCATCAGGTAAGACTGATGAAGACTTACTTGATGATGACTGCTAGACAGTTGAAACACGTGTTGTAAGAGTTTGAAATAAATTTGGTAGACAGTACGATATCGTTTAAGTATCATTGATCAATGAGAGGATTAATCAGGCTAATTGCTACAATGTCGCTAAGTATAGATTTTGGCGTCAAAATCATAGAATTTTCTGGATAATGAATTGTTCCTCTAACAGAGGAATCGCCGACTTTCAGACTAAATAAATATTTTACTGCATGTGATGGCCTTTATCTCGCAGGAACTAAATGATTAAGTTTTAATTTAAGAATTGGACGTAAAAACTATGGCTTGAAGGCTTTAGGTCAATAGAAGTATTAAGTATTTCTTTTGACAACCTGCAAGCATATAAAATTCTCATGAGGACGAAATGACATGCACTAGTATCAATTCATGCATCTGTTTCAAGAGAAAAATTTGGTGACATAATAAGTAATTGAAATAAATAAGTTAAATATTTCCAAAATGGGACACGGAAATTTAGCTTCTATCTCCAGATGAGTAAATGCATCAGGTTGAAAAATTTCTTGTGATTTATGGAATTAATTTTTTCTTTAGATCATCATCATTGGTCGTTCAATCCTACTATTGGTTGACTGCAGCCCTCCATCCTCTCCTTTCTAATGCTAGTTCCCTTGCTTCATAGAAGTTCTTTGTCTTTATCTTCCCTTTTTTGTTCCATTTATTTATTCTGGTCGTCTTCTGTCGACTTTTACCTCTTTTTATCTCAATTTTTTCATCACAAACCCATATTGCCTCAGAGTGTGTCCAATCCATCTGATTCCTTTTTTCTGAATAGCGTTCTTTTCTCTTCTACTTCTTACGGTCCTTTTCTCTTCTACTCCTCTGTAGATTTCATCATTTCTTAATTTACCGTCTATTTTATCTTTAGCATCTTCCTCCTGCACCAGATTTTTAAAGTGCCTAGTCTTATCTCTTCTGTTTTATCCAATTGCCTATTCTTTCGATCCGTGGCGTTCCACGCTCCGCACGAATGTTCTCACATGCTGTTTTCTAATTTGCAGTCCTATCTTCCTCGAACACAGCTGTCGTTTTTTTCACCATGAGCCCTTTCATAGCTCGAGCTATTCTTCGCTTGATGCTCATTTGCCCCGTCCTATGTAGTAGTACTTCCGAGGTAAGCGAAGGAATCCACTGGTTCTAATTTATTACCTCACAAATTGACTTCTATATTTAGCGTCTCTCTTTCCCATACCTGGATATTAGTTTTCGTCCTATTTTTTTGCATGTAATAATTTTTCCATTACATGTAATCACTGCAATCCTAGTTTCCCAGCACCGGCTATTAAGTTTGGATTGCACTCACCTTTCCACAACGTGCATTATCTGACCTATGATCGTGAGAAATCGCCACGAAAGCTACTGGAGATTGCTGCAACATTGCAATGAATGGAAGAAGTGCACCATTATTGTAGGTGTACTTAATTTTGAACCCGATTTCAGAATCCATACTTGAAGAACACACGCACTTCTCCACAGATTATACGTATTACATCGCATTTCACCGACATGCGGCATTTTCATGAACAAATTATTGGAAACACTAGTACAGAAGGGAAAGGGAGAAAAATAGTGGTAGGTGGGGGTAAGGTCGGAGGTAAGGCGTTTATGCATTGGCATGAAATGGTTGATGGAGGAAGGGGTATGGGGAGGGAAGTGCGGATGCGATAGAGTGGGGGAGTGGTCAAGGAACTTCGAAAGGTAAGAACGAGGGTGCGGTCAAGTGGCTGAAAGCGTTGGTTTTCCTAAGGTTAGTTTTTCGAAGAGAAGTGGCGAGGGCTGCAGGAAAAATTGGGAATTTAGAAAGTGAATTCCACGAATCATTTTCAAAAGCAATCATATATTTAAGAAAAATAGCATATTTCATTGTTCTCTAATATATCACAGAAATAAACCAGCTGGGGAGCAGTGAAAATTTGTTGTAAGCATGCAAAATTTCAATCTTCAATTTCCTGAATAATTGAAAACAAGTTGAGCAACTCATATTTATGAAAAATGACATTTACTGCGAGACTTAAATCGGTACGTTATCTCAGTAACTTGTTATCGCTTTGAATCCTCATGAGGTTCATGTCTTCATCCGTTATGACTTAAAGTTTGAGATCATCTCTCAAATCAGAAGCTCCACGGTGAAGTTAGTCATTATGGAATATTTATCTGGCGAGAAACAAAGAGGCTTGGAATATTACCCCCTGCCAAACACCCTAGTGGTGGCTTGCAGAGTAATAAGGAGATTTGACAATCCAGGCTCTAAAAGGAGCAGTATATGAGCATACACGTTTTGCCCCTTTGTATTGATAAATATGTGCAAAAAACTTCTCTCCTAAAGCATCCACTTCTCTTAAAAGCAAACTTTGGGGGATCAACGCTATTCAAATCATTAATTTGTACATTGCGTGACTCTTTACTACCAACCATGATTTTGGTAGTAGATAACTCTCGTTATTATGGCTAGTGAATAAGACCTTGATAGTAAAATTACAGTATAATTAGGTTGGAAATGAAAGATTGTGGAGACTCTGGAGTACAATTTAGTGGCGTCTACACTATAAATCGACAACTTACATGCCTGCGTAGACTGTATAATGCCATCATCATACTTAGGGCCTTGGATACTACTATTTACCTTGGATATTCAAACTGTTAACTGCTTACGATTGGACCAGAATAAAAATTCAGCACCAAGTTTTAAGTCCCTGCGCTAAATCAAACTTCGTAACCGCTAGCTAAAAGATTGCGGTAAACTTTGAAATCCGAATGAAACATATTAGAGAGTAATGACATCGTGCGATCCATCATCTGGAAAACAACTACTTTCTACCTTCACTGTGAATTAATCATACCTTTGGCGTAATTAAAGTTCTTAGAGATGGAGGGACGTTTAGACTCCTCCTAAATTTCTATAAAAATGGCCCTTCTCTGAAAAATGATCCGAACCGTGCACTCTGACGCAAGGACGCCCCCTTTCACCCTCTCCCATAACTTTCGAATCTTTTGCAAATATTTCAATTCGCACAGCACCTAAATTAATGCAAGTGAAATGAAAATATCGAATGAATCGCTTGCTTGTGTTCGCGGAGTGGGAGGAGGGCGAGGGCCGAGGGAGGGGGAGGGGATGCGACGGCTGAGTGGAGAGGGTGAGGGGGGTTTCATCGGGATTCCTGTTCCAAAAAGAGTCCGGTAACGGTCACGTATCACGTGGCAAAACGAGTTATCGAAATTGAAAAATTAAAAAAAATG
The DNA here is from genome assembly GCA_963169105.1 of Ceriagrion tenellum. NCBI lineage: Eukaryota > Metazoa > Arthropoda > Insecta > Odonata > Coenagrionidae > Ceriagrion > Ceriagrion tenellum. The sequence continues at coordinate 32,369,075 of OY720633.1, read as the reverse complement.
ACTGCCTGACTCCGATATGAAATGCAAATTGCGTAACAAAAAAAAATACGCTCTCGGGCAGTTTTCCCCGTCGTTGTCATTTTATGCGCGTTTTTAGTCCCTGACGCGGAGGGACTCAAAATTCGTGCTTAATGACATTTCCAAAAAAAATATAAAAGGTAGCCTTTTCCCGAGGCGAAAAAAAAAATAACGATCGACCAGATAATTCCGTTTGTCGGCTTCAATTGGACATTGATGCGCGTGCACGCTTTAATGTGTCGGAATGAATTGGAAGTGCAGTTTTTGCCGGGTTCACGTTTTCACTCCCCACCGCCTCGAGCACCCACTTGCCCCCTCCCCGCTTCCCTTCTCTTCGCGCGGCGACCCCCACCCTAGGGGTCCGCAGGGGTGAAGGGAAAGGGGATTTTAGCAGGATGAAACAGGGAGCAAGCGGGTGATGGGAGATGAAAAACAGGGCGCGGAACGAGAGAATCGAGGTGGCACTCTCGGTGCGGGGCAAGCCGGATGACACACGCCGCCGTGTCGAGTCATTCATTGGGGTGGGCGGGGCACGGTTTCGTTGCTGCCCGAGAAGCAATTATCGAGAAAAAAATTACAATGAAGGGGAAAACCAGGATTAAGCCTCCGATCGCAATTAAACGTGAACAGTTTTTCGGTATTATTTAAATGGAACCGTGATGATTCTGGGAATTTTATTGTTGCGTAATTGAACATTATTTTAATATGAGGAGACGTGTTTTATTGGTTTACGCACTTTGCCCTGGAAACAAATAAATAATGAGTTAATTTTTCCAATTCACGTTTAAGAATCATAGGAGCTTAAAATGCCTCCGTGATATCTAGGCTTTTGATTGTAGACCCTATATATGTTTTAGGCAATCATACAAAGTATATGTTGAACACAATGCCATAGTAGTCGGTCAATAAAACTTATAATGCATATTAATATTTTAAAGTTAAAAATAATTAAGAATCACCTAAATTTGCACAAGCTGAACTAGTTATCCGAGAATCCGAGATGAGGTGACGCAGAAACTCCTCCCAAGCTGTCCAAGTGATGATAGATTTCTTTTTTTGTGGTGTCCAGGTCAATCAACTTGCCTTGGGTCCGCTAAATATACAATCTTGAAAGTTGGTTGAAAGTTTTCCGAAATGTTTCGGATATGATAGTACTTAAGTATTTGTAAAATCGAACATTAGAAAAATTTTTGCATCAACCTATCGTTGGATCAAGCACCAAGCAGCTAAGCTTCACTATTAAAGGATTTCTATTAAATCACTTAAAGAAAAAAGAATAAAGAATCACTATTAAGGGATTTCGATCATAGCATTAAAGATGTGATCGTGTTTGAAGCCTCGCAAAATACAGTAATGGGTTGCTAAACACCTTCAAATGCGTCATAAATCAATGAAACATTATATCGTAATGCTATGTGTTATCGTCTTGGAACTACTATGGACAAAGAAGTGCAATTTTTTCGACTTTCTCACGTACTCACAAATTCCTCGGCCTAACTTGGCCGTGCATTCATAAGAAATCAATGACTATGGAGTGAAATGGGATTCATCGGGCCAATATGTCTCAGTACTCTTTTCATGTAGTATAGATTAAAGTTTTCTTGCAACAATAGAATAAATCTTGGATTGATGTCGTAGAGAATAATATCGCGTTTTTATCCCACGATTCGCACGGACAAACATTTTAATCTCAGTTGACTCGAAGAATATTTTAAAGCTCGCATTTCACCGAAATTTGGTGAAAATTTTGGAAGTAATAATTTCTAATATCTCAAACGTGCATAAAGAATGGGAACTTTTGGATAACAGCCTATAATGTCCCACGAAAATATGATATTTCAAGGTTTTGTCAATAATTGAGGGTTCCATCGTGACCACATAAATTACTATGAATAATTGGATCACCAATCCCTGAAACCATTTTTTAACTTCAGTTTCCGTGACTGGATCTTTCTATTGACTCGTGGCTTTACAAAAGTCAATAAGTGCCATAGAACTTTTGGTATTTGAAAAGTTCTTTCCAATGCATCAACTGTTATTCATTTTAATGCATTGGTACGTTATGGATGAAAGTCAATTACTCCTTAGAAATAAACATAACAATAAACTGATTGATTTCGTGCGCGCAGATAGATTTCAAGGTATTATTATATTACTTTTCTCTGGAGTGGCTAAGAGAGACGGTATTATTAACTTAATATCATTGGCGGACAGCCTACGTCAATAGTAAGGAATAATTTACGTTTTCTCTATCCTCTTGTTATGTCATTGGTATATAAGGGTAGGGAGAATAAATAAGGTAATAAATAACTACCGGCGCTTCAAAACTACTGCAGTAGTTGGATGATTTTCACCTATCATTCTCTGGCACATAATCCTAAAATCAAGGCCTTTGTTCAATGGGCAGTGCCAGAGGCCTCTCTTACATATCAACCCAACCTCTAGTATGAGATGAAATTTATTCGATGCCATATTTGGGAAAAATGTGCACTATTTTAATCAGCAGATAATGATTTTTCCCTAAATATTGTCACGAATAATGTACTCACGAAATTTCTCTGCTGAAGATGCACAACCAACATGACGATCGGTGAAATCGGCAAAATTGATAACATAGAGCAGAGAAATCAAGGAACTACAATAAATGTAACTCAAATAATATTCTTTGTGGAAATGAGCATAACTATCGGGTTATGATGGATTAATTTGAGGAGTTCCATAGGTTAGCAATCGAAAACGCGTGATTAATTCTGTCAATTACGAAGGGTTGCATGCTAATCAATCACTCCATACAGTGTTTTAAACGGCCACATCATCACGATTAATTTCAGTTACATCGCTAATTTAAATTAAAAAGTTTCCGCAGTGGCTTATAATCAAAGCTTTTGTAAAACTAAAAAATTCATGATTATTGGTGGCCATTATACTTTATATGTATATTGGTACTTTTCACTGATATCGGATGCTCAACCGAACGAGACAAGAACGATGCCATGCGAATGGAGGTATGAATGTTTGGGCTGCCATTGTAAGCCACCAGACTAAAAGCAGGGACAAAACGCGCAAGGTGGAAATTTGGAAGTTATTCTTGAAATATAAAAGGCCTAAATCGAATTAGACCAGTCGAGAGAGCAAGTAAGTTTTGATTTCGTACCCACTTTGCGAGCGATTTTTTCTCTTAGAGATATAAGAGCGCCTGCATGGACACCCTGCATATTGTGGGAATGCCCAGCCCCATTCTATACTCTTTCCTACCGAACAAGTGCCTATACCAAATTCACTATCTCAAAGTAATCTCTGCGTCTCTACACCCGACCGTCAACTGCCCTTCTAATGGCCGACCCCTCCGACCCTCCCTAAACTTCCGATAAACGTTCGGGGCGATATGGCCAACGAGCAAATTAAGATAGGGCCAAATGTATTTAAAAATCTCGCCTTCCAGTCTTCATCTGAATCTTCCAACGATTTTTTCCGAGCTCCTCACGTGGTATCTCCAGCAAGTCTAACACACGGCCCTGCCAGCACCGGATGTTTTCGAACGGTGGATTTTTATGTTGATTTGTCTTCCAAAACAGTCCTGCAGTGTGATGATTTATGCTAATAAAATCCAAAATCCGAAGATTGGATTCATGCTAATTATATAGAAAACAGCTGAACCGATTTGGTTGGCTTAGGTGAAAACTTTTTCTCATTGTATCAACAATATATGAAATTAGCTTGAATACTCACTTTCGACCTAGATCATTTGTAAATTGAAAATATTGACACTCCTTCTCTCAAACTAACAACCCTATGATAAATTTTCATATAGACTATCTAGCTGCTGTAAGAAAAGCTGTCATTTAGTATATGTTTTCACAATTCATAGGTATAAGTAATTGCATATTTTAAAAAATTAGTAAACCTGCCGTAACTCAAACTCAAAAGCTAAGTAGGCAACCTCATGTAGTTACCATCAATAACGTTGCTCTTCACGACTAATGTTTATACTTTTTAAAAGGTGGTAGACCAGTAATCGTCGGAAGGATATCAAAATGTTGTATTTAACTGCGGTATTCATGGTGATCCATTTTGAAACAAAAATGTTGTGACTAATTACACTAATAAAATGAATGCAGTCTCGTTGGACTTTCTCGTTAGTCGGTTTTACTGGTGGTGGGATTCGGAAAGTTGGCGGATTCCCAGTTAGCCTTTGAGATCTCCTTACATACTCATGTTTTACAAGTAATTCGCTGCAGTTACTATGGAACACTTGCAAGAAGTGAAGCCTGAAAATATTTGTTTCAACTAAAGGTATGTATGAACCATCAATCTTTAACCAACCTGCCTACTCTTTCTCTTTAAATATATTTTTCATCCCCTATTCACTTTCTTTCTGTACCCATCTTCTACCTATTGTCCGTCTCTTCTCTCTCATATACTCGCACCCACATTCTCACCATTTCCCTCTCTCCCACCACTATTCCTATCCCTCCAAAGCACTGTTCGTATCGATGAGCTCTACCAAAAAAAGATAGAGTCAGAGCGAAGTGAGAGAGGGAGAAAAAATACGTATATCACTTGAAAAACGCGGGAAGCGGACCAAAAGATAGTCGTCCAATTCCCCCGCGAAGTTTCAATCCACCTTTACTTATTCAAAAACAGATATTTAAAACCGCGTAATGGTATTACAAAGGATTCCCGTGGAGGCCAACCGAGCATCAAAATGCGTGATTGATGGAGATGGTGCCGCAGTTTTTCTGCTCTCCTCCCTGCTTCGGGAGAGCAAAGACCGAGGGAGCACGGGGGCGCCAGTCTCCTTTCGGAAGGTATGGCGGTTTGAGTGTTCAAAGGCCGGCAGGAGGGGGGCGCAAAAGGGGGGGGGAGGATGGGAAAGAGCAATTCAGCCGATAAAAAGGGATTACCTTGTCAATCATATCTGTCGGATAAAAAAACGTGGATTAAAGCTCACTGTTTGTCGAAGGTGGGTGGAGGATTAAAAAAATACGGGAGCCGAGAAGGGGAAATTCTCCAGAATGGAGAAATCCCCTTATTTTATAAAAACGCAAGAGGAATTTAAATTGAATCGTAGATCAAAGGCTTTTGAAAGGGTAAAGAATGCGAAGGCACTGAATGACCAAGAGCAGCTCAACAAATTGTTACAGAGAATGTGCGTATCAGTCCGTATTCTGTTTGATAATTATCATTAGCAACCATGCGAGGCGTACAACCATAATTTTTTAAGTAGAAGGTAAGATTTTTTATTAAAGATTAAGATTTATTAGAAGAGAAGATCGCGAGTGTGGTTGCTCAGCCTGTGTGCAGATCCTGCAATAATTCTGTTGATATGGCAAACAAACTAGTTAACTGCGAGTTTTGTGAGCGTAGTTTCCACCCTAAAGGTACCAACCTTAACGATTTGACACTTAAGGCTCTCCAATAGTGCAGAAACATCTTCTGGAAATTTTTTTTCTGTAGATCTTCTAAGTTCTCGCCAGCCAATCTGGCGGCAGACATTGATCGCCTCAAACAAGATTTGTTACTTATAAAAAATTCAGGCGTTACTGTCTCATCAAATCAAAGTAAGAGTGTTTCCTTCAACGGAGCCCTGAAAGTGATTCCAGCCGGTGGAATAATCTCCAAGCCATCTACCCAGATCACAGCAGAATACTCCCTGCCAACTGACTCCGGGAAACAGGCAACACAACGTCCAAGTTTGCCAAGGAAAGCTAAAAAGGGCTAGAGAATTCTACCCCAACCGATTCTAGTCCAACAGAGGTCCAACTACGGGATGTCTCCAATGAAATTCTCGTCAGATGTGACGAAGACCGAGAGCAGGGTGATGGATGGATGGTTGTGCAAAATAAACGCAAACGTCACAACCTACTGGCCGTCGGAACCTCCGAGAAAAAGTGTGCCCTGGTAGGGTTCCCTAGTCGTTTCCACCTCCATGTATGGAATTTTAAGCCTGATATGCCTGCCAAATCCATAATGGAATTCATTGAATCCGAAGTTCCACACCTCGATCGGGCGCAGGACATTGAAATTGAAAGGCTTAACGTGACCCGGGGGAACTATTCCTCTTTCAAAATCTCAGTGAACAGTGTGTTTCGTGATACCCTCATTAATTCTTCTTTCTGGCCTAAATTTGTAAAAGTGAACAATTATTCTTTTCAGAAACTCCGCCAGGAATCCCAAGCAGGATAACGCATTAATTTAAAGTTATACAATTAAACATTCAGTGTATGCGCAACAAGTTTGTAGATTTTGAGGATTTAGTGAAAGAACATAAACCTGATGTCGTGTGTGTTCAAGAACACTGGCTGAAGCCCGGTGAAGTTAGTGCTTTTAACTTCCCCGGCTATCTCATCGCTAACGTCTTTTGCCGATCAATCCGCAAATGCAGAGGCGTCATGATTCTAGTGCCTGATTGCGTGTTTCCTCTCCCGATACATTTTTCTTACGACTTTCTCATCGAGGAGCAAACATTTGAATGCAGTGTTGTCGGTCTCAGCCTTGACAATACCACGTATATAATTCTATGTACCGTTCGCCCTCGAGTGATTTTAATAACTTTCTCGTAAAACTTGCAAAACTTCTGGAAATAATTTATATGTCACTTACTAATCCGACTGTTTTTATTACTGGCAATTTTAACTGCAATTTTCTGGTGAAATCCAAAAACAAGCAAGAATTTATGGATTTATTATCCTCGTTCAACATCAGTGCTACTAACAGTGAAACGACTAGAGTTTATGGTAATTCCTCTGCAGTTTATGACAACATTTTGACGAACGTTGACCTCGGGAATTTCGAACAGGACGTAATAAAATCTCATATCTCAGATCATTACCCCTTATTATGCTCAGTCACGGTTTACTCTCTTCATCAGTGTGCAAAACACTACAAACGACACTTCTCCGAGCAGAATACACTTGATTTTCGCGAAATGCTGCGTTCACAGGACTGGTCTGAGATGTACAACCAGGAATCTTTTGATAATAGCTTCAACTACTTCTACTCTATCTTCCACCATTGCTTTGATGTCTGTTTTCCCCTGGTTCTCAAAAAACCTGCGGCTGCGACTGCAGACAAAAATCGTTGGATCACTGATGAAATTCGATGACTCTCGGGAAACATGAAGGCTGCAGCTGCGTACTATAAAAACAAAACTGATCTGGTGGACCGGGCGGTTTATGCTGCCCTAAAGAAAAACTACCAAAACATATTATAATTCACAAAAAGATCTTTCAACAACCGTAGAGTTACAAATTCAAGTAATAAATCCAAAGAAATCTGGAAGATAATTCAAGAATCAAAGAACCAAAGTAACCAACATTGTGACCTTCTGCTCTTGAACTATTGTGGTAATATTGTTTCAGATTATTCTAAAATTGCATTGACTTTAAACAGCTTCTATTAATCCCATCAGACAACCACAAATCCAGTAATCCTGACTTTTTTAAAACTTTTACTCACATATCCCCAGTTCATGCAATTCTTTATACCTTATTCCTTGCACTGAAATGGAACTGACTAGAATTGTTAATAGCTTACCTAAAGAAAACAGTACAGGTTTAGATGGTATTCCAGAAAATTTCATAGAGAAATCAATCCTTACTATTAGTGATCATATGTTATTTCTCATAAATGAGTCACTACGACTTGGGATTTTCCCTGCAGCACTTAAAATAACCAAAGTCATACCTGTCTATAAAGGCAAAGGTCCTATGCATGATAAGAATTCCTACAGGCCTATTTCTCTATGGAAGCAAATTGGTAAGTTATTTGAAAAAGTTTTCTTTGTCCGGTTGACCTCATATCTTGAAAAACACAACTTGCTGCATACCTCTCAAAATGGGATATTTGATATAAAACTGTGTAGATCTCCTGCGGGAAATCTTATGAATATTTCTAGCTAAAGAACTGAAAATAAGAAAAACAGTATTGATTGCTGGGTCAGTTTTCTTGTGTGTAATGCTGAAGCGCTATTTCTGGCATGCAAACGGGAAATTTGGGAGTTAATTCACCCCTGCAAAAAGAATAAAATATTTTGCTAGCGGCGTTCACACGGATAGTATTCAAAAGCAGTAGCATGCTTTGTCTCAGCATGCCTTGTTTTTCATTATTTCCTTTTACTACAAAATTTACTAAATTAGTTTTTCCAACGATATAATAGTTTCCGGTGCACTATATAATATTTCCTCCGAACCATGCCCGTAGTTGCGTAAACAGATCAGCGCAATGCCGATTACTTAGCACTACGATTGTTCAGTTGCCACAGATCTAACAAAGAAATCTTCAAAATATTGAAAAATTTCACTCATGGGTAGCCTGAGTATCGCAAAAAACATTTATATGATGAATTTTACCTGTGCATATACAATTTTATGACACTGCATAAGATTGGAAAGGGGGTTCAGGAAACCTTACCCTGTCTCACAAAGGGGAAGGGGACTTCAAAAAGTGGCGAAAACTGCTTTACATTAAACTTGTCACTAGCAACATCCCTTATCTGGACATAAGAGTTATTTTATGCCTTGTATCAAGTTTACTGGTTCTTAACTATTAAACATGACCAGTTGTGGGTACACCGGGACTAGCCACGGATAACTTTACGGAGCCGAGTGCTTCAGCCAGCTATGCTAGCGAGACGTCATCATCCTCCATGGATGTTTGTGGGTGTTTGTGGACAAGATGGTCTAGATTGCCGAACATCGAGGGATCCGGGTTCGAGTTCCGGTCAAGGTGGAAGATTTTTCCTCAGTTATAATTCGCACGTACTTAAATAAGGCTTTTAGTGACAAGAAAAGCTACAATATGCGTTGTTTGGTATTAGACTGATTCCTTTTCATCTACGTTTTATTTTTTGATAGTGAATATCGCGAGGAAAACTAGATACATGCCACACACTCTAACTACTTGGAAAGCATGCGAATGATCCATGTTGGCGGATGAGAAACTGCACTCTCTTCAAGAGTATTTTGGTGAAAAAATTATTTTTTTCATGCCGTGGTCAAACGAGGGAAATCCCTCGATTGCTGACAATCATACGGTTACAGTATGGTCCAATAATCAGATTCCTCGCCCCTTCGACTCCTTCTCAGTTCAGTTTTTCTGTCCACCACTTACTCTCCCCTTTTTTCCCCCATGTCCATCCTCCATTATGCCATTCTCACCTCACACTCCCCACGCCCTTTGCGAGGAATACGTTCGCCAACTACACCACCCCTTCTCTCAGCCATTCCTTTCACTTCATCCCTCTCCCTCCTCCCCCACTCTAACCCAAACATAACCCACGACCCCTCCCCCACTCCCTCAGATTTTCTTCTTTCAATCCCTGCCCGCTCTCCTATTTCTCTCCAAACCGACCTCCCGTTCTGGGACAACCCACCCAAATCAATATTCAAGGCATCGGCACGAAATTGCATTCTCAGCCGCCCCAATACCCTCCCTGCCTTGTTGTCTGACCACGATCGCTAGTCTTTTTTTTCCTCTCTCATCCTTCCACAGGCGAAGCCTTTTCGTCCATTTCTAAAGGGCAGGTTCCCTCAAATCTTCCTACTATTCAAGCCGTTCACAGACACACGACTATATGGCATGTTTTATGCATTATGACTAAACTATTGGCCCAAGACCTGGGTCGGTAGCTACTCATGGCTGACAATGGGGGCTTATGTTGCATACCCTTATAGCCATCCATTATGAAGTAGGAAAAGTCAAGTAATATAGTTTAGGCCTTGGAAACTGGTTCTATTTTAATAGTTTCCTTCATAATTTTATGTCCTTGGATGCCTTCTTTCCTTGTATCCTATTCAGGCATTGTGTCACACACACCCTACTGTTCTGAAGACTCCTAATACACCGCTTTAGAGTCTTTCCCGCCACACGAACCCTGCTAAAAATTTCTTAGAAGCTGTTCCATAGAACGTAAGGAATTCTACAGAAATTGACTCTTTTTATCAGGACTAGTTCCTTTTCTAAGGATCTGTACGGAACAAGAGAGCTTGACTCTACAGAACATATATTCTGCAGGAAATAACTCCTTACAAGCTGTTCTGTTCAACTTCAGCAACTCTACGGAAATATTTGAGGTTTCCGTCGACCTAGTATCTTTTCTAAGGACCTATATGGAAAAGGAACCAGGCGGTCTTGTTCCGTTGGGTTATTTGCTGAATAGAGCGCAGGTGGCCATGAGAATTCCTTAGCCGTCGCACGAATGCTCTTTCTTGGGAGGAGTTTAAAAAGCATGCATACGAAACATTCACTGAATTTCTCAATTAAGAATGCAATAATCATAGTTTTGCATGATAATATTGAAGTCAACTAACAAGTATAACACAGTTTGAGCGAAAATGCGTTATTATTCTTAAGGTTTGTCTGCTTTTAAAATTAGAATACCTTTTTTTTTAATTGACCGTTTACTCAAGTGTAACCTCCCGCCTAGCATGACGAGTCCATTGGATTTTAATTGGGCTCTGTGGTGATAAAAATTAAATATAAATATTTGTTTTTTACTCATTTTTTATATTTATGCTTGACGTTGATTTTCCAGCATCAAGCACTGTATCTTCTGTGATGGCATGCTATCACCTACATTGTATATTCGTTATTGGCTTCATAAATTAATTTACGACTTTCTTGGTGTACCCCTTCCTCACTTAATATTCCATTTTCTAAGAACAACACGGGCACCACTTATTTCAGGTCAAAATGGCAGATATACCCAACGCCCTGTCACACGCATAATTAAATGGATAAAAATAATAAATGCTCCGTCGATCAAACGCGTTCAAAAATCAATCCACGCACCATTTACTGCAATTAAAGTGGTTTGAGAAACAATCCTATCAGTGCACTAGTTTTTGACCATCGAATTATTACGCCAATACTGTTTTTTTACGCCCATCCTGTTAACTTCGATGATGAGGATTAAAAGTAGCATTACAATTTCAGCCTTCATTTATGAGGAAGAAAAGGGGCTGGCTATTTTCTCTAACAATTCACTTTTTACAGAGGATCCCCTGGTTCCTATTTCCTTCTACTAGAAGTTTCATGGCCACCATAATTGACAGATAATATGCATATCGTGCGAAATATTCTGGCAAATGAAAGATTCTTGGATTGAATATAAGTCCTGTTGGATTTGATTTCATGACATTTAGTGAGTGTAACTTGCATAGCGGAGTCAGAGCAAGTCAGTGGTTGAGACTTCAGACATGGTAAAAATATTATGTATTCACTGGATGGAACTTGATATTCACTGGATAGAACGTGAAGACCGCAGGTATCAGCCAAAATACGAGTGACTTCTTTTGGTTGAAGAATGAAAAATATTTATTGATTTTGGAGATGCTATTCAATAACTTACCCTTACTGATTGGCTGTATTGACCTAAGGTTAGAGGAAATTTCGATGTTTACAACAGAAGCAAGTATATAAAATGTTGTTATTTTATTAGCTTGCCCATCCCCTATAGTGGCAGAAAATTATCTACGTATACCATTGAAGATAAGAAGATATAACGTTAGCGAAGCCTTCTATCTATGCGAGAAGAAATGTATGCTGTATTCCTATGTAAATCTATCATTACCTTACTTCCAATATTATTTTATCCATTAATATTCGGAAATGAACTCTTTTTCTCTCTGATCTATTGGCGAAAAAATAATGCTATAACAGTAAAGGGAGAAAAATCGTAATTATTCAGAGCCAATAACATTCATGAGGAAAAAGCAGCTGCCGTATTCCCAGAAAAGCTATGCTAGACGTTGAAGCAGTGAATTAAAAATAAAAGTGTGAAGGTATTGTATTTGACGACGTAATAACTGTATCAGTAAGAAATTATCTATCTGGTCTTTCTATTTTCATTTTGACTTATGCGCTAAAGTCACTATTCTAAGTATCAATGCAGTTTATTGTTTCTTTCCCAATCGGAACTTTAAAGTCAAAGATGTCAATGGTTCAATAATTTCGTATTATTTTCTGATACAAAAAAAATGTATTACCCTAAAATATAATTTTAAACTTATTCACGCTCGTTCTACATGCTCACTCAATATGTTCATAACGTGTCCCAAGGTAAGAGATAATGATGAGTAGACGAATTGCAGAGCCGGATGAGTCAAAAGTAGATTTAAGAAAGCGGAAAATGGATGAAATTTTTCAAAAGGTCTACGATATTTGATGACCAAGCATAACAAAAAATTAATAGGCTCAATTGTGCATGTAAAGGATGAAGGTATGTATATTTTTACAGTACTATTTTTGGTTTTAGGAATTTCTCTCGCCTTCACTCTCAATCCACAAAGGTATCCGAACTAATGCTTGGATAGCCAATATTTGGGCTAAAGTGCACCCCTGAGTTGAAAGTCCAACAGAGGAGCAGAATTCAGGGTTATACAAAAAGGTAGAACCAAGAATATAGCCCGATTTCTCAATCATTGACAAAATTCACGAAATGGATCAGTTTGAATTAGAAAAAGCACGTTTTTAAGTTTTGGATAGTTGCTAGCGGTTTTGTTAACATTCGAGTATTATAAATTTGCTTAAAATTACTTTTTGTCCATGAATCATAACTTCTTTAAATCAGTCCATCCTTTTTTAACAGCTCCGAATAAAGCTATGGTGGATTTGAAATCCTCCGTCCCCGCTATCCAAAGAGTTTGAGCGTCCATTTCGTTTTTATTCGGTTTCTCTCCTCCTCCCAGCTCCCTCCTTTCACTTCCATCGCCGTTCCATCCTCTCCCTTCAATTTCCCATCCTTCCGTCCCCCGAAACAGACCAACCGACCATTTTCGAGGCTTTCCAGGGAGGTTCGGCCGCTCTTCCCTCCTTCTCCCGCAGGGAAGCGACGGGAAACACACGGAAATCTCTCCCTTCATCTGCCCCCCTTTTTTCCGATTTCCCACCCGGCACTCGGGTGCACTTTGCATCGACAGATAGGTTTGACTGCTCGATGGGATCTAGATTGGTTGGCAGGAGGAGTGTCGGAGGAATCAGAGAAGGGACGACCCGAAAGGTGGACGTGAAGAGAGATAGAGGAGAGAAGAGGAGGAAAGCTAGTGGGTGCCGGTGGTGGTCGTGCGAAAGGGAGGAAGAGTTGGGAGTTTGAAGAGTGAAGAGGGACGAGTGGCGTTTTGTGTGTGCTCCATGTCCGTCTGTTCGGTGGTTTTGAAGGGCGCGGCCCTTTGGGTCGGAACTGAAGAGGTTTTTGCCGCAGTGGGAGGGAGGAGAATGAGATATTCTTGAAGGAAGATGTAAGGGTGCGGCGGGAGGTGACGGCTGTCAAAAAATTACCTATGGATTAAAATAAATCAAGAGAACTTACGCCGTGAAGTAATGCCGTAGCCATCAGATTTCTCCATATTTAATCGTCCTCATTAGTCATGAATCCAAATATTGGTTTGTACTAGTTCTCAACTCTACTCTCCTCTCAGCTAACCGTTTTATCCCTCCAATGCCCTTCATTTTAGCATTCGTAATAATTGACCTGATGCATTCCTCCTTCGATTTCCTCGGTAATTAATCCCTTTTTCAATTTCTTTCCCCTTCTAATAGTTTTCTTTCAAATGCTATTATATTTTAAAATATTCCAATTTATTTTTCTCTTGCAGTTTTGCAGTTATTATGGAGCTTCGACCCTCTCCAACTCTACCACGGGCTTTCTCGAAGGTGATTATCTCCAACTATTTTTATAATGCAATGTATCGTTCACAAATAGGAGGTTCACATTCATGTAAACAAATATAGGAGGCATAAAAGTTCTCAAACCAATGAGATTTGGTACCGTTGATCATAAATCATTTGTTAGTGGTAAATCAATTTTTGAGTTTGGGAGAAAAAGGTATCTGCTACGGCAAAGAATTCAAGCAATACACCAATGACCAATGTTAAAAATGCTCTCATATTTTGTATATTTCCTGTATTATTCTGAATGGTTTACAAGGTTCTTGTTACTTTTGGGATTAATAACGGAAACAAATAGACCCTTCCTATGTATAGCATTTGATTCAAGGGCAAAATTGGAACCAACTGCTCATATACAGAACTAAGCACTAATTTTAAAAATAGAGGTTTTGATTTGGTTCGGTCTTGATTGCATTAATAAAAATAAAAATATAAAATCAATTTATGAAACCACATCAACAAGAGCCGTGTAAAATATTACTGTAAAATACAGCGGCTCTTCTTTGTGTTATGGAGGACATGAGGCTTCCTCTTGTGCCGCACACTTTCTGATTACTAAGGGCGTCGGCCTATTAGATTAATTAATAAATAAGTAGCCGGCAAGAAAATATTGTTCCTTAAGTTATAGTACAATAAACGCGGGGATAACAAGTTAACTATCACAAAGACCAAGTTTTCCTTGACGCCTTCAAAATGATTTTTAATAAAGAGAAGATTTACTGCATTTTAATATAGAGAGGAGAGTTGTTAAGAATTTATCAGAAGTCTAACGACAATGCGTGCTCATACGATTGTAAAGGAAAGGAATGATTATTATTTCTCTTATCGGACATCAAACGGTCTTAGTAAGCATTGTACGATTCAAAATATATTTCAAATATTTGAATATGAAACGAAGGCTTTTGCTGTGTCCTATTTGATCGGCATTCATCTTCCGGTACAGGTGAGTGAGTCAGCGTTGAGTGATCACTGTTTATCCAACCGTGATATACAGAGAAGTTGCTATCTCTCAGCGCTGACCCATGTAACTATATCGGGCGATGGAATCTGATTTCAACGTTCTAGATAATTTTTAACGCAATACAATGGGGACGTGATATGCTATTCTTTTTACGTGCAGTAGTATTCGATCGGTTTTATTGCTACTTGAAGGTGAGGGATAATCAATTATTCCAACTCCCCGCTGTGAATGACCTTTGCAGGCATTTAAATCAAATCACCGATTAAAAGCAAAAGTATGACGTCTGCGGTATTTGAATCAGAATTGACTCATAGAATTGATCCAACATCATTTAATAGCTCAAAAAAAGGAGTAGAGAGGTCCGTAAAC
The DNA here is from genome assembly GCA_963169105.1 of Ceriagrion tenellum. NCBI lineage: Eukaryota > Metazoa > Arthropoda > Insecta > Odonata > Coenagrionidae > Ceriagrion > Ceriagrion tenellum. Next base: position 32,354,059 of record OY720633.1, on the reverse strand, counting down.
TATGTTTTAAACAAAAAAGGCCCTAGAGTGATGTATTCTGCCTCGTCGATGGGTGAGGAGCTTTACCTCGATCCCCAACTCCCAAGGGTGTTACGGACGGACGATCTGGGAGATGAGTGGATAGCGAGTTTCGATGGAGTGCGTAAAAAAGAAAACCCATAGATGTCGAATTTCTCCTCCCTTCCCCCCGCATGCAAGCGTACTACGAGAACACTGGCATGCATCAAGATTAGACCAGTTAGGGTTGGGGGGAGTGAAGTCGGGCGGCGATACGCCTCTCGCAGCGACAAGGGAAGGATTAGAATCTGTCGAGGGGGGAAGCGGGAGTTGAGAGGGAGGCATGTTGGAAGAGGACGATGCAAGGGGCAAGGGAGCTGGCGGGGGGCGGGGGAGAAAGATGGAGAAAATTGGCAGGGGAAGGATTGGCACCCGTGATTGAGATGCCCCGGTGTACCTAAATGCCAAAAATTCTCAGGGTCCAAGTAAATGAATACGGCTACGAGCTCTTGAATTTTTTATCGAAATCGTTCTCTCGCTCAATGCCTGACGCTTGAGATTCATTGATCGCGGCTTTAATTATTTAAATGACCTTTGAAGTCCTGCTATCCGGAAAGAGAGATATCCCTGGTGCCTTGAAATCTCAAACCGCACGGTACGCAATATGAGCAGTAATTCAGTTAAAAAATGTTTCCCTGGGGCTACAAGCAAAGGTGGTATCGAAAGCCAAAATATAACTAGACACGTAAATCCTCCCCAATAAAAGACGTACCTTTGCTTAGGAAACCTTAACCGCAAGAAGCTCTAGTAGTAGAGTTGTAGTAGTAGAACTGGATTATTAGGTATGTCGACGGCAAGGGTCGTTTGCACCAAACTCTAGTAGTAGAGAAAAATAGAAATCAGAAGGGGCGGCATAAACGGAGCACAGATTGATTGAGTAAATGTCGCGCTTTGCCTAAATAGCGCTCGTTTGGATCATCTCGGGACTAGGGACTATTTCTTACAGCATCGACCTGTCACGACGAAAACTTCGACTCCGGCTCAGTTACCGAATTAAAGCTTCATTAGGCTCCGTTTGAATCAAGAGGGCTTTTCTTAGTTGTCTATATGTTGTAAGCCCATCTCCATGAGATACAAGGTAAGCGCAAAATTACCTTAGACGTGGAAGTACAATCAAATAACATGATGATTCTTTCAGGGATACGGTCAGAGGAAAAATTTAGAATACTTGAGTCGCAGGTTGACGCCATGCGCGAGACAAGCTTCATCGGCAAGAGAAATACGCTATTGAACGAAGTAATATTAGCTCTTCTAGTTACATGGCTACAACATAAACAAAGCGAGACACATCCAGCCAAACAGTCCTCACAATTCATTCATTCCATCCTCAATTTCTCTTTTCCTATTCCCTCCCTTTCTCCCTTTGCTTGCATACACACTCTCATCCTTGCAAAGGCCATAATTTTTTTGCACACTCATATTGGATCCTCTTATTAGAAGTAGGAAAGTACATAGAACAAGATACCAGGAGTTAAGGAAACTATCATTAGATAGGGAAGGGTGAAGGGCTGCAGTCAACCAATCTTAGGATTGAACAACCAATGAATGATTAGATTCTTCTAACCAACATAGCTCGTTCAAAGATCAATTTACAGTCCAAACAGGACAGCAGGAATGACTTAACGTTGCAACACATTTTACCGGAATAATCAACTCAAGTTTTACGGAATACATTACAATTGATATCATAAGCAAGATGATATGAAACACATAAGCTCAAAATAGATGCCAATTTCTGATTTTCCTTTGACTACCACCGCATCTTTTCGTCGATATGATTTGCTTGGAATTTTATTGATAAAGAAGTGGAGTATTTTAAGCCCATTACCTTTTTTCTTAAAACCTGGTGGAGAAATATCGTACGTAGGAGGGTATGTAAATTGATTTATGAGCGAATCCTCATTTTTGCTTCAGTTTGAGAGCCTAGTGTAACAAGTAATATATTTAATAATCTATAAAGCAGTTTTCAATCTACGGTATAAGTTATGCAGTTGGATTCTTTTAAAGAAGAATGATGTACCTTTAAAGTAGTCTAAGTAAAGTTCACCTAAAGAATATGATAAAATGTACTCATGCTGTGAATTTTATGAATGTTTTTGAGGAGCAAGATACCTCTCTAGATCCAGACGAGAGTATTTACACAGATGTTAATTCCAAGTAATCAGTTAATTTAATCCTGTAGCAGCTTAGTTCCACAGCTGGAGGATACCTTAAAGCTTTATTGAAACGCTGTTGAGCGAGAGAATTGCTGGAAGGACCGTATTTAAGCCGAACTATTAGAAATTCTTACGAGATAAGAACAAACGATCAAATGACAAAAGCCTCGCGGAAGGAAATCCCCTTAGCCTTTTGCTGGACCTTTTCGCTCAGCACTCGCGTTAAGACCGTCATTAGATAAAATTCGATAATCAAACGCCCGGTTATGGATTCCGTTTGCTTCGTAAAAAAAAGAACGAGAGTGCTGGCGATTAGTGAGTAATCGCGTTGAGTTAAACTGAATTGGGGAGCTAACGGCCTCCTTTCAGAGATTGGACAAAGAGATCGCAGCTAAGCTTCGACTCTTTGGGTGACAAAAGAAATTGTAGAGGGTAGCGTGGGAAGGAAAAGGAAGCTGGTAGGCCGAGAGAGAACGAGGATTGTGCGGATATTAATGAGCGATAAATATATAGCCGAGATGAGAGAACAAGGAAAGAGAGAAACGAAACACGGGAGTTGTTTGGAGATGCGGTTCGAGAATCTTGGGCGTCATTTAAGGGAGGTAACAATGATCTTACTTGCTTAACACAACGAGCTGTTCTAAACGCTCCGTAATTAGTCGGAAGAAAGAGGATTTAGACCGGTAGTTAATCTCCGGATTTCCGTATGGGGATAGCTGGAAAACTGACCAATTGGTAGGGAGCAAAGCAAATCCAGGGTCTTTGCTTCTCTTATCTCAAAGTTGAACGAAAATACTTCGTTCCTTTTATTCACGGGACGCAAATGGTTGTGCCTACGATGTACTTATTCTTTGAACGTTTTTATGCGTCATAAAAATTGCTTGACTGTTTTAGGATAAAATTAAAGACGGGAGATGTAACTCATTCCACTCTTCTAGTTTTTTAATAGAAAATATGGCGATATAACTACAATATTTCATCATGATATTAATAACATTATGTACATTGCAACACCGGTGCACCAGTTGGATTGAAACTGAATTATAGATATACTCTGATTCAAATTTAAAATGATGGTTATCTGCTCTTACTGAAAGACATTAATGTATTTCTTCTACCCAGAACACAACAAAATAGGCCTTTTAATGTCGGGTTTTATTCACGCAAGCAAGAGACGTGCACACAAACATACGTCCTGAGTGGTGATATATTTCACCCAGATATGACTCGAATCCGCGTCCGTCGCGTCGGCTTGCAATTAGTAGGCGAGGACTTTATGAATGGGGCCAACATTTTGCCTTAGGAGATTCCAGGGATAAAATTTATAAGAGCTTGGGATTCATCTCAAAGATTTATCCTGAGATCAAAAATCTAGATTAAATATTCCTGTAACACTATGAGTCATAAATACATTTTTAAAACACAAACACCGAAGTTCTTGGAATGTAGGAATAGAAATTCCCTTCAGAAAATCAAGTAGATTTAAAAAGGGTGGCTAGGGCTAGTAATAGAGCGGAATTTGACAGTGAAGTCTAGTTTCAACGGGATGGCAAATGGGATGAGAAACCGTGTCATTTTGACGTTTGAGGAGGGGAGGAGAGGAAATATGGTGAACTACATAAAATACTACTCCTGAGGTCCTCCCATCTAAGTCATGCGTTAGATCCGGCAGCCGGACGAAATAAAAAAATGTAACCAATATCCTCAGACGTAATTTAATGGTATGATATCATTGTAAAACAAAATATATGTTTGTTTATAGTATTTATCTACATACGAGTTCTATTTAATCAATGATGGCTAAAGTGGGCAAAATCATTCTAAAGGCAGATGATGCTCAAGGTGAGTAAAGAGAGAGGGTGGTTTCTGCTGAACCTGATCACAATGGCCGTCGAGTCACGTGATGTCACTGCATTTCCGAAACTCGCCGTTCACCCATTGGATTGCACTCAAGTGTGACTTTGCCTCACGTACTTTCGAATTATACTGAACTAGTTTGTGTTCTCGGGGATTTATTGAGTTATTACTAGTACATTAGCTAGCGGTGTTTTCACAAATAATGCCTGAAAATAGGTGTAATGTGACAATTTGTTCCAAAAGTTTCTGTAAAAATAAGTTCGGAAGGAAACAGTAGCATTTTCTATTTTAGATTTCGGTCTGATTTCTGTTTGAGAAAAATTTGGATTGAAGCATGTAAGAGGAATTCATTCATTTAAGTACTCTACCGACTGATAGGCAGATTATTTTGACATTTTTGACCATAAAGACCCGATTTCTGGCACATCGTTTCGTTTTAATTCCTATGGTTGACCCACCATTGGAATGTAAAAGGAATCAATTTCATTCATTCAAGTATTCTACCAGCTAATTGGTTGATTTATGTTTTGTAATCCTTAATTTTATTTCCTCTGTGTGTTCTACCCTCTATTGCTCTCATTAATATTCATTCTCTTTCCAAAACGTCCTCCAATCATCTCATTTGTCTCCTTCAAACCTCTGCTACTAGCTTCCTTTCCTCTTCAACCATTTCCAATGCCTCCTCGTTCGTGCTTATCGCCACCCTGCTCACTCTCTTCACCCTTCTCCACTCCCATATCTCAAACGCTTCAAGCCTACGTACATCCTCCCATCGCAACGAACAAGTCACCAACTCATTCAGCGCCATGTTCCATATCAGAGTTTTTACCAACCTTTTATAAGCGTTCCTACTCAGACCCTCCTCTTTAAAAAATGCCTCCTTAGACATTAAAATTCTATATGTTATGTTCCATCCACTAAACCAATTCCCCGCTAAATTCTACCACGACACGTAAACTTCTTGACTTGCTCTATTTTACACCCTCAATCCCTTACATTCAGACCCGCCTTTTTCTTTCTAGAGAATCTCACCACTTTTGTCTTCTTATGATTAATCTTCATCCCATTCCTTCACACTGCATCTCTCACGTGTTCACCATTACCTACATCCCCTTAGCTGAGTGACAAACCAATGCTTATTCGTCTGCAAAACTGAGATGATTGAAGTCGAAAATAAAGAAATTTAGATTGGTCAAAAAATAATTATTAAATCGTTACAAATTGTATTTAAAAATATATATGCCCTCTTTAGACTCTCTTCAATTTAATCCTCATGTATATACAATCATCCATTTTTAGATTAAATATTACGGGAGTTAATTTCGTAAAAAATCCATTTTTTCGCAAACTTGCTGAACGAAAGAATTTTATCAGAACTGCCAGGTGTCCAACACAACCTGACTGATCAGAATTCACACGTTTCTCTCAGAGCATAGTGAAGGTTCGACTTTTAATCTTTGCATTGAAAAACGTTCTACCCCAACGTCACCTGATGATACCTCATTCACTCGAATCCAGTAAAATTTGGTTTCACTAAAGATACTCTATAAAATTAATCATGTCATTTATCGCAATTAACTTAGTTGAAAATTAGTGCATTCCTATATAGCTCATTTCCATAAGCCATAAGGCCTTTCAAGGCTTTAGAAAAAGGATCCTGGGCACAATATTGGAAATTTGGCTGTGGTCTATATATTAAAAATGCCTCGTTCCTCAGGATCTATGAAATAATAGTTGCCTGTCTGAAAGTTATTGGTATCTATGAAATAAGGCTCAGAAAGCAAACAACATTATACTCAAAAATATTCGCTTTGTTCCCTGATGTGACCTCTCCATCTTAGCGCCTTGGTAATTCCTCATTTCTGGTAGCACTCCCACAGTGTTTTCTTAGAATCGGAGTTAATAGTGATAAAATACATAACTTAACATAACAGTTAATGAAATACGCTAACTTGTTAAAAATGAGAGAGGCATCTCAATCTACCAATAATTTTGAATTTTGAAGGAAGTAGTATTAAAATTGAACTACTTGCATCTTTGACCTTTAGTTGTTTTATTGGAAATAATTTTAATGTCTTCTCTCAACTTAAATCTGAGTTCATGATCTGAAAAATATGAATCACATATGAAAAATTGCATACAGGAAAATATGAAAAATTGCATGCAGGGGAATACTTCAATTTATGTAAAGAAATATGAATCACAGGTGATGGTTAAAAAAATTGATGTCGTAGGATCGCTTCTAAATTTCCATAGAGCTTTACACTTGAAAAAATGGGATGCACAATGATGACAAACTACTAAATAGTTCAATTACTTACCAATAATGACTAAATATTGGCTTTCAATAATTGTATTCACTTCTTTGAAAAGCCAGATACCATTAATTTTTTCAATGTAAACTATCCTTTAAAAGTCTCCAAAACCAACACGGCAATCATTTTTCTATACCGAGTGAGGAAAGTAAAGCGTAAGGAAAGCGTACGTATACTTCATCCTTCTATGTAATTCAGTAACCGTCACTTATAGACCCAATTTAATTAATATTAAAATCAATAACACTTATGTACATAAGATTCTTTTTAATATTTGCTTCAAAATATTAGGGCAGCGAACTTGGGAAGAATTTTGTTTCAGTGCTTTTCTGCCAGTCATAACAACTTATTTCATTGGGGGACTTTTTTCCCAGCGACACTATTTTTCTTTTATTTCTAGAAACTTATTAACAAAATGTTCCAATTCTATGGAAAAATTATTGGTGAGTTTCACGGAGAAGTGGTCGCAAAATTCCCCCATTTCCATAATTTGCAGTGGAGTCCTCATCGCGGATTAAAAGGGGCAACAAACTGTTAGATCATCCAATTAGAACGGTCTTGGCGCATTTACTTCCCAAGTATCTTTTTTCTACCCCAAGACCGCCTTGAAATTTCCCGGCTGTCTCTCCAGTGGGGTCGGGGGTAAAGGGGTGGCTCCCCCCCCTCGTTCCCTCGCCCCCGGTCCCATTCCTTCTCGAAACCTGCCCACCCGCCAGCCCCTCCCCCCCTACTCCCCAGTCCTAAGTCCCGCTCTCATAAAGTGATGGCCTTCTTTATCACCTACAACGCGCCATTGTCTGGTAATTAGGAGGGTCTTGCATCTGGGCTTATTAGTCGGCCGACTTGGACCCAAGTGTCTTCCAGGCATTTCCCCTCACAACCCCCCCTCTCACACTTCCACCGCTCTCCCCTTTGCTCTCACAAGCTCACCCCCTTCTGCACCACCCCCCCTCCTCCCGTAGCTCCATCTTTCTTCTTCCAGCGACGCTGCTTACTTCTCCTCTGCCATCCACTCTCCCTCACCGCTTCTCTTCGGAAAGGCTCCCTCGCGACCAAGCGGCTTGCGGCGAAGAAAATGGAAATTTATTCCTTTTTGTTTGTTTTTATTTTTAAGTTACCCCCTCCTTAGATGAATGCGAATTAAATTGCAATTCTAAATATGCTCACGTTTTATATGTAAGTTGACGTTGTTAATTGTTGATTCTTTTATGAATATACAGTCATACTTTAATGTAATTATTTTGACTGTTTTAGTTTCGTGCTAAATATGAACGACTAACGGAACGGATGCCTCGAAACTAACGGTTGGCTGGTTATATCGAGAGGCGAACAGCTGAGGTCATTGGAAAAATTAAAGTTGGTGAAACTTTTGGATCAGACAATTTTGGGAGAGGAGTAAGTGTGAAAGAAAACCTGCCGTCATAATAGGCTAACACTTCACAAATCGCGCCAAGGAAACCACGGCTAATCAGCCTATCCGACGGACAGAGTACGGCACAAGAAGTCACCCCCGAACAAAATTCGGGTGGGGTCCGGGATTCCACTAAAAATATGCACCACTGCCGGAGTTCAAATTCGGAACCTTGAAATGGAAAGCTAGTATTGTAACTACCACATCTACGCAATGTTTATGGATCTGACCAATTGCTTACGGAAAAAAATCTCAGTGCGTAGCTCTAATCTCATAATCATAGGTGAAATGCGAGGTAAATTTGTCTCAATGTTATATCATCTGGAAGAACTCGTAAAGTGTCCTGTCCAAAAAACCTGTCAAATTTGTCACAAAAATTACATCTGCGTAGCTCGGGAATAAAATTACTATTCTACCGTCACGTTCCACTCGATGTTGACTTTGATCCCATGACAGTCTGAGTTTAATTATGAAAAAGTCTTGAGCCGTGGGAGGCTAGGAATAAGTTGATGTTATCAAATAAAAGGAATATTTCGAAAAAAGACCTAAATTTCATCGACCGGTGGAACTCCTTTCTTGTTTTACACGTCGGTTAGTTTGTCTCCCCAAGGAGGGGGAGACTAAACTTAGGATAGAGAGTGGGAGAACGGTGGGGAGAGGTGTTAAGGAGGGAGTCTATAACGGATTTACTGCTAAGCGCAGTTAGAGTGGGAGGGACGGGACGGGAGTGGAGACGACGAAGAAAGGGTGGAGGGAGGAGAGCTGACTCTCTGTACAGGAAACGACCAGCCTGTTGCTCTTTTTGCACCTCCTCCCTTCGCCCTGCAGGCAAGTTCCAACGCCGCGAATGCCGGCTTCATAATCAGCCACCCTCTTCTTCTTCCTCGACTGAACTCCCGGGTAATTAAATCGTATTTTACTCACCCTCCCGCCCCTCATCCCTCCTCCCAACCTTTCCCACCCACTAATTCCTGCCTCATTCCCTCCTCTCCTCGCGGCTAAATACTCTCCCACCGCCTCTTCCTCCGCGCTCGCCACCCCCCCCCCATCCTCTCCATCCAACACGGTTATCCTTGGAACAGTCATCTCGGTTGTAAATGTGCTCGCTTACATCTGTACCAAAGTTAATTGAGCCTGGGGACGAGGTAAGTGTGCACTCCTTCGTTGCCCCGTCTCATCTGGGCAGAAAATGAAAGACTAGGAAGATAACTCTTTGCCTTTCTGCCCTTATGAATGCTGGAAAAAGGCTTGAAGAAGCATTTTCTTAATATTATGTGTGACAAAAAAATATTCCTTTGCCCCTCAATTTGCTTTCCCTAATTTTATCTGTAAATGTATGTCATATGAGTACTAATTAATGTGATTACTTTAACTTATTGCTAGTACAGCTGAAGAAATGAAAGCACACCAGGCCTTAGGGTGTCCAATTAACATGTTACTGTGGATTTTTAAAGATTCAGATGATAAATGTTTCATCAACACTCGGAGAGAGTAGAAGAATGTGTAAAAGGCATTCAATTATACCCTGAGGGATTGTGATTTATTTCTAATCAAAATATTGGTATATTTACAGTCAGCAGATATATCAGAGAACCCTGTTGCCTGCCATATGTACTCTGCTCCAAATGGATTGCCTACACCTATGAGAAATTACATGAAAACAATATATTAGTAAATTGTATCAAGCTGTTCTCTTTCAACTAAGTCCTTGTCGTTCGATGCTCAAATTTTATGCAGTACAAAGATTGTATACCAGTCTTGGAGATGAAACTATATAAATAATAAAAAGATGTACCTAATTAGGTTTCCATTTCGTCAGTGCAACTCAGCGAATGCCGTGCTCAAATTCGAGCTAGTTTCAACTGGCTAATGGCTAACTGGAAATATGACTTTCATAGGAATTCATAGGTTTACTATGAATGTATTGTACGAAATTTAATTACTTCACAACCTTTCTTATTCCCCAAATATGACCTTTTCTGCTAATCGATTCATTCAGTTTTCTCATCACCCTTTATTTTCTTTCCATGGTATTCTCCCGCTATTTACTTTACCCCTCCGTCATTTTCGCTTCATGCCCGAAATTATCTCTCGAAAATCTCCAGCACAAGTTTTCAACCGACCACAACATAAGGAGCAAGCAGTTTTGGACAGGTTAAAGGAGCTCTCCTATTAACTTCCTTCCTCTTGTAAGACTGAAGAGGAGGTAGAGAGGGTAGAGGCAAGATAGGTAGAGATGATGAGACTGGAGGTATTGCCCTTCTCCCCCCCCTCTACCTTGCCGCGCTTCCTGCTCACCTCACTCTCAACCACACTCATTCCTGTTGTATCCCCCTGCCATCTATCTTTTCCACTCTTCCCCACCTGCGATATTCATGCAGTGAGGAAAAATCCGAACCTTTCCCGAAAAATCCGAAGACTACATCCATTTAATCCTTTAGAGTTTAAAGTCTAATTTTCGAAATAATAAATACGAGCAGAGAATGTACTCCTCATGCTTGACGAGCGTACATGTGGGAGAATTACCTATCAAACTCAGATGTATGCATCAACTGCAGGCATTGATAAAAGTATATATTAAAATTTGAAAATTCAATCAATGCAAAACCGTTACTTGATGATTTGACGTTGCCGCACTTAATAGCTTTTACGCTGCATAAGTTATTTAAATGAATGAATAAAATTACGGTAGTCAACTATTTTCAAGCAATGAAATTAAAACGCTACTCATGTCCATTGAGGACAATGTGGTAGAAATGGGCATAGAAACACACTCTTTTGCAGGAAACGTTAAAGTTCCTGACGTCACCGAAGTTACCGAAAATGTAGTGCTTTAACGTTCGAAACTTTAGACCAGTGATGTTTTCGCTATATCTATTTGTGAAAAGTTTGAGTTTTGTGGAGTGGCCTCTAAGGTAATAAGCTCTACATCTAATTCCGCTCTGCGTTATAATGAGGCAAATACAGATTTCTAATCAATCAACTCTGATACATTGGCGCCAAACCTAGAATATTTTCATAATACATCAATTTCAACCACAAAGCCGTGTTTACACGATGAATGTACCCGCGCGAGCAGATGCATTAACACATTCATCATTAATATTGCACCGTTTAAACACGCTAAATGCACTAGTGCATGAATGCGGGGCCATAAATTATCCCATGCTCTAATTTGGAGCATTTGTCCACGTATCAGTCCAGCCACGTGATTGCGGGGGCATACACATCGTGAAATCACGCGGAAAGACTGTAATTCCTCTATATTTGTTGGAACGAATCATAAGTAAGGTATGAAATTTCGAGGTGGTTTTCAAATGTTAGCCCATGCTCACAGAAGGGCACCGAGGAAATCAAATATCTACAGAAATACTTTTTGAAAGTGTATTATTAGCCCTCGATCAGTATCGCCAAGTATGTGATGGAACAAATAAGAAAGCATCGGAGAAGTCAACACAACTTGCTCTCTAATGAATTCTTAATCGCTTTAGAAGACTTTCGTATTCACCCTGGAACGATGCAAAGAAAACGCACGTTATTTGAAGTAATATGTTACCATAGAATCCGAAATTATCGCTGCAGATCCGACTGACTCCTCCCCATCTTCACTTTTCAAGTTCGAATCGTAGAACATGGTACTCAGATTAAGTCCACGTTCCCTGATGGCATCTTCCTTTGTTCAAATCGATCCCTTTGCTTCCGCAGGCCAAGCACCTTCAATTTCCTTTTTGCTTTTCCTTCTAAAAATGGAATAGTAACCTCTGAATTTTCTCCCTCACATGATCTAATTATGCTTTCCATGTACTGAAGGGAAATTAAATTATTCTTAATCTATCCGGGAACCATGTTAAAATCGGCTTTTATTTTATTCGCCAGTTCATTATTTATCCTGTTTGGTGGTTTATTTATCGTATTTAAAAGTCATTTCCACTGTTTTTGTATTATGTATTGAGTTAATAAAATTAATAAACGACCAACAAGTCCGCGGCATATTCACACCCATAAAATTAATATTTCACGAGTCAACTGTGAGAGAGGACTATGAAGCCCATAATAAGGTTAAGTGAAGGATGTAATTATTATTATTACTACCGGAATTTATTTCTCGCCTTCCCTTTATACACTTTACCCTTCCTCCATTCCTTCCTAACTCCCCCATTCCTCTAGAAATATTCCCCCTTCCGAATTTCCAGCGCCTGTAAAGTTTTCAACCGACCGCGACTAAAGGAGCGCGAACTTCGGAAGTAAATTCCTGACACCTTCCCCTTTCTTGGAGGAGTTTCTGGAAATCATTATGCAATCCCCCAATCTTTCTCCCTTTCGCTCGCCTCCGTACTCATCCGCGTTGAATTCCCTCGCCGTCAACTCCTTTTCCCCTCTCTTCGCGAAGCATCTCTTCCTCCCGACCCCACCGAGTCGTTCCCGCCCACACCCCTGGCCTCGCTGATTGATAGCATCCCCAGTGTTTCCCCCTCCTCCTTGCCCCTTCTCTCCGGGGACTTCCTCCTCCCTCAAAACTCGGGACAAATTGAGTTTCACCGCCGCGGCGAGCTGGAAGGTTAAGTGCGTTTGTCTATGTGCTCACAGGAGTGGAAATGAGGAAGAGGAAGAGCAAGGGTCGCTCATGTTTCCGAGCGAGGTAGGGGAAGAAGGGAGGAGAGGAGGGAGGGAAAGGCGGATGAGGTGGGCGGTATGAGGACTTGCCCAACTCCTCGGAGTTAAATGAGTTAGGGGAACACATTGAGTTAATCGGGTTAATATTCGTGGATGTGGAAAACCGCATCAATCAACAACACAGTCAACCGTTGAATCAGTGAGGAATAAATGGACTGCAAGCACAGTGTTTGCTGTTGCGGAGAGAGAAGTTGTGTATCCGCAGAAGAACGTCTTAATAGAAGTATTTCTGCAGCCCGTCATAGCCCTTTGGATACATGTTTCATTTGATTAATCTCGGCGCTCTTTCCTCAAGGTTAGCATGTTTTATATCTGCACATTACCGCGCGAGCAACTACTTAGAAATGTAGTAGTGGGTGTTACGACTCCAGTCAAGTGGGTAATTAGGTGGAAGGAGGAAAATGAAGAGTAAAAGGACGAGAATGGTCAACTGCATTCTTTTAGTGTGTTAAGTGTGACCTCCGAGTCTCAAACTACTCCCAGGACGGTCCATCAATTGCGTTACACTTACTAACTGCCTATAGCAGATTTTAGCTAAGAGCGTGACTTTCATTTGTATTAGCGATTATAGTCTTTCTGTGACAGCGTGGTAAATTACTGTGGCTTAGGTACCTATATGTGGCCAAACTAGAGTGGAGCAAAATCTAGTAGAGCAAACTAGAGTGGATCTTTAAAATCATCAAAATTGAATGTATAGGTGTTTCTAATCTATATCGGTCACCATTCCTCTTTCACATTCTGATCCGACACAGACCGCTAAAAGTTTCGTGTAGTATAATATCCTTTTAAGATGGCATTATCGTTGTGACATTATTTTTAAAATCCAATAGCTATAGCTTTAAAATCATCAATATTGAATGTATTTGTGTTTCTAATCTTTATCGGTCACCATCCTATTTATACATACCGCTTTGCAGAACAAATGACTTTTGAATTTGAAGAAATTGAACGTAGGCGATATAGGGAGTGATCATTAAATGCTCATATATATTTTTTTTCTTTTCTCCTACGCCAACCATGCGATTCCAAATTAAATAAACTAAGGGTGTTTAAAAATCTCAGTGTCAAAGATATTTTTAAAATTCCATCATTTATTTTAATAATTATTGGCAGAAAACTGGCACAATGAAATGATGAACGCTAGAATCGATGGGATAATACAAAGAAATTCGAAAAGTAGTATTAATCTGTTGTCTGACGTTAATGAATCAGTTAGTTCCTTTGGAGGAGAAGGTGAGTAAATAAATAAATAACATTAAATATAAATTATCTTTAAGTAATTTCATTCATTCATTGATACCTTTGCTATCATTGATCCATATATGTACTTGAATGACACGTGAGTCAAAAATAGTGTTCAATTTTAGATTGGTTAGGTTGGTCCCCATTGTAAATATAGAGATGTCCTAAAAAAAACTGTAGCTACCATAAACCGGGGCGAAGTCAGTTTTCGCGGTGAATATGGTACAAACATGAAATTTTCGAATCTGTTAGGAATTTGCAAACTACGGAGAGGATGGAAGACAACAACGGTTGGTTCATCTGCTGGACACCAGTTGGCAAAACCAGAGTGCTTAAACTACGATTCCAAGTTTTACCTCCAGTTAGCGATATCATCGTTGTCTTAAGTGCCAAACTTCAGCAGCTGTGCTGCCTAGGCTATTTTATCCAAGAGTTAGTATTTTTCCTTGCTCAAGTAACTATTTGAAAGTAATAATCTGGTTAGAAAAATTAAATGTATATTATAGAATTTTTTCAGTCATTAAAAGGTCTAAAAAGAGCAGTTTGAGGCATGAAGATTGGACATCGATACTTTATTTCGATTTCTTGTTTTTTTCGTTCTAGTTAGTATTTTTCTGAATGCCACGGACTTTCTATAAAAATATGGAGACCAGCGGCTTAGGTGTAGGTAACTTGGGGGTGGCAGTGGGTGATAGATGTGCCACTTCTAAATATTTCAATCAGAAGAAATTTTCGCTGTTACAAACTCGAAAAGACAAAGTATACTGGGACAATATTCGTTACCCTGATTTATCTATTTCAACGAAGTTATTAAATTAGAGTCATTATAGAGAACATGAAAGAGTAATCTATCCAGCCCCTACGGTAATCTCAACCCCACCAATCAAAATAACCAAATTACGCCCATGACCGAAGTACACAGAATAATCCTCCGGTAAACCTTACAGGGGCAATCAAACTGATCGCCACCAAAAATTCAACGAGGATTGCAATGGTTCTAATTAGTAGTGACAGCTGGTAAAGGAGTTTTCAAAAGCACATAATGTGTGGGAGGTGTTCAAGTATTAAACTAATAGGTTGAAGTAGAAATAGATGCCAACGTCTACGATTATTCAACAAAACATTTTGCCGTAACACCTTCACCACATTTCGTAGGGTGAAGGTATTGCGGAGTAAACTCATTTTCACTTGTGGTCGGATTGCTAGTTTTAAATGTAAAACAATCAGATGATAGATTAAGCTTCTTCGATGAAAGCATATATTTTCAACTGTTTGACTAACATAGGAAAGTAAAATTGAATCATCAATTTATGTTTTTATAATTGCCACCCACTACCCTTATTTTTGTAAGGTTGTATTTCATTTATCATTCTGAAACGGCATGTGTGATAGACTCCGTTGAAAACAGATGGCACCAAGAGGGTTAAGGGGCTACTTTGACATACTGAATGGAATGTGAGGATTACGAAGAATTTATCTTGATGAAAATGTGCTCAGCTATTCAATGAGAGCTGCCTTTTTCTCAAAAACCAGACCCCTCTAGGAAATATGTTCGAAAATGAAAGCGTCTTGCAAGAAATTCTTTTGCTTGCACAATTTACACGTGATCTAATCTTATGTCTTTTATTCAACCTGCATCTTATTATCAATAGACCGTAATAGCGTTTCCACACTACGATAAAACGGAAGCAGTTGCAGTCTCAAACTTAAGTCTACTACTATGAGCATGTTTCTTCTCACGCTCCTACGCAAACCTAGCCATTTTCACACACCACGCTGCTGTACTAAGATCTTGATTTAAGCCAACTCTAAGCAGAGAAGCGGTAGCCGGATGGACGCAGGGTAAAGCGAAGTAGAATGCCGGAGTCCTAATTGCTGCCTTTTGAAAATGACGGCGATAAAAATGTTTATTTCAGTAGCTACCGGACTTTATGCCCCGCATTACGCGCGACAGGGCGAGAGGCGTATAAAAACTCGAACCTTCCCGGCATCTTCCATCTTTCCCGCAGACCGGAGAGGGTTTCCATGACATCGAAAAGCTCTCTGCATACCAAGCTCATGAAGAAAGTAGACTCGAGCGCCATTGTATATTTATTGAGAACATGAACTCAAAAAAAAAGGAAGAAAGAGGTCCCGAGGTTTAAAAAAAAATGTGTGAGTGTTAGCATGCGACCTGCGTCCGACCGTTGCCATCCTCCATTTTAAAACAAAACCCTTTTCTCGGCTCCAAAAGGGAAGAAAAGAAGGGAGGTAAATGACACCTTACCTAAACCCTTCCTAATTCCTTGAACCGAGCTAATCGGTGGCGCAGGGAGGGGGGGAACTTGACTAATGCCCCATTGTCTTCGGCTCCGGTGGGGTCAAATCGAGAGGTCGGAAGGGACTGAGAAAAAGGCCGCCATGGAGAGAGAATTAAAGGTTTGGGGGATCCGTCCAAGGCTATATGTGGTCGGGACGCAGTCGTGGTAGGGTTGAAGCACGAGGTTAGAGTTCATCTTGGGTAGTAGGGGAGGAGGGAAGAGATGAACCTGTCGATCGTGCGAGCATCGCTGGTAGATTGTAGCTGAGCAATGCTCGAAATTTTGAGCGTCACATTACGATACAGACCTTCTATCGCCAAATACGTAAATTACGATGGATGAACTCGTATTTTATTTTGAAAGAATTCGATAGCACACATCGTGTCTTTGTTGATTTTGCGCACCACGGACACTTTGAAATTTTATTGCTGTCAATATTTGCATTTCAGCATTGAAATGCGTTATGAATGTCATATTGCTGCCTCCGCAAATTGTCTCACAATGGCCTGTATTTGCTTCAGCAACCTGGCTACCGTGATTTTCTTAGCTCATGTGTGCTGTCATCAGTGCTCAAAATTCTTCGAAGTGTATTCCAAATTCGTTATCTCCGAAAAACCAGACGTTTTCCCATTACATTGCCTTGGAAATTTCTAGGAAAATACGCTTCGCATTTATTTTCATCACTTTCTTATTATCATCCGATTAGCAGCTAATAGATTATGTGATTTCACTTGTTGCCTTTTGAAAGCTCGCAGCTGAACTGATGACTCACATTTTAACAGCTTGCTGTTTAATATAGCTGTGTTGCAGAATCGTGAACCACTTTAATCACAAAAAAATGTAAAATACAATTTAATAAATAATCTTGCATGAAGCCACATAACATTATTGCTGCGGCCATGAATTTAAAAAAGGCTCGGACAATTTCATTCTAATAGTATATTACTGACAGCTTCGGAGCCTTTTCTCATGATACGATCACGTTCCTAAATATCGAATCGCATCGTGCTAACAAGGATTCGATATCGTGTTGTCGTGATACTAGGTATCGATATCGTTTTTGTGTTGGGAACCTCTGTAAAATGCCTTGTCAATTTGAGAGCCGATCTTCAAGCCATATAATTCATGATTCCAAAACAATTGGATCAAATTGTCAATATGTATTATTCCTTAAAAATACGGTTTGACAGGACGTGAAGAAATCTTTATCGGATGTGGCGATGAAATTCGTAGAAATCGCAACGAGAAAATGCTACCTAGACTTCCTAATGTCGTGGCAATTTAGTTTATTAACTGGGAATTACTGAGTGCAAATTCCCTTGCATCCTCCCAAGTTGCTTCTAGAATTAATAATTATGGGTAGCGTAGTGGTCTACGAATATTTTGGGCTATCAAAAATTCGGGGTTCAATACCTGACCCGGGCCGGTATTATCTCAAGGAATTTTCTACGTATTTGCAGGACCATATCACTTTTAAAAGTCTAAGGGCTTGTACATTTCAGTTCGTATGAATAGTTATAAAAATTTTGGTTCATTCTCCTTCACGAACACGTTTCCAAATTCGTTTTTTATATTAATCGGTACTCTAAATATATTTAAAAAGACCCTAAAGAGATGCTGTCAGTCGTCCGACCGGCTGCAGTTCGATGATATTTTTCAGATTCCCTTGGGTTCTTCTCTCTCTCTTAGCTATTTGTCCACTGTCTCACAAAGAACGGGGATGGTTTGCAATAAAAATGAACTCGTGCGGAGAGGGGGCGTTGAGTCAAGCCGAAGGAGTGGAATTCTGTTTATGTCCTGGACAGGTGGTCACTCCTTGGCGCAGGTACTAAGACTGCGGCCAAGTCACTCACCCTTTCTCGGTCCATTAGATTCATCGAATAATTACCCCGTGCCAATCGCTACATAATTTACGTCATCAGGTTCATACTCTGTTTAAACTTTAGGCCAGGCATGCAGTAGGCGTTCCTGCCTCACCATTTTGGTGAACACTTGTGGGTTTCTTACCAGCGTGTCACCGTTAATTACTTCCCCACTCTGAACCAGAATGGGCTAAATGCTTGCTTCGGCGTCTTTTTTGAAAACTGGTTTCGCCGCGGCCTCATTCAAACATCCTCCGCCACTTTAGTTCTTGATCCTTTAGTATATTTATGCTACCTCTGAGAATTAACGCCAATTATACTGAAAATGCACCAAAGAATTCAAGTGCCTCGCGAGTAAAAAGAGACGAAATCTCGGTATTGTGTTGCGGAGGACGTTAGTTTAGTGTTTATAAAAATGCACCTGGACGCTAGTAAAATGTGTTTTTTTGTTAATTTATTTGTTTTCAATTTACAAAAAATAGTTTACATGCTGTAATTTCCCTTTGGATGGGTTACAAAAAGTTACAACTAACCTAACCTTAAAAATTATAAGTTTTCAGTCTGGTCCTGCTAAGCTGATGCTTATCAACAGGTTCCTAAATTACAATTTTGAGGTGTAATCAATGGAAATAATAAAGCATTAAGTTAGAAAATTTCCCTCGTGCAGAGAGGTTTTCCGTAAGCTCAATTTTCTTAGTGTTGTACAAGCATTAATAGTAATCCTATAATATACTTTTAAATGTAAAATACGTGAACGGTGTGTTGTCCGAAATTTGAGTAAGGAAGTGATAAGTATCTTCATGAGCTCTGAAAATTAGGAATATTTTATTACATGAATATTTTTTTATCCCTGGTAGATAAAACTTTAGTTAAAAATTATATTTTACGTAAGAATGTCCGGAAAAGTTTCGTTACAAATAACTTCTACATGACGTTTATTTATAATACTTGAGATGGATTAGGTCATTGGAGCATTTGTCTTTAAGAAAGTTAAGAGACAAGTTGAAATAAAAATTTTCACGCATTAAATGTTAATTACTGGTCACATTTGACAGGGTCGGTTTGGCAATTCTTGCGTATCACGATTCCAGTCTTGGCTAAGGTGAATGCAAACTTCAATAACATACATTCAAAATCGATATAAAATTGATATGAGTATCGTAACATCAGTGGATTTAAAAAATTGTAATCTTTTCAAGCTTATTATTCAAATAACTCGGACCTCATAAAAATTCTTGGATGCGAAGCTTATTGTCTTGAAGAAGTTCTCTTTTTCAATTACAGCGATACATCAGTTTTCTCCTATGATGCATCCAAAAGCAAACAGCGAGATCCTAAACTGACGAAAAAAGAGGCATTTGACATGAATCAATGTTAATCGAAATAATGGTGTCAAGTCAAGTCAAAATACGTTTATTCCACACCAAAACAAATACAAAGTATAACAAAAAACAAAAACAATGGTGTGGACCCCGTTTTAGGCTGTCGCCTCTTCAGGGAAAACACTGGAACACTTTCACTGGTGCGGGAAGATATTGGCCCGGCATTCGCCCTAGGACGGTGGGAAACCCGCTAAAACCACCGCCAGGCCACAAACTTAACAATATAAAACAAAACAACACAAAGAATAACAAATCGTAGAATTTCAAAAGTTAACACTGAATAAGTCTCTGTAATAAATTATATATATATATATATATATATATATATATATATATATATATATATATATATATATATATATATATATATATATATATATATATATATATATATATATATATATATATATATATATATATATATATATATATATATATATATATATATATATATATATTTATATGTCTCTGGTAATAAATAATTAAATCACTGGGGATCACTGATCCGGTAATAACGTGATTAAACTACGAAATCTTTCAACATGGAATATATGTCTCTGGTAACAATAAATAGATAATAAATAGTCAATATCACTGGGAATCACTGGGGGGTGGGAGTAATAAATATGGGTATCACTGGGGAGGTGGGGGGGAGTCACTTGGGGCAAGGGTTGCTGGGGGGGCCATTGTGTGGGACGCCGATTCTTCTTTCTTCTCCTTTCTCTTCTTTATCGTTTTCTTGGGGCGGAGAGGAAAACCTGGTGTGATGGTAAGCTGCGCGGGTGCGGGAACCGTGGGTCTGATTGTATGAGGTGGCAGCGTGACCTCCGGGTGATATAGATGAAGGTGGTCCGAGATGAATCTTGGAGTGGAGTACAGCTTTTTCTTAGGCTTTCTGGGCAGTGGACCACCTGCTGTACCAATGATGGAATCCAGAAGCGCCCTGTTGTTCTCCGCTATCCTCCTTGTCCCGCCGCAGCGTAGGCGGCACAACCTGTGAAGCAGAGGTTCATTATTAGTTAGGTCATATACGGTGCGGGAACGGGTCAATGGGTGCAGGTCGAAGGTCTGCCTGAGGATCCTTCGCTCAAGGGTGGCGTACGACTTTAAAGTTTGTCGTAGCGGGAGAATGGCCAGCGCGGCGTACTCCATGACTGGCCGTATGAACGACCTGTATAGGAGCAGGCCGCACCTCGCCGAGACTCCCCGCCCCCTTGCGCGGACCGCCCTGATCAGGTTACTTCGCCTACTACACCTTGCGACCACGTTCCTCACGTGCTTCCTGAAAGTAAAATGTCTATCGATTAGTGCCCCGAGATACGTCGCCGTATCTGTGTCCTTAATCCATTGGTCCCATAGTCGTAGCCTGCAACCATCGTGTTTACTTCCAAGAGGTTTGGCGATGAGTAGTTGCGACTTGCTTGCGTTTGGTCGCATCCTCCATGTGGTGAACCATTTCTCCAATCTCTTTGCCATCTTCTGTAGATTGTTTGTGGCAGTCCGGGCGGAATTCCCTGCGCACCATATCGCGGTATCGTCTGCATATTGGCATAGAGTGACCGCGCCTCTTGCTCTGCCATCAGTCGGCATATCATGGCAGTACAGGGTGAACAGCAGGGGGGATAGTACGGTGCCCTGGGGGACACCTGCTTGGAGGGGGAAGAGCGCAGAGTGGTTTGAGGCCACTCTTACCCTTGCGTTTCTGTCCCTGATGAAACAGTTTATGATGCGCAGCAGGTTTGCACCCACCCCTGGGAGTTTTGCCATTTTACACATCAGCCCATCATGCCATACACTGTCGAAGGCTCGTTCGATATCCAGGAACAGTGCTGCGGCATATCTGTTTCTGTTTATGGCTTCCGTGGCGGTGCTTGTTAGTAGTGCCAGAGGGTCGGTGGTGCATCTACGCGGTCGAAAGCCATATTGGTGTTGGGGCAGGACACCATTGGCCTCGAACACGGTGCTCATCCGTCTGGTTAGGATTCTTTCGAACCACTTGCCGATGGTGCTAGTGAGGCTGATGGGCCGGTAGTTCTCCGCTTTCTTCTTGTCCTTTCCTGGCTTAGGTATCATTACCATTGTAATCCTTTTCCAGGAATCAGGGTAGTATCCAATACAGAGTATGGCATTGAAGATAGTCATCAGGAGTGGGGCGCAAGCAGGGGCCTTTTTAGCATGAAGGGTGGTTATACCGTCGTCGCCCGGTGCCTTGTTCTTCCACGGCCTGCTTTAAACGAGAGAAAACTCCTTAACTAAGAATGAGAACGCGCAGGTCGCCCATTTCTTTTGCAAAATTAGCAGCGATGACTCTTGTCCACGCCGACGAAGACCAAGAAAAAGGTTTCGCGGAATAAATTAACAAACTTCGAAACAAGCGGTAACCGAAGTCAACGAAAACCTAATCAATACAGAATTAAGAAACAAAATGCGAGACTCATTTAGCTAATATTCTCTTTACAAACATTATCATTTTATTCTAACATTTGCTTTCAAAAATCACTTTTTTATAACACCACTGTTTTTATAATTGGTCCCGATTATCATGGAAAATTAAATTTAAAAATTAAGATAATGTTAATCATTTTAGATTCAACGCAAATTGAATTACTTTCCCTATTATCACTCAAAATCTCGTAACTACGTAGGATACATGCATAAAATATTACTTGTTTTCATCTGAGGGTTGTGCACTTTATATAAAAAATATTTGGTTCCTTAATATCAGTGATCCTGTTTGAATCCCTTAGTTATAAAAAAACTGTGCTTAAAAAATTGTTTGGTAAATAATCAGACCCCTACATACTTATACCACAATATAGTAACACCATTAATTATCTTGGTGCTTATTCATGTCTTCACAGAGACGCACAAAAGAATTTTTTAGAAAGAACTGAAGAATAATAATAGAAATAAATTTTTGGCCGTCGCCTTCATCCTCTTTTTGATCACTTGCAGCCATTTAGATTAGGAGATAGCTTAGTCACTCAAATTTGATGACATAGGCAGACTAAATGACGTAGGGAAAGTCTTTGTTAATAATGTGACAATCGTTTGGTAAAGGAGAAAAAAGGATTAAGTTTTAGCTTTCGAATAGTCTTTTGCATGTCTATGTGCAGCTTGAGTGGCTATAACAACCTTTGAAAGTGTCATTCCTGTTACAGATATTGATTTCCTCTAATTTGTGTCACAAAATCAATTGAAACCAATTGGTAAAGCACGAATTTCTAAGAGTGCAGAAAAATAATATTTTTCGTGAATTGATTCATAAGACACGTTTCTATTCCCGTTGTTAACGAAGGTGGGTGGGTCGAAAGTTTAAACTCACTATATTTGCTAACTCACTATGTATACTATTTTTGGTCCGTGATTGTATTTATCACTCCTGTGACGTCTCTTTTATATCATTCATTTCATGTGTACTTTACGGATGAGCTACGATTGTTCCCGTGAACATCCTCATCCTCTTTTTTACCCATTGCTACTCTGGAGTCGACTAAACGGATGCCCTGGCGAAGAAAGTGTGGACGGGGGGCGTAATGCGGTGAGAGATGGGAGGGACTGTGGTAGTCAAGCAGTCAACGATGGGGGGGTCGTGGAATTGGTGCGCGAGCGATAGGGTGCGCGAGGGGAGGTTGACAGTGGTCGAATCAGAAAATAAAGGGGAGAGCGGGGGGAAGAGAGTGAATGGTAGAGGAAGAGAGGAGGAAATGTTGTTGAAGGGAGCGGAGAGTGGGCGGGGGGGGGGGGGGGAAAGTAAGGGTCCTTCTCAAAGTGAAGGGGGACTGAAATGGGAGAAGAGAGGAAGGAGAGTCGCACGTGACGTACGGCTGATCCCCATTTTTACGCCCTCTTGGGGGAAAGGGGTCCTCGCAATCCCTCTTCTCTCCCCGCACTTCGTCGTCTCTCCGCCCTGTCCTCTGCCCCTCCCGCTGCCACCAATTTCCCCAAAACCCTATTCCGCGACCCCAGACCCTGATCCACTCCTTCTCCCTTTAAACATCCGTTATCTTCCTTTCTCCGTCCTCTTTGGTTTTGTCCCATCCTCACATTGCTGTACCGTACTCAGGGACTGAGTGTATGTGGCGGTTGGAGCTACTGTCTAGATGAAACTTTACAGAGTCTGCTCATTTTCCGAATGATTTTCAATCACAGCCCAGTCAATACTTCAACGTGTCCGATAACTTCTTACATAGCAGTCAGCACGGCTTACGTAAGGTCAGGTCCTGCGTAACACAGCTTGAGCTCTTCCCTCATGATATCCTAAAATCATCAGAATCGAAAAAGCAAGTCAGCGTGATATTCTTTGATTTATTCATTTCAAGAAGGCATTCGACAAGGTTCCTCACAAAAAACTCGTATATAAAATGCAATAATAGAAAAATAGTGAATTGGATAAGGGAATTTCTCAGTGATCGAAAACAAAAAGTAGTTATTGATGGATTCAGATGTGTGATCTCTAATGTGGTCGAAGACATATCCGGTTTTCCTCAAGGAAGCGTGATCGGCCCTCTTTTATGCATTATTTATTAATGGCCTAAGTTCTAGAGTTAGCAGTTAATTAAGATTATTTACAGATGATGCAGTAACCTACCGTGAAATAAGCGAAGACGCGGACTTTGAAGATCTGTCACCTGACCTTAACAACGTTCATTCGTAGTGCCAGGTGTGAAGTTTAGAACTAAATATTAGTAAATGCACCACAGTTCACTTCCTGCAAAAGTCATCACACAAAAGCCATACTTACACCGTGGGGGGAGTAAACATAAAATCTTCAAATGCATTAAAATATCTTGGAATTGCCTTAACTTCTGATAAATCGTGGGGATTACACATACAAAACATATGTGGCAAAGCATTAAGGTAGTACGAGCGAGATAGTTCCCTAATCATTTTAGAGTCCATATTCGAATTATACCTTTTAATGTCACCTACTGTGAGACACATGAATTAAATATTGCATTATCAATGGTGACATAGTATAGGTTTACAAGACAGAAATTGCAAGTAATCAAATGAAAATTTCTAAATAAGTCTTTAACTTGACTCACTTATTTTTTTCACGCGGTACGTTTGAGACTCCATCAAAACTGAAGGTTTATTGTGATTCTGAGGAATTAGTTGCGGTAACAATACGATTAATTTTTAGAAATAGTTGAGAAAACACACTAATTTCACACTGTTGATTTTTGACGATATCTAAGTGTAGGGAATGCCTCATTTTTACTATATTTTACTATATTTTTATATACTTATAACTATCTTTGGAATGCATACACGTACCATGTGCCATATAAATGGGCTGGTATTTTCTGGAAAATACCTCGGAAAGTAGTATGGTAAGGGGTTGAATTTTTGGTGTCAATGGAAGAGTGATATATTTTCTTTGAAATGAGACCAAATTCATCAAATTTCTAGGTTAAGTGACACTTTGCTCAAACTACCTTAAAGAAACTAGGTTTTGTCAAACGATTGATAGAAAGGTCCTCAGATGAAAAAGTAGAAGAGAGATATAACTTCGCTCTGGTTAGGCCAAACCTCGAATACACCGCTAGCATTTGGGACACTAGTCATAAAGATTTAACAAATAACAAAATACAAAGGAAAGAAGCGCGCTCCGTTAAAAACTGCTACGAGCGTACATATAGTGTCTCACAACTTTTTGAGGGATTAAGGTGGGAGCCCCTAGAGACTCGGATGCTACACGCTAGACTTAGGTTGCTTGATAAATTCAGAACTGATATTTCTCAGAGCAATACAGAGAATATTATCATGACTCCTCACTACATCTCTAGGTCTGACAGATGCGATAAAATAAGATAGATACACTGCCGAACAGATCACGTCCATGTGGCGCCTCGTAGGGTATTATGTAGATAGCTAACCTTCCTAAAGTGTAGAATAGATTGTGCTTTTCTTTGCCTCTTCAATCTGATCGATATGTATATTGGTAATACAAATTCAAGCACTTTCTGATATTAAATAATTCCACTGACGAAACTGATGCTCCTAATTTTAACTCCTTACTCGGTTAAGAGGGCTATAATTCTTTTCCTTTGTCACGGTATGTCTTGACTCTGTTTTATAGTTTAAATGAATTGCTGCTATCGTTTTCTCCCATGCTATAAAAGATCTAGTAGAAAAGTGGATTCTAGAGTGTCGAACTCGCCACAATAATGAAAGCATTTTCTTTTAGTGTCTACATATCTAAGAATACAAAAATTGGAATCTGGAAATTGATATCAGAAAAACTCGAAATTAGTGCTTTGAAGGAGCAAAGGAGAAGATAGTGCTGAAAGATGGACATGATATGCAATACTGCTAAGAATTCAAATATGTATTTGGGTGTTAAAATAACTTAAAATGGAACCCTGCATGAGGCAGTTAAGGAAGAAATTTGTAAGGAAAAGGGGCAATATCGATGTTGAATGGCATTTTATAGGACCAAAGTATACCCAAAACTAATAAAAAGAATATACAATTAGGTTCTAAAAAGCATTGACACATATGGATGTGAGATATGGCAGATGAAGGAGAAAACTAAACAAATGCTAAATGCTTCGGAGATGGATTTTTGGGGACGATCTGTGGGGACGATCTGTGGGTTTATCCAGACGGGAAAGAATCATGAATGAGAGAATAAAAGATATTATGGGAGTTACCCACACAATGGTAGGAGTTACCCACACTGCTTGTGTGGTATGGTCACATTCAACGTATGACGAACGAGAGGTTGCCTAAGCAAATTTTAACTTGGAATCCTCAAGGTAATAAGATAAAATAAGTGGCCAGAAGGCGTATGGATAAATAGAGAGCACTGAGGGTTGGACATCGGATATCGTTGCAGGACGTTAAAAAATCGAATCTACTAGTACACAGTAGATCAAATCACAAACACCTCGTTTCCCCTTTTGTGGACCCCCATCATGGTCTTCCTCTTTATACTCTTCGTCCTCATGTCCACTGTAAAGTTTGATAAGAAGAATATTAAGACAAGGAGGCTGCTTATATTACATTTCACATGGATACTTTGACAGTTAAAATTGTGACTCCGATGATTTTGAGGCTGGAGTAGATTTTGGTGTCCTATTCCAAGGGCCCTGGTTTGAATCTTAATAGAGATAGTGAGGGAGATTTGCTAGTTTTATTCAGACTTTATCAGATACTAGGATTATTCCTTCACAACTCTTTGTAATGAAAGCCTTCATAATTATTTTTCTTTCAAGGGTTATAAGTTAAGTGCTTGGTTTTTTATAAAACTCAGAGACCATTTGTCAAAAACTCCAAAATGATATACATATTTAACGTACGTCAAAGCCCTGATCGACAGAATTTAGTGAATCATTTTTGAATTAATATGATTACGTTAGCCGTAATTACAAAGAGACGGGTGGTATATGCTTAAGCTGGGGGAGTGTACTGAGAAGAAACAAAGCTTACACCTAATCGGTTGCGAGTCCCTGTAGTTATGGCTTACTTTGCGTTATTTAAGAAGATAACAAAAATTAGGAGAAAATACGACTACACACGGACCAATTTTAAGATGAATATTTGAGAAAATAGACATAAAGACGACAATGGATGGCTCACTGATGCGGAGTTTAAAAACAATGATTATTCAGCATCAGTAAATGCATGTGTAAGAGAGTATTGAAAATAACTAGATTTGGACCTGAATTTATGCCGTATTTTAATTGAAATATTTACTTCCATGAGTTTGGAATCAACTAGTATATGATCTAACTTAGTTTCGCCAATATTAGCGTGTTAGATAAGTTCACTGCGTTAGACTTGTATCTTGTGTCTTAATCTGTCATGAAAGATATACCTTTCACGTGTATTTATTATTCCATCTCCATCTCTTCTCAGTAAATCCTCAGTGTGAGTAGTTAAGGCTAGATAAATTAAAACATACTATGCAAGTAATTGTTCATTCTCGCCCATTTGGTGCAATTCTTTGGAGCTGCATTAATGTTATTTGAGATCAGTTGAGCGTAATTATGCCTTACAATATGTTTTCATACAAATATGAGCAATTTTCGATCATTTTTATCAAATGAAATTGGAAATGCTAAAAATGTATTTTTTTCTCAATATTTCTGTAATCATCCTGGGAATTCAATTGCTTATTAATGAGTTTCTCGCGTAAAAATTTAAAATGAGTTATCGGTGTAATTTTTTTAATGCATAAGTGACCTTGTTGGTTGCCATGGAAACGCCAATTTTTCCCAATTTTAATATGTATTTCTATTTGCGGATTTCAAAGAAATGAGTACGGGTTAAAAATTAAAAATATTGATTACTTCGAAATGATAACCAGTTTTTCTCTTCCGGTTGATTTTCCCGTTTCCATTAGCACGAAGATGGTAAAGTTTTAAGCATATCATCTATTGGTACTTGTTGTGTGATTGTTAGTTTAGATCATTTCTTGCCCACATTTACCTGGGCAAAGATCATTTATTTCGTGATTTAAAGCCCCAAAGAGTTAAATAATGACCGCATTGCTAACTGGTTCTAATTAAAATTATTATTAACACTACAGTTAGGCCAATGGAATTCTCCATAAACGGCACTACTGATGGAAAGCCACTGACATCCGCGACTAAGTGCAAGTGCTCTACCTTAAACATAAACACAATGAATGGTATGACAACGAGATGGCCTCTGTTTGACTTCAACCTGAAAGCAGTTTGATGTGTGACGGAGGAGCTTACTGTTGTTTGTCCGAAGATGTATGACACTCATTCATCAGGAAAATGGAGCCGTTCTTTGCCCTGTATTGCCTGTGGTTTTCCAGAAGTCGTACGGCATGGCATTAGCAAGACCTAACTCGAGAGAATCCTCTATTTTTTGCCCGAGGGTGTGCTGTTTGCTGACCTATTCCCCGCCAACTGGGATATCATGCAGTTTAATCCGAGGGAAAATAATTTCTCAGACGTTTACCTTAAACATAATTTCCTCTAAATTTTCTTATATAAAGTGAGTCATCCAGAAACTGTAATCAAATGAGTTAGTTTAAATGAAAATATTCATATCCATCAGTATTAACCCAAGAAAATACTATAGGTACTCGATCTCTATGGCGATAGCTAAGGACGAGGAAGAAGTACTGAGAATGGATGTATTTCAACAAATTTTGTTTTTTTTTTCGCTACTAAGTAGTAGG
Organism: Ceriagrion tenellum; assembly: GCA_963169105.1. NCBI lineage: Eukaryota > Metazoa > Arthropoda > Insecta > Odonata > Coenagrionidae > Ceriagrion > Ceriagrion tenellum. The sequence continues at coordinate 32,325,640 of OY720633.1, read as the reverse complement.
TATTCTAGATTTCTTGAAGGGTTTAAATCTTGAATTAATAATGAGTTTTACATTACTGAAAGATACAATATTTATTTAAATTTTAAATGCATCAATGACAGCATCTCTGTATTGCAACACCAAGTGATTTATGCCTCAAGTCATGAGTTCACGCGACAGATGATGTCGTTCTACTGCATCCATTGGATTCTACGATTATTTTTTTACCTTGTAGAACTATAAAAAACATTGCAGTGTAAAAAAACCGAAGTACTCACAGCCTTCTTCTCGATACGCAGGTAGGTGGACGAGCGAATAAAATCCTCCACAACTTTGTTCTGTGCATGAGGTGAAGACGTCGTTTAACACGACGGTCTCATCGTACCCTGGGAAAGAATTGAGACGCCTTTTCTTCGGCTCGGGGGGTTTTAGGCGGTACATCCGCCGGGCATGCGATCTCCCGTCGGCTTTACGGGAGAGTGTTGCGAAAAGAAGTAACGCCTGAAGGGTGAGGGAAGTTGGTGATTTAAGTCGGAAGGCAGCGCCCGCCACTCACCTTCGGTAAAGCACCGCCGCTGTCCGAAACGGCACCGCGTCAACCTTTTCCCCGCTTCTCTCTCGGAGTCGGTTGGAATTAAACGCATGAATAAAAAGCAGGCGAGACTTCGTATCTCTTCCCCCACGGCATGTTTATTCCCGAGCTTGGAATGGGTGGGGAGATTTTCAGGGGGGGCTGGAAGCTGAGAGCGATGAGGGTAATGAGGACGGGAGTGGGAGAAAGAGCATTGGACGTCGCGACGTGAGAGATTAGGGGGGCATTCTACGTTACCGCTACAATAAGTCCATCAGAACAGTAGGCAAAGTCACGCGCTCAATCCAAGTCGGCGTTGGGTCAGAGAACCTCCATGATATCACTGTTATGCTCTTTTTAAGCTTTGGTGCTCTTCTAAGACCGCTTACCTTTCGCTGTTTAATTATGTTGCTACTGGCGTCAATCAAGCCGTTATTTCCACTTCCGTTGAAATTTTCTATTTCAATGAATACATTAGTTAAAGTTTTCTGTGATCGCTTCATGCGATTTTGTTGCCAAAATATAATACTGCGAGGCAAATGTCTCATAGTCGCTTTGTTGGTGCACCTCCGTGTAAGATATAATCATGCTTGCCAGGAATATTTGACTAATTTTATCTAAGATTTAACTTTCTACTGACTCTAAAAGTGACCACCAAGAATTACTTAATTCCACAGTAAGAGCTAACACTGCTACATTATGAGCAGGAACATTAACAACTCCTTTAATCCATTGATTATTTGGTAAAATTAATGTCAGACACTTTATATCAGAAACCAGGGTTGCACAGGTATTAATGATAGAATCCCAGTATATAAACTTGTCTTACGTAGTAGCACTATACCACAAGTACCTCTGAATTCATTGGTCGCAAGTCATTAGTATTTACTTTAATAACTTTAAAGTAATCGCTTTTTCCAATCATTCTATTTGGTATTATGACTGCATTACTCTTGCCTTATTTCGGTTGAACAAGCACGATGAAATTTTTCGTCAACTGATTAATCCAACAGGCTATATGCCTATTGATGATGCTACTATTTACAGCTATTTCTCCTAGTAGCCAGTTAACACCATTTCCTGGTTACGCATCTCGTAATTCAAACTCGGTTGCTGGAGAGTTGGGGCTAACTGATGGCAAGCTGAAGAAGTACATTTGATAGCAGTGGTAATATACATGGGTTTGGGTTTTTTAACTTTCATCAGAACGGAGTACAGTCTCACCAAAGATCGTTATCCTGAAACGAATACAACCTAGTGTGTATTTGGTTCAATCGAGGCATCAAGCCCGCGCCCTTGCGATTGCCAAGCAGACTCTTAAGGAACCTGGTTGACTAGTCTGACTTTATCTCTATATCTGAAGCAATGAAAGAGAATAGTCCAGCGAGGGGAATCGAGAATAGCCCTATCGCTAGGCTAAGGCCGTAGCGACCGTTAAATACATTGAAGAAGGCGTAGGATGGAGGGTGATGAACCCTACCACTGGGAGGGAGCAGGGGGGAGGGGGAAGAAATTACAGGAGAGATGGATGTGGAGTGCTCGTGTGTTTTTTAAAAGTTTAAGCACGAGTGCGCTAATTGTTTTGCAGGGCGCAGAGGACATAAAGAAGCGTCGTCGTGGAGTGTGTGTGGTGGGGAGGGTGTTTGGCAGGAGGGGAACAGAATGCCAGGGGATGGCGAGAGGGTTGTTCTCTCGGCGGATACCGGTGGTTTCGACAGGGGGGGGGTCGGGTGAGGTGTGGGTAGGGAGGATGATGGGGAGGGGAGCGAAAGGGCCCCTTGGATTTTAAGAGTTAAGGGCCGAGGAGGAGAGTTAAGTGTGGCCGGGAATGCCGAATCTGTTGTTTGTTTGCTTGCGACTTTTGGGATTTGTTTCGGAAAGGCGGCAATGAAATCAAGTGCTCTTGGAGGAGGACGAGGAAGGACTTGGGGATGAAGGAGCGAACAGCCGGCGATTGACGCTCCTCCGCCCGTGTTTGTGTCCTCTCCGTCCATCGCATATGCCTTGCCTCGCGACCTCCATCTTCTCCTCCTTCGTCTGTAAATGAATGAACCTCTCACTACACATTGGCTTTTGAGGGAGAAATGAGTTCGGTCAGGAAAGGGTAGGATGAGGTTGACTCTTGTCGGGAAAATGTGAAAAGTGCGTTTTACCACTTCACTTCCTCCTCTTCCTAATTCTTTACCTCATTTTAGATGCTTTTCTCTTGCGTAGGTGTTCAAGGGAGCGTGAGATTCTTTGAGTTTTACATTGAAATTGATAAATCAAACGTTGTCAAATGTTATTTTTTAAAACATCCAATTAATAATAGTGTAAAAACACCGTTGGTAGACTGTAAATGCCAACATATTAATTAAAATTAAAAAATACATTGGGGCGGCATTGATTTTTTTGAAGAATCCATGGTCAGCGAAACCGTTTGAGCGTTTTTTGAGAAAGGCGAGGCATTTGCAAATTTTCGTATGTGTTTTAGTTAATTTCATTTGGGATATTTCAGCCAATACGTAAGAACACTTCAGGGAGTTGACCGCCCCTACTCTACACTCTACGAGGAGCTTCTCAGACCCTCAGTAATATGGAATCTTCATGTACAACAATTAGGTTCAAGTTTAAGCGGAGCAGTTCTCTACGCAGATAAATGCCGAATTCTGGCCCCACTCCACAGTGGACCGAAAGAATATTACGCCACCTGCCATTATAATACGAGGTTATTAGCATTGTGCTACCAAATAATACACATTCATTTACATATAGGTGTTCATGCTAAAAATTGTATCTTAAAATGATTAACGTCCAGAAAAAACATTTTATACTCCCTAACCGATTCCTATCGCTTATTAGGAGAATTTTATTCTTAGTGTTAAGAGTGATGATAAATAATTCCTATGCAATTAGCTTCTGCAGACGAATTGATGATCTGTTTTCATTGGATTATGATCATTTTTTTGTTAGTCAAACAAGAGAAATTCAAGCTATATAAATCTATTTCTTCAAGCACTTTCTTCATCCAAGAAGCGTATTCAAATTAGAGCTGACTCTCATATGTCAAAGTAAAAAATAGACGAGTTCTATTAGCAACTATCTATCTTTATCATTCAATCATTTCAATTACTGCATATCGATGGATATATTACATAACATTCCATCTTCTAAATAGATCATCTCATTGCATAGATCATCATTCTAAATTAATCTCATATCTAAAGCTCCATCTTCATTTTTTAAATGCGGAATTCCACAGAAAAAACAAGCATTGACCATGAACGAGACAAGAACCCGAATCACTTAATATCACGCCGATTGCTACAACCAGTTAAGCTACCGATGGGTTTTGGAGGTATGGGGGAATCCAGGTTTGAGTCCAGGTCAAGTGTAAATCCATTACCCTCAAGGATACATACAGGTATGTGGGTGACTCCAAGAAAAAAATCGGATTTGTTCCCGATATCTTCAGCAATTGTGAATTTTAAATTTTACCCCAACTGATGTGAATGATATTAATTTAGAAGCTTTAGTTGTTTTACTGATTACTACCTTTACCCATAATCCTGGGTTATGATTAGTTTATCGAATTGTTTCATTACGGCGTTCCCGGTATCTCCAGCACCTCATGAATTTTACTGTTTAAATTTTACCCCAACTGATGTGAATCATATTGATTTAAAAGCTTTAGTTTTTTACTGATAACTATCTTTATCCACAGAACCTGAGTTTCGGTACGGTATTCTTGCGCATTATAGAACAAACAATCTGAACAACAGTGTGGGTGGAAAAAACTACCACCAAATACTCGGCCCTCGGTCATAGGCATTTTACGTTCACGCAACTTGAGTGAGCCAATGGGACCACGTTTGTAGCCGTCGTATACATGGTTATCCCCAGGATATACAACAATACTATTGGAATCACGAGCACTAATCTTGTCTGAGTGGAGCAGTAGTAAATTACATCATTCGAGTTGCCGTGGGTGACTTAGAATGTATCGAGTGCGCATCGCGCCTGGGCATCAGTGGAGACTGAACGAGGAAGCATTTCCGTAGATCAAATTGCGCTCAAAGCAAGCTTCCACTCCATATGGAGAAGCTGCCCGTTTCCATTCAGTTCATGATTATAGCGTGTCTCGTCCGAGGGGGATCACTCCACTTTGCCTTGCGTGTGCGTTCATGACCCTCTGGGCGCACGCAACGATTTCAGTTGGCCTCCGATAGTGCTCGAGGGAACAAAGTCCTAATCAAATCTTTGCGTCCGTCGTATTGTTAAGTTCTCACTGCGCGCTGAGCGCTACACGCCTCTGGCCGTTTGCATGTCGGAGGAGATCGGAAAAGCGCGTATGGCAGAGTTATCATTCTGTATAGGTGAACCATTACATTACTAGAAAGAAGTGTAACTAATTTCAAATGTTAACTTTAATTTCCTTAATTATGATTCTATGCAATGAATATTTCCATAATTGATCCGTTGTTTATGTTTCTTTGGATTATATTTACCCATAGAAAAATTCCACGCTTTTATCTAAAATTGCGTTTTCAATATCACATTTCCTACTGACGTTTCCTTTGGACAACTCACGGGAAAAAGACCGAAAACTAACAAATTCCAATTATCAATGGCAATCGAAGGTCTGAGGGGAAAGTACGTCAGCTTCTTTTGAGTGTACATATGTGCCTCATATTAAGTCATACCATAAGAAAGAGATTATTACTGACAAACAAAGTTCCAAATCCGAGGTGAAAATGTATTAATTTTACTTTGAGACATAATCACAAATTATAAATGTAATCATGTAACCCTTAGAAAAGACTCGGGGGCTAAGATCTTAACACTTTCTCTTGGCTCAAATTTAATGTAGCCCAACCCAAATACTTAGGCCATTTAATGATGGAGGGAGTTTGGTTTTAATCTTGCCCGCCTAAAGTGTTCGTTAAAAATGATGCTTTACGTATGCAGCTTGCATATGATAATGTCTCTTTTTAAGATTTATTTATTTAATTGCCAAATATTTTTCAGTCTTCACATTGTGATTGATATTTGACTAAGGACGTAAAAATATGGACTTCTCATTTTTCTTCATATTATTGTTCTTTCATGAAGCTATTGACATGTTCAAGAGATTTGCCATAACTCTAGATATTCCATGATTAAACTTCAAGTAAAATTTATTTATTTTAAATGGCATTCAAAATTTTTAATGTCTTAAATCATGGAAACTTTTAAAAGAACTCCGATACAGTTTAGAGCAGTTACTATTGTCTATGGTTTAGCTTTCCTAGAATGGAAAAGTACTTTTTCTCTTTCTCCCCCATACCTTGCGCCCCTTTTTTATATGAACCTTCCAATTGTTCTCGTCTCTTTTATCCACCCTCCTCACTACATACCCGCCCCCCGTACCATTCTCCTTTTGCTGCCATCTCTACACCTCTCAAGCCTCACCTTTGCCACTGACACTCTTCCATCCCAGTTACATAGCCCATGAAATGGACCCACCCCCCTTCCTGATTCCCCCCCCACCCGCTTTCACCTCACGACCACTCCACATGCTGGGTCCAGCCTTTCTCCTCCTCCTTACTCGCATAACCCCACTCCCAAAACTCCTGACCCCTCACTCTCCCGCCCCCCCGCTCCTCTCAGTCCAACCCTTAAACACTGCTTCGTATCCCCAACGGCAACCCGCCATCAATGTTTCATCCCCGCAAAGAACAAATGAAGGTATCTCCACCCAACCCAGACCGCCCCCTCCCTCAATTCTCTTTTCTCTTTCCCCTCCCTCCCCGCCCCCCTCCCCCCTCTACTCTCGCCTGCCCCTCCCACCCCCAGTCCACCCGTTTCCCCGAGCAACGCGGCGGCGTCCGCGGTCCTGCTCGGAAAGGCTTTGAGCACACCAGCGGGGGTCGGGGGGTTTATTCGGACGCGCGTGGAGGAATTTTGGTGTGCAGGCGAAAGAGATATAAAATGGGAGGGGTGGACGTTTGGGAAGAATAAAGGCGGGAGGGAGAGGAGCGAGGTATAAATGGAGAGGTTTAGAAGGAGTGGGGTCAAATGGCGCAGGCGAGAGAATGGGCGGGGTCAAATGGGGTGGAAGCGGTGGCAGCACAACCGCTTCACTCCCGAACCTGTGGGCTCTCGTCCATTTCCGCCGATTCTCTCTCTTTTACCTTTCGTTCTCCCTCCACTTTCCACTCCTCTCCCTCTCTAGTTCTCTCTCTTTCTCTCATTGCTCACTCCAGACTCACGGCTGCGGATTATTTTCTTCCCACCCCCTCCTTCCACGTGCTATCCAAATTCCCCATATTCAGTCTCAAATCTGACGCTATGGACCAACTCCCTCCCAAAATCACATAAAATAGAACATAGCGAACATTACTGCTTTGAAGCATCCACCTACAATTCTTCTTCTTTCTATCCATAGATTGACTTCTGCTGTTTTGTCGTTACTCCGAAAATATCTATTTCACCCTTCGACAATTTTGCTTCCTATTCTGGCATTTTATAATATATCTACAGATATACTGAGTAATGTTGTCAAAAACAAAATTGTAGATTCTCAAACTTTGAGAAAGTTAACGAGCGGTTTTATTAGGCAGTCAAAATCCTCAAGAATGAGAGTAAACTGAAACAGTCGACTAAATTGGTCAAAACGCCCGCACTTCGATTGAACCTGAGTAATCCGAGAATGTTTCTCCCTTCTTGCATCATTAAATTCCTGTGATTGAGCCTTAAACTATCAAAGTCAGCATATTAGTTTTAAATAAACATTATGTAGCGCCCAGCAAATGAAAGAGTACTACTAAATATTCTGTGTTCAAAACGAAATGAAGCTGGGGGAAATAAATATATATATTAAAATTAATGCGTGTAAAATTAATTAATGTAGGTATCGATTAATTTTCAATCGACTGTTTTAATGGCAAGGGAAAAAAGTTATTTTACCAAAATTTCAGACTCAACAGACGGATGGTAAATAAATCACTTGTTATACTTACATTGACATCCTGATGATATTTCTAATCGGTTTAAAGTCATAACTTCCATCAAGCAGTAGTGAATAAAGACTTCAGAGACTGTATAGTTCATTTACCTGAATGAATATTGCATAGGTATTGAATATTTTATTCGTACTTCAAACAACCGAAACATGAAATTTTATTTCTTATACGTAAATGTTTTTCAGTATTAAACACTTAAACTTACATATATGTAGTAGTTTTCACCGTAAAATAAATATTATATTATTTCATTAAAACTTGTACTGAGGCATTACAATAATCCATCTGGGTGTCGTATTAAGTTGAGATTATGTCTTAGTCTCTTGTGTCTTCATTGGTGTCACAGTGAGAAGACAGTATGTTAATATTCTCGAAAATTTAACGGCGAGAAAATGCATTATCCCTGGTACATTTCGATAGACCTGGAAGCATCTTGTAAATGGAAAGGAACTTTGTTTTTCTACTACGACTATAAGAGCGTTTCTTTCATTGTCTTAAATGAGTCCTTTGACGCCTCGAATTTAGCCGCCAGCACGGAAAAATTAGGTGCCCTTAAGTTCGCAAATGTTACCCCCCTTAAATAAAATAATGCAATCGCACCAAATCCCACTCTTGGATAGATTTTATTTCCCGAGTTTTAACTGCCCTCACTGTTAAAAGTAAATGGCCGCCTTTTTCCTTCCTTCCCGGGAATCCACTTCGCCGTTCCTATCCACCGTAATTGTTTCTTTACGAGATACCAAATCTCACCAAATCTCATCCTCTCAATCCCTTTAGCTGCCTCCTCACTTCTTCTACCTCCCTTCCTCCTCCTCCTCGCCCCCCCTTCTCTTCGTCTGCCCTCCCTCTCATCCCTTGCCCTCCCATCCCACCCCCTCTCTCACAAATGCACCCTTCTCGCCCTCAATCCCTTCAAGAAGAGTGTTCTGCCCTCACCTCTCTCCCTCTCTCTCTCTTTAAACACTCACCGCGCTAAAAATCGCCCTTGCGACTCTTAAAAAAAAGAAGGAACGAGAGAAAATAAAACGGAACACCCGTGGACCTCTTCTCTCGAAGCTTCCCGATCCCTCGTCCACGCCAACGCTCTCTTTGCCCACTTTCATCCCATGACTCCCTATCCTAAGCAGACTCTCCACCTCAGTCCTCTTTCCTCTTACCTGTCCCATCTTCTCTTTTTTAAACGCCACTGCTTCCTCATTTCACTCTAGTTACCGCCTTCCACCTCCTTTATCCTCTCACCCTAGGTTTCATTGAGAAGCCGATCTTAGATTGCATGCCGATCACTTTCTCGGAATAGTATGTGCGCTGCCAGTGTTTTTTAAAGAGCAGGCACAGCAATCTGTTTACATATTTACAACTGGATAGCAAGCATCAGTAACAAAGCCTATTGTTTTGATGCAAGATTTTCGATGAACTTACGAGGGCAGTATTTTTTAACCTCCGATAGGCCATAAATAAGAGACAAGTGAATATTAAAAAAAAATTTATTTGTAAATATTATGCACACTTATGCTTAATTCTCGACATAATCACCTTGGCGATCGAGATATTTGTCGTACCTGCGGACAAGCTTTACAAGACACTCTTTATAAAATGTTGCCGCCAATAAATGTTTTTCGCAATGAAAATTATTTACTAGGTATAACTCGTAAGAAAATCAAGTGTTATGCTAGGGGTTGTGTTATCAAGTAAGTCCATTCAATTTGCGAGCAAAAAATTTAAGCCGTCGTAAAAAATTATCCATAAATAGAATTTTTGCATGAGGAACTGCGCAATATTATCTTCTGTTCATTGTTAGCTTTGTCAGCAGTTTCATTCTTATCTAGGATTAAATAAGCGAGGTTTAACATATTCAGTTTTAGGAGCACTTATATTAACTTTCATTTTCATTCTCTATCCTGGAGCTTTTTACTCAATTCAAACCTTGCTAAACATTTTAATTCTCTTTTAACCAAATCGTTTCCTCGCTGCAGAATAGGATCCAACTTCAGCACATTTGCTGGATTAAGCATGGAGGAGTTATTTCTTGTACAAATTAACCGTCACACATCTAACCTTACTTTTTTCGCGGAATCGCCGTGAAATATTAATTGATAAGTTTATGAAGGTGCCTTTAGAAATTGATCCACGGAAACCCCACGATCCAACAATTTCTTCCCCATCAACTTCACTCGGGTATTTTTTTTGCCTCCGCCGAATTCATTTACTTTCATACTCTCCTACTTTAATCGCCGTCTTCCTCCAACTGTTTCACTTCACTCCCTTTCTTCTCTTCCACTTCCATCTTGGCAATCTAACAAAGTTTATGTAAACCTGCCCTCAGCCCCCTTCCCGCTCCTTTGCCCTCATCTCTCCTCACCTCTGACCCACCCACTTTTATCCCTCTCCTTACGGTGTGTTCCCCTGCCGATTGTATCCCCCTCCCCAGTCACTCTTGCCCCCTCCCCCGCCATTTCTCCATCTCCCCCTAAAACTGTCCAAGGTCTATATCACGAACCACCCACCCCTCAATTCCCCTCCCTTGTCCATCTCCTCTTCCTCCCCCCCTCACAATTGGCTCCGTCCACTCGTTTTTAACCTCTCTCCCTCTCGCCCTTTGCCATGCTCGGTTTTTTTTACGATCTCGTCCGCCATTTCCTCCAATTTGACCGCTTTGAGCGTCTCCTCATCCTGGATGAGACAACGCAATTGGATACATTGGGGTCCGTTTCGCGCGCCGCCGTGTCGCTGGAGGATAACGGCGGAACTTGTGTGAGCAGCAACGAAACCGAGGTGCCCGGGAGGCCAAACAATTTCCTCGATTGATGACGAGAGAGTCTAAAACACACGTGTGAAGCAAGAATCGACGCTTAACTAGAGGCGAAATTTTCTCAGAAGCCAAATAAAAGGAAGTTATTTTGGCATAAGAAACAAAGCTTTTTACTCACACATGAGGTGAGATGAAATATTATTTATACATTGCCGTCGTGATATAAACAAGTTAAAGACGCAATGAGCTCCATATACAGCGGTGAAGAAATCTAGAACGTTTTTCATCGGCTTTTGGTACAGCAGTAAGGCATGTATCGAGGTAATTTGGAAGAGCATTTTCGTTTGTGATTCAACTTTAGCAGTTTGTGATATTATACCCATCGAGATAAATCCAAAACCAACTCTTAGGGAAAGCTTCTTTTACGTGTTAATGGTGATTAATCTTATTTTGCGGATTTCAAAATTGAACAAGGTAGAATTTATCTAATTCAAGGTCCATCGAGAAAAGACATTTTATCGTACTTGAAAATTGAGCAGTAGCTATTATTATGTTATCCATAGTAAGGTAGTACTACATCAATCAGGAAAAACCACCCCTGGAATTTTTCAATCAGAGATACCACGGTTGAACCGGAGATGGGAGTGCATAGTCGTTACCATCAGCATGCTGAGTGTTAAAACTCCCTTTTGAAAAAACGACCCATGCTTTGAAGAAACAGAGTTTTATTACATTCGCTGCTAAAGCATCCTCACTAGTAAAACACTATTTCCCACAGCCATAGGTTTTAATTAGAAAAAGCACTGCATTCCTTTCGTTGTATTGGAAGGTGGACAAAGGAAAATTGGATTTGGTTCTGCCGGAGCGAACTTGCAATCTCCGGGAGCGTCCGACATCTCAGGGAGAAGTTCGGAAAGCACCTCACATCGCATCTCGCGGGATTATCGATATCGAAGTAGGGGGATGAGGAGACTGGATGGCCCTCCACTCTCATTTCGCATTCACTTCGCCTCCCTTTTCTACCTCTTATTTGCTGAACTTGTATTCGTCTTCGGCATAGAGACCGCTCCCCGATTCGAGCACTTCCCGAGCATGGCTGTTTATGCATCGCTGCCTCTCCATGGTGTTTTGGAGACACCAAGCGTTTGTTCATCTCTCCCTCATCTCCCAAATGCAGTCTTTCTCCCCATATGCAGTGAGACTCCAATCACCCGTAGTTTGGCCTTTACTCCCACTCCTTAAGCCCTCTTCCAAAATTTCTCTCAGTTAAGTTTTGGTTGGTAATTTGTGGGTTAGTTGGATAGGAATAGGCCAACATCTGATGTAATTTGTACCATGAAGGATATTATTTTATGCTATTATTTGTTACTTATTTAACCCGGAGTAAATGAGGCCAGATAGCCCCCTCTATCCCTTCCTCAGGGCTCGTCTTATTACAGAGTTTCAGAGAACATGTAATTTGTATTAAGATTGGCAATTAATTCCTTCATGTTGAAAGTTTTCTTGCAGATATTTGGCACGCAGACCAGGTGTAGAGTCAGTTAAAATTTTTTCAACATCATTGAAAAATTATCAAATTTGAGGGAAAGTTGATAATAGAAGGAATGACTAGGGAATGGATAGGAAACAAATGTCTTCATGTAATTGCTCTTAACCTCAGGTTCCCATGGGCCCTCAGTGTTACGTCCATTCGAAGAGCGATGTATATATTATAAAGTGCTTTCCACAAAGTACTCCAGTAGTGACTGTGATTTCAACTGAATTATATTCACTGCTACCGGGATTCAAATCCTGGTCCTAGGGATAGAAAGCCAGTTCTTTAGACAACGCTCCGACCCCATATCCCGTTCTTATCTCTCCTGACACAATATCTGCATCTACTGAACACCTGTCCTAATACATCGAAAAGCTATTAAAAGAGCAGCATAAATACTGATGCAAGGCACTTGGGTGGCATTACACCAGAAATGAAGAAGGGATGAATTGTGAAATAAGGAAGAGAGGAATAATGAACATGAGAAGGGAAGAGGAGAGTGTTGAAGTGTGTCCAGACAGATTAGTTCATCACCCTTTTTTTGTATTCTTCATTAATGTTGAGTGGGAGGAATTCACGAACCCATCTGTTGTACTGTTAATATTTTAATTCTTTTTTTTCCAAGGATGTCACGTATGGAGATCTTTACATCCTCCTCATCACCCTGAAGTTCGTGTAACCCGAATTTTTCTTATCTCAGTCACACTGCATAGTTAGTTTACCCCTCGAATACGCCGCGAGCATTTGGAACCCAGGTCACCTGCGAGAGTCATCACACAAATGTCATACCTACACTGTGGGTGGAGTAAACATAAAATCTTCTGTTACAGTTAAATATCTTAGAATTGCCTTAATGTATGACATATCGTGGGGAACATACATGCAAAACATATGTGGCCTAGTATTTAAGAAACTATGAGAAAAAAAGAAGGTGAATCGAAAAAGCAAGTCAACGCGATATTCCTTGATTTCAAGAAGGCATTCGACACGGCTCTTCACAAAAACTCGTATATAAATGGTATTGCAATTATGTGGAGTTAATAGAAAAGTAATGAAATGGATAAGGTACCTTCTCAGTAATCGAAAACTAAAAGTAGTTATTGATGGTTTTAGCTCTGATATGGTCGAAGTCACATCCGGTGTTCCTCAAGGAGATGTGATCGGCCCTCTTTTATTCATTATTTATATTAACCCTTTGAGGGCGGAATCACGTGATATCTAGCCACGGTTGTCTTTTTGCTGGTGCTGATGACGTGATATCACGTCATGGGTACCGTGAGTGTTCCAGCTTTCATTAGAGGGCCTAGTGAAAGTTCCTGAAATACTCACGGTACTATGGCGTGATATCACGTCATTCCGCATTCAAAGGGTTAATGACCTAAGTTCTAGAGTAAGCAGTAAATTAAGATTATTTGCAGACGATACAGTAATCTACCGTGAAATAAGCGAAGATGCGTACTTTGAAGCTCTGTCATCGGACCTTAACAACGTTCATTCGTGGTGACAGGAGTGGGGATTAGAATTAAATATCAGCAAATGCACCACAGTTCACTTCCTACGAAAGTCATTACAAAAGTGTCATACCTATGCTATGGGTGGAGTAACGATAAAAGCTTCAGATACAGTAAAATATCTTGGAATTACCTTAACTTCTGATATATCGTGGGGAATGCACAATCAAAACATATGTGGCACAGCATTAAAGAAACTAGGTTTTGTTAAACGTATAATAGGATGATCCTCGGATGAAAAGGTAAAAGAAAGATGATACTTTGCTCTGGTTAGGCCACACCTCGAATTCGCCGCTAGCATTTGGGACACTAGTCATAAAGAGTTAACAAAAAACAAATAACAAAATACAAAGGAAAGCAGCGCGCTCCGTTAAAAACTGCTACGAGCGTACATATAGTGTCTCACAACTTTTTGAGGGATTAAGGTGGGAGCCCCTAGAGACTCGGAGGCTACACTCTACGCTTAGGTTGCTTGAAAAATTTACAACTGGTGTGTTTCAGAACGATACAGAGAATATTATCATGACGCCTCACTACATCTCTAGGTCTTACAGAAGCGGTAAAATAAGAGAGATACATTGCCGAACAGATAGATACAAAAACTCGTCCATCCGCGCACAATAAGCGATCACAATAAAACCTGAGCTTAACTTAATACACGCCCATAGTACACTGCACACTTTCACCTCCCAGAACCTTATCCCTTACTTTCTTACACGGCTGGTGTACTAACACCCCCTGCCACACGCCTCTGCGGCGGCTAACAGGGTAGTATGTAGATGTAGCCTCCGTATCTCCAGTCGTATCAAACTTAGTATCTCATATTTTATGTTACATTTTGCCCCCGGTGGCAGCAGTTTCTAACGAGACGCGCGGTTACCTTGGCATTTAGTAAGACTCGTGAGCAGCTCAAAAGCTTTCTCATAAAATTGCCTTCAAGCCTTCTTTATAGTTTATCTGCTTTTCCTCCTCAGCCATAAATCCTGTTTCAACAATCCTCTCGAATGAATCTCAGCTCTTAAATAATTTATTTCCACCGAGAACCGTTTGTATTTACAGTTACTTTCTTCTGCCCTGCTAAGTTCTTGATTTTCTTTCTTTTAAAATCTTGATTTAACTTCCGGATTGAAATATTTTGCTCCTTTGATAGTTGATTGTTTGGGGAGACAACCGTAACCCGAAGCCGTGTCCGCCGTTTAGGCTACGTGGATATATACGCACAAAAACAATTGAATTGTCGAGGGAAAGCTGACATCTCGTCGGCATGAACAAATTGTTGAAGATACGCATTCGGAGTACTGCATACTTTTCTCATGTTATCCAAGTAGAAATTAAAATTTCATTTAGAAATGTCCGTCACCGCCGGGATCCAAGCCCGGGAACTCTGGTTGGAAAGCGAACACTCCAGTGACCACAAAAATCCGATCACCTCTAGTCTAGTTCTTGATAATTCGCAGTTATGGCCATCTAACCCTGCACCAGACTGCGCCGGAAATGGTCTTCTAGAAAAATGCCCCGATGCCCGTCTATACCACGAGAAAAGAACTAGGAGGGAGAGGAAGTGGCCATATGATCTCAATTTTGTCCAAATAAAGCCGTTTATCTTTTTCATCCCATCTACCCCACCCCCTGCCTGGCACTCTCTGATCCCTAGGTTTCCTTTTCCCCCTCACCCTGCCCCCCCCCCACCCTCATGCCTATAGTTCTCCTCCCACCTGGCCTCCCCTGTTCCACCCCTCCTCTTCCGCCCCGGCTCCAATAGCCCTGCGAGCACAACTACTCGCTCCCCGCCCCTCCCGCCACCCCCTTCTATGTCCTCTCCCCCCCCCCGCCCAACACCAGCTATCCCGAGCACTCCGCCCTCATGCATACATACAACACAGGACCTCGTGCACCCGATCTCATTCGCCATGTACGAGAGCCATACACACCGCCTTCAGAGAGCGGCGGAATACAAATAGCGACCCGAGTTCACTTAATTTCGTTACAGACTGACCGTTTGAAACAATAGGGGCCGGGGCCGGGGCACGAGTGTTATTCTCTCTCTCTCTCCGGTCCAGCCCCTTTACCTTTTCTCCACCCACCTCCCCCCTGCTCTTTCGTTCCACCCCAATTGACTGACCTCCCCCGCAACCCCTCGACCCCCCACCGTTCTCTCGAATGGTACCATCTCCGTACCCCTACTACTGTGCCTGCCACCCCTCCCGTCTTTCATTCCCATCCCATGTCCTGCTTCCGACCTCTCGCTCCCCTATCCCTGGCGTCAAATTCTTGATGCCCTGATCCTTTCCTTTCCTCTCCTACCCTCACAATCACCACCTCTTTCCCCTTTTCCCCTTTTGCGTCACCTTCCTTCAGCTTAGTCGACGGCACTGGCTATAATTTCGTTCAGGTTCATATTCTCGTTCTTTCAGGCGATTTTTAACATCCCGTTTGATTTGGAGTCAAGCATAGTATTTGTACAGGACTAATCATCATGTGGATACTATTTTTTGGAATCTTATGCTAGGAAAACTATCAATATACGCAATATTTTAATTAGAAGCATACAACCTCTCTATAAGAAGCTCGTGCTCTAACAAATGTCGTAAAAGTTTACTACTATACTCGATGTGAATATTCTTCAAACTTTCATTGACTAGGTGGATACAGTATGATACACAAAGAGCGAAAAGAGTAAAAAAATTAAGCTACATGTTAAGTTTAGGAGGAAAATTCATTATTTTAGGAGAAGTTACAATGAAAGTTAGGAGAAATTACAATGAAAATACTGTCTTAATGGCGATAAGGATCGTATCAAATCTTGTCTTCGATAATTTTCAAAAAGTCGACATGAGTTTGAAAATGTCTAACATACTCGAACTCAGGCAAGGTACATTTGTTTCTGACTGCAAGCACAGGAAAAGTTATGGCACTAAAGTTTCACGACAAATAATGCTCATCTTTTCAAGGGAGTCGTGTCAAATATTTAATAATGACAGTATACATTATGGGTGAATGTGACTATTTTAGGTCAAGAACAAGCGAATAATAATTTCATATAAATGGATTCATGCACTCCTATGGTATATCAGTTTCTAGTCACAAGGTTACACAATAAAAAAAGATTAAATATAATTGTATCGTCGTCGATTAAACTTTGTTTTTTTTCTTCTTGAATACGAAAGAGTATAGTTTACCACTATTCGTTTAATGAATATGTTTCACGAAAAGTAGCAGTCACGCATTTTTGAACCATTTACTGTGTTATTACTTGATAATTGTATGTAAAAATGCCATGTTGTAAATATTTTGCACATTCTTTGGCTTTCATTGAAGATAAACTCCTCAATCATACCCTATTTTACTGCTAGGCCAAGAACTTATAATTTTTTTTCCTTTTAATATATTTAATGTGAAGACGCGGTCTCTGTGTTGAAAATACAGAGACAGCTCCTTCACAAGACTATCCTTACTCAGTTCAACACATAAGCGGCGAAGCATCTAGCAAGCGCCTCAAAAAAAAACTAATTTTATATGAAACATTTATTTGGTCACAATCGCAATATTTATTGAAAAAATCTCCGAATAAAAGATATATTTCCTTATCATTGTGTTGTCCAATTAAATTCATTAACAATTAAACAAATCGTTTCATCTTCAGCTGCCTAAGAGGGAGAAATATTTCGTTTTCCGTCAGAGCGAAATTGGGAATATTCTAAACCCTTCTTTACCTTCTCGTGTGGGTGATTCGTTCAAATATTCCAGAGGGCTCAGAATAACAACCGATTTACCAAGATGCTCCTTGCCCTTCCAAACGGCCAATTACATTTCAGCGTTGGGAGCCATTAGCTCGAGAAAACCGACCTCCGTCTCCACCACAATTCCCAAATCGCCATCGTTTTCCCTTATTTGACGATTCTGTGCCCTTTTCCGCCCTCTCCTCCTCCTCCCACTTCCACTGAATTTTCCAACCACCTCTCACTCTCACGTTCCATAGTCCACCCTAGGAAGAGCCCTTCGTCGTTCTCCCGATTGTCCTCCTCCCCCCCACATCTCCGTCGCTTAATGAGGTAATCGCTTTTCCGGGTCACGAGTCTTATGGAGTCGCCCCAATGATAATCCCCGTTCCCATCGCGTGGCGTTATTGCCCTGCACTATTGGGCGAGAGGAGCAGGGCAGAGGAAGGCGAATTATTATTACGACACGCGCGTCTCGTTTCCTTGACCACCACTGCCGCGCGGCCAACCAATCCAATCTGACCACCGCTACCCTTCCTTGCGTCTCCACTCCCCCATCCCCCTTCCCGTTATACGGCATTTCCCATCATCCCCCCCTTTTACGCACAAACACTCTCTCCCTCTCTTAATCTCTCCTCAATAATTTCTTCACCACCGTTCCCACCTCTCGGCACTTTTTAAGCCTTTTTTTGTTTGTTTTCCTGATGGAAAAATCTCCGTCGACCAGGCGCGATATTCTCTGAGTCATTCAGCCAAGAAGACCCTACTATATGAAAAAGTAAATACTCTATTTGATTTTTACCTCCTGGATTTGACCTGTACCACATTTCTGTCACATCATCATAAAGAAGTGTTCTTATCTAGAAAAAAGAATGAGTCGCTGTTTAGCGAAAAGACCGACAACCCATGTCTTTGTGGCAGGCATTATGAAATTTTGGGTGTATGGGGTAGAATTGGTGAGGGCAGAATTGGTGAGGGCAGAATTAATGGGTTCAGGAAGAGGGTTGAGTAAAATCTGGTGCTAGTGTCAGCCTGTCCTTAATATGATACTTCAAGTGGCCTAAAACTTTAATTATCATCCTGAAGATATACTTAGAAATTCAGAGTGCATCCTTCATTCTCTAGATATTGAGAATATTATCACCAATAAAAACGTCTGCTGCTGCCGAGATTTGAGCCCGGGCCCTCTGCGTACTGTATCCATACTCCCGCGCAGATATGACCTTGATTACATGAATAGAGACCAGAAAATTCGGATAAATTCCTCTTAAAAGTATTTGATCTTTCATTTTTTAAAATACATTGATTGACACATGACTTCCACGTTATGATTTGCAGTGAATACATAATTCATGCATCCAATGTCAGAGATTAATGCTTTCATACTTTAATGCAATACTCATGTCACAGTAGTGTTCACTATAATGCTCGACAATATATCTACTGGGGACACGTTCTGCACCATTTTTGCCCACAGATGTTAGAATCATCTGGACAAATTATTTGGATTCAACTAGCTATGGAAGAGTGACTGCATGTAATTAGTCGTCAGTCTCTATTTTATTCTAAAAAAAGTTGTGATTTTTCAGAATGACTAAAGAGTATTCTTAAGAGAATAAGCTTAAAATTACAAATATAATACATCCAGTGACTTAAACCGGCAGACAACTTCTAGAAAAAACTACTATTAAATAATAAAGAGCTGCTCGTTACTTGGAGAGAGAATCGGGAGAATACTGAACGTCTGATGTGAGGATAATCATTTATCATGTGTAGCATGTGTAGCAATGAGAGCGTTCTTGAAGGAAACTATAATAGGTGACTGCTCTAAAAGAACTAACTACTGGATTCCATCGTTGTATCTTAACATTGCTGTACAAAAGTTTTCATATCATTTTCTTGCAACAATTTTTCATTCATTTTTAGCATTTTTAGCAAGTTCCTGATAAAATTCAATGCGAGCAATGCCCTCTGTCATGTCACTCGTTTCCATGTCAATGCTACGCGGTGGTTTATACATCCTTTGAATCAATTACACTTCTTTCCCCGAAAAGTGTTCCCTCTCACCGAGTGCACTCCTCGAGTACCGCACTACTTCAACCGGGCTCCGCGCACAATTTTCTCAGCGGTGGCCGTGTCTCATCTCTCGTCCGTCTCACCGCTCTATGTCTCCCGCTTTTCGCTTCAAGCATGCGTCGCCGCAGCGAACCCTTTTTCATTCTGCGGCTCACACTCCTCTCGACCACATCCATCCACCACCCTCTCTCATTTTCTCTCCACGGTGCCTCACCGCTTATAGAGCCACATTTTCCGACCCTCCTTCTTTCCATGCCTGAGGTATCTTATCCGTGTACAAGTTTCTTCGCCACAGCCCGCCTTTCAAGGAAAATGCTATTACTAAGACCTGCCCACTCTTCTCCAGCCCTCCTACAATAACCACCGATGATGCCTTGCTTCTTTCCTTTTTCCTCTTCGTGCCATTTCCTTCTTATCCCTTCATCCATGTGTAACATTCTCCCCATTCCCGTAATACCCTATCTCAGTCACTGCTCTGCATATCATTCCATTGGTCGTTTTATTATGTTTACTTTTTAGCGTCTCATTAGGATTTAATTCTGGTTTTATAAGCGTTTGAAGGTATTTGTCATAACATTGCCTCAAATGCCCGAAAGTTATTCGCCTTTTAACAGAATGTAACTGTCACTGATATTTTTCGAATTACGTCAATTTAAACTTTCAATGAGCTGTCACTCATTATCAGTTTTGTATAAAACGGATGATTTCCTTCTCAAAATAAAAATTTACCATTTTCTTAAGTAATTCACGCTAGGTTTACATTTTCTGCCTCTGCTTATTTTACACAGCTCACCGAGCCATCACCGGGAGCAAGACAAGTTTTACCAGAGATAACGTCTCATTATGCAGGAATAGGTATAAATGGGCGATAAAATCATTGGATGAAATGTGTTTTCAGCATTTTACTTGAATGATGTAATATTAGTGCTGTCTCATTAAGAGTTATCCTGTCGAATTTATGAATCAAATCATAAGATTAGGGAATATTTTATAATTTTGATCTTAAAAGCAAAATCGATGATGTGGTTGGTCAATAATGTACCCAAAAAAGTTGAACCAGTTGTGAATTTAAACATTTTCAAAGAGCTTTGAGAGGAGGACAGTTCCCCCATCGCACTCTCCTTTCTTGAGGAGGGATCATTTTATGTTTGTATCCTTACATAACTGCTATCCTTTTACATATCAACGATGTTCATTTATGACTCGACACTCGAAGCCACCTGCCACAAGTGTGCGCTGTAGTTGAGCCGTGCAAATTGACGTCGTGGCATGCCAAGATGAAGGGAAACGAGATCATCAACGCTCCTCGCCGCGCAAAGAGTTTCGCCCGAACCCGTCTCTCTCGCTCTCTCGTGAAACCAAAACTTTCTCTCGGTCCCTTTGTGATCTCTTTCATTCCGCTTCCGTCCTTCCCTTTTCCAACCTTCCCTCCCCTTAATCTCCCTCCCTCACTCGCCCACCTCAACACACTCCCATCAGCAACACTACCCCCACCCCTCTGCCCACTAAACGAGGTCCCTCATTCCCCTTCCCCTTACTCCGTACCCAAAAACCACACTCACACACAGAACTTTTTCTGCCCCCCCATGCCCCTCCCTCTCCCCCTAAATGCCCCCAACTACATATCCCACCCCCCCCTCCCCTTAAACCCAATGTTGCCATTTATACTGCGTTCCAAACGAAGGAAATTATTTACAGGGTGTGGGGAGAAGGCGAAGCGGGGATTCACCCGGCTAATCCCCGAGTAATTTTCTGGTATTGTTGCAAGTAATCCCGTGGGAAAAGAGATATGGGGGAGGTCTAGCGAGGGGAGGGGGGATGAGCGGTCGGGCTTTTGTGAGCTGGAGCTAGGGGGTGGGTGAGTGGTGGGTAGAGGGTGGGGGTTAAAGGCTTCGGCGGTGCGCTGCGTCCGTGAGTGGTAGGACGGGTGGTGTGTGAGATCTCGCTGTGCGTGAGAGAGAGACAGAAGAGGAGAAGAGATGGGTTAAAAGGAGCAGGCCATTTTTGGGTAGCGTTGCTGCGTTGTTTGGGGGAGGAAGAAGAAGAAGAAGATTCGGGGAGTTTTCCGAGTGGAATGATGCATGGCGGGAGGTGGAGAGGGGACCGAGGTGAAAGAGCAAGCGGAGATGCAGGGGAGGGAGAGAGTTTTGTTTGCGCCCGGCGACTTTTGTCTGTTTTTCCGGAAGCGTGTTTCGTGTCCCGTTCCTTTTTTTCCTTTCACGAGAAAAACGGGATTGGTAGCATGATGATCGAGTGGAGGAGATTGTCCAATTTACCGCGTGGTATTGAAAGTTGTAATCTCCTTTCTAATAACAAACTTTTGGAGGGGCTTGATTGCCGAATATCTGCGGGTAATTTGAGACTTTAACTCATTTTTACTGAGATTGAGGTCGTAGAAGATCTTATACTTGAAATGGAAACTGAACGGTGTGTGAGACATAGGGATTAGGTAAGTGAAGCGAGCGATTTCGCAGTCAAGCTTTTAAATGTAAAGTAAGTAAATTAATATTTTACTGATGTAGCACCACTAATGACAAAAAAATCTGTATAAGAGTAATTACCAAAAACTAAATTAGCAATGACGGAGGTGTAGTTACGGTATACAGGTTGGAGGGCTTTTATAGGCAGCATTGGGCTTGGCTTCCATGTAGGGAAGAATGAGACAGCCATTAATGACGCACACCTGGGTAACGCCGGAAAATAACTTATTTTGTAATTGAGCTTGTAATAAAAGAAAACAGTTTTATCACCGATAATATGAACGGAAGTTGATTGCTGTTGTAGGATATAAGCTTAGAAAGATAATTATGACTTCAGCGAGCATTTGATTTTTTTCTTTTCCTTCACTTCTGCAACTATAAATGTTAGTGATTACTTATCATTAGTGATTACTTATCATAAAATTTCATTACGTAAAAAAATTGGAAATACAAAATTTACAGAAACAGTTCGCCTCTCAGCTCAATTTATCTCATTAAAGTTATTAAAATACATAAATTAAATAGGAAATTTAGCACAAAATAGATCAAGTTAGCAATAATTCTGCGTTCACGAATGTTCTAAATAGGCCCAAATCTACCTATTTATCCTATCCTCGCGAAAATCTTTGTCCCCCGAATTAAAATACTAAAATTATGTCCATAGCTGAAGGGTAAATGATCATCACCCAAAAAACCTTGAAAAGTTGAGTTGATCGCCAACAAAAGATTCAATTAAGATTTCAAGGGTTTCAAGAAGTGGCTAGTGGTTTGGTATAGGAAATCTAAAACAGCAAAGGTTTGGTTTGGATTTCTCAAGTGCACACAATTTGTAGGCATCTGAGCATGAGAAATGGGGTTAATAATGGGGCAAATAAATGGTGAAAATAAAAAATATTTAGGTTAAGTTGAAATGGAAGCCAATGTCTACGAATTTTCAACTAAAAACGTTGATGTGCCATCATCACGGAGACTCACTTCACGTAGAGAATGTGATACATATTTAACTTTATATTTCTGAGCTTTCTATAGTGATTGGATTGCTAATATTCAAACGTAGAGCAATTACCTAGTAGGCTGTTTTCTCAGTAAAAATTTCATTGAAAATTAATAAAGTTAAGTATAGAGGGTGGTAACGCCCACATGGAGAACCACTATTCTATAACAAGGTTTCTCCGATTCTAACGAGATGCATTCGACCCGAGAGTCGTTGCATTGGTAACGTATTCTCGACGGGAATTTAATTGTTGTGGCGGTATGCCCTCTTGACGTGCACACATCCAATCGCTACTCATACGAGAGACTATCGGATATCTCAAACTTCACTCATATGAAGAATTAGATAACGACATGTTCCTTTCATGCCACACATTTGACGAACTTTTATTCTGAAAGGTATTAACACATTGTTTACTTAGAGCACATAGTGATTTTCACAGTATTTTGTATGAATATACATCTCCATCTACATTCTACCCTGCGAGCCACCGCATGGGCGTGTGGCAGGGGGTGTTTGGACACCAGCCGTGTGAAGATGTAAGGGATAAGGTTTTGGTAGGAAAATGGTGTCATGTATTATGGGAGTGTATTTAGTGGATATAGATGTAATTGTAGATAACTTACACCAATGAAAGCGATGGCGATGAATTTATATATTTTAAAAGAGTCTACTGCAAAAAACTGCAGATATTTTGCAACCAAGTCTCGCAACAGGTCGTTAGGTACAGAGACCAGCAATTAGTGCCCCTATCCCTAGCACAACACCCACCAAAATGTTGGACCACTTCCCCGCAGCAAGAATGGAAGTCGACTGGAAAACGAATTTTTACGCAGAGAATTGAGACTTCACGATTATTGTGGGAAAAATTATAAGAGTTCGTAATCTTTCATTTATTTTTTGCTCAGTAGCGTATTACTATTGTTGCATAATGTTGATAAGTGTGATGAAATGAAAAAAAATTGAAATCTTTTGGCCTTGCATAATGCTGGAATATGTTCTATGCGTTTAACAGTCTCGTAATATTTTTTATCTGCGCCCATCTCATTCTCACTTCCATGAATGTAGCTCAAAGCATACTAATCTGGGCCTGACATATCCGTTGTAATAACGCATTGTATTAAAATTCCCACAGATTTCAGTCATTCTTCAATTTTTGTGTTTGTGTTTCAGTGTTGACAGTTCAAGGACTTTACTCGAAGGAAGTTTATTGGCTGTACATATTTAAAGGTCTTTGTTATTATTTCAATTTTTCTCTGCAAATACTGTGTACAAAGTTTTCAGCACTATGTACCTGAATTTTAATCAATCATTAGTTCTGATCAAGTGAGCCAAGCAAGCAAGTGTGATCCGACCATGATATCCGACCGACCATGATATCCGACCATGACCTCGAGTTTGCACTGCAATCGCACGAGAAAATATATTTCTTCAGTTATAACTGACCTTAAAGCTGCAATATATTTGATACGGACGTTTTAATAGAGAGTAAACCTCCGTAAGGGTCATTTAAGCACATTATAGGCATACTGTTTTGTATTAGACGGTAGGTTGGACATTTTTTCATTTTTTTCGTTATTTACTTTTTGACTGATTATTTTTACTTTAATTGGAGCTGTTTATTTTTTTTTACTTTATATTTTGAAGTTCAACCATCAAATTGGATGACAGGCTGATAATTATATGATGATGATTAGGCTGATTAATACATGCAGAATAGAATTAAGTGGAGATACTCTAAATAAAATACAATTATGCAACACATTAATGCTCCAAACATGTTGAGTTAATTATCCTTACATTGATTGCATGCTATGGGTGATCACATAGGACCTGATACAGCAGGAGTGGATGAAAATCTCCATTTCACTTCCTTTTAGAACTACATATAATTATGATCTTAATGCGCCACTCTAATAACTAAAAAGATATAAGGCTCCTCCTCCACATTTTGAATGCAATGACAGTTCTTTAGGATCGGAAATCAAAAACTTTTAAGTAATGGTCCACTAATATTTTTATTGTTTACGACCCGGGTTTCGTCACGTAATGACATCTTCAGGTTCAGACCTGTAGATGTCATTACTTGACGAAACCCGGGTCGTAAACAATAAAAATATTAGTGGACCATTACTTAAAAGTTTTTGATTTCCGATATGGAGAGGTTCCACAAAGTGAAGCCTGAATTTATTAGTTCTTTTGGATCTGTTTTTTGGAATGCTCTGATCCCTGAACAGGATAATAATGAACTGTTTGACAAAAAGACCTGTATGGCACATTTTCTATGAAGTGAAATGAGAAACTTCACGGGGCGCCGATTTTTTCGTAAATTTCTTAGGGACATGATGATTTTTCGTCAAATCTCCAAATTATTTTGGCTTAAAAATAAAATCTGCCTTTGAAAGTGTAAAAATCTTTATACGATTTAACCCAAAGGTCTGTTGTATCGATGAAGTTAAGAACCCACTTCATAATCCATCCCACATAATCCATCCCTTTAGCTAGAAATGTAGCCCGTATTTGAGGATGAACCAAAGTATAAGGCATTGCTTTAACAAAACCATTGTCACCCCTAGTTCTTTTGCTACCCATATACGCATATAGGCTATTTATATTTGTTAAGGTAAAGGCAATGAATGTCTTACGACAATTTTAAAAGATTTTTCGTGTTATTTGGATGTCCTATCAGTGTGGGCATTATTTTGGAAAACCATTGAAGCTGGTAGCCGTGTTTCCCTCTTTCATTAATTCTTACCTGTGAGCATTTTTGGTTTTTCTCGAATGGAAAGCTCAAAAAAGTGCTTGTGTCCACTGGTGTATACATAACTAACCCGCTGCATTAAAAAAACATTCCCTCAGCGAAAAATTACGTTTAATTTAATGTATTTATTATAAGGTGAGTGTCAAATTTTACGAGCTAACTGCGGAAAATCTAGGAACAGAAACGAGGGAAAGGTAAAGGGTTTAGGATTCAATATGTGCGCCGCAGCATTAAGGAAACAAAGTTTTGTTAAGCGTTCAATAGG
This sequence comes from Ceriagrion tenellum, assembly GCA_963169105.1. Taxonomy (NCBI): domain Eukaryota; kingdom Metazoa; phylum Arthropoda; class Insecta; order Odonata; family Coenagrionidae; genus Ceriagrion; species Ceriagrion tenellum. The sequence continues at coordinate 32,300,018 of OY720633.1, read as the reverse complement.
AAGGTCCTCGGATGAAAAACAGATGCCGCTTTGATCTAGTTAGGCCACACCTCGAATACGCCACGAGCATTTGGTACCCTGGTCATAAAAATTGAACCAAAAAATTAATGAAATACATAGAAAAGCTTCACACATCGTTAAAAACTGCCACGAGAGAACATATAATGTTTCACAACTTTTAGAGGGATTAAGGTGAGAGGCCCTAGAGACTCGTAGGCTACACGTAAGGCTTAGGTTACTTGAGAAATTCAGAACTGGTGTGTTTAGAGAATACTGTCATGACGGCTCACTAAATCTCTAGGTCTGACAGAAGCGATGAAATAAGAGAGATAAACTTCCGAACAGAATATTTGTGCAAAATCTTGTTCTTTCCTCGCAAAATAAGCAATCACAATAAAAACTGAGCTCCACTTAATACACTCCCGTAATACACGTCACCATTTCACCTTCCATAACCTTACCCCTTTTATCTTTACACGGCAGGTGTCCTAACACCTGCCACAGGCCCATGTGGCGGCTTGCAGGGTAGTATGTAAATCTAGAACTCTCGAAGAAGTTGGCTCAATGGTGAATGAAATGTGTGAGGAGAAAATTGTTGCGTGAAGTTACCTAAGGATTTGGAGAGGAAAATCAACTTAAGGTCGAGGTATATATACCCCTCCTTTAAATGTAAAAGGCTTATGACAGTAAAACATGCTAGTAACATTGGTGAAACTGTAATACATGAGAGGAACACTTATAATACTATGAGTCCTTTTTGATAAAAAAAATGTATACGGAAGTATTATTTCTGCTATTCGTCTATATATCCGATTACCTAAAATGGCACGATAATAGTAAGCACTATGTATGCTTAAGAACCCAAGGTGTCTGTTGAAGCATCATCGCCCTGCAGTGTACTCCTTATTTGTTCTAAAGAGATGTTAACCAACAAAGTATGGTCATTTACCAACTACAGAATTTTTTCTCTTTCTGATTTAAATCTATTTCATTTTTGTAAGTTTATATTTTGTTTTACAGAGCTAAGGGTAGAATAACAGGTTGAGAAAGATTTGCAGCCTAGAAAAATGACAGGTATTTATGCCATTAACTGCCAACCTTCATCTCAAAAACTTCCCTTTCTAAACAATCTATCGGCCTCAGCTGGAATCATAAATTCACTTTTATGCCGCTTTTGTCAGAGAATCATATGAATTATGTTTTTCAGAACTCAAATGTACCAAAATTTGCGCCAATTTTGTCGCAGTTTGCATGGGCAGACTTTGAAGAGAGATTTAAAGTAGTTTCCAGCAACCAAATTATGTAACACTATGAATAATATGGTACATTTTTCGTAGTTTTTGACTTTGATTTTATGAATTAAATATTTACATAATTATAGTACCTAAGCATTGGTCGTTACATTTCAACATCCATGGTGTAATACAATCTAAATCCATTTTAAGATTAAAGGCTACATACTGGCATATTTCTCCACAGGAACTACAGTACTACCATACCCACATCCAGGAGGCAACGTAGTCCATACTGTCGCTGTTAACTTATATTTATCCTTCATTCAAACAAGCCCCTGGAATTTCCTTTCGTCTGTCTTCGTCTTGCAACCTAATCCGTTGGTCCATTCGTGCCGCTCTTCAAGAAGTCCCTAAATGTAGTAATCAACGCTAATTAAAGTCTGCTAATCATTTATATTGCTAATTCAATCGCCTAGGTCGTGCATCATAATTAAGCCCAGGGAGATGTTCTCGCTTAATAAGCTGAGTTTCCGGCGGCTGCCGCTTCTTCGTGGGAATAGTCGTTTGGTTGGCGCAGGGGCGGATGGGGGGTAGGATTGGGGGGGGGGGAGGATTGGGAGGAGAGGGTTAATGCGAGGAGGAAGGATTGGGGGAGGAGACGGTTGATGGGCAATAGAATGTGTCTTAGCAACGAAAAGGGTTGAAGTTGCGGTTGTGATGATGAGGGGTGTTGATGGCTGAAGGGCGAAAGAGATGTATTGGAAGAGGAACATGGAACCCTGGATAAGGGGTTAACGTTCAGGTGATCATCGTTAACGCGCATTCGGAAATGTAACTCTCGTGAGTAATAAAGTCAGACGGTTACCACGGAGATATTCCATGCATCACCTTCTGCATAATATCTACATGGGCATCTTAACTCTAAGACCGACTTTTTTATAGTGCTTTTCTACAGTTAGTATATGGCTGGTGCTTTTTTAAACAAATAACTTAAAATTAGGCATGTGAAATACTCGCCACCATATACTCCTAGCCTAATTTATTTTTATCAGAAAATAGAATCTAATGTGCGATATTTAAAGTTAAAATCTCGAATAATTCACTCTCTCTGGCGTGCAGAAACGCTTGAAAACTTAATGTTTTAGTTAATACAGTCTCAAATAGGAATTAGGAAAAAATATAAGGGACTTTAATTGTAATTCAAACGTATTATTCTCAATTAATGATGAAAGAATTGGAAATTTGGAGTATTAAATCTAGGCATCTCTTATTTTAAACACCTAAAACTAGGAAAAAATTCAATCAAATCGTATAGACAATCAGTGAACACCATGGGAGAGCCATTTTTAAAAATTTAAATCCATATGTACTGGACCATTGCCAACAATTTTAGTCCAAGAATCCTGAACTAAATTATTTTCATTCCTTCTAATAGAATAGCCTTTGTGGTGAAGCACGAGCTACCGCATGGGTATCTGTTTAGGACAGGAAGGCTTAAAAAAATTAATTAACCCTAATAGAAAATTAATTCATCCATTTTCCATAATTATTTAAATGGGAAAGATACTCATTTTCATATTATCTGTCTGTAGTATTACCTGTCGAAGTACGCTCTCGGTCAAACTTCAAACTTAATGGGTGAAATTCACAGTAAGTATTTTGCGTGTTGTCGGCATTGAGCATATAACAATTAGTATGATTTCAATTAGTTCACAATCAGTGCACTTCGTAGAAATTTTTCCCAACTTTGACTCCAGTTGTCTCCAATGATAATCTGGGCAGATACATCGTGTTGAATACTGCCTAAGACAGAAAACAAACTCCTGAATTATTTTCGTTAGTCAATCATACTCATTGTCGCTTTTTCTCGCTATTTCTATTTGATCCTGTACATTCTCACTCTCATTCGCCTCACTCATGTCATCCATCGTAAGCAAGTTAACAAAACTTAATAGGACTAATAAAACAACCTCAAAACGGTGAAGGCAGGTCACAGACTGAGGAAGAGAGCCGCGTAGTCGAGTAATGGCGCTAAAGAATGACCGACACACGGACGCATATCCTGAGACCACAAAACAGCAGTCCAGGAAACTATAAATGGTATTGATATTCGGTACCAGTCTCGAACATGGCTTTGCATTATTTCTGAATAACAAACACTCTCAGTAATATTCTTGCTTATTAGGGTTACTACTAACAGCAGCAAGTGTGCCCAAATGTTTTGATTACTCAGTTTTGCAAAACTTTTACTCTTTCGCTTCGTCAAAGTATTGCAAATGAATTCGTTCCTTTCAATAGATTTTTATCAAGGTGCATATTCATTTTTTCTTTCATTTCATGTCGTAGGAATTATAATCTTTAATTTAATGAAAATTTATTGTTTATGGTTTCATTTAAAATTTAGCCACATATGTTTGGATCGTCAAAAAAATGTTAACATCTCGGTACTTGGCAAATTTGACTCGGGAAAGTTACGCGTGGCCAGCATGGGAGCATCGGTCGACGTTCTGACAGAGGGATTACCCGAGCATGAAGTTATGGATTATAATCTTCAAAAGCTTATCCTTTGTCAAGGGAAACCATTTAAATGAAACTGCCGCGCCGCGACTCACGTGCTTGAGCGGGTTTTGTTCACCCGGCGATATTCAGTGGATATAGGCTCCGACTTAGCGTCCCTCGCAACGGTGGTGTGCAGTGGCATCTTCATTATTCAACCGCCGGCCGTCCCGCCGTCCTCGGAGCAATCTCGCGGCATTTCAGCAAGTCAAATGGGCGGTCGCCGGGTTTCGGAATTAGGGGGAGTGTGGAGGGGGGGAGGGATGGATGGAGAGGGAAAGAAGGGAGGTAGGAAGGGGAAAAGAGGGGTGAGATAGCTGTGGCGGTGGTTGGTGATATTAAAGGAATGAATAAATTGCTTTGGTGGGAGGTACGCTCGAGCCGGGTTGAGTGAATCGGAATGCGGAGGCATGGGAATGTAATGGATAGTTGGAGTTGAAAGGGAGGGAAAATGTGGATATGCGGTGTTTTACAAGAAAGATGAGATGCAAAGACGGAAGGATATCACCAGACAGACAAAAAAAGATAGTCACCACTACCAAGCTTAGGAATAATTTCAGGAGCTTAGTGAGATTGTGATGCACACAGTCAGTACAAGTTTTTTTCACGAAGGGCTTAACCTGTTTTACTTAGTATTCTCAACTTCCCTTTGGCTGAATCCTAAAAATATCTGTTATTTTGAAAATTGTCATTTGAGGACAGCCGGTTTCATTGCAAAGGCAATATCATCAGATGATGTAGTCTTGCTACAAAACCGGTCATCTACAAGTACATCGTGAAAATTGCTATGTTACATTACTGATTTGGTTTAGCTTGATTGCTCAATGTGATTTAGTGGATGGCATTCGTTTAACTCTTTATAATGTACCATTGCATTCGTGTACATTTATCATGTGCAGAGAGACTTCTCCATGAATTTTTACTATTTCAAAATACCTAGGATAATTAGTCACATGCATGATGCTCGGCTAACTAAATGAGATCTTTAGTAGTCCAGTCATATCTAGAATTATGTTTTTGCCAAAAACTTACATGAGGTGATCAATGAATAGTATAATAAAAAATTTTAATCCTACAGAATTTAAAAATGTTCTGTACTACAGTCTGTAAAAAACGATAAAAAAATCATTCCCTGATCACTGTTTACCCAAAAAAAAACTTGAGTGAAACTGGCAAGGATGCTTGACGGATATCTTCTGTTTCAGCTGCATTCAATTCGGTTGGTATCTTATTGATACCATGGGCTGTAATCTCTTGTATTATGTTATAACTGAAAATTTTCGAAATCATTTACAAGCGGTATTGCAACGCACGAATAATTTTATAATTTTTGCTGGTAAATAGCCAACATGAAACACCCTTGATTGATAATACGCAAGTATTTATATTTTCTCATATTTTCTATGAGATTCAGTCATATTCCGTTTTTCACTAGGTGCAATTGAGATATTATAAAAAATATGCACATTTGGGCTTATTAGGTTAAATTGCCTGTATGAGTACGTATTTGCTAACGGCTGTAGGGCTTATGGCAGTCTGACTTGTAAATAAGCGTGGTATGCGGAAATATTTAATATCCTTACTCTTTAAAGTTGACGTGCTACAGCTAATCTCGCAACACATTACGTTTTCTACAATCATGAGGGAGTTAAAATAGTAAGTTTATTTGGAAGGGAAAGTCAGAGTTTCAAATTCGCTTTCTTCACTACGTGACGTGAACATGAAGCCACCTGGATGCAATTTAGAGGCCATTTACAATTGGGAAATCCGTCATAATTCAAGGAAATTGTGTCCAGGCATAATACTACCTACTTTAGCTGTAGAAGGTGAAAAAATTTCAAAATGGCTTCATATCAACAGGTTTTCAAAACCATTTTAGAATAATTTTTTATGATTCGCAGTTCCTCCTTTAATTCTAAGTCGTAATGAATGAACTTGTCACTCTCTGAGTTATAAAGCTGTGCATTTTTTTGGTGCATTTAGCATTTTGTGAGTGAAAGAGGGAATCCATTATGTTCATTCATACGATAATCATAAATTTTGCTAAGTATCATTGGGGATAAAAAAATATAAACACGAAGAAAATAAGTCAGGATGAGACAAACTCATGTTGCTCTGCATCAGTCAACGCCTTTATTACGTTTTTCCTCTTTTAATATTATTATATTGGGAGAGAGATTGAACTTTGAGATATTAATTAGAAGACAATGAGAAAGGTTTTCTTTATTATACTTTTAGAAAAAAATATATTTTCGAGTTAACATCATAGGTTAGAAGAAAATAAGACTAGGTGACGTGGATAAAAAGTTAAAACTTTGAAGCGTTACGGATCTCTGATGAATCTCTTATGATACAACTTAAGCTTTAACATTATAAGCTTTGTTTTTTGAAATTTATTTTAAAAATAATCAAATTAATAGAATCAAAATTAGTTATTTATTATATAATGATGCAAAAATGGAGAGGTCATTGGATAAGGAGATGGAGAGGAAGAAGCGATGACGGAATATATGAAGGCCACTCAGACCTCAGGATTACTTATTCCTGAAAACTAAAATATGACATTTTTGAAGTACGCTTTGTACATTTAGATGGAAAAATAGGGTTTCCAGGATAGTTTTACTATAATTTAGTGATATTTACATGGGTGTCATTGGAAAGTGGAGATATTTACATGGGTTCCAATGTAATTTGTGTAGATTACAGCAGGAAAAAGTCTCAATGATCGAAACACCACATACAAGATAGTCATCAAAACTGTTCATAAGAAGTGGAAGTGAGAAAATGAATAAAATAAAATTTAGGTTGAAGTTGAAATGCGGCATAAATGTGATCATTTGGAAATATATTGGTGGAATTATTGAATATTTTATTATTTGATTTTATTTTTCAATAGGCAACCAATTTCATTAACGGAAGCGGGATTTTTTAAGCCAAATAAATATAAATGTGAATTAAATTATTTGTTTTGACTCATAGGCCAGAGTTACTTTAAAAGGGAGAGGCTGAGACGAAGAACGCGGGGATGAGGTGAGGCTGGGCGTGGGGGAGGGTACATGTTAGCGTGATGGCGGCCCATCGTTATGACGTCGGCGTTCTTCGAATATTCTTCTCTTCCTCCGAGGAACGAGCGAAGGCGAGGAAGGAGTGGGGAGAAGAATAGAGAGGAGCGCATGGATGGAGAAAGTAGAATCGGGGTGGAAGGAGGAGGAGGGAGGTTCGGTTGGAGGCGGGGGGAGGAAGACGGCAGCAATCCTTAACCCTGGCATGATTGATGATCCTTGCCTGGGAGAAAAATCAAAATTCCGCGGAGAGCAAGGAAAGCAGGAGGAGATGAAAGGAAACATGAGAGTCATGGGGAAAGAGAGGAGTGTAAGGAGGTTATAAGGCGATGGGGCTTTCACTGTTGTTATCTACTTCGTAGGAAGGAAAAATTAACCGAGGAGAATTACAAAAATTAGCAATGACTTTCGTGGTGAGTATTGAAGGGGACAGGTGAGAGAAATCATTTACGTCCATTTGGATGCAGTTAGGATGGTAATATATGACAAAAGACGACAGGAGGTCCTCAGTAGTACGTCACCTTCGATGGATGGAATGTAGTTCTTGATGTTCCCTCTCAACAGTACCGAAATAAGAATGAAGGTTTCATTGTACTCTCTCTATAATACCAAAATAAGAATGATGGTTTCATTGGAAATTGTAAATTGGATCTGATCTAAATTAGAACTCCGGTACGATAGAGTTGGTGGATAAATGATCGCTGATATAAGAACTGAAATGGGAATGATACGTTAGATGTTTTTTGAATGATGGGATTGAGAACGCAATTAGCGTTTTAATAAATTTTTAGACTGATAAAGTATTACTAGAGAGGATTAACCCTTTAAGATCATCGTTATGTCATGTACGAAAGTGTATTTCCCATTTCTTCAAACTTTTTCTCTCCATGAATCATAATTTCTTCTGAATTCTTTTCTGAAGAAAAGAAAATCATTTTACTAGAAACCTCTTATTTTAACATTTCTCAATGCCAAATTCAATTTTATCATGGTATCTAGGAATTCTCACGCTGAAACTGGATGAGTGTAGTACCATTCCCTCGATTGTGAAGCAATCTTTGTTTGCGAGCTATCATTTTACGTCTGTAATTATTAGCTCAAAAACGAGCATCCTAGCGTTTGATTGCCAACCCCGGGTACTTCTCAGAAAATGTTCTTAATAACTGTTCACTAATTTGGAGTCGATTAAATTTTTTAAATGGAGAAGCCCATTCTGCTCAGTGGATTATGAATAATATTAATGCTTAATTTATTTCTCTTCCCTGAAAACCTAGCAACTGAACGCATAAGTTTTAGTTGTTAACTTTAAGTTCAGTTTTACCTGATCTTTTACGTTCCCTACCAACTGAACGTAAAAGGTTAGTTCATTTTCACCTTATGCACGTTATTGCCTGACTATCCTATTAAGCTCTTCTTTCAACGCTTCCGAACTGAAGGTTTGAAAACACTATGGTCATCCACTTATCCTGTGAGAGGCGTCAAGTCGTCGGAACGGTAATCAAGTAAGCTGCAATCTTCTCAGCGTCGTCTACCGCGAGAGCATGAAGAGGATAGATGGCAGGGTGGGCGGCAAGGAGGGAGATTTTGTGGAATGAAATCGGAGCAAAAGATTTCCCCGGCATATTCCCGCGGGGACCCCTCGGGAACCGTGGGTTTAATATTTGCAAGCGAAATAAACAAGCACGGCCGCCAAGTGGAAAGATGCGATCGCTTCCCGCGCTGACGGAGGGCCATTCAAAACCGCGGCAACCGCACGATGGGAAGAGGATCTTTTTCGCCCGTGCGGAGAAAGACCCCATGTCAGAGGCGTGAATTGGTGAGGGGGGGATATCTCCGTGTGCGAGACTTGCTTCGGTCGCGACTCCACCCGCGTTCACGGCATATCTGATTAGGCCGGGAGATAAATTAGCTAGCCAAACTTTTAATTTCCGATGCTTTTAGGCAATATCAACGGAGATGAACTCTTGATTACGCTTTGGGGCGAACTTCTTCTTTCGAAATGAAAACGCGGAAAGCGGTGTGTTCTCTCACGTCTGGGATATCAAGAGATCGCTCCCTACGACTGTGAATCTAATTAAAAAGATTGGGTTTCGCCGTGATTTATTGGATCGCTTAGTTGCAGAAAGTTAAGTCGCAATTGGGGTTGAACTTCTGATTACCTTCCACCAGAAACGGAATGTTCCACTGTTGCCTGAGGATGCTACTAATTCACTCTAAACTCGATACTGCAGAGTGATTTATGCACCGAGACTTTTCGAGAATAGTCATCTGTATTTTCATTTTAAAATATTTCTCTTCATAAGTTCTTCGAATTAAATTGCTGCATTTTCGAAGACACTTAGTGCTTTAAGATATTTTGCTTTGAAAAAATATGACAATGCCTTATTTCTTTTGACTTTTTTGCATAACACTGAAGTAAACAATCATCATTCCTCTGTTGTTGGCCTGAGTAAGCTTATGTTGTAGTGCAATAACTAGGTTTTAGCGAGGGAGAAAGCAATTTGATAACTGTCTGTCCTCATGAAAACGTGGCTCCAAGAATCTTCCAAATTTTTATTTTATTATTTTCAATCATTGAAGTAACATTATTGATACATCGCAGGAAAATATTTTTTAAATGCAGACAGCAATAAAATTTTTAAATTCAATTACATTAATAACCCCAGCGTATATGCGACGCAACTTCCAAAACTAACTTTCAATACAGTGTGTATTAAGCGACCTCCACCGGACTCACGAGTCAATGACATTTCTTATAAGTATAGGAAATTCATTCCCTTGCCTTAAATATGGGCTACTTAGAGAGGCAACCGCTGAAGGGAGGTAAGCGCTGATGCAGGTTACAGCATAAGTAATTTAAAAAAAAAACGAATCTAGGTGACCTTTCGACTCCCCCTATCCATGATCGAAAATTTACTGCTGTCTGTCGATAAGTGAGTTTCATTATCTTTGTCTTTGTTATGGGTGGAATGGATTTTATTTTAAATTTAGGGAGTTGTGAGGAGTTATTTTCCTATACTTTTGTGAGAATGTACTAGAAAAATGTGATTAATTCATAAAATGTTGTTTTGCCTCGAGAATAGACTGTATCTATTACAAATGAAGTCATTAGAGGAGGACTAAGCTTTGAGCAAATAAATCAAATGATTAGGTTTAACTCTTTCAACGGCTTATACTTGCAATGAGAATGGAAGAAAGTAGAATTCAGAAACAGCCAACCTTGAAAGAAGATAGGGAGCAACCTAAAAAGAAACCAAGGACAAGAGCGAAGAATCTAGAGGATCGATTCGACAGGAATAAGAATGGAATTAGAAAATAGCGTTAGGTGAGCAGACAGTAGATATTGAGACTAATAAAAAGAGGCTATGTCAGACCACCCACTAAAATGTAATGGGTTGGGAATCAAACCGAGTGAAATTATTCGTATTCACCTGTAATGTAGCGGCGATAGTGCAAATCTGGAACCACTTGACAGTTCACCAATTTGTGCTGAATGCATTAAATCAGATTTTTCATGTCACAAATGTCCAAAGGTCACTAATTGGATTTTAATTGACACGAATGCTACAAACGAGCCGATATTTCATTCCATGAAAATTCACATGGACGAGAAGACAAGCACGGGAACACGCGTCAAGGACTTAGCAATGACCGGGTTCCAGTGGCAGCCCACAGATGGTACTGCCTCACATGGAACTCGGGAGAGTCCGAGCATATAGGCATTGCTGTCGTGAGTTCTTCCTTTAGTGTACTCTTGATCAGCCCCGTCCTCCGTGCTCCCCAGCACCATTTGTCACGCCCATCTTCCAAAAACTATTTGCAATAAAGATTTTTACATCCAGAACTAATTTAATTTTACCAAAACTGTATATAAGCGTGCTTCTTTCCTCAATCCTGTGTTTTTATCAATGTGGCCGCGCCGAGAGCCCAGAATTAAAGGATATCGATGGTGATGGTGAAAAATGTTTAATTATCTACCGAGAGGTGTGAGGATGTCATCTCCAATTCAGTACTCGTCCGTAGGATGGTATGCTAAACTGTGGACTCTTGGCCGTCTCTCGCTACCAGGAGACTACTGCTGAGCTACTGCGATAAGCAAATATGTGGCTTCTTTGCTTCCATCTCAACATCCTCCGTCTCTCTTACATGAATACCTATACACCTGACCTAAGGCGTAGACTCACGTGGAAGAAACTATATTTGCAAGGGAGAAAAAATGACGATAACGTCAAATCCAAAATCATTTATTCAGTAATCTAGGTTAACCATTATTTTATTTCACTGATGTTAATGAAAAGGTTGACGAAGCTATTGATTTGAGTGTACTGTTTGGTACAGAAACGTGGGCTCCTGAGAAAATATGACGAGACCAGACTGGAGGAGTTTAAGATGTGGGTGTGGAGGAGGAATAAAAGGACAATGGACTAAATGGGAGTCAAGCGAAGAAGTAGGTCCAAGATAAAGGAGGAGAGTAAATTGTCCGATGAATCATATAGAAGGCATCTAGTAAATAGATTAAAAATGATAAAACTGTATGTAGCACAGAAGACCGTTTGATTTGGGAGAATTCTGAGAAAGAGAAGACTAAAAGAGGAAATAATAGGCATTGTGGATATGACGGAGGTATCGAGGTGACAAAATTGGTGTCACTGTAGCCCCTCATTCCATTCTATTTCATTCTCTTTCGTACTCATATGTTTTTCGTATCCTATACCCCTTGGATGTGGTCCATATATCATCCCCTGGATGTAGGTCATGCTACTTTCCTTCCTATAAGGCTCTCTGATATATTATTCATACACTCCTTTTTTGTGATCTAAATATCTAGTTCTGTTGGGAGTGATGTTTTGTATAGTTTTCTCTCCTTTTGTTCAAAATTACACTCAGTTCTCACCTCTTATCCAATCTATACGCATAGTAATCCAAACCCGCTTCCAAACTAAACAATGTTCGAACAAAATCTGCCCTGTGAGCTCAAACACCGAGCATATTACTGTAGTAGTTCAAACTTTGTAACTACTATGATTCATGGTAAAATGCACAACTACTTTCGGCCGTTACACCATCTTCAGGTACACAAATTTTTGAATCCATATTGTGTACTCCTCTTTATGCATTTCTTCAATCCCATAGTCTTTGTTCCTCTCCATATTTACCCCCCATTAAATCTGTGCTGCCGAAAGCACTTAAAAATCTTATTTATGAAATTTAATGCAAAAGATTTTTGTGAAATATCAAAATTCTTTACTTTTCTTCAACACCCACTATACTTTTCTATCTACACTTTCAGTTGGCCCTCTCAACAGTCGATCTCGAGTATGTATTTTAAAAATAAACGAGCGAAATAGGCAAAAAGTAAAAATAAAACTTTGTCTTTGGTACTTGGTGGTATTCCATGGTTAACAAATTTTAATCAAAAAACATTTATTTTATCTTTAAAAGTCTCATTATATGTCTTATATATCGCATATTAAAACTATCACAAAACTTTTACAATTCCACATTGGTACAAAGACGTGGTATCATAAAAGTTTTATGAATAAAATTTGTTAAATATAAAAGGTATGCATAAAAAAACACTCATCCATGATACTCCCTCCTCTCATCGCGGCTTTATTCTCCTCCTCTCATCATGATTCTTATTTTTGTCATCAGAGGCCTTATGCAAAGTTTTGAAAGCTATTCTGGCCATTATAGCTCAGCTCAATCTATATTTTGATTCTCTTAGTCTTATTGCCACTACGTTTCAATCTCATCTATGATGGTAGATATTCCTCCAACCACTACCGAATGTTTCTCATTTTTCATCCTCTGCAACCGGCTTAAAATTTGCCATAAATTACTCTGACCTTTAGTACATCAAATAAAAATATCTCCTTCTAGTTGTCACCCTATTCCCATAGTCTCATTCCCTCTTCTCCACTGTCTCCAATGTTCTGACATACCCTCCATACTTCTCCCTGCTCACAACGCGGCTTGAATCCTGCATCCACCCCCCTCACCCCTCAAAGGAGAGGTAGGGCGATTAATCAAAGCGAATGTGGGCGGCTCTCGTCCGGATAGGGGTGGATTTTAGGGGATGGGAGGAATTCGAGCTTTTGAGCTTGGGGGATGAGCAACGGAACGGGGTGGGCGACGGGGGTTGGTTTTGGTTGAAGGGCGGAGGCGGAAAGGGGGGCAAGAGATATAGATTGAGGTTTGGCTGGTCGGGAGGGGGGTAAGGTTTGTTCGCGCGTATGGGCTTTGGTGCTCGTGAAATGATGAATTATTGCGCCGTCCCTCAGCCTGCCAAGTTACGGGATAATTGAGGAGTCCGCACCTATGCGAACTTATCAATTTCGAAACAACGAACCTTGCTCTCCTCTCCCTTCCTCCCTCCCTCTCTGCCCTGTTCTCTGCTCTTCCCACTGCTCTTCCCTCCTCTCCTCCCGGCCCACCCTTCTCCCACTGAAACTCAGCGATTCTTCTCCCTCCAATCCTCTCCTTAACATTGACGTGGCCATGGTGTTGTTCGAGTGGGGATAAACCTTATATCTGCACATAGCCCCCTCCCTCTCTCCCTCTCTATCCATGCAACACAAATTGTTCCCCGCTTCCCACATCCCCTATGGCATCGATGGGAACGTGAAACGAGTACAGAGCAGTAGTAAGAGTTGAAACGAAAGATTTTTTGTAAATCTAACTTAGAAAATTTCATGGCACCCAGTTTGGCGAAATGTTTTTTTTTAATATCGCAATCATTACTTCATAAAATAGGTTTCACAGGTTCTTTACACACACTGCGACTGCTACGTTCTTTTTCTGGAATCAGTTTTTATATTAAAATTTTATTGCAGATGTATTAAATTATTATCTGCATCTTTCTGGCCGATAAGCTATGGATGCATGTGTTGAGTGTATGTCCTCAGATTAATATTAAAGGTCTTTATGGACTTTTAAATATTTCCCGTCGCAGGGCTCGATTTCCTGTTCATTTTGTCAGCTCTTTTTCTCTTGTTTTATATTATTCACGCTTTGATTTCTGTTGAAAGACGACGGATTTTTTCTCGGAGAGAACTCGTGAGTCTCGTATTAAACCCGAGATGTAAAGACATCTAATTACATAAAACGGCACACATTTCTCTAAGCACGATGAAGAAAGCCTTTTTACCGAGAGCTACGTTTTTTCGTAATATTTGAAAATATACTCGCCCCAATTCCTTGACTACTTCATGGCCAAATAAACATGGCCCATCTGATAATTCACATGCTACGTAGCAATGAGAAAAGTAATCACACAAGTGAGCTATTTTTCGACACTATCACTGCCAAAAATGGCAGTTGACTTCAATAAATTAATAATTTCAAACTTTTGGTCTTCTGATTCAAATTTTTCAACTAATTTGTTCTAGACCCATCTTCCAGTTATACGTCATTAAGGTCTTACATTTATCATGTTCTAAAATTATTATATTGTTAAATAGAAAATTTACAATAAGGGTTAACTCATTACCATTATTTGAAGAAGATACTGATGAAAGTTGTTCTACTTTTAGCATAAAATACGCACTTAACTTTTAATTAATATTTTCCTCATTTTAGTGCCAGTAATATTCTAGATATTTTATATCAATTTCAACATCAATTAGGCATTCTTTTAAGCTATTATTGATAAATTATTGTAGATTCAATGTTGAATGTCTTTTGATTAAGTTAAAAAGTGTGATTCCCATTGTATCTTTCACTTTTAATTCTATAAAATGAGCAATGATCACTTCAATTGTAAATTAGTAATTGTAATTCACTTTTCTCGTAGAAAATGATTTGCATGTATTTATGTTCAATAAACATTGTATATTTTTATAATTTTTGATACAGCATAAATATCAAAAGGAGTAATATATATGCCATTTACAATAAATCTACAAATGTTGCAGAGAACACAGGAACGCATCACGAATACAAATTATGGCGTGATTAAGGAGTTCCATTTAAAATCCCATCAAGGATTTGTCGATATGAATAAAGCCTTGACGTTTTCATCCAAAAATTTTCAAGTTTTTTCCTTTTTACAGATAGTTTAATGCTCTAGTTATCCTCCAGAATTGTAGTGACAAAAATGTGATGATATTAGCTGCTAGTTTAAAAAAATCTAGTAGAAGCATAAAAGCCTTTGTTGGTAAACGCAGAAATCGTATATTCATCATTCAATCATCATCCTCGCAATCCAAAAATAAGCTCAAAAATAATACTGGAGAACGCCCGAACAACAATAGATTTTTCGAGGTTACTTCTAGTTTCGTGCCAATATGAAACTTAATTTTTTCCTGTCGGTTACATGTTAAAATTATCACGCATATGACTAACAGGAAGAGTTTGTAACTTTTGTGTAGTCTAACTTATTAAATTATCTTCTTTGATTAAATTTCATTGATACAAATGAAAATACGCTAATTTTGACCGTCAGACTAGAACGTGTACATGATTTATACAGAAACCATATATGTTTTAAATTCCTAACTGTCGATACTCAAACGGTGCATCATGTGTTTTTATATTAAAATCCTTAAACTGCATGTGTAATATACTTTCTATACTGCTTTGTGACACCAAAAATATGAGAGGGATTAAAGTAATGTTATCTCTTTGGGAATATATGTAGACATTTGTCGAAAGGCGATAAGCTCACGGTAGAAACAAACGATTGCCTCAGAAAAGAGTACCTAATCTAATATATTTTATTTGATCACAGTAATTTCACGCTTCTAATCAAAATTCAATTAGTGCGTCTCGTGTAGTGTTTTTAATAACTTCCTCCGCCTCTTTTGGCAGAGTAAAATTTTCCTGTATTTCTACAAAAAACTTATGCAACTTTCATAAATGTATTTTCATTCCATTGCTTCAATAGACGCTTTGTTTTAGATTTCTGTTGATGGTAACGTCAGTAAGTCATCCCAGTGTGTATTATTTGCTTGATTAATCATTAAGTTACACATTGGATGAACAATGCTGTGCCCTTTCCTTTGAAATCTAGTCCGTCTCGATTTCAGTGAATAATTCAGATTGCTTGATTTCAAAATAAATTATTCCATTTCAACACACTTGTATTGATATGATGGATGGAGAATTATCGCCAGAATAGTAAATGATGCATATTATTTCATGTGAAGATATTTAACCGAAAAGTTCGGACTTCGGTGCAAAATGTATTCCGTACCATATCCTTAAGGGTATACTTAACAAAATTCAACATATGCTTTAGGTTAAATAAATTATGACCTTGTTTTTCATGTATAAAGCTTTTATTGAGAAAAATGGAAAATATCATATGTGAATAATTGTCACATACTGAGATTTTTTTCGAAATTCCATAGCTCTTCATTGATATATGACTTTAAAAAATGGACGGAATTTGAAATTGTTGTGATAACTTCATGCAATACATCGAGGATCGTATTAAAATTATGACATTCTAGAAAACAATTTTCTAATGACCTCGAATATTGTGACTATTGTGAAAAAAGTGACATCTGCTAAGACAAATGCAATGTCATTAGTTTATTGCATCCCTTGGCCTTAATAATATTCTCGAGGTATCAAGCAGTAAAATTTGCACGCAGCAAGTGATGAAAAAATTAGCTTTTCTAGACAGACTTCAGGTTTCATGTTTCCTGTACCAAAGTGCATTTTTTCATTGATCATACCCATCTACATACGATCAGAATCCGCTTCAAAGGTGTTTTCGGAATGGATAATCAAGTCTCACGTTGTTGCACGAATAAATAATTTTCTAATTTGGTCAAATAGAACACAACTTTCCGTCGTAAACTTTTAAGAATACCAATTCATTTAATTTTGTTTGATATCCTACCATGACTCAGAGTAGAAAAAGTAACTGTTAACCATACGAACTCAAGAATACTAATGATGATAATATTGAGGGCAGGTAGCGGGAAAAGGCTGTAAATATTTTCTCACATCAATGAGAAATATTAATAATAGGAACAAAAAAACTAAATATGTGGCTTAAACAAGACTAGCTAATCGTTCGTCCTATAGTAAAATCGCTATGTATGTGATCCATACCAGAATAATATCATCAGCGACGGCAAGCAGAAAGGAAAATACAATTAGATTTCAGGAGAGAACATAACGACGAAGTGTGACAATGATGATTTGATATCTGCAATGTAAATCTCCCGATGAGAGCAGGATGGTGAATAAATTCTGTGGGAATTAAAAATCGCAAAAATAAGGGATCTTAGAAGTAAATTAATATAAAACAGGACACACCATGATACTTAAGAAGAAAATACCATAACTACCAAGTAAAATACTAACAGTAAACACTAATATTATTAAAATCCCTCTAGGATCGACGGGAATAGTCAATGTTACCTGAATACATTTTGAAGACTTTCTTCAGAATGAAAATTTTGCTTATCTATGATTTTGCATATTATTTTTAATGCTTTTTTCTATGTATAATCAATTTTACGTAGCTACCACGCCAAATTCTTCATTAGAACGTATTATATTGAGCAAAAAACTTGTCTGAGATGCCCTCTTATCATGGAGAAAGCAAGCAACGTCATAAATTCTAGCATGCGTAAATCTTAACCCAGTTTAATTCATACACTGAGATAAGTGTTGTAAATATTTGTTGTTTTTCATTTGCCGTTAGTAATTACTAAGATTTTATTTCCTCTCGAGATTCATTGATCCGACCATCCCGATCGGATGACGGATGAGAAAATGGTCTACGAGGATGAAATGTTTCTATTTCCCTCGCGTACTTAGTAACCCCCAGAGAACTGGGAAAAAGTACCCGCCATTCTAAATATATCAAACGCATATGCATTACACACTGTTTCGGATTTCAATCACATAGCAAGTCCTAATACTTCCCTGCCTTCCCCTAAGGGACGTGTTATTCGCCTGTGAGCATAGATTCAACACTTGAATATTCCATTCGGCATCCTACTGGTGCTAGTTGGTACCTCTAAATAAGGGTCGATTATGGTTAAATCTCTCCCAGCAGGTTTAAAATACTAGTGACCCCAGGGGAGACAATGCATCGACGTACCGTCAGGTTGACTTGCGCAGTGAGAGAGAATTTCGGACCCGGTTAAAGGAATAATTGGCCCTCGGACTGTTAATGCAAAAGGCAACGGTTGAGCTACTCTCCTCGTAGAAATGTAATCAAGGAACGAAGCACCTCGTTGATGCCCGCTCGTCTTTCCGAAGCAATCCCTTCGGGCTCGGATCTAATCATTGCGGGGAGGCGGGGGGAGGGACGGCGCCTGGTGATCCGGGCACCTCATTACCTTCCGCGCGCGTGTGACGCATGGCCGCTTAACTTCATCGGCCCAAATGAGAGGATCTCACCTCGTTTCGAACCAACCGCACTATCCTACCATCCCCGTCCACCCCCCAGCTCACTCCTGAACATTGTTACACATTATTCGATTTGGCGCTCTCAAGCGCGGAATCCTCCCTGCCGCCCTACCCTGCGCGCGCGTCAGGGACCCGCGCAAATGCATGCGAGGGCCGCGCCTGGCGTTGCATTGCTTCGTAATTGCGACGCGCAATTCGTTTCACCGCAAACGAAGAGCCTTCACTCGTCCCATTTGAATGCTCATGGGTGAGATGGGATAACTGAACGTACCGTCCCACGATAACATCGCACCGGGAGTTGGACCGCGCGATTTTCGAGTTTCAATATCGCTGCTTTTCGATTTAAAATTCGTGCTGAAAATGTAGAGATTATCTCCAGTCACGTGATTTTGAAGGAAAAGGACGAGAATCGCATGAAATATCATCCTAATTATTACTTAAATTATTTAATGATATGTTCATACTGCGTAATATCGTTTTTTAAATTAGAAAAACACCCGAATTCAGTCGTTAGTCAATGGAATTGCCCTTTACTTAGCTCGAATCCTGCAGTAAAAATGTTGTAAAACTCAAATATACATCGCTTGAGAATAAATATCTCATTACTTCGAAGTACAAGATTGATTCAGTAATGTGCTCATGGCATTATATTGGTTCTATGTTGCATTTAATCAATATTTTGTACCGACTGAATTATTTCAATTAAGGATATTTTGATCCAACATATTTACTGGTAACTTCTCAATATAAAAATAGAAGCGCTTATGAAAAAGCATGTTTATCGGAGACTGCAGCACTATCTTCTGACAATCCAGGAGTATCAGTTGAACAAAAGTATTTTAGTTGTTCATCGTTTTGCATGATACAAACGTCATCAAAATGTCATCGAAAACTGAGCTCATTAATACTTAGGCATATTCATTGTTGATTGATTACTGTTACTCAACGTGCAATATCTTCGACTAACAGAATGTTATCAAATATTGAATGATATTAATTTGGGCGGCGATACATACTCAAATATCATGGCTATAGTCAGGGATGTCACATACGGACCCACCATGCGGGGGAAGAGGAACGTGGACTGTGAGCTCCCCGATTTGGGGTGAGTCCGTGCAAGTACTTTGATAGTAATTGTCGTAAACCGCGGATACGGCGTCCACGCGTCCACGTTGAATGTTTGTGCGGATGCAATTATCTGCAATTCACAATGCGAATGCTTTTACAACTAGGGGTACACACGGATTTCACGAAGAAAATATCAAATGGGAGTGCTGTTCACTTTAACTGTTATACCGTGGAAACTAAGAAAGTAGGATTACTTCCGCCGATCTCGATAGGCGACAACAATTTAGAGAAGTGAACATATGCTAACTTTAGTCATAGGGAAAACTACAAATTTCAACAAATTTTATTTTGACTTTTAAGGGTTATAGACACATGTAAGGGCCCGGAGTAGGGAGGGGGACCAGAAATGTTTGTGTGGTGGGGGCCTTGGGAAAAGCTGCTATGCCACTGGCTACATTGCACGGCCCAAACTATGTGAGGATGAAAATCTCATGGCCCTCTATGCGTGGGGAGCGTGATATTCAAATTTTTCTGTAGATTATCGTGAACTCGCTTCAGGCATCGAGTAAAAGATGACATCTTTTAGATTAAGTATGTCTAACATCCTTTTCAATCGCATGGTTTTACATTGCACCGTACAGTGCACAATGTTCAATTGCATGGTATCACATTGCAGTACATATTGCAAGATCAATGTCTTTATATGACCCTGCTAGCCACATTAAGGGCGTATGTCAGGGGATGAGAGAACAATGTCCATGAGAAAGGAAGGGAATAAGAAATAGGCATTGGAAGCCGGGAAAGAGGAAACCAAATTGTTTGGAAATGGATTTTGTCGTTGTGTTATTGTTAATGTCACCAATGACCCGAATAAAGACAGATTATTCGTGCCTATTAGTTAGGCAGACCCTCTTTCAAATTTATCGCATCCATTTGCTCTAGAGATAAAGTTACTGTACAACATAATCTCCTCCTCCATTTCACGCTGAAATACCCGTGATATATATTGCTCGAGTTATCTTAGCCTTGTTTGTAGTCTTCTTATGATGATATCATAATACAATGTATTAACTACTACACATGTCGTTCAACATAAGGAGCTGTATCTACCGTATCTAGATCTGCATACACATGGGTCTAGTTGCCGTTCGGAAGTGTGGTAGTGTATTTTAGGACAACCGCCATGGTGAAAGGGAGAGAAGAAGGAAAATACGAAGAAAATTTATATTAGCTGAGCGTCTCGTTATGTTTTTCCTTTAGACACCAATGACACAGGAAATGGAAGATCGTTCGTGCCTATCAGTTTGTTGGTGTAACTATTTTAATTTGCCTCTTACATTTTCGTATGAGATAAAGCGAGGGATGAAAACATGTAATTTTCTCCCCAACTTTACGTTGAAACTCATGTGATACAAATTTTTCGAGTTGCCTTAGACTACCTTGTAACCTCCGTGTGATTATATCACCATGGGATGCATTACCTACTGTAACAGTTGCTCCGTGAAAAGTAAGATATCTGGAATGTATTGTCCATGGCAATCAACAAATCATCCCTCGGTCCCACCCCCTAACTTCCCTTCCATTTCCTTTTCCCTCAACTACATCTACATTTTTCTCCATGAGAATCCCGATGCATGTTTCCCAGTTCACGTGCAAAGGGCCCAAATCAAAACATTCCCAGTATGCGCTCGTGCTGTCGCTTAGTGCTTCTTCCTCCGCCCGCCGTGTCCCGCACATCGCTAATTCATCGCGCAGTTAAAGCGTTTAATTTCGCTTTGAACGGAAAATGCGATGGCAGAAGTATTAATGAACGGTCTCATTTGCGGTGGCGCCGGCGCCAGAACGATCGCCAATGATGAAGGCAAATGCAGCGGGGTAATTTATTTGCGAAATTAAACCCAGGGCTATTGCTAACGGGTTGAATGGGTGAAAGACGGTAAAGTGGGTATTAATTTTTGACTGAATTTTCGGGGTTGTTAAGCCGTTAATTACTTGAAGTAGCCTTCCAAATGGAATTAAGGGAGTGGGACCATGGTTAGGAAAATGGATGAAGCCGTAACTTTTGATGTTATGTCTCTATAAATGCGGTCTCCGAGCGCAATTCCACGACCCATGGGTTTTATCGTGAATACTTAATGCACGGAGGGGAATTGTTTCATTTTCAGGACTACTGAAATTATTATATTTAAACGTTGCAATTATTGCTTTGATATCTTCTACATGGGAACCACTTTACCAGAAATCCGCTGAGTTTCATTGATGTACGCTGGGAGAAACCTATGACATTCAGATGGATTAGAGAACGGCAGTCGTATTTTATTTATTAATTGTGCCCAAATTTTAAGATTCACTATGAGAAATAATTAAAAAACTCCATAGAAATCGTATAATATTTTGTAAGCCCTTAACTGTCAATTGCGTTAAATTTCATTGCGTTTTATTAGGTAAAAGACATGAAATTTTTTTCTCTTTCAAAATATCTGTTCTGTGCCAAATGATCTGAAAAAGTGAAAATAAATAATGAACACAAAAAGATGAATATGATATTGAAAAATTTTTAAATGACTCTACATCTGGCCTGCGTGCCTTATATCTATAATATGACATACAACATAAAGGAATCAATAGCCAATCTTAATCATAAATTCATATTTACTATGTTCAGAAACTCTGTAATGAGACGAGGCCAGGGGTGGGTGGGTCCCCAGGTAAAATAAATAACAATTCAAATCAAACCTTCATTTGTAGCGAGACGCTTAACCTGGCAATTACTATTCATAGTATTAAGTTCGAATTGCTAACCTGCTCTCCTCCTACGTTGTAGAGAAGAGGTTAAAGAGTCCGGGATTTTTTTACTATTGTCAGTTACATGTTTTGGCGGAAATCTATTAGTAATAAATGGGCTCATTTAACTAGACAACTTCTTTAATTTCTGAGATGACATTGCATTAATTCCAGCCATGACCCTATTTATATATCGACCCTATTTATATGATCGAAAACCTTTGGCTTCGCTCATCAAATGACCTTTATTTCAGATATTGCCTTCGAAATCCAGTATCTAATACTTTAGAAGACGCTAACAAAATGGATATGCACGTCATTTCATACTTAAAGTTATTCTAACACATAAGTGACAAAGTTGATTTCACGTGGATATTGCGTTTATTGCTTTTGGAATAGGTGCTTGTTGGAATATATTAATGGTATAATAAAAATCGTGTGTAGCTTAATCTATCAGGTTTCATTTGCACGTAAGAAGAGCTTCATTTATTTGCTCGCTTCCATTTTGGGGGCAACGGTGACGTGGCCCTCATGCCAGCGATTAAGTCTCCACCAGCCCTCATTTTCGAACTTATGTCTCCGCTCACGTCTTTATCGCCCTCCGGAAAAGTCGTAATGAAAGCGACTATCCCATCCAAGTCACAATGATTGCGGAAATACGACTTCGACGGTAGCAACTTCTGAAGTCAATAGCCTACGCATGGGTTTAGAAAACGAAGCTGCTGAAAACACGACTCATTTTTATCTTAAGTTTTATAGCGTCGTAAAACACATGTTGCAATATAGCGTAATTTTTTTTCCGAGGCGCCCATGTTACTCGCGGACTCTTTTCTCGCTGTTGTCGGTCGTGTTGAGCGGTAATAGTGTATTTGAACGAACGTAATTATCCTTCAGACTATTCCATTGGCAGGAGGCACTATGACCCCAGAGTGATTATTGGAATATTAGCTTTGGTTTGTGAATGTTTTCCTCTCATTCACGACTGGTACTGTAATTTTTCTCTGCAACTTTTTAACTATTATGACAATTTTGTTCAGTTAATCCTGGACTGCCAGAGATCTTTCACTGTTAGTTTCCCATTGCATACTACTCATGTCTACTCAGTTGCTCTGTTAAATATCTTTCATTATTCTTCATGGAATGTTTGTTCATCGGAATCTCAAACGGGTACAAGGTACCTCGTCCATAAGGAATGAAAACATGTATCATATAATTACAGTTAGTAATATCGCAATAATATTTTAACTTAACAATTTTCTAAATGTAATCATTGCTGGGCTGATTTTATTTATGAGACGAAAAAATGTAACCATTTAACCTATAGATTATCCATTTCACATTAATCATACTAATCTTTTCAGTTACAATGTTTTATGCTCTCAAAGGTAATTCAGAGAACTCTTTAAATGGTAGTGCGTCATGGTTGTCTAAATCTCTCCATTAAAATTATCTTAAATGTGGTTGACCCACCTCTTCCTAAGAAATCAATCAGCTCATGAAGCCTAAAAGGGAAAATAGCAGCTAAGGGACTATAAAGAAAACTCTTTAAAGCCCCAGTTCAAGGAAAGGAGCTTCTTGAGTGACAGCAACAGTTGGATGAGAAGTTTAGCGTCCTATTAAGCCTTGAAAGAAAAACTCATTCCATATAATACAAGCTTATGCTCTTCGGCTGCCGTGGAAAGACTTTTTTCTTGCTGGTACTATCCATTTCCAAGCAATCAGATCACTTCCATCATCACATCTCTGAAAAACATGTGGTGCTGAAGCCATATCAGATTATATATGTAAGTCTTTATGTAATTTTCCCTTGACCTTTTGGTAGACCTTCATTGGCTTATACTTTTTGGACTTAGCCGCATGAATGCCCGCATTTTCTGTCGAGAAAACAGTGGTGAGCCAGCTCATCCCTTTGACCCATCGCTAAATTTTGCCTCGATCTTGACATTTTGCCTTTGAGCCGTTGCTTGTCAAATTCTGACATTAGCAACTTTCGAACAAGCTGTCTCAACGCCACACCCTACCTCATTCCCTTGGAGTGCGATGAAGGAATCTATCCAGGACAATATATTCTTGATTATTATTTTGCTACGCTCAAGGTAATTCTGTAGGATGAGCCGATTGAAATGACTGGTTAGCCTTACCACTATTTGTCTTTTCCTTGAGTTCCAAAAATTTTCCCCAACTTAAGTAATGCTATTGATGAGAGAAGATAAATTATTACTAACTTTATTTAACAATCTACGGAATGTAACCTCTTGGTATGAAGTGGGATTAACGCAATCTTTGGCGTGAGAGTAGGTGTGTGTGACTTTGAACTTCAGGGCAGTCTTACATTTCATGAGATGGAAAACCAGAATGAGTTACTTTGTTTACTGGTTTCTTATTGATATTCTTTTTGACTGAGTCATTTCCACTTGTAAATTTTAGTCTCTAAACTGGAAAGCTTTTTTTATGCTGTGGCAAACTTTTTCTTTCACTCTTAACTCGTTATTCAATGGTGTAGTTTTGATACGGATGAGATGAGCAAATTCTCGTCGTAGTTCCTAAGGAGACTCTGCAGAATGTTCAACCCCAGAGGGATTCTTGTATCATATTGAGCAAAATCGATTAGTATCTCTTTCTTCTAATGTGAAACTTTCCTCTTATGATCTGTGAAACATTGAGTTGACCAGTAATACTCGTACCTTATTTAATTAATGGACTAACTTTTTAAATTAAATTCTATATTTATTTATATTATTTTATTATTTTGTATTGCATTCTAATTTGGTATATTTAATTTTCATTCCTTAAAAATCTATATTCTGATTAAGAAATATTGGTGTTAGCACAAAAATATTTAAAAATCCAATTGTATTTCACATACACCTAGAAAAAGTATTTATAATTTGTATCACCTGTGCTTTTTTCGTGTTTTTCGTATTTACATAAAGTATTATGCCCAGTCTTGTTGTGCTTTTTCTCCTACCAGATTATTTGGATAAAAAACGCTGCTATAGGTACATTGTGGACTCCTAGTTAACGTTTAGGCGTTATTTTCATGAGGAGGGAGGGGGTGCAGGACGGTACACTCGGTACTGGGTGCAATAATCAAGACTGATACGACTTTGTCTACAAAGGTCTACAATTCATATCTTGGATGTTAAGTCCGCAAAACCCCAATATATAAACATATATTGGGGAACCATAGGACCAATAAATTCCCTGAAGGACCATGAGGATAAGAACACTTAAGCGTGGATCTTACCCTCCGTGAAGCTTGGTGTACGTGAAGTAATCTATTTTCTCCATTAAAAGTGACCTTAAGGTTGAAGATACTGTTTAATTCTCACACGGTGCAAACAATGCAGCTGGTATCGCTGAGACAACTAGTTAA
The DNA here is from genome assembly GCA_963169105.1 of Ceriagrion tenellum. NCBI lineage: Eukaryota > Metazoa > Arthropoda > Insecta > Odonata > Coenagrionidae > Ceriagrion > Ceriagrion tenellum. The sequence continues at coordinate 32,274,561 of OY720633.1, read as the reverse complement.
GTGGTAGAAGTTCATCTCTAATTTCCACTCCTAGTTCTTAAAATATATTGGCACGGAATGGACTATATTTGCCATGCACACCTGGAGAAGAGAGTACTAATTTTGAAGAACTGTTGAGACTCATCAGAATGTTTGGTTATTTTGGGTGGTGACCATCATTTACGAAATTTGTTCCATGAGGAATAGGTGAGCAGAACATTGAGGGAAGAATATTTCGGAAATTAAACTAGAGAAAGAGTGCGGAGAAACCTGGCGATGGCAGTGGTTTAGTCTCTAAACGAAAAACACCAATTGATGCACATAATTCCTTGCCATAAGACAGACGAAAGCACATCTCTTTAAGCTCTTCCTTCATACCACCCATGAAAGATTTAGGATTCCGCTGTAAAATCTACATAGCTGTGGAATGGACACTTAATCCCTTAGGATTTACAGAAGCCAGTCTTTCATCCATACTTCATCTCGATATGTTTATAGCACCAGATTTTCTGTACGAACCAGTGAATGCTTGCGTACTTTTGTATAAATAGACTATGTGAGCGTGGGCTGCGTAACCAAAGAGTTCTCGGTATAGTATTTCAAAATTTAGAACAAAAATAGTCTATGTATGGTGAGCCTCCACCAATACTACTATAAAGTCAAAACGCATGAGAAGAGGGCCAGATACGCTAGTTTCGAGGGGCATAATATTTTAAAGTCATGTGTCATGTGCATAAAATATATACCCGTATCCAAACTCAGTTATCAATTCCCTTTCTTAAATGGTATTGAGCATTCAGTGCACGTATTTATCTTGACTTGGCAGCCGATATGTGCACCTGGTTGCTGGGAGAGCAGATGCGTCGGGCGATTTAATGGAAGTTAAACAAAATAACCGAATGTGCGAATTTCCACAGAGAAAAAATCATCCGCCTTGACCGGGATTCGAACCCGGATATCTTGATTTCCGGCCGAGTGCTTTAGCCAGTTAAGCTACAGAGGCGTCCCATGTGGAAGTTGAGGATTCCTCAGGGGAAGAGGATGCCTCAGTAGCTTAACTGGCTAAAGCACTCGGCCGGAAATCAAGGTATCCGGGTTCGAATCCCGGTCAAGGCGGATGATTTTTTCTGTGGCAATTCGCACATGTGTGCATTGCGGGTGACTCCGTAAAAAGTGGAACTCCGTGGCTAGTCCCGGATAGCTTGAAATTTGTAAAATAACCGAAACTTAATTTTCGCAATACTCAGGTATATCCATTGTTCATCGGTACCAGATTGTAAAAGCCTGAAATATTTGTTTGAAATATACTATGATGGAAAAACAAGTGGAAAACTTATCAAATGTGTAAATAAAGTCAAATTTATTTTTCATCCGTCTTTCATCTCACGTATCAAGGCAAGTAGGCAGTAGAAGACATCTAGCGCTAAAGGATAAAAAGATAAAACTGCGTTGATTCACAAAGTGAGGATCATCATGGTGGCCCATGTTATGAACGAAAGTATGAAATTCACGTTTCAAAAAATAGCTATGCATCTCTGAATGGTTCGAAAAAACGTTGAAAGTTAAGTTGAAAGATTGTTTGTTTTCTAATCTCAAAAATAAGTTGAAAAGTATATACAGAGAATGTAATACCTTGCAGCTTGGGGAGAAAATTTCATTTAGTTTCTCACAATTTGCGATGACAACCGTTATAAAAAAAGAGCCCATGAACGTTGATTTTTATGTTTCCACGGCTTATATCGGTAATTATTACCTCCAAATATCCAGGTCTGTTGGGAGATGAGGCTGTCCTGGAGGGGGAAAAATAAGACTGGAGAGCAAGTGACACAACATGGTTGGGTAATACCGAGGCAATTAAAATGCACTTCAACCGTTTTAAATGGATTTCCCATGCAGTTAATTTACAAAAAAACAATCGATAGACGTCAAAAAGTTCACCAAAAAAAGACATAAAAAAACGTTTTACAAAAGAGTATTATATTTCATGAAGCTCTCTCGGCACATCTGAGCCGAGCCAGGCTCAGTGCGGCCCATCATCCCGATTCAAGTGCCTGCGTATCAATGTATTGTGTGTATCAATATATGTGTCCGGGGTCGAATGCCCGTGTCCCTTTAAAAGGGAGAAAAAGGAAGGGGGTCGGGCAGTCGGCCTGCGGACGAGAAAAAATAAATGCTTCAAAAGAAAAACAGTTTTGTGATTCCACAGGCTGAAACTGGTAGCAGAGCGTGGTGCTATGGCTTCCACGAAAGGAACATCCTGGATCTACGATCTGGCGAAAGAAGACTTGGTGTCGGTGATGAAGGAAAGGAGAATGGAAGAAGAGGAGACAGTGAGCTCCTTGGACCAACTGAGAACCCGGTTCCGAAATTTTCTCAAGAATACACCAGCGGGAGCACCAACTGCGGCATCCGGAGGAGTCGTTCCTGCAGAGAGCCACGTGGAAACAGGGTCGAGGCGGATAGAGATGGATGAGCCCTCCCGACGAGTATTGAACGAATTGGTGAGTGACATACCCGGTTGTGATGGTAGTGACCCCCAGTTACTCCTCGAATTTTGCAGAACAGTACACAACCTGGTAAAGCTAAATATGTTTCCCTTCGAAGATATCCATAACTATATATTACCGAAAACCAGAGGTCGTCTCACATCGTCAGCATAGTTACGTTTGATAACATTGAGTTCTTCCTGAATATTGTCACTAAGCTCGATGATCATGCTCAGTGATCACATAGAGGTTTTATGTGATTCAGGAACTATAAATTTTACTATAAGAATAGAACTTGATATAATATTTGAGACTTCATTGCTACATTAGCTGTCACAACGCTGGGCTTCCGACAAAATTTAGTTTTCCTGCATCACTCGAAGACACCTCGGAAACGATAGATGAACTATTGGCTCTCCACCGTTTCCGTTTTCTTTCCATCAGAGTGGGTAGGGCACAGGCTCCTTCAGATAAACGCTTGAGCCGATCTCTCTCAGTCCTTCATTCTTTCTCCTTCGGTCGATCCCTCGAAAATTCACCGTTTAAGGCGTGGGTGCGAGTTGGGGAGAGGGGTGGAGATGATCGCAGGAAGTCGTGTCATTCATTCGTCTTAATCGCGGGACACGAAATCGCCTTGTCTTTCTCTTTCTCCCGGTTTATACCCGTGCCCTTTTGAGCGATAGACCCCTTTCACGCGGAACGATCTTCTTCCTCTTTCTTAAAGACGGTGTTTCGACCAAAACGATCCCTCACAGGAACGGGGATGCGGACCGACCGTGGCTATCTTCCACGTGTAATTTCTTCCTCCTCTTTCGAGGGACTTGTAATGGGTCACACGGAGCGAGGGAAGAGATATGGATCGTGGTCGTGGTAGGAGGGGATGGGGCTTGAAAAGGCGGTCTATATGATGCCATGGGAGGTAATCATCGCTCGAATTCGTTATCTACCTAAGCCTAATAAGCCTAAGTCTGTTCATTGCGCTTGCTATATCAGAAAGTGACAGATGACAAAGGTCATCTGCACCTCAAGGATGGGTTGATGAATATCTTTCGCTGATTTATTTGAGCGAATGTATTGAGTTCCATGAAGTATACTGCTCTCATCAAGTGAGTGGGGATTAGAATTACATGGTATAGAATCCGCACCTACGTACCCATGTGGTTAATATGGTTGAGTAGAATTACTTATGGGAGGGAGACAGAGTAGAGAGAAACCCGGCATTGGGACCAGCCAGCAATAAAAGTGAGGCGCCATGATAGCTCAAGTTATTTATCCCATTTGGAAAGACAGTGTACATTTTAAAAGCACCCATCATAAATTTATTACTTTTTTAAAATTATGTAAATTACAGTACCTATGGCTAGGTACTCTTTAAAGTAGAAGGGATGCAGATATTTCCTTTGCCATGAGTCAGCAGAAATTGAGAGACTGTACCGGATAGTCGGGCTTGGCGCTCTAAGTCAATTGATGGAGTCCTACATCAGAACTCCACATGACGCCCTGGATTCCTCCCTGCGATCTCCAAAACGTGCGCAAACAGTAACCGAGGTTCTCAGAATGAGAAACCAGTAGCTAAGTCACAGCACCCACTTGATCCCGTTTAGTTGACAGTCTCAAGTGTAACTAAGATATCTTTAATTGCTGTCATGAAAAGTGAACAAAAATCATAGCCAGAGGAAAATGTTGTTGGCTCTATTTTGTAGAGACTGTAGGGAATAAAATTAAAATTATTTGGTGACCTCCACATCTTATTAGTGAATAATTTTCATTGGAACGACCATGCAGGTTTCTGAAATACCATAAGTTGGTACACTTCATAAAATATTTAGAATAATATGTCAATATCCGGGTCGTTTTAATAAAAATTTTCAAACGAAGCTGCGTTGTTGTTTCATTTCCTCTGTTAAAACATTGCGATTTCATCTATACTCCAGTTGACGTTAATGGTTTTGTAGCAAAACTCTTTCATTGGATATGACTTGATATTGTCGTTGACCAATCCAATCATCCTCAGCATACGTTATACGGTGTAAACTGCTACTTTTATAATTCACCTATCATTCCCTCGACTGCGTTACAAATATGATCTCATTTTGTAATCTCACGTACCAATACATTCAAATGATAAGTTTCAAAATATATCTGTGGTCTCTAGCACTCAAAATTATATTCTTGTGTCCCATGAACTTGCTTTCGACTCAAGCCACTTATTACATCTCAGATGAGCGACTCATGGTACGTACCCAATTCAAATTACAAGTCCTCAGACCCACTACAGCAATCCCATCACTGCCCACCCTTTCCTCGCCCTTCTCGGAGGGATGATGGGGTTCGGGATGGTCGGTCGGTATGGTTTATGGGAGTGGGTTGGAGGTGCGTTGGGGGTGGAGCCCTCGGAGCTCTACTCTTTCGAATGGGAGGAAATTGTGATCCGGATCGGGGAATCTATGGGAATAACAGGGAGGGCAGCGGCGTCATTACGCGAGCGGAGATCACAGGGGTGGGTAGGGTAAGAAGGCGGGCCCACCGTCTGTTGGGCGAAAAGAGGTAAGGCACGAGTTTGTTGGGTGGGAGGAAGCTTTTAAGAGGGAGAGAGGAACGGAACATAGGTGGGGACCATTGTGCCCCGGCGTAATGGGCGACCATATCTTTCCCTCCTCCCCCTCGTCCAGTCGTTTTCCTCCATCTGAATAGTCCGACGCTTTTGATAATCGGAGTGAAGCGAGCGGGCATTTTTCTCCTTTGGAATGATAGTGTCACGTATTCCATCTCTGGGGGTCGTGATGAAATAGGACTCGTAGAAAGGGATATCGTTTTATTTCATGCCCTCCGTAAGCGATTGCGCATATGTTTGTGGGCGTGCCTCTCTTGCGAGCGCGAGTATAAACGGTTGGGTTCTTATTTTTCTTCAAAGTAGAGCGGACGAGTGTCCTTGACTTGTCTCGTGTCGAATCGGTTAATAGAAGAATGCGTGTCAATATGGTGCCTTTTGAAACTGGTGGTAGGGGAGATTATGCACAACAATGGAGGAGAATGCTCGCTCCGAGTGCTATGCCAGACGCAAGGAAAGATTCAAATGGCGTAATGGTTCCTATTTTGCGTCATTAGGCTATATGTCGGTTAGATGGCTGGATTAATTTATCCGCAGTCATTAGTATCAGGGTCAGCCTGCTTTCCATATGGGTATGAGTGTCGAGTTAACCCTTGCGTAGTTAGGAGACATCCGCCATAAATCAAAGGCTAATCCAGAAGGAAGCGCTCCACTTGATTCACTACATCAATATCATTCAAAGCGTTGAAGATAGCGCTGATCAGATCACAATGACGTACTTAAGCGAATACGAACAATTAACAATTGAGCGCTGTGAGCACGGAAACGTTGAGTAACCTGACGGCTCGTAGCATTCCTACGTCACGCATTGATTGCGGCCGAGTTACGTAAGCAGGCAGAGGTAAGTTTAAGCTTCATATTTTTTTAAAGTAGCAATTTGTCGCACAACAATAATAACTATAAAAAGCCCACAGTTGAGGCTTTAACAGAACATCAGCAAAAATATTGGTAATTGTGGATTTGACTTAACGATGTTCCATTCTTCTCAGTCACCCTCCAGCACTCGTCATCTCTGCTCGCGATGGAGTTCGCTGATAAGCTAAAAGGTCCTGAAACGAGCCTGATGTTAGAACTGTGTGCGCTGCATTGCGCGCTGGTTACTAAAAAATAATGAAAGTTAAACAAGTACTACCCTTTAGCCCGCAATACCAATTTATTTATAAAATAGACCATTACAACCCCAAAATCCTCCAATGAGAATCTGCCACGAGCTCTCTTACGAGGTCCGCACTTTTCACGCGAAGGCGCATGACAGAGAATCAAATGCGCTCGTGGCTTTCGAATTGCGGAATGAAACCGTGCGAAACGGCCCCTCGGTTTTTCAGAGAGGGTTGTTGGGACGTTGGGAGGTGGGAAACGTCCGTGTCACTCGGAGCACTTTGGCGGGGGTGGAGCAGGTTAGTCGACGGGAGGATTTTTGGGGGGAGAGTGATGATTGCCGAGAATTGCCGCTCTCACTCTCTCTCTCGCACATACGACGCCAAATGCCTTCTCTTCACAGTCACACGAAAGTCCCCCACCAGCCCCCGCCCGCCCCCGAAGGCCCCTCTCCGTGCGTAATGGGACCCCCAATTTGCAGCGGGGCCGTGTGTCGGAATCAGTGGGGACCCCTTCTGACAGTTGTCTGGAATTGTTTGCAGGTTTTGTCGGGCGGTCAGGAAAAAGCCACGGGACCGACCGGAAATCGAAAAAGGGAATTTTCCGAAGACGTATTATAGGTGGGTGGGTAGGGTATAGTATATATGCGTCGCTTCGTTGAGGACGGAATCAAAGAGCCGGCGACCGATGAGTGAGCTAATGGAGTTTATTTTTTTTTGTTCGACGAAGGGATGAGCCGCTGAGGACACAGGTTATCTCCCTCATTGTCCCTTTCCCTTTTTATTGACCCCTGGGTTTTTCCTTTTCATCTTGTCCTCTCCCACAATCGACGCCCGTCATGTGAGAATTTTATTGTCTGACCTCGGCTTCTCACTGTCTCATTTTCCGTAGCAGAGCTTAAAGTACATCCATGATCAGCACACATCAATATGAAGACTGGTTTGGTCTAACTCTTTGCCCAAATCTCCTCTCAAATAACTGTTTTATTCACTTGACCCTTGGTTTTCTCTAGAAATTTTTACCGTTAATTTCTCTCACCAGAATTGCTTTCATCTGCTCTAAAAGTATTTTTTTCTATTCAACAGTTTTCACTTATCTTTCTATACCTGTTTTCTTCAGTGGCCATTAAAACCGTTTACTTATTTTCAACTTCCCATCGTCTGCGCACTTTTATTACATCATTATGTGTTTGATATGCTCATATGAAAGTTATCCTAAATGCTAGTTAATACTGCAGAGTGAAGACTGACAATTTTCACACGAAATAGTTTTCATGCTAGTACGAAATGTTCAATGACAAGGAGTGTATGTTTGCCACCTCAATGATGATTTCCAGTCAATCTAAAGCGTATTTGAAACCACTATATTTGATATTAATAGTGGGTAAATGGATATTTCCCAGAGAAAAATCCTCCTGACCTTGAACCAATCCACGGACCTCTGGCCAGTGTGAAGAATATTATGCTGCTTAGACTCCAAAATTCCTATTGCAATTTGTGGATATTATGCAATACCGGTCTATCAAGAATGGCAACGGGAGAGGAAAAATGACCTGCAGTATCCTGTTTACATTATTAGCGGCTTACTATTGTGCAAAACTTTGGTGGCTTCTATACGCATTCACACATTTCTTTAATTACTATGGTATAACTAGTGTTAAATATCTTTAACGAGCACTATATTTGCTTATCTACGCCATTTTTGAAGGTGATGACGATTCATCGCTTGATCAACGTGCGTTCGGATGGCAGATTGCTCGAGTAGAAAAAGTTATCATGGTCGGTGACAACAAGACGTTCGCATTACAAATGATTACCCTTTAAAGGGATTACCATAGTAAGAAGCTAGTGGTGCGAACGGGCCAAAACTGGCGAGGTTCAACACTAAAACAGCACTTTATCCATGATTAGCTGTGCATATGACTTAATACCTATCCAGCCGAAATACAGTGATGAAATGCACGGAAGTGATGCCGAGAAAAAAATTGTCTATGTCCGGAAATAGATCCACGGTCCATGACGTAGGAATTCGGAAAAATTGGACGTGTAGCGATCTGTGAATTGCCTCGGAAAGCATGACGTCCAAGACTTAATTCTAGTTCACAACTTTAAACCTGCAAATCATAACATAATTCACATGGATAGAATGGCCTCGGCAACTTTATTCATCGGTAAACTGACGACTCATATCCTACAATTCTCCATTTGTTTTTGTTTTCTGCGTCCCGCCCTCGGTCATTCTCTCTTTAATTCCACTTTTACTTGTAATAGCTTTTCCTTTTGACTCCCTTTCCAAATGGTGAAAGTTCTCCACATCCTCACAGAGCATATTTTTTTTGTACTTTAAATCCCATTCTCATCTAATAGATGGCACTCGCTACGGCTTTAATGATGCTCATTTATGGCAAGCATTGGGCTTTATCATAAAAATCGTTCCGGCAGAAATAAAATAGACTGGCCATATGCCGTGACTGATGGTGTGAAACGTGCCAGCACAAGGTGCCCAGAGAACGGAAAAGAGGGATGGTTAAACTTTTTCACAACAGCCGTTTGACACTTTGATCATAAATGAGAAGAATAGTTACGACTCTGACAGGCCTATCTCTTCCCTGGACCTCCGTTGTTTACATCTGCCATCAGAAGCGGCATATTTTCATTGTAGTTACCCTAAGATACTCTCTTTAATTTTTCTCTCCTTAACTTTCATCAAACCAACTGAAATAATATCTGTAGTAAATTATTTTGAAAATGTAAAGACATAGAGTTGACAGTGTTTTAGCAAATATAGCTTGTGTATAAAGTTGCAATCGTAAGATGACCTCGCTGTTCATTGTTGATGATGAGATCATTGTTGATTATTTTCCATGAAAAATTTGTTCAAGAATAATTATTTAAAATTTCTTATGTTGCGAATGCATCAAAGGAAAACATTCGAGAGTCATAAAATGATGTCACAATCTGGTGACTGGTGGTCGGAATGGCTTATTGGTGTCTAAAGTTAAATCATAGATATCTGTCTGAGCTAATAGGCTTTACGTAAGCTACTATGAATTTCTTTCTCCAGCACTTTATGTGGATGCCCCATTATCTTGAACGAATATCTCAATTTTTAAAATATTCTTTTGGTGTAATTTTTTCATAATATGACAATTTTAAAACAGTTAATACAGTTTCACAATACTTTATTCTGAATCGACGAATTTCTTTTCTGAATTACGTCCTGAAATTATTTCGTAATATATTTCGGTACCTCTTGAAGATATCATCACAAATAAGACCGAATAATTTTCGCTATTGTGGATTTATAGTTTTCTTTATCATTGTAAATCAATTTTTATGCTGAAAGTTGGGAAATTGACACTTCAAAACATTTTCACTGGTGTGAATTAGTCACATGCTGCTTCTGCCCAGCAGTACTCAGCTAAATTTACTTCTGTGGCTTAGTATACTTGCAATATAATCAGTTTTCATGCGTTTCGTATAGACCAATCTGTGATTTTCATACTTATAACAAAATTTTGTTGCTTATCAACGCTTAGAGCACTATAGTCAAATTAAAGTCAGTATAACTTTTAGAATAGCAGTCCCAATTTGATCGAAACTTACTGTTATATTAAAATTGCGTAATAAGTACGCGTTAAACTACATTTTTGCGTTAATTATCCCTCAAATCTATACACTGAGCCCTCATCATTATCGCATTGTAAAAAGGAGCGAAAAAATTCTCCTCCATCTCAGTAAGCATTAGGACATGGTCGTTATTTTTGCAGCACACCGTCGTCTTTTGGATGCAGAATCAGTCAATCTCATTTTGGTGATCCATTTGAGATTTAAAAGAGAGCCGGAGTGCAGACGCCGCCATTAGCAATCGGTCAACCTTTATCGAGAGGACATTCGCTCTTGTCCATCCGACCATCTCCGTTGCATCCCACGACCAGACCCACTCACCCTCGACACCCATCCCTTTGTCAACCGTGGACTCACGTCGCCCTCACACCTTAATGCGTCCTTTTGGGTTATCCGACGTTCACTCACTGCTCGTGTAATCCTCCTCCTTTTATTCTTATCTGCACGGTCGCGTTCCCTTGAACATCCCTTTTCCGCATCCCTCTAAAAATGGGAACCAAAGTGGATGATGGCATAACATTTTCGTCGCGTAAGGCCGTTGTAATGGGTTTTCTTATTAGTGGATCGTCGGAGAGGGACGGCTCCCGTCGACTGCGTTAGCCGTTTAGGTCGCTGCATTCCATGGCTTTATTTTTCTGAGTGGAAGCTTTAAAGTGTTCCCTTTGTGTGTTTTGAAAGATACGAAGGGTGCTAGAGTGGCCACCGGGAGAAGTTATGGAGTAATATTCCGTCCATCAAGTTGCTCCCTTTATTTTCTCAATTATCTACGAGTTGGTTGTTGGTTGTACGATTGTTCTCGCAAACTATAATGAAGAGTTGCTTATCGCAGACTTCCACTAACAAGATACACCTATTTACCCTGGTTCATGTAATTGCAGTGGCATTAAAACGCTTAAAGTACAATGAATTGGGTCTCATTAGAATGTTAAATTTTGCATCTTTCTACCGAATTCAAATATAGGCATTAGCCTTACACCAAGCTACTTGTACAGATAACCAATAAGAAATGGAAGCCGATGTCCATCGGATTTGATAAAGCTGTGTGCTCAAGGAAGACAAAGGTTTTTCACAATAAGTACGCTCCGACGCACATATTTCGTCACAAATGTAGCAGTGTGTAGTTACTATGCTTTTTCAATTATTTTAAATTAATTTAATATTTCTTCGAAATTCTTTTTATAATATAACGAAAAATTTTCGACTAATATGATATTGATAGAGATAGTGTTTAAAAAAAGTCATGTCAATGCTTTAAATTTATATCTCAAGTCAACATCATGGAGAATCATACCATGAAATCTTTTTGGGTCATTATTTTCAATACACTTATCTCATAAAATGTATTAAGTTTATAGTTAAATTGAATTATGGCCTCTGTCAAGGGAATGGTAAATCTCACTCAGACGGCCTTTACGGAGGTTCTTCATGAGTCTTAGTATCGCTGTTAATTTTTTATTACTTTCTTACTTGAGTTTTAGTACCTTTGTCTTATGACCTGATATTTAGGATTTCTCTTTACTTTTGGCGTTTGGGAGAATATGGAAAACATTTCTCAGGGAATATGGAAAAAAAACATCATTGGCATAAAAACTTCATTTACTGCCGATCCAAGGTGTTGACATAATTTTATGGATACCCTAATACCGAACACCAAATGTAAACTATCAGTTTATGATCAATAACTCATTTAAGTGAATAGTTAGAGCCACGATATCAAGAATTATAAATGGAACTTACACGTCGCGAAAGGACTCTACCACTTCCAAATTATTGACATCATACATTTAAATTTAAAGGACAATCGACAAAAAGGAAGGCATTTGCTCTTACACTCGATAATTTTTTTTACTTTTTAGCGTATTTTATGGTTTTTTGTTTATTTCCTGCTTTTAAGATATTTCGTTGGTTTACTCTGGTAGCTTACTTGTAGATAAAAATTCTCCTTGTTCATTCGGTAGCTAAATGTAGTTCAATATCCAGTAGTTCAATCATCTTCGGTAGCCAAATCCGTATAATTGGTGCCTGAGATATAATATTTCATCCAACGTGACACGTAATTCTAACCAGAGATCACGTGCATATGACAATCAAGGATGATGGACCATATTTTCAATAATTAATTTAAAATGTGGTTTAGCGGTGTTTTACACAAGAAATGTATGTGCGCCTGTTGTCAAGTATTCTTGTTTGTAAATTGTGAGTCGGAAGTATTCATAAAATAACAAATCATATTTCATGGAATTCATGGAAGGAAATTTGTTCATTTTAAAACATTAAATGTCTTACTTTACATGAAAATTTAAAATGTGGAGAAAATTTCAAGAGCAGAATGAGCGTAATGGTTACCCTACATTTTCTTTGCAATGATATCACATGCTAAAAAATATGTTAATTCAAGTCCATTCCCAAGAAAACTCTCTAATCATGAATTTGAAATGATTCTGACTGTAATGACGTCAGAATATCCTCAAATTGTCACTGAGTGACGTCATTACAGTCACTCAGAATATCAGATATCTCAACAGCCGAAGAATGGGTAAGACCCGAAACGTCTAAAGTAAGACTCTATTTTACTATCCTCTTCTTACTGAACCCCTGTCAAGTTCTTTTTTATTGTTTGTGGCCAATTGGCAGTTTACTATTTGTGTATATTTACATATATATTTCTGCTCAAAGTAGTATTCTTCAATCTCAGAAATTACAAAAAGTACCGAAAAGAATGCCTGGCCTTGTACAAAATTGAGTGTCCGAATACCGAGGCCCGACTCACCGTGACTCAATGTCCTTATCCATAATCACGGATCGAATCTATGGCCATTCGATATGGCGAGACAATCGCGTGTTTCCGCTGTCTCAGAATTTAAACTTCGTGTTCGTGACAACGGTGCATATCGTAGAATTCCCTAAAATAAAACAGTTTGCCGCATTCTTTCGTCATATTGTTTGCAGGTCTGTCCTCATTCCTTGTAATGGGCTGGGAATAATCGGAGATCACGTTTTCGATTTTATATTAAGCTTTATCAAACCCACATCTGGGATATGATCACAGTAACGGTAATTTAGAAATTCTTGGTTCTGGAAATCAATCTCCAGCATTGAAAGTAATTCTAGTGTCGAAGTGTGGTTGGCTAAGCCAGTTATATAATTCTCTGGCGAAATACTCTTTGATAGATAGGCATATTTTTCTCAGCAGCAATTGATACAACGATAGATGACTCCTTATTTACTACATTAATATCTAATTGAACGAATGTGCCTCTGATAATTTAATACAATTCGTGCGGTGAATTTTTTCATGTCTTGAAAACCTTCGGGTGGAATCCTGTTTTGCTTAATGAAAACGGCAACTGAATCTGGTATATATTTCCTTAAACTAAGGAATTTGTCGAGATACTTCATCCACCTTGCTCTTTATTTGAACGGATTGCGAATTGAAACAAACATCAGTCAGCTGTTATTAATTAAATTAACATAGAGCAGCAGGATCAATTTTATACTTCCTGCGGTATCCGAAAAATCTCATGTCATACTTCGTTGAGGCAAATGTAGTTTTTTTTGGTTTCTGTGGACCGCTGATACAGTAACAATGGCTCTTGATATTTCATGATTTCTTCCATATTATAGTATGGTTGTGAGAGCCATTTTATTATTGAATAATTTCTATCGTATTGCCGAGGTTTATCTACACGGCTTACATCCTCACGGACCTGCAAATAGAGGAACAGTCTTCCCAAAATTTCTTCAACTATCGCGTCTCATATATTTTATGATGATAGTGTTTTATGATTTCCTCCTCTACAAAATCAAACTATATCACAAATTCTCAAAACTCTAGTTCAAACCTAATCTTCCTGAAAACCCTTTGTATACTTTGGTATATTCTTTCAAAAGTCCGTGAATTATCTCGGTCAGATTATTCTTTGTGCTGTCGTTAGACAAAAGTTTAAATCTGAAATTATGTTTATTTTTAGTTTCGGGCTAGAGAAGACTGTTGCCACTTCCTGCATCATGGCACAATATGCTGAATTCTTAAGTACTTGAAAACTTTCGGTTGTGAACTGTGTTCCTTCTCTTTGCTCACATATGCTCCTGTTATATGATAAATTTTCGAGTCAACTACTTCTCTGATTGAGATATTTTATTTTCATTAACTTTTATGAGATGCGTAATTCGTTAAAAGACAGCGTAATTTATTGGATGTTAACATTTATTTTCGTCCACTGCCGGATCACCATTGCAACGAATGGGTTCACGACATTTCTTCCGAAACAACATCCAAATACTTGAAAGTATTCTAGTTACATGATTATTTTGCCTGTAACGGCTGTAATTAATTATAGATTGATTTAATTAGTGTTTTATATTTCTACTATTCAAATATGATGAATTCACGATTAACGCGATCAACACTACTCATGAAATTACTGACTAATTATCTAATATCATGCATATTTTATTCATTGCAAGGTAATTGTTCTCTTAATTTTCGATTGATTATAGTACTGTTATGTAGAATTAACTCCATTCGAGGATATACGGCTGTGTATCTGCAATCTTATAAAATCCTACATGATGCAAAGTTTATTTTAATGAGAATTACTGAATCCAAAACACCTAGATTATAAAGCTTCATCAATTTCAGTCATTTTTTAGAGTAAAATATAGTAAAAAGTTCAGTAAAATGGTCATTACTCAGCATTTATCAAGTTATATTCGTTGCTGCGATGAGTATGGTGCAGAAGAAAATTTTCAAGTATTCCTGAGGATAAACAAAATAGAAAATGAGACCGAAAGCTTACAGCAATAATCATTGAACATTCTTATGTGTATGAAATTAGAATAATTTCACGTTTATTTCAAATCTTTCATAAATTAGTAAATGTAATCACGGCTGGTTGTTCTATGGAATAAAAATCTACGAATGGCCATTGGGTAAGGGATAAAAGGAGTACCTATTAAGTGTACATTTTATGCTAGCCCGTCCGAAGGGTGAGAATCATCAATGTCACCTGCGCTTTTTCTGCCTCCATAACCGGATGGCTTTCTCCGTGCTTCAGAAGCGACGATATTTTTTGGTCAGTGAATATTTAAAAAAATTGCCATATCCATTGGGATTATATATCAGCTATGAAAGAGTATTTACAGCGGTGGAAGCTTATATTCTGGACTTAATTTCGAATTTCCCAGATGGTGCGTCATTTCTGTTGAGACTCGAGAATCACACACCTCGAAGTTCCCTCAACCATAACCCCAATTCGGTTCGAGTCGGTCAACGAGAAGCGAAATCTAACTCTCCTTTAACACAACTGCAAAGCAAGTTTCCTTTAAAACTAGATTTTATATGATGTTATTATTTTACATATTTTTGCATATATTTATTAATTTTTCATATTTTCAAAAAGTGTCACGTTCTCTGTCTTAAATATCTGGGTAAAATAAGCACATTTGTTTTCTTTGGTACCTAGCTAAATTCTAATTCCTGTGTTTCTGTATACCATCGTATTTTGTAAGTTTTTCTATGAGTCGTGAACAGTAATCTTTTACTTTTCTACATTTCCTGTATTGAAACCTCAATTCTATTTTTCTGCAGATAATACAATTTGCACTCGTGTAATAAAAAAAATGGCTGAAAATTGATAGCATAACTCCTCCGAATCCTCAAGTATTAGGTTATCAATCTTTCTCAGAATTAATGAGCTATTTGTCACAATATATTCTCTGAAGTTGGTAGCCCTGTTGACCTTCTCTTCTCAGTTTATTTCAGCGGCATTTATGAATATACAGAATTTTAAGCTTTCAGTTTGCTGCTTAAGTGAGCTAACATCCACGCAAATTTCCTGTCTTTAATTCACAGCTTCCTCAGCTCCCGTTTCCAACGTGTATCCATTGATGGCACCTCTTCCTCTTACCTACCTGTTGTGTCTGGTGTACCACAGGGTAGCGTCCTTGGCCCTCTTTTGTTTTCACTTTATGTGGATGACATCACAGAAGGCATAATCCCTCTCGGCTGCAATATTCTGCTGTACGCGGACGATTGCAAAATTTTCAAGCAGGTTGACTGCCCCTCCGACTCACATTTCCTTCAATCCGCCATCAACTTTGTTTCCGAATGGTGCTCAACTTGGCAGCTGCAAATCAACCCCTCAAAATCAGCTCTTATGACCTTTTCATTAAAAAGCAAACCCCATTCACATTCTTACACTCTCTTAAATAATCCTATCCTCCCTGTGACCTCCCACTGCGACTTAGGAGTCATTCTAGATTCGAAACTCAACTTTAATGGCTACATAAGAATGATTGTGCGGAAGACGATGGCTATAGTTGGCATGCTTTACCGCCTCACTGACGTTCAGGACCCTACGGCTCTGAAAACTGTCTTTTTCGGTTGTATTCTCCCCATTTTAGAATACTGTGCACCAATTTGGTCTACCGCCTGCCCCACTACCTTGGATTTGCTCAACCGTCCAGTCAACTTCTTTCTCGCCATAGTTCGCTATCGAGTCCCCATCTTCAGAAGCTCATCCCGTGACCTCGCCCTTTCCTCCCTTGGCATTTCTCATTTAACTCACCGCCGTGTCCTATCAGATATGATGTTCCTAGAATCTTCAGTGGCTCTCTTCGGACCAATGAAATACTCCCTCTTTAGTATTCATGTTCCTCCCCGTCCATTACGCAGTAACTGTCTACTGCATACTCCCTGATTCCGTCTTTCCATCTCCCAGCGCTCTTTCTTCTTCCGAATCCCCTCCTTTTTTAACTCTTTGGCCTCGAAATATCCTTCCTTGGACCTTTTCTCCTCTGCCACCATTTTCAAATCCTCCCTGAAACGCCACTTAAATGATCCATCCCTCTCCAGTCCCTAAGTCCCTTCTTACGCATGCCGCATTTTTGTTTTATTTAATGAATATTTGTTTTTGTTTGAAATTTTTATTTATTTGTTTATTATATCAGCCAATGTAATAGCCCTTGTGCCGTTTTTGGTGGTGAATTAAATAAATAAATAAATAACCGATTTCTCTTTCCCCTCGGACAGCTGCATTTTTTCTTTAAGTGTCAGGTCGTCTCGTGGTTTCTTTATATTCTATTCTGATTGGATAGCAAATCATACAATTATTCCCTGAACACTAAATTCTCTCAGTCAACCCGTGCATATCAATTAAGGTCGCCTGTTTTCTAACAAATCATTTATACCAAAATCACAATCGTTAATTAAAAAAGGTAAATCTCCCACGGTATTCACTTGATCGAATGAATGGTTCATCATCATCAGCATTTATCGACTTGGATATCGGTTTTTGGCAGCTCTTCATTTCCTTTTCTGTACCAACTGCTTCATTTCAACGTAATTATTGGCTTTGAACTCCATCATAAATGGCATGAATGGCATAAAAGTATGTATTGCATCTTTCATCTCCCTCTATGATAATTCCCATTCATTTCTCCTTTCAAAATTTTCTTCTCATCGTGATGTTCTTCCGTAAAAGGTGTCCAAAAAGTTAATCCCTCCTTCTTCGCCAAGTTCTCATATCACCTATTTCTTCTTAACTTTCCGAAGGAATCCTGCGCTCTCGATCCATTTAATCTTCATCATTCTTCGGTGACACCACATCTCCATTGCTTCAAATCTCTTTTGCTGTACCCCATTATATTTCACTTCCATATAAGCTCGTCCTTACGTTGATGCTTAAGTTACCAGCTGTCAGTTTTATTCTGCTCACAATTTCTTTCTTGCATTTTCAATCACCGGTGATCCTGCTTCCCAAACATCAAATATACCAATTTTGATATTTGGAAAGCTGGGCCACACCGGCGCAAGTATTTACAGCCCAAGATTAAATGCATCGATTTATTTTTTAGTTCTCCCACCAACCGTAATGACAATTTTTTAATTCACGATGATTGAAAATGCACTCATTAATCTCTCACATATCTATTGACTCTCACAACGCGTTTTATCATGTATTCATTTGCAAAAATATGCTACTGTGTGGTGAAACGCGGCCCGCCATTCATAAAATCTGCGTAAGATAATTAGGTGTTTATTATGCATTGTAAATATAGACAACGTCGACCAAGTCCAGCCTGGGATGGTTTCATTTTCTTAACATAAGTTTTCAAGATGTATTTCTTCAGAATTTCGTAAATGCTCATTCTTGTTGTACTGTTCTTCCCATCTCTGCTTCCTTTGCATTGCCACCACATTTTATCACTACCAGCTGTTCCTTATACTGCATTAACTTTAAGTGTTACGTCTTTGCCAAGTTTCTATTTACAGATTGCATGGAAAATCATACAATAAGACGTCATATTTAATGACAACACTACTTTTCTTCGATGACACTCTACAAGGTAGACTGAATCCTGCTCCAATCCACCATTTTAAATGCTATCTCGAGGTCGAAGAAACAAATAAAATGGGATGATCCATTAGAATCCTCTGTTCCGTGATAGGTTCTATGGCTAAAATAGCTTCCGTTTTTTTCCCTCCATTTCTCAAACCAAATTGGTCGTAATTCAGGATTTCTTCCATCTTGTGTTCCACCCGCGGTAATTAGTTCTGGCTAGAGTTTCCGACGCGTGTGCTGTTTGACAAATTGTGCAAAAGTAATCACATGTCGTAACTTTTTTCTTCAGTGAGGTAGGGATCATTACAAACAATTTTTAATGCCTCTGGCATTTGGTCGCTTTAAGAAATGTAACATAAAAATTAGAGAAACTTATTTCAAAACCCATCTCCAAATACGGTTCCCGAAATATGAGATGATTTCGTCAATTCCTCTGGGTCTGTTGATTTAGTGGTTTTTGACATACACGCTTTTATTCGGAAGTGAGTTGGCTGCTTGGCTACCAAGGTATTAACAATATTCGATCTGCTTTATTCATCTTCGATTTGCTGAAGTCCAAATTCAACATGGCGCACATACAAAAATTTGTATTACCTTAACTTTAGATTAATTACAAATCTGGATTCAAATTGGGATTGTTAGTGAAATATTAGTTTGCTTTCGTTCCCATCAAAAATTTTACAAGATACGTTTCGATCCAAGAATGCTTTTGAGAGATTTGATTGAATTGGAAATGAAAATCCCTGATTTTCACAGCCCTAACTAAAATTATAGGGCCCATGAGCAGTTCAATCACGCTTTATGATAATACAGTGGCGTGGATACGAATTTTCCCAATATAGGGATCGATCGATACTTAATGAATCGATATTGCCTATTTACCAGGTTATTAAAAGTTATTATCAAATAATAGATATTTTCTGACATGAAAAACCGAGGGTATTGTGTCGAGTCATAAATTTGCATGGCTGAAAAAACAGCCTTATTCTGCAGTAAAAGTGAAACTATAATTTACATAAACGCACACTTATGCTCTGGTTTTCTAAAATTTTCACACATCCCCGATTTTTGTTCTCGGCATAGACCCACTAAAACGAAACCGTGACTACTTCATTGCATTTATGTCCTATTAAGTAAACTCCTCGTTGTTCTCACTGCAATCATAAGTTTTACCTTCCATCACTATGTACCCGGCTGGTAATTAGAATGGGTCTGTTTTTTTGCAGAAAATGGGATAAACAATCATGGTTATAGACTTTTTTTAAATTTTTATCATTTCAGTGTTTTATCATCTGAATGGTAGGTTATTTTACAGTAAATACTTATTATAACGTCCTAACTTGTGGCTTATTGTTTTGTTTTCTCTTCTATACGTGATCCATAAATATATCCCCACCAAATTCTTCAGAGCGTTATCCTCTTCTTACTTCGTCCGGAATCTCTATCCTCTTCCTTCCTATTCCACACTTGCTCAATGTTTCCCCCTCTATTAACACCCTCAAAATGATCTAGACATATTCATTCAAAATATACCACAAATTTCATTCTGTAATTGAGATTAAAGTACTATAATTGCTCATAAAACTGACTAGAGCCAGAAACCAGTGGGTTAAATTCCTTAAATAATTTCTAAAAAACAAATTGATTGTTTCTGCCCACCTTCACCATGCAGAAAAGAACACCCTGGCCAAAGGGGGATCGATCCCCTTCATCACTTCCCGTACCTATGCCTCTGCCCGTGTTCCTTCTGCCTGTTTAAAAAAACCTAACACTGTGAGATATTTCCTAGTTCCCCAACTCTACAAAGCCCAGTACTCCTCTCTTAAAGCTTGTATCCTTAGATTCAAATAAAGTTGTCTCGGGGTGTTTCGCTGGTTGGTTTGAAATATAGAACGTACCAAAGCAGTTTGGATATAATTTAAGGTCAATTCGGAAAGACACTGCCATTAGTTTCTTTTACATATTTACAGTCATGGCATGCACCAAATGGAAACAGATATGCGGCAGAATTAACGTTTGACTTTGAATGATACGATACCAAAAACCTTTTGATTATGAGATTATTTTACCCTATTCTTGTGATGCGTTCATGAATACCTCAGGAAAGATAAGGATGAAACATACGAGTACATTTGAAAATTTATCTAATCAACAAAGTAGGTGGAAAATCTGAGCCACGGTTGTTCTGAAACGTCAATTGTGTAGTTAATGATGTTTGACAACAGCCGTGGCCCAGATTTTCCACTATTAAGCAATTAGTCGAAAACTAAGTTATTCATAATTTAATAATGAAGGAATTCCACCACGTTACTGCCAATACAATTAATTCTAGTCAGTTTTATCATATATTTTCAATGTTATCTCGTGCAATTCAAAGTAATGTGAATGAGCAAGACCAATTGGTGTCTATTATCAAATTCAATCGGAATATATAACTTTCTTATTTAGATAGGAAAATGGAACACTAGCAATTTTCATTTCATTTAGAATTTGCTAGTTAATAATTAAAGCCTACAATGTTTTCCATTGTCGATATTAAATGAGCATAGTAAACAAAATACTGATAATTTTTATGAAGAAAATTAGTGTTGTACCTTTCACAGACAATAGCTATGAAAATAGTATCCTAGAACTCCTGAGAGTTGGATCAGAGTTGCAGAATGCATTGGAGTTGGAATCCACGATGTTATGGCATTATCCTTTGGGTTTTTTATTTTAAAAGATATTCAATTAGTTTTCCTCATCAAAACGTTCGTGAAATGTTTTAATTGATAGAGTTACCTCTGAAAGGGCTTTCGTATATTGATAAATTACTGCGTGATTCCGTGATACCGTTTCAAACATTATGTGATAACAAACGTATTATTTAATCTTGATTGTCTAAAGATGTTACATCGAAGGAAAAAAGGTGGGGCAATAGAAATTAAAGCCAAAAATACTTGCAGCACCGATACATTTTTATACACCTGCCATGTAGTTACTGCTCTTGTTAGAATTGAAGGTTGGCCTTTATCAAATTGCTTCATTTGATAGAGGGTAATCATGTTTTGTTGCGTGTTTGCTTCTCCCGGTGGGCATAATTCTTTCCCTTCATGATTACTATTTGTGTCTCACTCATCATCGTCTTAGTTGCCAACCGCCTCCGTATCGGGCACACTGTTATCCTATTAACTGGGCCTTATGTTTCTCTTTCGACGGTCTTACGTGCCGTGTATTTTACCAGTAATCCAATAGTAATTTGGAGGAGCGGGAGATATATTTTTTCTACTCTCTCCACTTAGGAACATCAAAACTCCAAATGGTGCTACCTATGGGATCGTCACGCAACTAGCCTCACGTTTTGATCAGAGAAACCCTATCGAGCCATTTTCGTCTTGATAAAGACGTTAAGTGGGACTGCCACAAAGGAAAGGTGGTGCCCGACACATTTTTATAGTCGCCTCAGGGGAGAGTGACAGAGGATAATGGCAATTCTAACAAATTACGGGAATTATAGGGTGAATGGGGAATGTGGCGTTTTCAGGTGGATCGTGCTAAAAACTTTTTCCGAGGACAAATGAGAACGCCACGTGCGGGACCATTGTTAATTCTTTTTCATTCCAACGACTGATCGGCGTCGATTGCCGATTTGGACGGCTAGGTCGACAAAAACGCGCACGTGCATTGTCGACAGTGAAATAGCTCTTAATAATTATTCCGCTAAGACAAAGAGAAATGCGAAGCGGATGCGAAAATGTGGATTAGCAGCCGAGAAAGTTGACGCGAAATTCATCCAGTGTGCAGCCTTGTATTGACGAGGATTCAGAATACGAGTAAGAATACAGAAAATACGAGTATTATTCGGACCTCTGCTCGCCTAGCCAACTTGAAGTAAAAGTAGCACTGTAACTGATACATTTTGTTTCTCATTGGTCTTCAGTTTAAGTGGTACAATTTACGTAGAAACTCGATTTCAGACAATAATCACCGACAGTTGTGAAAGTGTTATAAAGGGTATAATCTGGTGATGATATTTATATTTCTTGGCCAAAATTAATTGGAAATCGTTTTACGGAGTACTATTCAAGATATCGGTTCCTCAGAATATTTACATATTTTCCTCATTTAAAACTTATTAGTTATTTTTTAAATAACCTGATACGAAGGATATCATTATGCGTAAACAATTCTCTATATCACAGGAACCTACGAAAAATATATAAACTGGAATAGCATATTAAAACTATGAATTCTCAAATTTTTAACAATCCATTCGATCAAACATTGTGGAAATGCAGTTACCTTTTAATAAAGCTTACGAGTGATAATTAGCATTAGCATCTGGATTTCTTAGGCGTTTGTCAATTAATTTTACATTAATAGACAGCAGGAAGGTTACATACGTAAATATAAAAATATCATTCAAATAGAACATAAAATTCTTCTCAATGCATTATACCTACGGCCAATGAAACAAAGTTTTCAATTTACAACTGAATGGACACGAAAAATATCCATCAAATAACCTAAGAAAACGAAATCGGACTTATTAGTAAACACTTGCAAACCAGCATGTAAGTATCATTCAAACTTTCGAAGGAGCCGAGAAAAATATAAGTTATTGTTAGAGCTGAACATTATTTGATATTCTTGCATATAATATGTATATAACAAATATTAAAGGTTTCTGACGGGGAACGGTAAAATTTGCAATATTCATGGTTGATTATTAGTGCTCTACAAATTTATATAACCAGTACGGCGCATTTCACCACATTTTAGTATTATTATGTGCCACAGCTCAGTGAAACACTTCATGCTGGTTAAGTACTCGAGAAAGAATATTGCTTTTATCCATAATGGAGGGTTGAAATTATTTTTTCCAATGCTCGAGGGTACACGATATCTACCCTGCTTCCAACTATGCTATAGAATAAGATCTTAAATGAGGGTGTTAGCTATTTTTGGCCCATTAATGTTACCTCCTCTGATCAAGTGACAAGTTTTTACAAAAATCTGTGACTTTTGATGAAGGCATTTTTTTCAATATTTGTTTTCATCAAATATTTGTTGCAAGAGAAGAAAAAGCGTGAATGGGTGAATGTGATATCTGTGTGTTGCTTATTCTAACCGTATGATCCAAGTAAACTACAATACGGATAAAAATGGAGTATAGCAGTAAGAAAAACTGAAATTTTGGTCTCCTACTACAAGAATAACACATATAAAATAAAAATTAATCAGCATTATTACCTGGAGATGCGGTGTTTGACTTGAACTTAACATAATCGAGAAGGAAGTAAATTATGAAACCAAGCGTATGAATTTACTATCTTTGTATGAGGTAATTTGCAATAAATAAATTTATTCATAATAAAATTCATAAAAATATTCATAAATTTGTCATCCTTCTTAAATATTAACCAGAATATAACTATTACCCTTATGGTTTAGGTTTGACGATTGATTTAGCATTAATTTTACTTCTACCACTTCATTCTTATTCCAGGTATTTAATTTTGAAAAATTTCGCGAATTTAGTTGCAATGAGCGATGCGCTTTCCTTGGCCAATCCAGCAGATATACCTATGTTATAATTTACAAACTGCAGCTTTGTGCAGTTCTTTCCCATACTTGTTTTATCGAAATGACAATTTTAATTTGTTTTATTCTCTGACTTAGTAACGTGGTTTTTTATATTTTAGAGTATTTATCACATAGTATAATTTTTTAGGACATGGGTTTGGGTGACTATCTAAAAAGGTGATCTCTTGTTAGCGAGCGAATGTGTTATATAAGCAAAATAGGGTATTTTTTAGCATGTAATTTATTATGATGTGAATGTGCTATTTATTTTTCGAAATAGAGAGCCTGGCGGTAGATTAGAACTTTTTGAAATTTTAGCGTGGTGATGGCTCTTTGATTTAAAAATTTTTAATGTTAATGCCAGGGAGAAGCCATATCAATTGAACATTGTACCGATACTTATTTTGGATTTTTTAGTACTATGAAAAGTTATTACTTCAGGCAAAATTTCTAGCTGGAAATATTTGTAAATGGCTTACTTTGCCATTAGGTATTACCTATTCTCCTTACCTGTGATAAGATGAGTCTTGTTGTGGATATCAATAACGTTTATATCTTCTATATATAAAAAAACGATTGTACGTCTGTATGTCTGTCCTGTATGCATTACTACACTGTTGATCCGATCGCCAAGAAACTTTAAGAAGTTGTTGAGTACACTCTTGCTAAGGTTTCGAAGGTTTTAGGTATAAAAATGTTTTAAATTTCGCCCCCCCCCCAAGGTCCTCTTAATCTTTCGAATACTTTTCGCGCAACAACGCCCGACGGGTAAGTGCATTACTACAGTTTTAATCTTATCGTGCTGAAATTTTGCCGAGTAATAGCTCAAGGCAGGAGGAAAGTTGTAGGTGTTTAAAATGATCTCAGGGCCCATGAAGGTCCCAAAAAGGGGTCCTTAGGTGGTTCGCGGTACGTATCGGGTTTTGTGCAGTGGTTTCATTTTTTACTTTTTTAAATTATTTCCGCTCAAGATAGAGAGTTGGAATTTTTTATTAAATGTCTGAAAAAATGAAGTTTTTAATTCTTTCAATTAATTATCCTTTTCACTTCGTAATTGACTGAAAATTGCGTTTTTAGCTGAAGAAACATATTTTTTCTGTGAAATCAACAATACCATATTCGCTTGACAACCAGATTTCGGTCATTGCTGTTGGAATTCATATTGCTTAGTTGAGCCGATTAGGAATGCTAAGCATTGGGATTTGTGCAGCGGTTAATTATTTCGCTTTTTAAAACAACTTTAACTAAAGTTAGAGAGTTGAAATTCATTTTATCACATACCCGAAAGCATGATACTACTAAAATTAGTGGTATCATGCCCGAAAGAATGAAGTTTCTCTCTTTTTCAATCGATATTCTTTTACGCATTTTCCTTGACAACCAAATAAACAAACAAAAATACACATTAAATCAAATCTTAATTAACGAAAATGAAATTCTGAATAGCTACTCAACAAGTAAGTACTCGAATTATGTACTTAACTATAATGTTCTTTTAGCCTGGCTGTGCAGGTAGTATGATTACAGTAAAGGGTTTCAAAAAATTGTCACTCTACTCTATATTAAACAAGTTTTACAAATGTTATTGTTTTTATTTTACCATGTTATTTTTTATCATTCTGTCAATTTTTTAGTCATTTGACTTCTAATTATTATTGTTCATGGTAGATATTGTCACATTGTTTACTTACTATTTTCCCACAATTGTATAAATGCTCTGCAGAAGAAAATATTAATTTAATAAAACAATTACTTGAAATGTAGTCTGATATCACAACTACTTACTAACTCCTCAGCTCTTATATAAAGAGTTTTGAAGGAAGTATGATCCCGAGCAACGCCGGGTAATTCAGCTAGTTAGTAATAATAATATTTAGACTCCGTTGTGTATCATACACATGATGTCCTCTTTATTTTTTCGGATGGTTTCCTAATGATCTTTTCAGAGTACTGGCGGTCGCTGCTCTATCGTTGTCCCGCAAGCTATCAGCCACCTCTGCGGTCTTCTTCTCCTGTTTCGCGATCCCATGTTGCCGTCAATTTGCGTAAACGCAATGGATGCCAGATGGAGTATGGATCAACCTCCGACGAAGAATCAATTTGGTGTTGACGGGGCAAAAAGGTTGGTAAATAAGGCGGCATTTCCGTTGTAAAAAATACTGGGAAATCAGAGAAAAGCGCGAAGCTCTCATCATTGTCTTGAGACGAAGCTCAACAGAATAAATTTAAGACAGCGGTTCAAGAAAGACATGTAATTGAAGAAGTTTGTGAGAATTCAGAATGAGATTGTAAAATATCATAGTCCGTAGTTAGCATTTAAGATTTGAGGTTTTGAACTCTCCTATTAGCTATTATCATATATTTTGACGCTATATTGCACCCTGTTAACTCAAGCTTTAATCATAATATAAGCGCTATCTTTATGCTCGAAGTGGAGTACCAATCTTTGGGTCACTGGTTGGTATTTCCACTTCTACCAGCCTGGCACACTCGCCATCGACGGGAAGTCCAGGTAGTCCTTTTCTTTCATAAGCAGGTAATCACTCATAAACCTATCACCCGGGTGCATTCAGTGCTTCTCATTAGTATGAGAAGCATATCGCACTCCGAGTCCGAGGAAGTAATACAAAAGGGCCTGTTGTGATTACCTCATGAGGTAAGTATTTACACTCAAACATTACCTGTCCTATAACGTCTAACCACCCGCATGAAGGGTGTCGGCCAAGTTACTGGTAATTACTCCAAACTATCCTCCCTCTTCATTCGCATTTCATTTCATGTCTCATTATTCGTCAAATTACCATTTTTCACTCAACGTTAATGCAGAAGTTTTGTTTTCTGTAGCAAGCCATGTGTTTCACATAATTATGTGAAGCATATTTTCTCGTTGCGCTTCCCTCTATCTCATCGCACGATTACATTTATGGTATTAAATTTGAAAACTAGTGAAATAATTTCAAAATATACGGATTGGGTTCTTTATGATATGGAGTACGTAATTTTGGCGAAACATTTGTAATTATTTTCCTTGAACGCCGTAAGTACTTGTGACCTAGTAACATAATTGAAAAAAAATTGTTCGGAATAAGAATAGGATAAATATAAAATGCTACGACGTCAGCTGTAATTACTTTTTAGGAGAAACTTCCTTTTCAGGGAATGAGCGATAAAATTGTGTTTGAGAATAAATACACTTGCGTGTTGTAGTTCTTGTTTGAGGAAAAACACGTTTTTCTGGATTAATTTCCAAAACGGCTTACGGCCTGCAATTCGTCCGAGGGCTTAAAGGAAACCGGTGGAAACTCACGCCGGCCATTTCGCTAAAGCGATTGACGATGTAAGATACTTTAGCACGTTACTCCTTTAAAATATTCCGACAAATTCTTGAATATTTCCGCGTGATAAACCTTGGATTAGTAAATGGAGGTCGGAGTGCGGAGGGTGGGGAAGGCACAGAGAGGATGGAAGAGCTACTTCTCCGACGACATGGAATGCGGGATTTGGAGACTAATTAATTCAAGGATTTGGCGGGGAGTTGGCCCGGCGGGAGACGCGGGGAGTGCGGGGATCGGTTAAGAGTCGGGCGAAGCTGGAACGGAATGGTGTGGGAACGGCGAATGGAAGGGAGTGTCTGAATAGTGGAGGGCGGTTTTATAAGGGGAGGTCGTCACAGCGGGTAGGTTGGGCGGGAGGTTGAGTGGGACGCTTTGGTAAAGGGGGGGGGGGGAGTGAACTGAAGCGGCGGTGAAGGGGGAGGGGCTCTTATTAAGACTCTCGGGAAGGGAGAGGATGGGGAGGGAAAGGTCGCGAGAGGGGAAAGACGGGAGGTAGGTATCGAGGGGAGGGTTCAAAGTTAAGTGCTCTTCAATTTCCTCCCATCCCTTCTTTCAAACTCCCCGGCGGCGACTGGGAGGCGGGCGAAGCGCTGGGTCGCCGAGGTGGGCGGGATATGAGCGCGGGAATGGCGCGGTTTTCAAAGACTTGAGCGCCGCGGAGAGGGTAGGGGTGTCTCAGGGGCACGGGGTGGCGGCAGAAGGGGGGGGGGGTCAGGGCGGTGTGGGGTTAACTTCCCGGGTCGGCGGCGCCACGAATTCTCTCCCCTCCTTTTCTTCCTACCCCACACTCTGCGAGCCAGTCATCCAATCGGTTCGGGTGAGGAGGGCGTGATGGGACGACAGCATTGGCTGTTGAGCCCGAGTGTAGGCGTGGCCTTATACATTACGGCCACGCCCACTGAAACATCGCCGATCCTCCACCTTTTGTCTCTGCTCCTTTCGTAACTCGTTTTTATTCTTCATGCATAGCGTGCACTTCTTCTATTCGCCTTCATCCCCGCTATCCACTCTTCTACTCTGGTTGCCAGATTGTAGCTGAGCGGAGCGTACACCGAGAATTATATTGGAAAAGGCTGTGTGAAGTTGTCTGACATGTTCGCCGTGCGCGGTAAACTGAGAGCGAACCCTCCCGCTGCCTCCCGAAGCCAGCGTATCACCTACGCCTCCCTTATCTGCATCTCCCGTCTAATTTATTCCACCCACACTTACATTTCGTGGCAAGAGTACAGTCGGAGAGAGGACTTCAAATGAACCTGTGGTGGGGTGAGTCTCACGCTATATAGGAGGGGGGATCACTTGGAGTGGTCGTTAAAAGTGGGAGGGGAAAAGCTTCAGCCGGTTCGTTCAGAGAGTAGGAGGCGAGGGAAAAGAAGTGGTGGGGGGGCATCGGAAAGAGACCCCGCCCCCGACGGGGCTTCAGCCAGCCCTGCCCCCCTCCTTGGCCCATTCAGTGCATGTGGGATGGTCAAAGAGTAAGGTCCTCGCCAGATTTTCCCCGCGCTCGCCCGTCGACGTGTGGAATCAAGCCGGCAGCCGTGGCCGCGGTTGGACCTTGCCCGAGAAACCTCCGTGCCTAACTCGTTTTTGATGTTGTTGTCATTTGCCTGCTCGTCAAGGTTCGAATCGTGTGAGCGTGATGGAAACTTTGGAACTGATATCGAACTGTGGTAGGTGCTGACGGAGTTGAGTACGACTTTAATCGTTCGGGAAGCGAAGAAAGTGGACCACAACCGGACTGCAGGTTAAGAAAACTGGAAAGTGTTTTAACGTTTCGGTAACTCGTTACCGGAACGCATCGTCAACGCAACTCATGAACTAAGAGTAGACGGTTGCGAGTGTTTTCGGACGTATATCTGAGTTAATTTGCACATGAAGAGTGGACAATCTTCAATCGGAAGCATAAGAAATATACATTCCTGTGAGTTCTTTAGCGGGACATAACAATTCCAGTGACTTTTGTAGCGGGAAACCGATTGTGGTTTTGTGTGTTTTTCATAAATTTTTGATTGTAAAACGGTGATCTCCGGCTGCGAGACGTATTACGAGGCCATGCCTTGGAAAGCCCCGTCGGATTGCGGCCCGGGCAGCGCCGAGTCGTCCCCGCGGCGCCGCGAGGAGGACGGGGACGAGGAGATCAACGTGGACTCGGACAGCGACGGCGAGGAAGTCCGCACTCAAATGTGCCGCAGCGGCGGGAGCAGCGGACTAGAGGACGGCGGCGACGAAGAGTCGGCGGACGAAGCGGAGGACGAGGCGGAGGACGACGAGACCGGAGGTGCCGGCGATGACGAAGAGGAAGAGAACGCCCTGCCGTTCAGCATCTCGCGCCTCCTGGGCAACGGGAAGGCTTCCTCGGGCCACGGGGGGAGCAAAAAGGCGCCCCGCCGACGAAGTCCGGTGCCGCGAAAGGAGGGCGACACGGCCGTCGAGTCCCCGGCCGGACCCTCTCCGCCTCCCGACATCCTGCACTCGCAGCATCCGCATCATCTCCTGCCTCCCCCGTCACACCATCACCACCACCTCCTCCTGCAGCAGGCCCATGGCGAGGCCTACGCGTTCCGCGCCGGGGGCGGCCCTCCCCGGCCCCCACACCCGCAGCAGCAGCAGATGGAGCAGAGGTCTGCGGCGGCGGCGGCCGCGGCTGCACTCTGTTCCAACGTGGTGGTGCCGTCTCTCCTGGCCGGGACCCTGCCGCCCAGCCTGTCCCCTTACGGCACGGCGGGGGGCGGGACCGTCATAAGGGTGCCGGCGCACAGGCCGCCTGGCATGCCGGCCCTGGCGTCGCCGTTCCCTTGGCTCGCGTCGCTGGATCCCCTTCAGAGAAGCGCCGCCTTTGCATCCCACGTGGTCAAGGAGAGGCTCTCTGGTGAGTCCACGCATGGTCAAGCATTCTTTCCCAATATTAACCCTTCCAAAACAGTTAAACTATCTACGTTCATCCCGTAAATTAACTGAGTATCAACCAGAACTGTATTAACTATAAGATTTTTACATGCACCTGCCGTTTTATCACTATTTAAATAATGTAGAGCAATGGTTGCCATCCTTCTATGTCACACTCCCCTAAAAACTTTTACTATGTTCTCGCACCCCTTAAGTGATGATTTACAGAGATAATCGAAGATACGAAACGGTAAATATACTACCACAAAGCCATAGTGGGATAAACATTACAAAAAGTTCCCGTAATGCAAAAAAAACTCGATATCATTCTCGAAGGGGTCCAAGATCTCCTAGCTGGAAAAGCCTAATGTAGAGAAAGAAGTGGCTAACTCTTTAATTTATATTGGGTTAACCTCAGATTTTCAAAGTTATTTTGGCGTAAGCTGTTATGATTATGCAAATTTTATATGAAAAAATATTGACACACATCAGCTTCTCATATAGGAGCTAGGCAGCTCCCTTGTTGGAACAAGGTACTTCTTTTATCCATGTTTATTATTCATTCAGGAAATCTCATCAGATATCCATTTATTTTGCCTCAAAATTAAATTAAATCGCTCGTTTTGAATAGATAGAAAATATGTATTTCACTTCAATGACTATACACAAACAGTTATAGTGTTGTAATTGAAGTTGAATTTGAGGCATTTCTAAGATTATTAGTATTTATTCTCAGTCTTCAACCGCTTTCAAGAGCTAGAAAGAGATTTAAAGGTAAATACCAATCATTTTTCTAATTTTCAAGTTCAGGATCACTCATGGGTACAGTGTATTCTATACGTCAGATATTCCGCTGTTACATAAAATAATGTAATCAGAATTTTTAAATCAAGTAAGTGTAGGCATCCATTGAGCCAATATCTATGCATTACTCTCAGTTAATCTATTTTACAATGGGTAAACATTGCATTATTTTTCCGACGGATATATTATGTGCAATGTTTAAATAAATATTAGTTCCAGTAAAAGCCTTTACACTAAGAAAATATTCATTCATCCAAACAGCCTCAATTCTAATTTTTCTCTTCGTAAATTTTTATTTACATAGTGCTTCTCAGTTACCTTTGGTATTATTTGACGTAACTTTAAATTATTTTGTTAGAAAATTAATTTCATAATAGTTTGTTAGAAAATTTAATATTATTGCTTACTTTCACTAAGCAATTGTTAAGTTTGAGGTATGGCGTACTCGTTGTGGTTATGAAATTGAGAATTTTTTTCACAGGTCAATATTGTGATTGTTTTTGAAGTAGTCTTGGTGGAAACAGTTATCTCTTAACACATTCGCTGTTTTGTTGATATTACTTTCCTGGAACCAAAATTAAGCCGATCAATTCAATACACTCTCGCATTTAATCAGTTGCTTCAAATGGAACAAGAGTGCAATAATTATTGTACGGAAGTGTTGAATCCGGCAATGTTTTCCCGTCAAATCCCTCTACCATATATTACCAATTACTAACGGCAATGTCATAATACCATATTTTATTTTGAAAACTAGTTTCGTTTAACCTGTTTGCGCATATTTTTTAGTGATTTAACTTTTGCTAATTCTGCCACAGGTACTAATTTCTCGTTTATTTCTCTTTTATATTCACTAAATATAAAATCACCATTTGTATCCAAATTCCGCTGTTATTTTACAAATGAAACGGATGCTAATAGATAGATGAATATAATATCTGCCCGGTGAAACGATTGCAGTACGAAATGAAAGTTCTATCCATCCGAAGCATTGTCGCGATTAATATGAAGATCGAGAGGTTTATCATTTTTTGTGTTGTTGTGAAATATTTTAGCCATAAATCGTTCTTAAATTATAAAACAAAGTATTTTATATTTGATGTCGAAATAAAATATGAAGGAGTGTCTCTTACTATAAGAAACTAATTCTAAGTAGGAACTTGATTATGATAAAACGGATTATTGGACCAGACAGAAGTTTATATTATCTGCGTGGGAGGGCAATATCTTTATGATGACAAACACACCCTTCCACCGTTTTGAAAAATATTTAGCATCCGCGTAAGCAAAGCTTAATTCAATCATTCTTCCTTAAGGTCACACAAGGTTGACCATTTTCCTCAAATATGCCTTCAGTAACAGCGAGAAACAGTTTTTCTGTCTCAGCTGCAAAAATACGTATATTTTTTTAATCGCAAAGGACTTGAAAATGATTCCGCTCATGAGTAATAAATGCGAATCTAAGACTTAAGTCTCTTGTGCTTCTCGCCAAGCCAGTCTTATCAGGCGTTTGCACCTATTTTCAGGGTGTGACTCATTTAATTTGCATGTATTCCACACTTATGTTCGTCTTTCTTTGCTATTCATTCAACCATTCAGTCTTCTCCGGATGATCTGAGTATGCTCTGTCTCTTCCACAGCTACGATTTAAAATTGATTTATCCAGTCACCTCAATCCAATGATGCAAGTGAATTAATATCCATGCAAGACTCTACCTATCGTTATGTGAGCTTACCATAACATGTTTTGTGTCAGTAAATTTGACAAGTCGCTTAGGTAGTCATACCTGCAGTATAAACTTGTTAGATTATTCCTTACCCTAGTTTTTCACACAAACTCTGTCAGAATAGTATGCTTGTGCGAATTTTTTTCATTTCATTTTCACCTTAAATCGTTCCCTATTATGTCATTTTTTTGCAATCCGAGGATACATTTATCAACGTCACCGCCTGACAGTAAGTTTATGTAGTTGTTAATATTTGTTCTTCCTACGCTTCGATATGTTTCATGTGTCTCTGCTGACTACATATGCTGTAATATATTACACTAAATTATAGAGTGCATGAAATACATGATTCTAAATCATAGTAATTCCGTATGCTAAAACTGACTGAACAATTATGATCAAAACCGTTCTATCTTAAATGTTGTCTTTGTTACCAAGAAATGTCACTAGAAATTTATACGCTTAAAACATTTATTAAACACTAATTTTGAAAGTGCGAAGACATACCTTGTTTCTTTACTTGAGTACTTTCTTCCTTGTTTCTTTTCTTGAGTAACTTCAATCATAGGATAATATTAGACAGTAAGATTCAATTATTGAGGATTAACTTTCTAAAAATGAAGCCATTCCATATTATATCATTAACGTAATTTTGTACCATGGACGCCATATTATATTATGGATTCGGAGGGCGTGCGTAGAAAATTGTCTAAATTAGTTGTAAATATTATCCTTATGGGATCATTCTTCACCGTCTACCGCCGATACCTTGTAATGAATCTAGATAAATCATTTCCTTATGCGTTATCATACTTAAAGGCTATTTCCACGCTGCATACGTCCGACTGGTTTCATATGTAAACACTTACGCTTTCACATTCCCCGAGTTATGGCAGTGGTGTGTGTTCATCCATTTGCGCCAGTTGTTATGTTTGCTGGACGACTTTTTAAAAGACATTAATCCATTTGGGTACATGCAGCTTGTAAACGGGACATTATACGATATGCTTGTTCGAGGTTTCGGGGTGCGGCATTGGTTAAAAACCAGTATTTCGTAACAGTTAATGACACTGTATTAATGCAAGAATGTTCCATGCCAAAAAAAATATAAAATGGCAGTTTTCTGCATATGAAAAAAGACATCCTTTAAACGGAAGGGATAGGTAAGTATGCAAAAGTGACTGACACTCATTTCAGTTTCTCACATCAATATCCCCGAAAAACATTTGTTTTCAATGCCTTCGCAGTGCTCTTACAAGAAGTGTTCTTAACCTCGTGATTTGATCATTGCTAGGTGTTTGTTTCCTGATGATGTAACAGCTTATGTTTTACTAAGTCTGACTCATTAAAAATGAAACAATAGCAACAAGCAAAAATACTGACAGATTATGATTAATGTCACCCAATAAATAAGTTAACGTTTTAAATTGCATATTCATATTTGTATTTCACCAGAATGTAATATCATAGTCTCTGTTACTATTATCAAATATGCAGAGCTACTAATTCAACATCGAATTGTCCACATTTTGTCATAGAGGAACAATTAAAATACTGTATTTTTTCTTTTTGCGCCTGAAGTTGAGTAATCCACTTTCAAACCCGCTCTCCTTAAACCGCACAACATGTACATTTAATATAAATTAATATATGTACATGTTGTGAATCGCCTTTATCACTGTGTTCTAAAGATTTTTAAAGTCCTGTATTGGTTTTTTTATCGTTTTCCACCTAATTCAATTATTAACAAATGAAATATGCTTTAATTAAACCATAATGATATTTTGTTATGGTATACCCACATAGTGAGTCAAAATGCACCATTTTGCATCCATCAAGACTGAACAGCAGTGAATGAGCAGTAAAAAATATTTTAAGGCTCGCTTGATTAAAACGTTTGTTCATAAAAGAGACCAATTATATTGTTTAACGCGAAGAATTGGAGCTTTTTATTGCTATTTTCAGTAAATCGTGCGTTAAAACATCGGTATATTTTAAATTTTGCTTTAAGTCGTATATATCCTCTATCCAACGTAGGTACGCAGTGGTTGTTACCCTCGAATTATTCTTACGGGTAGCCTCTTTTTAATGTAAAAATATCTGTATTACTCAGAATGATAATTATCGTTTGTTCTAATAATACCCACGGTAAGCTAATTTTAATTGGAAGAGATGCGAATGGTGGAATGTAAGATGAAATCTTTGATGTGGGCTGAATTTACGCTGTGTGAGTGAGATTTTTTTAAAAATTCACCGAATTCGAGTGAAACGAAAGACATTAAACGCAATAACAGTTCAATAATTTCGATGGAGTGTCAAAACTTCATTCATAATTCGTGCGATTTTAACTTGACGTGATCATCAATACAGAGGAAGAAATTTGGTTACATTTTGAGATTCGCTTCACATCCCAGACACGTATTTCATTGTCGGCATTCCAGAAGAAAAACAATTGATTGTCGTCTATTTGTAAATGCCACTCACGGTTACGGACCTTCATATAACCTGTTTTATTCATATCCCATTTTCCGTGGGGTTTTTTTGTAAATATAAGTTGCGGCTCTTGAATGATTAATGCCTGCGGCCATAGCACTACAGAACTTGGTTCGGAAAGAAGTCTACTTCTAAACACAAAAATGTGGATGACAATTATAACATCTCCACGAGAAACAATGACGATGTAAGGAGATACGGACGCTCAGAGGAAAATGGAGAAGAAAAACTTTATTGATAGAACCGTATTTACTTAATTTATGACCTTTTCATTAGGTACGTAATATATAAGGTTAAATAAATTTCGAAAACATGCAAGGGACAATCGCTTATCTATGAGACGAATTACGGAAGATATTACTGCATTCCATTTCCCACGAGTAAGCAATTTATAAAATATTTGCTGAGGCATAACGCACCACGGTGTTATCGATGTGAG
The DNA here is from genome assembly GCA_963169105.1 of Ceriagrion tenellum. NCBI lineage: Eukaryota > Metazoa > Arthropoda > Insecta > Odonata > Coenagrionidae > Ceriagrion > Ceriagrion tenellum. Next base: position 32,239,170 of record OY720633.1, on the reverse strand, counting down.
ATAGAAGTGTGAAGCCACTTAATTTTTAGAAAATTTAGACCATAAAGCTATTGTACGGTGGGGAGAAGATTTGAGCTTTCCATATATTGGGATAAGTCAGTCGCTAATTCTTGCAACTTTTCATAGTATTTTCAAATTTTCTGTCTGCTAAGCGCTTTAAACTCTAATTGTACATATTTTTATTAGATTTTTTGTTGATCTGTTTGTATATAATTATATAGAGTGTTCTATCGTTTTCACTCTAAGATTTTACGTATATATTTGCTTTTTGCATTTTACAATGCTATGAATTGACTGATCAGGTTCTTTTCTACAAAAATGCATTGTAAGCCTTTAGCATCAGCATGAAATATATCCTCTAAAGATCGAAGAAAAAAGTTATCAGATATCTCCTTTGTTCATGGTGTAATTTTTACTGCTTCGCCAAAACAGAAGCCTGCCACTATAAATATGGGCATTAGCCATTTCGGCGATAGATTTCATTTTATGAAGGATGTATTGATGAACGCAATTCCTCTTCATAACTTTACCTCAGAAATTACTATGCCTATAGTCGTTTAAATTTCGCATTTAAATATATAATAAATAAACAGTTTTTGGAAAACTAGAGCACAAATACGACGCGCTACGGCGTTTGCAGAATGTAAATAGATTAATAATAAGTAACCCCAATTTTGTTAGATGACATGAGTTTCATGATGTTATTAACTGTAAAACGTGGTGCCATGTTTTGTACGCCATTCATCTGCCTGTGAAGAAGAGAATCGAGAATATAAATTTAAATTCAATTTCATCTTAAGATAATGGGCATGCATTAAGTAACTTAAAAAGTCAGATGGCCAAGAAAACCAAATCGCAACTGAAATACTAAAATATTTCCAACGGTACAATAAACAATATGAAAATGGGTAAACTCATATTTTGACGTAATTATATTAGTCTTTTGAAGCGGTGTTGGAAAAAAAATTTGATTAACAAGTATTTGGCGGCAGGCAACGAAAATCAAGCAATGCTAATGCCCCTTAAGATCCTCGCATCAGACCTGACAAAGGGGATTCTTCTCTCTTCAGGGAATTCTCCTTGCGAGGCGGACCTAGTCCCTCCTTATTTCGAGATTGCCCGGAGCCCTTATCCCCATCCTCCCACTCCTCCCTTCTCTTCTCCCTTTGCACCCCCATACCACCCTTAAATCCCTTGGCATGGTTTCCACTCCTTCCCTCCCCCGCCTCGTATGCATCATCCTCCAACTCACCCCTCCATCACGTCCGCCGCGGCGCCCGTTTCCTCGGCGTCGGCACTGCCCTCCACCCACCTCCACCCACCTCCATTCCCTTATCAGCACCCCCTCCCTCACTCTCCTCCCCACCCTCACAATCTCGTCCACCTGCCATATCCTCTCCCACCCACCCTCCTACTCCCTATCGCTCCACAATATTCCCCCATTTCTTCCCTTACATCTTGTTCCGAAGGTGAGCGTTCAAGCCCTCACTTCGCATGATTTAGATTGAGTCGAATTCGTCATCGGCAGTGAGATTCGAGTATCACAAATCGCTTTGTGCTCTCTCTCCTTGTTCATTAGCTGACTAACCTGGCCACCAGGAAGGCTGTTTTTAAAACTCGGTGTCAAAAGTTCCCAATTTTCGTGGGTTACCGACGAAAAATTAAGTTGTTTTTCAAAGTACCAATCATACTTAAAGTTGCTATTTTTATTGTGTTTGACCAGGCTAAATGCGCTAAGGTTTTGCTACCTAGTGCAAAGCTAAATTGGTCCAGTTTTTTGCCATTCAATTAGGGACTTCTGCATTCATTGTATGTAGTGATTTATTAAGGTTTGGGAGTTTAGTTCAGACTCCATGATTTCCATGCAGCACTTTTTACTATAATTATGTACTATAAAGATATTTATATTTGAACCATCTAAGGTTTTTTGCGAAAATTGAAACATTCAGAAATTACCAGCAGAAATTCTTTTACCGTAATAATTGATGTGGATTTTCAATTAAATGAATTTCTTCCAAATACAATGCGGACCAAGCGAGAGAAATCTATTCCAAAACTATGCCGACCTATGCACTTAAATGAGTTTTCTGGAACTTCAGTGCCGTTACTTTGCCGAACGAGTATTCCAGTATCACTTCGATACATAATTACTCGGTATTGTTGTAACTTGGTGAAATAATACTGAAAGTCATTCGAAATGCTTTATTCTTTGGTGAATATTGAACTTTCTGTTGTAATATTTGTGATTTTACTTTAATTAACAATGTTTTCTAACACTAAGGATGCATTTTTGCGATTCAAATCATTCACTATTTATTTTATTTTTGGGTTATAGCAGCATAGTTGTTAAATTCATCCTTATTGATGGCACATCTGAGGGTAAATCGGATAAACGGAACACCTAACGGCAAGATGAATTACTATAATGAAGGTTTAGGTGTATAACGGCAATGCAAATTATGAATGTTACTATAGAATAGGTTATTGAGCTTGCACAAGAAGGAAAACTATTTTTTGTTAAATATTTCTGGAATATATTTGATGGATCAGTTTTAGGTATGGCCACGCACCATGCGATCAGGGTAATACCCCTAATTGTATCCAGATGTTAAAAGAGGGCGCCAACTATTGTAATGGAAACCCAACTCCGATGCAAAATGCAGATTATGGTGTGTTGCAAATGGATGTATCTGGTTGATACATATCTGCTATCATGTTGGTGGATTACTCTTCCGTGGCTGTGTGAATCCCTTCTAAAATCGGGATCGTCGAGTCGAAGAAGGGAGGTCGTGTGGAGAAGGCGTGTGGCGTGGGATGCCTCTTTGAGTGAGTCAAGATATCGCCACCACTCCGTCCGCACTGACGCTGGCGCCGTCACGGGAGCGTTTCTGGGCGGATTTTATTGTTTTACAGCTTTCCCCTTTGGTTTTTCTCTCCCAACTCCCTACTCTGGCGTGGTGCTTTTTCTCTTCTCGGAACACTCGGTGCTAATTGGCTTGTAAGGAGGGAAATGAATTCGTATTCCCCCAATCCCGCGTCGTAAAAACTTAAAATAACTGTCAAACGATCGGTTCTTTCTCATTCAATGTGGCGGTCATGTGCCCCCTCCGCCATTTTATAGCAGCCGGTGGTGAATATATTTGTCGATGTCCATTGACGGGGAAAATAGTCAATAGAAGGGAGTCAAATTTAATGGGTTAGCGTTTTATTACGTATTTAACATATATTTAGAAGTACGGAATATCTTATGATAAGACCTCTACTTCTGTCTAGACCATTCTGGTTTGGGCATCAATTTATATTTGATGGTAATTGTAGTGGGTGGGTCAATAGCAACCGTTCATGCATTTTTTTTATCCTGCTCATCGACGAACGTTTGAAATAAGTGGCAAAGAATTGATCAGATTTTTCTGGTAAACATTTTCGTTTTAGCCCCATTAGTTAATTCCGCACTCATTAGGTAGTCATTCCACCAATGACATTTCGGATTATATTTTGAGAAAAAATAAGCACTGATATATGTATCAATTCACTTGTTTTTTCTCAGTATACAGCGTACCACAATGAATTAATTTATACCTTTATCTTTGGGGTGATATCTTGAATTTAGCATATGGTATTTCTCCTTTTACTATTTGTCGCAGAGTTCCATGAGTGATATTCGGTAAGTGTACACACTATGTCCCTAGCGGAGTTTATTTATAAATGTGTAATAAAATCCTGTGATTATTAACAATGTTTTAGAATTAGTTTAATACTTTCCTGTTTCATCATTAGATTCTGTTAATAGCACGCACAGCTAGCAACTTGTATTCGTTTGCCAGTTTAAATTTATCAACTATTGTACCGTTTTGTAATTTAAGTTTTCCTTTGCTGAGTAAAAACCTCATGCATGTCATTATTTATGATTTTAATGCTTTTAATGTGTTTGTACCCAAAGAATTAAGGTAAACCTATTTAATTTATCTTTGCCTCCTAGCTGTAAACGTCAGAGAGGACGAACTATACACTACGAGCTTTTTGTAGATTAAGAATGCCTGGGAAGGAAAATATATTGCGCCGTGAACAAAGAGGGAAACCGGAAAGGCTTTAGCCCTCGTACACTTCCGACAACCCGACCCAATGCTAATGTTTTTTAAAAGTGTCAAAACGCTGCCGCACGCAACGTAATGAAATGTTGTGTGTGCCCCGGGCGGGAGGAAAAATGTCGAAAAGATAACCGCCATGGTCACGTAAGAGAGAGAAGGCAAGTATTTGGAGCGTGCAGGAGGGATAACCGATCGATTCCAGAAATATTTTTATCGCCTGTGACTCTTAAGCAAGAGTGGAGGTGAGAGTACCTACGGAAAGTGCGCCTAAAACATCGTTGTCGCATTAAAAGTCCTCATGTAATTGTAGAGTCACAAACACGACTTAAAGCTATGCTTATTACGTATTATTCACTTCTGAAAACTCGTGTTATATCCCAAAAAATTCGATCAGTCGTTTGATGATTACGAAAAATGCTTTATGGTAACTTAAGAGTCTCCTTTCACTTTTCTGTCTCGAACAACTTTCTGTAGTAATTCGAACTATAGTTCTCAGAGCTCTGAGCCAACAATTTTCTTTCAAAAATTTATAAATCTTGTATGCATTGGTTTGGCTTTTTTGACTATTATCTTTATACCTCACTGCTTCTAGGAAAGTAAAATCTGCACATCAACAACTTAAGTTCTTGCCTTTTCAGTTACGAATACATAATCTTCAACTTAAGCAAATACAACGTGGAATTCATCGTACCTAATCACACGAGTACTACTACTAGCATGGAGAAAAAGGGCGTAATAACTAAATCAAGGTTGTAATTTACTGAAGTTTCTGACGTTATTGATACCCCATTATATATATGAAGTCCTCATTAATCTTGACTCCCAGGTGTCGTTGAGTAGTTTCTCGCTCGTGAGTAGGTACTTATTTACCAATAGCCGTGTGAAAATATCATGGAAGCTGAATGTTGCCATACAAATGGCTAACCATAGGTTTATTTTATGGCACTTTTTCCTTTTTGGGTTCATTCTTTCCTGCGACATTTTCCAAGTATGTATTTGTAGATGTATTATGCTGTAAGTTTTATCATTACACTTCCTTATTAATCCTGGTTTGAGTTTCCCGCAATATCAAAATGTTTTTTCATTCCAGAAGTCACTTCGCGAACATTATCATTAATTGACTAAACATTGAGTAAACTAATTGAGTAAACATTTGCCTTATGTTTTTGCTGAAATCGAAGTGAAATGAAATTCATAGCGTTGATCAATAACTTGTTGTAGCTAAGTCATGTTCGACGCAGTTGTGAACAGTAATGTCATTATGTATTTTCTTTATCAATAAATCCAGGGCCAAAAAATCAATTTCCTCTATTTTCATGAGATAATATCAACCATGGGGTTAAGAAAACTCCTTCGCTTGTGGTGACTAGAGTGAAATCTCCAGTTAACGACCCATTGGATCGAAAATGAACATAATTTGCTCCATATTTGCATATTCACTGCCCAGTGCTTTTACCAAAATATTATGAATGGAGTCGAATGTATTGCTTTTTGTGTCTCCCTTCCCGCGGCAGTGACTAGATATCGTTGACTTTCCATTGATAGTGCCTTTCTACTCATTATTCATTGATTCACGCAGAATTTTAAAATTGTTAGGACGGTTTTTTTTGCCTTGCTGGAACCTGAAAAGGAACCAAATGAGTCTTAGCTATCAGTATCCAGCAGTTATCCCGATAGATCCAGTTCAGTTACTATCTGGTTCTGACAACTCGCCTATTTCTTTTCCCAAAATAAGATGTATGTGATCATTTCACGCTTTTTCCTTGTATCTACGAGACACATGCATGATTTACTCTCAAATCCAGTTTATAATAGGTATACACCTGCGGTGATTTAAATGATGTGGAGATAAGGGTTGAAATTGAAGTAAAAATCGGGTATTGCAAATTAGGAAGTTTCTTCACTACCTGCGCGAAGGTATGCGCCCATCTACATTATATCTGTTGAATCCTTAATCATTTCTGTCGTTTCTACTGTAGTAGTAACAACCATCTTTAAGTATCTCATCTTCAAAAATATTGTTTTGTTTTACTGGTGACTCTATTCAAACTAATTCATTTTTTGATGCAACACTTTCACGCATTGAATGCCGAATTACTTATCCCTTTTAAAAATTTGTAGATTAGTACTCTCAAGGCCTTTTCTTTTTCTCAAATACCTTCACTGTTTCTATATTCCGTTCCTATTCACACGTCTGAGTGGCTATTTGTGCATGATCTGAGCCATTGATTTTAGTCACACCTTCGAACCATCTTTGGGGCCGGGTCACATCATTCGCCGTCGGGCGAATGGATATTGAGTCACTCATACAAGATACGAATGTTTTTATTTCTTTCATCTTGTTCAAATATATCCAGAGGAGAAACCGAGAGGTTTTTTGTTGTTCTCTCTACTTCTCCGTGTAAAAACTTAACAATTGTGTTATATTTATCACTTTACAGCCAAATGATAGCGATTTAATAAGTTCTTAGACCGTAACATCCAATTCCGTTGTTGCTTAAAGCTCCATATCCAATCGGGAATAAACTTTTCTGGGGTGATACGACCCTATAGCGTTTCGACCTTTCGTTGTCCACCCCTGTCGTCCCGAATTCTCACCAGCGCGTTCCATTCTCACTCCGCTAAGGTTAAGTCACGAGACACGAGCGATTCTTTGACTCTACCTCAGTTTTTGTCTACGTTTGGGCGGAAAAGTGCTCCCGAGAAACACGCGAAAACTCCAGTCCCCTGAGATTCTGCCGTAGATTAGGGCCGTTCGGTCGGGCTGAGCATGCGCCGTCAAGCATCGTGTAAATTCAAAAGCCCAAGATTCACGGAGTCGATGGAAGTTGTCCCACAAAAAAATGGTCGTTTTATGACAACCATTTAAAATTCTCTCGTTTGTTCGATTAAGTGCGGCACTCACGTACTTTTGTCGATTGTTCATCTCGTGAGAATATACGCTGGCTTATAGATATGTATATTTATTCATAAAGAGATCTCCGTGATCAGATAACAACGATAGAAAAACCATTTCTGCCGAGTGCAAAGTTGGTTGTCGAGATTTGAAGTGTAAAGAGCGTGCTTTATAATCTTTCATTATCCAACCGAATGATCCGAGACATTTCATTTTCATTGTTATTCTCGACGAAGGAAACTTTTGAAACGTCGAAGCTTGATCAATAAAACTTTATATCCGTTATTTATTTTGGTGTTAAATTTGCCCTGTCGTTAATCGATGTGGTCTAAATTGCTTTTCTGGTATGTCTAAATATAAAGAACGTCTTCATCAATCTCGTATATCATGAATTTAAGTTCGTAATCGGTCTCTTAATATTAAAAAGGTTAACAAAAGGACTTTAACTTACTAATCTATTTCATGATTAAATGACTTTAGTAATATCTTATCGCAAGGAATTGCCCTCGAGCCTTGGATTAATTACCACATAAATCGAAGCCAGCTCTAAAGTGAAAAAGATTTTTTGAACCATGTTTAATTTTATATGCTGCAGAATAACCAACTCTCTAGAATACCCTGAAACAGCCCAAGTGTAAGGGATAAAGTTCTTTCGAACGATATTGCTCATGACGATGTACTATATTTCTTTGACTAAGTTCCTTTGAGGAATAGAATTCAATATGAAATTAATGCAGTGCGCAGATGGTGATTATTTGATTTCTCTGAACATGAAGGTATGGAAATTCACTTTTTTCCCCTTGAATCAACCTTGTTACATGCAACTAATTGCCTTTTATAGCAAAATTGAATAAAGTGTTTCAAGCTAAAAATAAATCTTTAATGCAGGTTTAAAATATTGGTTTAGTGTATAGCAATTTTAAAGGTTTGGATAAAACTAACCCTCTATTACGCTGAGTGACCTAGATGTAGCATATAAGAAAGATTTTTTGTCACTGATTACGTTTCTTTGCGTCTATATACCTTTGTGATATCAATTCTATAACTTGGCAACGAAAATATCTCTCATTCGTAACGTTAAGATCCTGATTCTCCGACGAATGGGGTAATATGTGAAATGACTGCACATTGTGGACGAAAAAATCGATGTGTAGAGGGTTTAAAGAGATCGCCAAGGATTTAGAGTATCTAAGCATATTTGGCGAATTTTCTTTCGGATTATCATGATTGATTAAAGACTACAACTATGATTTAAGAACAAATTACACGGGATAAATAAGAGCTCACGCGCATTTTCCCACGGTCTCCACCATTCTATCAAAAGAACCCAAGTTCTTCGTTGAGGAGTTTGCCTTCCTCGGCAGGAATAATTGGCGCCCAGGACCATGGGTGACTACCGCTTGTAACTTGCGGCAAACTTCGGCATTCGAGAAGACAACTTTTGACGTATTTTCAAACGCTCTGGGCAAATATTGACGCTTGCGCACTGAAATTTAGGGAGAAGGTGGTGTGAGCATTCATGTTTTTTTTCCAATATGCTTACAAATTAAAACAGGGTGGCGAGTTGTTGCACTGACCCATTATGTCTGTTGGAGAAGTAAGACAAAATATGTTTTCATCATGAGTTCTGTATCTTCATGTACGCGTGAATGGCAATAAGAAAGCAGAAAAAGTCTACCTGTACTGCTCTGATGGACTACTTTATCGTTCGTTTTAATGTGACAGTTTAAATGTAGAATGAATACATTCTTTGAGTTCAACATTCACTGTAAGAGTAGAAAATAAGACAAATATTATTTCTTCCAAAACCTTTGTTTTGTTATCACTTTGGGAAAAGCCATCAAAAAATATTTTATGAACGTTAAAGAAATAATTAAACTTGTATGAAGCTGATATAAAAATTAAGAAGGAAGCGTTTTTTTCTTTGATTTAGAAAGTTGTCAATATTTATCATTAGAGTCTCTGTAAAGGTTAAAGCTGTCATTTGTTAGTGAAATTAACAATTGGTGAAATGGGGCATTGGGCTCAAGATTAGATCATGAGAGCGCTGTAAATAACTACAGAAAAACATAAATATAGTGTATTGAAGCGTATGCGGTATAATTTAAAAGATTGCAGAAGAGTGTGTAGAGTGCAAAAATTGTGTGGGTATTACCTAAGTTCTCAGGATATGAACGTCTGTAAGTGACTTTCTTTGGCGCTGATAAAGTATACTCTATGTTATAAAGGATAGTGGAGCGCAGACATTTTTTGGAATTCACGAATCACGATTTCTCAACACAATGTTTCCGTAACTAGCGCTAAAAGTAATGATTCTAGGAGAAATGTTTAAAATCAGAATTTTTATTGGGAAAACACAACCTATAAACCGCAATAATATCCAATACTTTTTAAAATCTTGAAAAACTTTGAAATATAGAATAAATATTTTCGCTCTAAATGTCTCTCCAATCAAAGGTAAGGAGAAGTCAACGAGAAATAAGACCGATAAGTGCGTCACCATATCAGGTAGATGCTAAAAATGGATGTTCTAAACATTCATAGAGAAACATCACTGCGAGTCGTATTAAACAAACACTGGTGATGCTCTCTAAGTGTTGTTCTCAATACTCAGTGATAGTTGATTTTAAAATCATAGCCGATGTAGCTCAGCCAAAATATGTTGAAAGCCAAGAGAATATCTTTGTTTTCTCTTCGTAATGGCTCCAAACAAAGAGGGCGGAACGAATATACAAGTTTTGTTCTTACTAAGCACGATATGTATCCGAATTTTACGTGGAAGCACTCTGGAACACACAATCTACTATTTATGTAAGTCAAAATTGATAAAAAAGGCTCATCGGGATAATCGGGAAGATAATTATTTAGACTGGAAGAGAAAGAGAAGAGCCTTCATTCAATCGCCTTCTCTTGACAATACTGCATGAATTTGACCGTGAAGTGAATTCGTATTTACATTGAAAATGTAAGGAGGCAACTTTTCTTCTGAGACTCAACACAGTTAAAGTTTTTAGGAATCTCAGCGGAACGATTTTTTCGACAATGCCTCCTTTGCGAAACTTTCGAAATGAATTCGGTTTCTGAAACCATGTCTCCAAAACCTGGAGAAGATTTCCAGTTTCTTTTGTATTTCTCGAGTCCTCATCACATTAACCTCTGTTTATAACTTTCTTAGGCGATGAAAACGGAGGTTGAATTCAATATTAGCCTATATAAAGTACGAAGTGATGGTGTGAATTTTTGAATGGTGAAAAGCTTCTCGAGGAGGTCGCCGGCGAAGGAATTAACCAACGTGAGATCTTTAGCAAAAGAAAACAAACATCGCTGTTTCATAGCCATCAGGATTCCTTAAAGAAGAATTTGCCGTTTACAAATGACTATGGAGGTATTTATTATTCTGAATTTAGGTGACCAAATCTTTAGAATTGCCAAATATTCTGCCAGGAAATTAAAACCTCAGCCTCACTTCTTCTACTTTTGAAGACAATGAAATAATCCTCAGAGAAAACTTAATATTTTTTAAGTATCACATTAAAGGTTGTGACAGTAATGGCACTTTCACACCCTTAACTCCTCATGGCTGAGGCTTTACAGCCTATTCCAAAGCCAGAGATACTACTATCATGGTGGACAAATGGTGAACGTCTAAGCTCCTGGCGAAGCTGCACATGCATACTTATACAAATGTTTGTGAAAAGGAAGCCTGTTTGTACCGATCGTAACGAAAAAATTAAACTTTAGCCAACTATACTGCCTCCTTAAGCTTAATAACTCTATAACTATCCTCTAAAACTCCCTTGTATCACTTCACATCTTTTCAGGTTTAACTATACCTTGAGCTATTTATGTTGAATCGTGGACTGATCGCTAATAGTTATCTGACTCAGGCTCGTTTTACCAAATCCTCTAATTAATTTCAATGAAAAGCTATGCCTTCATACTTTCACAATGTGACTCGTAAATGAACAAGCAAAAGTGACTAATCTCAGTAATGCCTTTTACATTATAATATTCAACTCTTGGATCCCAGGATTTACTGCGTCTTCGAAAAATGTCTGTGTTAAGGCAGACAGTTGCTACACCGTCTCAACTGTTTTGCTTTTGTTTCTGCTGATGATTTTTTGTTTATACATTCGTAGTGAAGCATTTTTACGAAATATCATTGATCTTTTTGGCTCGATTGTGTATAGTGAGAGTACTATTCTAGAAAAATACCCGTTTTTGTCATTTTTTACCGCACCAATTCGGGTGAATAATTAACCTCAGATTAATTTTCATCTTTGAAATTTGTTTGCTAAATAGCAAAATTTACCTCATTTAGATGTTTTTTATTTTAATGATTGATATAAATATTTAAGGCTCACATTTTTATGTTTAACCTTTCGAGCAGTTGTCGCTATCCTTCTCACCAAAAAGGAGTAGCCTTAAATCTATGTCCAAAAACGTGTAGTTCCGTTGGTAGTACTTTGCTTACTAACATCTCAATCATTAAACATCTCAGAACCGTTATATGTTTACAGATTCTTTGTTTCTTATACAATCAGTGCTTTGCTAGAATTAGAGATTTTTACTTTATGAAAAGGCATATGGGGGGAAAATTAAGGCTTTCTAACTCCTGTTGGTATGTTATGGCATAAAATTATGCGAATAACTGCAACTTTATTACGAATTTATGGTATGCTTTGTGGTAAACCTATTCTTCTGACAATGTAATCTTCATTCCACTCAAAAGTCACACCTTAGGCAAGAATTCTATTACTACTCTCTATATTATGACGGACGCCGAAGCGAAGTCTTTTAATGAAGTAATTCAAATAAGCCATAGTAATCTTAAATCAGGTTCAATAACCAGGGTGCATTGAGATATTTCCAGAGGTGGAACGCGCAGCAGATGAAAATTTTTCTGGTGAAAGTTTTCCAAACGTCGAAGGAAAAAGCAATTGTTCTGTGAACATGAAGTCGATTGCGCAGCTTCTTGGTAGCCTCGAGCAAATTGACTTAGGAGAGAATAGTCATTTGATCAGACTCGAGAGTGTTTTTTTTATTTAACGCTTTTTAAATCTGTGCATGCACACAAACCGTCGACCGCTATCGCCCAAGGTTCTCCCTATCGTCTCGTAGCATAGGCATTCGGGCGGATATCGTATCATCTCCTTAAGAGCCGGCGCACTCAAATCGCGGCACGGCGATGGTTAGGCAAGCTTCCGCTGGGTACAAAAAGCACTCCCGAAGCCTCCCAGTAGGAGCCGAGATGGGGGAAAGAGAACTCACGGAGCCAGCCGACAAAACAGTCGCCCGTTCCCTCCCGAAGGAACACACCACTCTCCCCCACTATTCTGGACGAAAGCCTTATCTTTTACACCCCCCCCCCTCACCCTTTTAGCCTCACGTGATGTAAATTACAGAGCACTTTGAAGATAAACAGCAATTAGTGTATTCCTCCTAAAGGAAAGAGGTTTTTTCTTTCTATTTTTTTTCCTCCTTGTATCCCAGTGGTATTTGTGTTTATTTTTTGTCTCTATCTCGAATGGGCCATAGCACAATCCTTGCGCTTAGTCGTCCCTCGGCATGCATTGCTCCTGCCTGAGGAAGACCACTGTAATGGCCCCCGACGTTCGGTACCTACTAAATAGTAACTTTTTACGCAATTTGGCACGTAGATAACTGTTTATCCTTTCCTTACCAGAGTCTCTGCTGATATCCTAGGAAAGCGTATCTTTTATTGGTTAATTTCAAATGCACCTATTGGTTTTTCACTTTTTGTGATGTGGTGTGGGTATATATCCGACGAATAATTCCATCTCTCGTCGGGCGAAGGAAACGATCCAGCCAGTCTCATACCCGGATAATTCTCTTGGATAAATATCCAGAACCAGAATATTGTTTTAAATTGGTTGCAATGGAAAAAACTAGCACATGTCCTGAAGAAAATGTACCATAATTACGCCGTTTATGTTCGAGTATCCACCGGAAATTTCAATGCGTGCAACTCATGGTGTTGAAATCCCTCTAAATTCTTGAGCGTAGACAGGAAGTCTCAAAATTTATTTTTACCGAATATGTGCATTGCAAAAGCGCTTTTAGCTCTCCTAATTTAATACCTTTTTTGGCAAATAAGACCTGACCGACTGAAAAATTGAAACTAAAGTCTTGTCTACAGTTGATGCTACTGTAACAACCCGTACTTAAATAAATTATGCCGTCTGTCACCATATACAAATGTTTTGATATAGTCCAAATAGGTGCTTCTCTGATGAGGCACTGAACCTTTAATTATAACAGATGACTAAGAAAGAAGATAAAAAGCCATGTAAATGCGACATTATGTAAGAATGATGCAGATCAATGAACGAAAAGACTCGAATGATGAGGACCTTCGAATATTTGGGCAAAAAAGATATGCTGTGAAAACTCTGAAAAGAAAATGAAGCTAACTTACCAAACAAATTTTGCAACATACTTGTCTCTTGAAAGCACAAATGTAAAGGGATTTGAACAGGAAGAATTACCGAGGAAGAACAAGAGTGGGAGGAATCAGGAAAATGTCGAGGTACGTTATCATGAATACTTGCGCAGAAACAAAAGGGTCATTTGATAGCAGAATGGAGTGGATAGCAGTAAAAAGCCTATCATAGGATTGCTGATCTTACGGATGATTGACTGTTGAAGATGATTGTAATTAGTCCTTCAAAATAATCGGTGGATATAACGAACCTTTTCATGTATTTGGAGGAATAATCTCAATGAACCCTCCAATCCCTGGGGGATAGAACAATTCGGTAAATATTCTAGCAAACTCACTCGATGAAGCATTGTGCGAGCGAATTTGCATGCTACTGTTACCTCAGCAAGCTTCTTAAGGGTATATCAGGTGTCTCATAACCTTCGGCCACCGTCGCTTTTATCGCCGCCGAATACCGAAGCGACTCGAGTAATTGACAAGTAATAGACGCGGAATGTGGGGAAAGTGGAGACAAGACAATGGCGATATCTCAAGGGTCGTGTTCCCCTTCGCGTGTAATGGCTCCGCATTAATAGGGCGTGGCGTTTCCTTCGGAGGAGACTTATCGCGGATGCTGAGCCAAGTAAATGCGGCATCGGAGAGACGGTTAGGTGGAGAGGACATGCCAGTGGGCGAAAGACGAGGGGACTTCCTCGAGAATGAAAGATGAGGAGAAAGGGAATGCCGATAGAAACGTAGGTACCACCTATAACTTACTCCTGTAGCCACACAAAACCAAGATGGCTTTTAGATTCGCCTCCAGTCTGGTCTAGCTTCAGTAGTCTCCATCCCTGCTCCTAGTCTTCTCACGGTTTTTACCACCTGGTGTTCCCATCGGAGTCTGGGTCTTTCCAAAGGCCCTATCCCGTCAGGTTTACCATTCTAGTCTTGTTAAACCTTACTGTTGTTGTCCCTTCATAATACGTGGCCCAGCCATCTTAAACGCTTGCTTTTTATAATGGCTATTATATCAGGATCAATATAACTTTTTCTCATCAGTATAACCCCTATATTTTCTTATTCTCCAAATATCTCCTTCATAAATTGGTCCAGAAATTTTCCATAGAACTTTATTTTCGAAAGTTTTGAGTTTTCTTTCTGGACTTTCATGGGGACTACACTTCAGATCCGTAGAGTATTATAGGCTTCAATAGAGTCTTATAGATCCTTATTTTGGTTATTTTGCTAGTTAGAAAAACTTAGAACTTATACCTTAGGAGATGACACAGTATCACTGAAGAATTTGTGAGTAATCTATGAAAAATATGATGATAATCTGTGAAAAATGGAGAAGTTTTTTAAGGCTTCTTAAAATAGAATTAAGGATGAATCAATTTAGTATGGATTGGATTGAATATTTGGGGAGGCGACCGACGGCTATGGTCATCTGCGCCATAGAGGATAGGTAAGGGAAGAAGGGTGGATAGAAACCCGGCATCGGCATTAGCCTACTCTTAACGAAAGGCGCCAAGGGGACCACGGCTTAACGTCTCATCCGACAGACGGAGTACTCCACTTGAAGTGCCTTCCACAATTTAATATGATCTGATGAGACTTATAATAGACCTGAGTAAGACAGCATGATGAAATTTCACCAAATCAGCCCTTCAAGTTCATCGGAAGACGAATTTTGACTATTTTGATGACCATTGAATGCTGACGTTGCTCATAAAACAAGTCTAAAGAATTTAATCTTTTGGCCAAGAAATATTCATCTAACTCAGCCTACACTTGAGGCTTTATTTGAATAGAGAAATGTGAACCAATCGTAGTTTTCAACCGTGAAATGAGCCATTCAAAAGAGGACGCCAAAGTATGCCCACTTTCAGCCTCTCTCCAGATGTAGCGGGTTCGGTAGAGGGGTATTTTCTGATGCGTCAATCATACTAAACGTGTGGTTCGACTCTCCGTATCGCGGCATCCGATTCCCACTCACACTCTTTCCTACCACTCCTGCCGTGTATTCCGAATCGACAGAGAGACACCTCAGCCACTCCGCCTGACATGACGCCGCCCCAACACCCGCTGCCATTCTCGCCTCCCTCCCTCCCCCCCCCCCACGCCACACCTCGCAGCGAAAAGTGTCAACCCGTCTGCTGCGTCACTTACGACCTATACAAGAGTCCATTCTCTCAGTGTTCATCTCTTGCCCATTTTAGGCCCTCACCTATCGGCACTCACCGTTTCAAAATTGTAGCCGCTTTTTAGGAGTTGGGCCTGAAATATCCATGCATCACCCAAGTTGATGTTGCCGAGAATCCTGAGTAAACAGAAAAAAAGTTAAATCTATCGCTCTGAAAATGAAGACTGATGCAAATGAAAATGCGGACTTTGAAGCTCTGTCATTGGACCTTAAGAACGTTCATTCGTGGTGCCAGGAGTGGGGGTTGGAACTAAATATCAACTAATGCACCTCAGTTAACTTCCTGCGAAAGTCATCACACAAATGCCAAACTGAGGGTGGAGTAAACATAAAATCATCAGATACAGTAAAATATCAGAAATAAGTAAAATTAAAAAAAGAATTACTTTAGATTCCGATACATCGTGGGGATTACACATGAATAACATATATAGCACATCATTAAGGAAACTAGGTATAATAGGAAGGTCCTCGGATGAAAAAGTCCAAAAGAGATGCTACTTCACTCTGGTTAGACCACACCTCGAATACACCGCGAGTATTTCACACCCTGGTCCCCCTGGTCATAAAGATTTAACCACAAAAATTAATAAAATACAAAAGAAAGCAGCGCGTTCCATTAAAAACTGCTACAAGCGTACATTTAGTGTCTCACAACTTTTTGAGGGATTAAGGTGGGAGCCCCTAGAGACTCGGAGGCTGCACGCTATGCTTAGGTTGCTTGAGAAATTCAGACCTAATATTTTTCAGAGCGTTACAGAGAATATTATCGTGACTCCTCATTACATCTCTAGGTCTGACAGATGCGACAAAATAAGAGAGATACACTGCCGATCATATAGGTACAAGAACTCGTTCTTTCCGCGCACAGTAAGCGACCAAAATAAAAATTGAGCTCCACTAAATACACTCCTATAATACATGTCACCATTTCATCTCCCAAAAACTTACATCTTTACACGGCTGGTGACCTAACACCCCCTGCCACACGCCAATGCAGCAGCTCGCAGGGTATTATGTAGATGTAGATGTAGAAGTGCTCATCATAGTCATGAAAAAAGATGCTTAAGTAGAATTTAACTCATCAATAAACTCATTAGAACACGAATATAATGAAAAATGCATCTCTTCCTTCCCAAACATCTCTTTGCCTCCTT
This sequence comes from Ceriagrion tenellum, assembly GCA_963169105.1. Taxonomy (NCBI): domain Eukaryota; kingdom Metazoa; phylum Arthropoda; class Insecta; order Odonata; family Coenagrionidae; genus Ceriagrion; species Ceriagrion tenellum. The sequence goes on along the minus strand of OY720633.1, from coordinate 32,222,384 downwards.
ATAGCATATCTCATTTTTCCTCCATTGAAATAAAACGCCTTATACCATAAAAAGCATCAATTTGGATGAGGAAAAATCAAGATTAATTTTCTTAAGCTATCTGTGAGTAAATATGACGGTCAATATTATGACTGACCGTGATTTAAAAAAAATTCCATTTATAAAATAAAAAATTAGGGCATAGCCTAAGACAATCTATCGGCTAAAAACTATGCATTATTTGGGAAAACTTCTTTTCAGACTGCTACTGGTGTCCATCGGAGTGAACTGGAAATCTCTGAATATTCATTGAAATATGTTTACATTCCAAAGCTATATCTCCCGGGTGTGTACATTTTATTCTTCTGCATGTTCCCTCTTGCCATTTTGCTTCCTAAATTTCATGTTGATATCAGCCTGGCATTCAAAATGGGGCGGTCGAAATTTTTCAAGTAGTTTCAGTGTGTGTGGATGAGGGACTATTCATTTGGGTATTTAGGAAATAAATAGTGGTATCCCACTCTTTCTCTCTCTCTCTCTCTCTCTCTCTCTCTCTCTCTCTCTCTCTCTCCCTCTCTCTCTCTCTCTCTTTCTAAGGGAAGGGAGCCCATTTGTCGGGAAATCAATTCTTTGGCGAACTCTTTCGGGCTAAATCACGCTTGTCAACGAGGAATAGGAGACTCTTAACTCCCTCGTGTGACATTGACTTTCCATTTGTTGCCATGTATCTCTGGACTCTTCCAGCCCACCCACCCCCTGCCCTCCACCCTTTCGGAAGCACTCTCTTCGCTAAATGCTTCCATGAGGCCACAATCCTCTTCTTTTCAGACCGCCACGAAATCCTTTTGATCCCGCCGACCCTGCCTAGGAGGTCCATTCCTCAGCACCCGTGTTGCTCCATCCGTGGGACTCTTACATCCTCATTTGCCTCCCCCCCCTGGCCAAACCAACCGTGGGAGGATCGGGGAATAAAAGTTTTCTCAAATTAATCTCCCCTTAAAATGTGAGAAATAACTTTCAGCGTCACATAGTAGAACTTTTTAGCAGTGCAGTGTTATTTGAAATTCCATCCATTTTACCCTCACACGGCATCCGTGAATCACCACTCGTCATCTGTTTCATAGCCAGTGATTTTTCTGAACCAGAGTTGATTATTTGAAAAATGAGTGCAGAAATATAGCATAGTACTGGCTTTAAATATGTCCCTAAGTAGCGTAAATAGGTTAGTACTGAAAATGTGCATCAAATATGTATATTATGTTGGAATTAGTATGATATTAAAAAATCTTCGGTAATTTCTCAATCGCTTTTTTCTCTCTACAAATTACAAGAAACCCATTTCTATAGTAGCGTGACTTGAAATACTCAGACAGAAGAGAAACAAAAAAATGGCTTAATCTTTTTTTGAGCCGCTGGTCAAAGGTTTAAGTTAGATGACTAGGTATTCTGAGACAGAATCTACGCGACATAAAACCGATTTTGTCTGGTTATGGATAAGCTTCTGCCAGTCACTTAGAAAACGCAAATATTCTAATAAAGGATTAAGGCTTTCCCGGCAAATCATATTTGTGAATGTTTCTCAGGTTTGACACTGGGTAAGATTATTGATAGGTATGCATCAACGTTTTGATGTTTGACTCAGCCATCGTCATCAGGATGATATGTAGCAGATGATAAAGTGAGACTCTCTAGATGACGATGGCTCAGCCAACCATCGAAACGTTGATGTATATCAATAGGTACTCTTACCCAACGTCAAACCCGAGAAACATTCACGAAGCAAATAATCTTATTTCTCGAACAAGTCGCTTAGGTATGCTGTCATTTACGCAAGTTTTTGACTCGACAGTTTTCCATAGCATCATATTTGTTGAGTGCGTACGTGGTCAAGGATTGATCCCAATGCCATTTCGGCTGTCGCAACCACCACAGTTAATGCGGACATGCGGTCTATTGGTAAATTTATTTTTGGTGAAAATTTTTTTCTCAAAAAGAGAAATGAAAAAATGGAAAGCAAAATTGTACGTCGCAAGGGAGGAGACGATGACTCTTCCTTGATCCTATTAATATTTTATTTTATGGTGAACAGTGTATCTTAGGAGGGACCAAGAGGTCCTCCGTTGGATCATTTTCGAATAACTTTAGAAGATTCATCCAGCGGAAAAGAAAGTGAGAAAAATTAGTGTAACAACTTAATTTTAAAGTAATTATTGTCATTGCCGTTTTTCACGAGACTCTTAATTGCAAAATTTGATGTACAAAACATGCGAGAACGAGGGTACGGAATTAATGCAGAGGCAATTATCCTATCTGTCGTTTATTCATTTGCGCGCGCATTATAGAAACTCACCGCTTTGTATAAAGCATTTTTCAATTTACATCCATGCATACGTTTGGTTGCGCAATTAAGTGCGTCGTGTTAAACAGCCTTTACAGTAATAAACTTTAAAATGAATAATTTTTGGGTTTTTTTTCGCTAACTACGCCAAACTTAACTATTTTACGCCATTTAATATTTTTAAAAAAACTATTAATCTCGGATTCCCGTGTTCTCCACAGCTACAAACCTCTTCATCTACGTGTGTCCGATCCTACTGCGGAGTTATTTCCCTCTCGTCGCCTCTCTCCCCTCTGTCGTGAGACACTTCCCAAAAGGCCGACTCTGTGCGGCTACCCGCCCGTCTCCCTTCCTGCCCTCCCGCTCGTCTGCTACCCACACTCCGGGGAAATCCAGCGGACCACCTCGGGTGACCCGCCCGGGCCGTTGCCAAAAACGCTAATCATTTCAGGAGTTAAGGAACCCATCCATTTGAACGATAACCTCCTGGTGAGTGAGCACGACTCTTCGTTTTGCCACTCGCTCCAATCTCTTCCGATGTTTCAAGCTTTCCAGTGGATTCCTCAGTCGGGACGACCACCACCACGAGGAAGGGATTGGAATTGTCCCGTCTTCTTTTTCCTTTGTGGGCATCCGCCCTAATTGTCACTGCTCCCTCTTTTGTCCGGCCTCTTAAGTTTTACATCGCGGTGAATTGAAATCGTTTCATCACGGCTTGGTGGTTTTCATTTCGTCCCACGTAAGTATCTTAGGACTCCTATCTTAACAGCCTGACGGTATATATATATGATAATTTGAATAGAATTACCGATTCTTAAAGTCAAGTCATTAATGGTATGTAAAGTGTGGCAGTATTTTTAGAAATGACCCAATGTAGGCTCTGGTAATCCATTCTGTAATTTTTGCTTACTAATAATTTTATTTTGGTATACAAAAATGTGGTAATTCCACCGAGACATTCTCTGATAGCAGTGTGATAGACATCCACCATTAGTGACTCAATAAAAGATTCCCTTAATCATCTGGCCGGAATGAGGCCGCTAATATCAGTCTTACTGATGCAAGCTTCATCTAAATAAATATTTTACACGAAGCCCACGTTGGCTATATACATACATCCTCTCCTTTTTTTCTGTCTGTCTCTCTATTTCCGAAGTCTCTCTGTCTGTCTATCTCCGAAGTTCAAGCAAGACTAGTTTTCCATCCGCTCCTTTCTTCTTCTGTCCCGAGAAACAAATTTCTCTTTGTTCTTGCACCTCTACTCTTTACCCAACCAAAACACACTCAGCTCTCATTTTAATGCAAATTTATGAAAAAGATTATTTTACTTGAACTGGAATGCTTCAGAGACGATAACGCTATTTTCTAAAAATATCTGCACTTGCGCTTCTTCTTAAGTAATGAAAAACACAGTCAACCGTAAGGCATTAGATAAAGCTGCAAAGCAAATAGATAATTAAAACAGCATGCGTTCGCGGCGCATACTCGTATAATGATAACGAGCCAGTCGGTCTACTCACAGGTTGCTGTTAATTTTCTCAACCGTGAGTTATCTGTTTGTCTTGGTATAAATATCCTTGGTTAGACAGCGCAATTAAACCGTGGCATTCGAGACACCTTAATAATACTCATGATATCACCTTTGACGGTAAACCTCACATGATTCTTACATGATTATGAAACGGAGGAAATATTCATGCGATGGATATTGTAATGATTCGTCACGGTGGCGATATACTCCAGGAAACTTAGTGATTCCAATTGGAATCACCTCAGAGAAAAGAATTACCTACCAGTTAAAGATTCCTGAACAGCATGTCAGAGTTCATTGCCACACTTTTTGATCGGAATCGAAGCTGAGAATTGTTTTTATGTCAGCATATTATTGGAATCCATCCGACGCTCAGTGCAACATCGTCTGCGAGTAGAAATTGCCGGAGAGTGACGTGCACCTGTTATAAGTAGAGGCGAATTTTTTCGGGAACCTCTCTCTTCTAGACGGAGTGGAGGAGGTCCTGTTCGTCCTCAGCGCGTGTTTCTGGACAAGGCAGGAGGTGGATTAAGTGCCAACAGAGATAACTTGAAGGTTGAGGTTGAGGGAGGAGGGGATGGGTGCTCCCGAGGACAAGGAAATGCTCTCTGCACCCGCCGTCCCCCCCTCCCGCCCCTCCTTTCGCCGGGCACCCTTCCACGCCTTCCGCCGCCAAGCCGTCGACTCACCTTTTCGACGCACGTGTTCATGTCTTTGGCGGGGTAGTGGTAGCCACAGTCTGGCGGCCCGCGTCGCCGAGGCGTCATCGCCTCCTCCTCAACAGTGATGGTGAAAAAAAATACATTTCTTCTGAATGTCGCTTTACGTTTTGGAAAATACTTATTTCCATATATAAGGACTTTATTCCCCTCACTTTTGCTTGGAGTATCGGCTGAAATGTTTTAAATTACATCAACTTACACCTATATCATTCCGTATACACAGTTGCAAAAGTGCAAAAACACTAAAAACTCTTATGAGATTCTAGAAAAATTAGAAAATCAACCTGACATATTGTTCAAAATGTTCGATAAAAATCAGGTCACGGAATGGAGAAGTTTCGTAGTAAGGGAGAATAAAATGCAAAAGTGTACGCGTGGTGAGCGTAAAAGAGAAAAAGATGATTGGAAATACTACACCCTACGAGGGGAAACAGAAAGTAAGAAGACCTTTAGATAAACTTAATTATTTTAGGACAACATCTTTGCTCACTTACTCATATCGGCATTATCTTCAAACTTTTCGACCCGAGACTATCATTTGGCTAAGTTAGCAAAGATGTTGTCCTAAAATAATCCAGTCCCTTTGTAAAACGCGTGGTTTTGTGTATTTTTAAGGAAAACATTTTCGTGAATTTCAATGCGGAAAAACGTTTAGAAGTCCCTTTCTTCCCCAAGTTACCCACCTTTGCCCTTCCCTCCAGAAGCGTGGTGGTACTTCTTAAGTCAATGTCCCACTGCCATTATTCAGTAAGTTTATTCATAAAAATTCATGTGAACCTAAAAATCTCTTTTCTCTTTTGCGTGCCAATATAGTAAAAATTAGATAGCTCAGAATAATTTTTAAAATAATTTTTAAAATAATCACTAATAGGTTTTTATTCTCTCTTGCGTATCGACTATTCCCCTGACAGAAACTTCTTGAGGGGAAAACGTGATTGAAGCCCGATAAATTTATCACAATAGTAAGAAGATCAGGAGGTAAGCTTGATCAAATCTTTCATTGTAGCGGAATGTGAATTATTCACTGTCGAGCAGAGGCAGAAACACCACGTGAAAACTTAGGTTGTTAATCAGCTAATCCGATTTAATAAATAAATCAAGCATTATTAGTAGGGAGCTGCTACTTTGGTATTTGTCATGTGAACTATCCTGAGCCAGTATATTTTATTCATGCATTTCATTTTGTTCAAGCCGTCAGCCGATCAGTACCGAATTCGTGAATTTTCCTTTCCGTGCGGCGTCGAGGGATACATTTTGATGAGCTTGTTTCATGAATATGGATATGATGAAATGATTGAATTGCACGATAAAATGTAACAAATTTACCCACGGATAAGGGCTTTAGAGCGAATACTTGGGCATTCTCTCGTTTCTTCCCACGTAAAGCAGGGGCGGTGGGAGAACCCACTTACCGGCTGCATGTCATGGTAGTGGGGTCACTCTCCTCAGTGAAAACTCATGAAGGGCGTCTGCTGCCGTTTAAAGGCAAGTGCCAGCTCACCCGTTGTCGTCACCTCGCATTTGCGATGCCCTCTTCGCGAGTGCTTGGTTTGGGGGATGGGAGGGGGATGAGTTGGCGCTCCTCGCGTCGAACCGAGAATCCGACGTCCGCCCACGCGAGCAACATTCGATGTTCCCTTGCCTCGTTTTGACTTCCAACCTACACATAGGCTGTAATAATTCGTCGACTGTGCATTTTCCATTGAAGGTAACGAATCCATCGTATGATCAACTAAAGGTAGTGCGAGCAAGATAGTTCCCTAATCATAATAGAGACCATATTCGAATTATACGTTTTAATTTTACCAGCTGTGGGACACACGAATTAAATATTGCATTATTGATGGTACGATAATATAGTTACATGACAGAAATTGTGAGTAATCAAATGAAAATATCTAAATAAGTCTTTAACTTGACTCATTTTTTTCACGCGGTACGTTTGAAACTCCATCAAAACGGAAGGTTTATTGATATACCGAAGAGTTTACTGCGGTGACAATATTATTAATTTTCACGAATAGTTGAGAAAACACAAACTACACACTGTTGATTTTTTGACGAGATCTAAGTAGAGGGAATGCCTCATTTTTAAATAAGGTCCCTCTGAGGTGTATACACGTACCATTTCCCATGTAAAAGGGCTGGTATTTTCTGGCTAAAATTTCGGAAAGTAATGTGGTAAGGGGTTAAATTTTTTGTGTCAATGGAAGGGTTATACTTTTTTCTGTATAAGACCAAATTCATTGATTTCTTGGTAAAATAATATTGCACTCAAACAACCTTAAAAGTTATTTTCATTTGTAGTTTTGGTCTTGAAATTTTAGAATCTTCGTAAGGTGGAATAGCTGCATCGGGAGGCGCGAAAGTTGAACCTTCCGGTGTGCGGAGCTCACCACAAACGGTCATTTAACCGATATAGTGCATTTCAAGGGAGAAAAGTTTAGCATGTGAGGTGATTTATGTGTGAAAAATGAGAAGCCTAAAACTTATTAGTAGTTTAAACGACTAAAAATAGTTGCGGAACACTATGGAAAAGAAAATCACATATTTGAAAATTGTTATGAAATGTCTTCAATATTTTTCCAGCTGTTTGTTAATAAATTTCTTCACTATATCAATTTTCAAATTTTGAGTAACTTTGATGTGATTTTTTTCTATTTCTGTTTTTTATTAGTCTTATCCAACTATCACCGTTATGTTTTACCTTTCAATAAGGTGTAACATATTCTGATTCCCTAAACCTCGAACATATTTTGTTTTACAGACAGTAAAACCGGGATCTTTTACGCTCCGTTATCATCTCATGAGTGGTTAATGTTACAGCGGACAGTAACTTTTAAGTATTGGCCCTCTATGGGAAGATGTAATATTTAGTGTGAATTGATTGTAATTTAATTACGCATTCTACCTATCATAAAACTACCACATGTTGGGTCCTCTGCGGTTGAAAAATAAAATGTTGGTTATTGAGGCCAGTGGCTAAGCTAAATCCTGAAGAAATTAATTAGTTAGTTCACACTCAGTTCATACATAACGGGACGAATACCCGAAAATACCCTGTTTCATAGCGTTTATTTTACTGTTCTAAAACTAATTTGAAATTCAGCAATTAATAACTAACAGTAAATCCGTAGTTTTGACTATGCTCAGTATCCCATTCTTCGCCCCAGACAACCTCGCCAATATAGTGATCACGAGTTATAAACAAGCATGTTTACTCCGTTTTCTGATATATATGTATATCTATCTAGAGATTTCTAATTTTTCAGATCCTTCAACGTAAGCCGTGGAGTGCTAGTGCACATACATCTTATAGCTAAATATGGGTTGATCACGCCCAAAACGAAATTTGAACACACCGCTCTCGGAAAACTCCCTCCAAAGTGACTAGAGTGGCATCCTTGTTCACCTCCTTCGTCGCCGATGAACTCTCATTAACGACATGACTAAAAAGAGAGAATTCTTAGTATTTTCCACACTTAAAACTTTAATTCCCGACCCAGGTTTCGACTGCCTTGCAATCATTTTCAAAGGTTTCATTTGCAACGCAGTCGAAACCTGGGTCGGGAATTAAAGTTTTAAGTATGGAAAATACTAAGAGTTCTCTCTTTTTAGTCATGTCAGTAGTATCATTCCACAAAGTTACGCCTTCAACCATTAAGTTTATCTCATTAACGAGCTTGTTTATCAAAGCCGTTGTCCATTCTTTTTGTTCACCAAATTAATATGGACTCTGTATAAAAGAAGTACCCCCTCAGAGCAGCTTTGAAAACTAATCTCCTCACGGTAAGTCCAACCTATGCTTTTATAATTTCAATTAAAACGAGCCGCATATTACTGTACCGTAAATATTAACGACTGAATATTGCGTAGGTTACTTTAATGCGAGAGCTTTCAGGGGAGGGGAAAAACACCCACAGGGAAACTCACTGGACTGCCTCTTCTGAGAGCCAATAAAAAGGCATAAAGACTCATCAGCTCTACACTGCATGCTGACGTCAATATACGGGTGTTTATCAGGCCCTATTTCCTTTCCTTTGCTATCTAAGAGCAGTCGCGGTTGGTAAGAACTGAGAATATACCTCGTTATAATCACACGTGTTCGCTACAAGCTGATTTCCTCCTGCGCCACAGGGGTTACCTGGAAAAAAGGGATTAATTAATGACATAAACAGGTTATGGACTAAAGCGTTTGGCATACTGAGATAAGAGGTTTTCCTCACCTGGTTTATTTTTTTCACCGTCGCATCAATCAATGGTTTCGAAATATCAATTGACGTTAACGCCTGTCAACCATCACTTGGCTGAGGCATAAGTAAGAAAAGGGTTTTCAAAATACATTAGCGTAGTTGTCTTGTGCCCAAAATTTTAAATGATCGGCGGATGCCATTTGTTAAGAAAATTCCATATTGTCGTACCTCTCAGTTTCCGAGAGATAATTTCCATGTTTTAGCCTCATATCCAAGATATCAGAGTGGATTATGTGCGTAACGCCTTAAACCAAACGAACTTGTTGCAATCGTATTTTCGGTGGTGGTTTCAAGTTTTTCGAGTAATGAATGCTTAGATTACCCATATCAATATCCCATACAATCAACAGAGCATGTTTTGGTATTCTAACGACCTTGCTCTAGCTGATCTTTTAAAAATAAGGAGTTATTTGGTACATTAACTGATATCCCCTGAAACTTTTCCTTCGTTTCCAAAATGCGATATTTTTCTCGTTTAATGGTAACACTTACTGAACGAGTGAGACATTATGCGTTTTATTCAATATGTTTTAATAATTGAAAACATCTTTGTGGAATTTGGCTATTGCCTAATAGGAATAATTGGCCTACGAGCCCCCATGAAATGGATCCGTAAGGCTCCAGGAATTTCATGAACAAGTTATGCATTGCTTTGTATGTTGCTCTCTAATTATTCTCCATGAGGATCGCAGAGTTTTTGCTTAATTTTGGGCCAAAGTTATCATTTTTAGATACTATTAATACATAAGGTTATAGCTAGCCTCATATATCTCTGCTGAATAAAGTCACTGCGCTTCTTAGATATCAGTTTGGAATATGGCTCACGAGAACCGGCAAGTAATATGCAATATCAAGCGCAGTGTTTTATTCACGCTCAGTTTTTATTGCAGCTGTATATCTTCTTGGTTCTGAATGTATGGTGGCCCATAACTCACTGTTTGAGTTATCTCTTGCAAATATCGACATTACTATCACAATTTCCAACTAGCGAGTTTCACGAGTAGGTCGAATACGAATTAGTTTCAAAATAATCCACCACACTTTTTATAATGAAATATAGAGATAGGACTTTGGGACAAGAATATGATTTTTGTCCTCATTTCATTACTGTTACTCCCTCATAAAGAGCTTCTCAAAGTGAATGTGTTGATTTTGGGAGCAATTGGACTTAATGGATCAATTTTTGACTGGGTGCCCCAATACGTTTCCAGATGATGCGTTTGTGATCCATCGACATATTCCCTGGTAAGTTATTCCCCCGCAATCGCCATAAAAAACACATGCTGTTTTCAGTTTATTTTTATTACAGCTATTGCATAGGGCTAGCAGAAAGTAACACCGTTTTCATTATACATTTTCTTGTCGTTAGTCTTAGAGCTATAAATGGATGCAGTCCTGGCACAAAAATGCAATTCCTTTGAAGCATTGATTTTAATCATGCTTATTTGCCTTACCTCTTTTAATTCAGCAAATTATTCTTCATAGTAATTTTATAAATATTTTCAGTTTTTTGGAGTATGCTGTATTATTGATGCGCATCAATATAATACATACCTATAATTTATTTACAAAATGGTGGTTAGCCTATACCTAGAGAGAATTCATGGGCTACGTGGAACTAGCACAAATTTTACATAATTTGTTCACGAACAGCTTCCAATGATTTTAGTTGAAATTCATGTTAGGCAGGGTCAAAATTCATTTCATGAACTGATCGCAGACCATGATTGATCATGACTATTATGAACTTCTATGATGGTTATAAATCCATCTTTTGATGGCTATAGTTGCAATGAATAATGACGCCTACACAAAATAATGGCATTATACGGGCATGAAATGTTCAATGCAAGAGTCCATCCAAGATAACTAGTAAATGATAAGTTTAATGAAACTCATGACGCTGTATAAAAATTCTTCCTGGGATGGATTCGTCACCGCAAATTTTCCACTTCCTTTGAAGTTACACGAAACGCTAAGAGTGGTTATGAGTATGTTGGCTTGTTATCGACCAAGTGCTCTTTAGCTTAGTAAACGGATGTTTCATCCATGAAAGTCACCTAAAATGATTTAGGAGCATCATGTTCTGCCCGCATACACAGTTTTAAAAACTTTTGCTTGGAATGTGTAGCTCAAGATAAAATTGTGATTTTTCTGAATGCTAGCGGTAATATAGTAACTAGTTTTATTGCTACAGTACTCGTACTTATGCTGAGACAAGTGTTTCCCCCATGGGAATGAAATAAGGTACCGTGGGACCTTTTATTGCCGGTGATATTTCAATGTCCTGGGGGAAAATTACGCAAGTGTATTTTGAACATGTAACTCTCCGAAGTATTTAGGGTCTACGAAAGTTTGTGACCCGTTAATGGTCACGTAGAGGTTTGGTAAGAAATTACTGCCTAAAACTTTCCCTTGAAAAATAAATTGAAGGGAATTTTGGAAGATTAATTATGAGTTTTGGAAAATGCGCATTTTATCTTTCTTTCATTCTTGAGGATCAACATCAGGGTTTGAACTATTATTTCCTCTCCTTCATGACTTTTTATTTCTTCTACGTCAGGAGATCCTTTCTCGATTCAATGCACTTGCCATTAGGACTTTCATTCCGATACCTTGGTAATTTTCATGAAGGTATCGACTGTCTTTAGTGGCTTTTCAATGTTTCCATCGGCGTTCTTTCCGTATTCGTAAATTTGCTTCGTTGTTGACGATCTTGCACGGAATCGAAGATGGAGTCTTAATTATAATTATTTTACTGATTTACAGTTCTATCTCTCGAACTCGCTTGATTAATTACAGGACATATGGGGGGTCAGTGCTCCAATGCTCGGGAGTCAAGCATTGGGGAGTGTTTGTTCTTATAAACCCCCCGCCGAATACTTAGTAGGCTGGGTAGCTTGGTGGTCTGCGCATTGGACGCGAAATACAAAGGTCCGTGGTTCGATTCCCGGTCCAGTCGAATTTTGTCTGCTTGGAATCGGCCATCTTTCCAGCTTCACACCACCATTGAGTTTATTTTTTGTGATCCTATCCACTTTCTTTCTATCTCTCTGTGTAAACATTTATATGTGTGTATATATATATATATTTATGTATATATACATATTACATATAAAATATATAAATACAAATTACACACACACACACCACTATTGAACTTAATTCTGTAGAGCTCTCCCTAATTTGACACTATCACGCGTTCCTATATATATATATATATATATATATATATATATATATATATATATATATATATATATATATATATATATATATATATATATATATATATATATATATATATATATATATATATATATATATATATAAACGATTTTTCACAGTAAGGCAATCGATGAACACAGAGAAAGACAAAAAAATGAACACACAAAGTTTCTTGATATTTCAGTGCCACTAGCACCTTGGTCGCAAGAACGTAGAAGACTGAGAAGGAAGGAAGGAAAGGACTGAGATGGAAGGAAGGGAGGGAGGGGAGGGACAGGGGAAGGGGAGGAGGAGGAGGGAGAGGAAAGGTGGGGGCGGGAAGAGGGAAAAAAAATATATATGTATACTATATATATATAATACAAAATGTCACAGGCGTGACTGGCAGTTTTACATAGAACACGATAAAAGAAAAACTCACAGATATTATTATATATTCGGCGGACACAACCGCCTTCCTCAGAAATAAGAAGGTACTGACGGGTAAAGGATAGAAAGGAGGGAGAGGTGTGGGAATGGGAAGGGGAAGGGAAGGAGAGGGGGATTAGTGAGAGACATTGATGCCGGGGGGGGAGGAACGCGTGATAGAGCCAAATTAGGGAGAGCTCTACAGAATTAAGTTCAATAGTGGAAGCAGATGGTGGAAGGGAGTACAGAACTGAAATATAATAATATCTGTGAGTTTTTCTTTTATCGTGTTCTATGTGTAACTGCCAGTCATGCCTGTGACATTTTGTATTATATCTATGCACTACACGTGTTTTTCGTCGAGTGGACATATACTATATATATATATATATATATATATATATATATATATATATATATATATATATATATATATATATATATGTATAATTTTCTAGCTCTCATATCAATTATCCTGGACGTTTTTAACCCGATGAGGTACGTGATAATGAGTTACTTTAAGGTAAGCAGTCAAGTGGATGGAAAAATATTCCAATATAGTTAAAGTCTAGAGTTTGGTTCTTTCCCGGAGAATAATATTCCAGAAGTCTCCACTAAAATTATGATAATTTTAATTACAAATCCTGAGGTCAATTATAAAACCTTCCATCAATTAACACATGCATTTAAAAATAAAAGACCATTGTAACCATATTTATTCGTTACACGGTGAAGGACCCCTCATGCCAAATTTGATTGCCTGCAAAATTACAAAATACTTGTCTTTTTTTTACTCGAAGTGACCAGCTGGAAACATTGCGAGGCAAAAGCCTCCCTCATAAGGTACACCAGCTCCTACTCAGTCACCTAAGGAAGCGTTGGGCTGAGATGAAAGTGAACAATCCAATTCGTCCTGGGCTCCCCTGTTTCCCCTGCATTCGTGTGGTGGACAGTGAGTACGAAACGATTTCAGCTGTCACAGCGCGTTCAAGTGAAATGTTGTCGAATCGAGACTCGGGCGTCATTAAGTCCGCATTGCTTCACTGGTGAAGGGGGAACGTATCGTTTTAAGACTCCATGCAATTGGACCGCCCTTGCAAATGACTGCAGAACAGGTTGCCGGCGTGCAGAGCCGCCTTATCTCCTTGTTGAAAGTTGTCCTCTGGACTCAGGTGTGTCTTATCCACTCAAGTGCATTCATCGTTGCGGGCGAGCTTCGTGTTGTGCAGGCGGAGTGGGGAAGGAGGGAACGGCGGTGAATTGAGTCCGCTCCTCCACGCCGAGAACCGCAGCCGTCTCGTCGTCCCGTCTGGCGGAAGTGGAGTTGGGGGCGGTTCACACAATGGCTGCTCGCGAGCTAATCGCTCAGGAAAAGTGTTGTCGCTCCAAGTGAGCACAAGCCGAAAGGGCGTTGAATCTATTATTTTCCGACTCCAAGGTCTACAGGCCGACAACGCTCCCTGTTCCGCTCATCGCAGTACAAATGTTGGCGAGATCGGCTTCTTATTTGAAACTACTTCCATCGACGTCAATAACTGAGTGGCTCCTGGATTCTTTTCTCGGCTCTGACTTGTAGACAGCATAGGAGGGTGTTGGTCTATCTCACAGAAAGGAGTTTGGTCAGCGTATCTTTTGAATTTTATCGTGACATTTCTTCCTGTGTCAAATTGAAGGGAGTCAATAGTTTAAACATGAGTGACAAAACGCTAGTAGAATCTCCCATTGTCTCTTCCAGTTGCGGGGCACATATTGATATCTCGAAGACTCCATTAAAGTACCTAATATTATTTACGTCCAAATTGAGTATTGTAATGTTTTAATTATCATTGAACATTAAGTTGGCTTATTAGATTTTATCTGTAATATTATTATTTACGGTGCAAGTAATACAAATGTTCAAGGTAAAATAATTCCTAACTCTGAGTTGCATTAGGATCTGTTTCTTGAAATGCCCATGAATTGGATTCATCGAAGATTTCAGGTTTTCTCGGAAAATGCTTAGGATATAGAGCTCCCGGGTTTCCAACCGAGTGATGGTGGTTTATGGCACCCCTGGCACCACGTAGGTGCCACAAACCACCATCAGCCGGTTGGAAACCCGAGATCTCTATATCCTAACTTGGATTTAGCTTAGAAATCCCAAGATATCACTGAGTTAGTATCTCTCTGGTATGTTATAGATAATCCATCCATTTATCTGTAGTTTACTTTGATGTGAATGAATGATTGTAAAGTAATGGTCTCATGATATTTTTTATTCTAATTAATCATTTATCTCTCTTACTTTTGAAAAACGGTATCCTTCTTCTCTTAGTTTTCTGTTAATTGACAAGTATATATCATTACTTTTGCGTCATTATTTCTTTACTTGAGCATCAAAACAGGGAATCGGTGTCGTGCGAAAAGGCTACTGAACGCGCTGTTTATTCCTCAGCTGTACGACCGAGGTAAGTTCGTCGACCTAATATGGTTTTTATGTCCCAACCATTTCCGATACCATTTTATTGCTGTTACGAGGGAAATAAAACTATTATTCGTGACTTCGGTCGCCATTCAGATAAACGTTAATTAAAAGATCCTCACTACATGAGTGAAAGTTAAAAGCCGTTCAAGATGGTGGTGTCCAGTAGGCTTCGAGAGGCGAACGCCAATCGCCACCTTCCAGGCGCCGCTGTGGCGATCTCGCTTGGAGGCGCGGTGCATTCCACATTTTAAAGAATAGGAATTACTGTGATGACTTAATTGATGAAGAACTTCCATGTTTGCTGCATTGCATTTAAGGATATTAATTTTCCACCTTATCTCTCAAAGCCTCATCAATGGCCGTATTTTTTTAATGATACTCTTGGCCTTTGCTTAACTAAAACGACTGTCGTACCTATACAATGCATATAGTAGAAAAATGAAGGACGGCTGCAGTCTGCCTTCAATGAATTTTTGACGAGAGTAAAATTTAGCTTTAAATAAATGAAGGCCTTATTCTAAACACCAATAAGGGCTTATTATCGAGAGACAAATCCTGTAAATTAACCAGCGATGGATACGTACATTTTTAAAACATGCCTTCCTTATACCTGGTTCCTAAATATTTTTATTATAAAAACTCCTGGTAGTAGCTAGGTTTCATCATATGTGGGGAGCATGTTATGCTTTAGGGTAACTGAAAAAGGCCACAGCAAGACACATACGATATCTCATGTCTCGGCTAACATTTAAAGTATCCACCACGTTTAAGTCCCAAAATCCAGACTATGATTCTGTCAATTCCCGCGATACAATATTACCATCCTATAGCTAGTGGCGAGATTATCGCATATTAAAAACCAGGAGAAGGGGTCACTCGACGGGACAAGGAAGTACCGATGAGCTGTGGATGGAATGAAGGGCGAAGTGCGACCGCCGAGTTCCCGGCGATGTCCGGAGGGAAAGCCGATCATCTCGGTGGCGGGCGCGCCGTCTCAGTCGCCTTTGGCCGAAATCAGTTACGTCAAGCCGCGCGAGTGAGTCGCTATAAAATATTTTATGTGGATGATTACTTTGGGAGGCTATTGGCCACTGAGCTCAAATGCCTCATTGGAGCTACATTGAACAATAAAAATAGAGAATGCAGCTGAGTAAATTGGAATAAATTCGAAGCTAAAAAAATATGGAGGACTCCGTGTGAGATATGATAACTAAGCTGTTTAATAAGTGGAGGAATAGCTATACTACGTCAAGATAATGGAGAAAGAAACCTTATTATACCATGCCGCAGAGAGGGAAACAAGTCCTGCTGCGATAATTACAAGGTTCGTATGCCTATTGTGACAAGCCAATAGACTATACACCAGGAAATACGAACTACTTTTCAGGAAAGAAATAGATATGAACGAGAAAAAAGCAGTCTCCAGAAAGCACGTACATAATATAATTGATTAATGAAAACCCAAGCAAGTAATGAAAACACGAGGGAAAAAAACTCTGCAAGGGTTGGGCCAAGAAATACTTCTACTACTATATAATACCTAGCAAGCCTCCGAAAGGGTGTGCGGCAAGGGATCAGTTATCACCAACATATAATGCGCTTCAGCTTCGCACCTGCCCTTCCCTAACACTATATATAAAGGGACACTTCCAACCATCGGCATCTCACTTCCCTGAGGACAGCTGTAGAGTAAGCAGCCGAAACGTCGGTCATGGACCTTCCAACCCGGATGGAATCCCAAGAAGCCTTTCTACATGCATTGCGCTATTTATTTATTTATTTTATTTATCTTCATTATCCCGAATACAGCCCCAATTGGCCAATTTATGTCGGGTAAATAACAGTAACAACGGACGAGACACAAACACCTATGTCCTGTACAGAAAATATTCTACCCAGGCGGGACTCGAACCCGCGACCCTCTGGTTAGCAGGCGAGGACTTTACCCCGCCATAGCTATGTAACACCGACCGTTTATGCGTAATTAAAAACCAACAAATACTTGAAATGTGAGGAAATTTTTCAAAAATACACTGAATTATAGGTATTCTACCAATGTTAGAGGGAATACTTGTATTGATGTGTTTTTCACCTATATTTATGCACAGAGATAAATAAAATAGTTTTATTCATTAAGCATCCGAGATGTGCTGTAAGCACTTCGCAGCAGATAAGGATGCAAGTTTTATAGATCCAATCAACTATTTAGCTGCTCCTCTTATCGACAAAGCTAGTTTAAAGTCTCATAGGCGGTTTTTTATTCCCTTATCGTTGACGAGAATAATTGTATTTGAATTTACTTAAAAGGATTGAGATGATATTCCAATGACATGGCAATATGTCAGCCGGAAGGAAGAGAACACGTTAAAATTGAGAGCAGTGGAAAGAGATGGACAGAATGAGGCTCCCCCTGGCCCCCAACGTAGTTAGTGATTGAAGAAGAGGCTGGTGGAGGATGAGGAGGGGCTGAAATGTTGGCGAGAGAAGGATAATCCGAGGAAATGAGGAAGAGTTGAAAATATCCAGGAATCAGCATGCTGTGAACGATATTTGCCTTGGAGTCACTCAGTTTAACGCCCAGTTAAAAGGACTGAGGATTGACATTTGAAATGTTTTCCTTAAAGCAACCGAGTAGGTTTTGGGATGCCGTACAAAAATCACCGACACTGGCAGGAATTCGAGCCCGGGCCCCCGAGGTAAGAAACCTGCGCTCCCTCCACCACATCTGCCCGTTTATTATTGTTTCAAAGTCATTTTGTTCGCCATGGGTGAGAATTATGCGTAGAAGAACGTAGTGGGCGAGCGGGAAGAGCAGAAAGAAAATGGGTGGAGGAAGGTTTAAGCGGGGAGGAGGGGAAGGGAAACGGACACAGTCCGATAAAAAGAGTACCTGGAAATGAAACACTCGTGTACTTCCCGAGAGACTGTTTCGTGTTTACAACCGTCTTGTGGAGGGGGAGGGTGGGAGTGGGAGGGGAAGAACGGATGGAGGGAGGGGGAGGGAGAGAGAGGGGAAATGGGTGGAGGTGAGGCGCGCGCGGGGGAGACGCAGAAGGGAAGTATGGGAAGGGTTGCCTTGGGAATGGGGGTGAGGGGGGAAGGGGAGAAGAGTGGGAAGAAACCTCGATGGAAGCGCGAGTGACCGACGAAAGTGATACTGATGCAAGGGGTCGAATAATAATCAAGGTGGTAAAGCAGTGAGGAAACGACCAACGATGGATTAATACTGCTTTGGCTATCCAGTAGGGATGGGCCAAATGTATTCATTCACAGGTAATCGAGTAATTCACTAAAGGTGAAAATCTCGATGAGTGCTACAACTGTTTTTCCGAGTAACATTCCATACATTTGTTAACACACATTTTTACTGATTACTCTTTAATGATAATTATTTGATTACCTAAGCTACACGCTACTTTTTCAATTTTAAAAGTTTTTAACATGTCATTTCTTCCTGGTAGGATTGAAAATTTTACTATTGCAAGCTTATGTCAAAAAAGTGTATGTTTCGAGGAAAAAATATTTTTTAATCTAAAGTAAATATTATAATTAGAATTATGTGTTTCTATGAGTAGTATTCCTTTGTTAAAAACATATCTATCTGTGAGTTTTCTCTAATTTGTGATTTTGTTATAATTGTCCCCCTCGCGTGTTACAATTGACCCGCGTAAGGGGTCAAAATGTAACGGTATGCATTGTAAGAAAGAAATTGAAATTAAAAGTGAACCTTAACGTAAGCGGAATTGGTGAACATGTACCTACTCTTAATGAAAAGGTTAGTTACAACTAGGTAAGAAATTTTCAGGAATTTTTACTTGTTCATCTGCTGTAAATCGTAAAAAAAACCTAATTTCTTTACAATTGACCCCAGTCTCCCCTACCCGAATGAGTAACTGGGTACCCAGATGAGTACATGAGTATTCGGATGAATACTCGGATACTCAATTGAACATCTGGTTATCAGATATCCATCTGGATACTCACATGAATACGTGAATACCCGGTCGAATTGCATGGGCGAGTACCTGAGTAGCACGCCACTGGCCATAGCATTCGACCACTTCAACCGAGTAAGTATTCAATGAGTACTCAAATGAATACTATTATCCAGGTATTCATCCGTATACCGATGCACTCGTCCTGGTACCCAGGTATTCGAGTACTCTATTAGCAGTGAGTGGATACATTTGATCCATCTCTACTATCTAGTTCCTCGTTAGGCTATGCAGTGGTGAGCTTTGCCTTCCCAGGGGCAGCGCCACGCGTGGTTGGCATCATTCAGCCCTTGAAAAAATCGTCATGTATGTAGCTCCGATAAACGGTAATGATCCATTCCAATCTGATTTGGGAGGAGCAAAGAACTGTCCTGATTATTCGTCCATGGCAACTAGTCTGTTTCCGATTCTAATGATGGCTGATTTGTATCCACGGACGCACCATGTGAGAGCTCACGTCAACGTTAACCATTTAGTCAGAATTTCCTCATGAAATTCCGATTTATTGAATGTCACTGCGTTAGATACAAAATATTTCTGGCTTAGTTTGTTTTTGTGGTGGAGACCGGGTAGAAAGCACAAATTGATGAGGCAATGAGTGAGGTCCACGTGGAGAAAGCGGTGGTGCTTAAACCACAAGTGTTGGGAGTCACGAAAGTGATGTTGGCTCAGTAATAGAATTGATGTCGTTTGCATCGAATTTCAATGATCATTTAACAAATATTCAGCTGGGGAATGGAAAAATGTTTGTTGTATCTACTTAACATGGATTGTGGGTCAGTTTTATTTCACTTCATTCTACATAATATTGAATCTCTTTGATCTCATTTTAAGTGAGAATTGAAGGATTGAGGGCTCAATAATCGCCGTATTTGGCAGACGAACGGTTGATGTTTAGACATGCGCTTGGTAAATATAGTCATGCTTCAGATGTAAAGTAATCAATCGAGTCTTTTAAACTATTATTTAGAATAATCTCGCCCCTTACTTTGTTTATGGGAGATTTTATGAAAAATACCGGCTCTGATAAGTTTGTAAAAGAAATATTTATCTCACTGGACACCTCCCATAACCACCCACACATTTATACTAGTTTCATTAATTAAGACTGATCAGTTTTCACTGAAATACTTTCTATTGTGTATGTGTCGCATGTGGTTTTCATCATCAAACTCGATCGAGCTTTGAGCTTCATTTACAGATCTTAATGGTCCCCAAGCCATTGGACCTATTGACGTTTGTCATAAGGAAGATGCCAATGCCGAATTCGGGTGTACCTGCCACCTTCATATTAGGCGGACTGCCAACCCAAAGTACAAGTCGTCGCATTAATTAGTCAGAAACTAATACTTAGGAAGTGAATGATGAAATAGGAATTAGACAAAACATCCAGCTAGATGCCACGAGTGTCATGAAGGTAAAGGATTACAAATTAATCCTATTTGCTGAGAAACATTTAACTCTATGTTTCGCAACACGCATATTTTGAAGACAAAATTATGTCAAGCCTATGCGCCAAGAGCAATTTTGGAAAAAAATATTTCAAATCACTTGTGATTGAATGATAGTGTGTAGAATGTATAGATCCCATCAAACTAGCTTTGCTTCCTCACAATACATGAATTGGGTTAGATTCTTACTTCTTTGGCCTCTTTCCATCCTCTAAAATGCTAAAATAAATTTTTCGTGCTTGTTTCAACCTCTTAGACTTGGTAGAATCCTTGGCTTATCTAATACCTGGCTGCGTTGTGTTGAGATGGATAATATATCATAAATGAGTGAAAAGAACGTCTTTTCAGTAAATCAGAAATACAAAATGGGTTTCTCAATGCTCGCAATTGTTTAAAAAAGGCGGAGAAGATATACCTATTTCTCGGTTGGTTACGATTAATGAGATATACTTTCAGAATTTTACCTATTATTCTACTAGCTGTTTTCACATTGCTACCGTTATAAATCTGACTTCTACTTATTTTGATTATTTAAAATACCATTAGTTTCTTATAGTTTTGAAAATTTTGGAGCTGCTATTATTTACATTTTGTAGTCAGCCAAATTTATGCCAACGGCATTAAAATCATAGCAGCTTTATTGGTTCTGCATCGAGACTTTATTCTTAATAAAATATAAACTGATGCGCATCATCTGTCCTTTTTAGTTAGGTCTTCCTGCAAATAAACTATTTATTTCATAGATAAATTACATAACTCATTAAAAGTTATTTTTCTCCATTTAAAACCAGAAATCAGGTCCTGCCTGTGCCATTTCACCATCGGTAAGAACTCATTCCTCTTGCCACCCTCTAAGTGGGCGACTATATAATTCGATTGCTCTGCCTCTCATGTTTTACCTCCAACTTGTTTATCATCCGACTTTTACGGCAGAGATGGAACTCTTCGGGAAAAATATTCGTGTGTTTGGAAGGAAAAACCCATTCCGAATGAAGACGCTCAGCAATCTATCCACATATACTTCCCAAGAAGTCTATATCTTCCGGAGGAAACTCGAAAGACTACCAAAAACTCCACTTTTTTCTGCCGGAGTGGCGTCAGAAGTGATGGAATCAGAAAGGTGGTTTGGGAGCTCTTCCATTCCGTAAAAAATTCGACCTCCCTTCTCCTTCCATGCTCCACCCTATCCGGGAACATCCCCTTCATCTTTAACCCCTCTTCCCAAACTTCTCCGTCCCCCGCCCCGTCCACTAAAGCCTTCCCGTCATCCCCTTAACTTGTTCACCGACCCTCCCGGCCCTCCCCCACTCACTCGGTGCGACCTTTGCAAAACGCCAAACTCGGCCGTAGAGGTTGCGGAGCGAAAAGCCTTAAGGAAGTGTGTCGGGAGTTTGAGGTGTTGGTGGGAGGGGCCAAGGGTTATAAAGATGGGCTGCGGTGGAGCCACCATCGAGCCGAGGTCGCCGCGTGCGCACAGCGCCCATCGTTCGTCAGACTTCGTTAAACTTCACCTAACTGCCAGTAGGAGCAGTTACCTCTCCCGCAACAGCGCTCTCGTGTTCTATCGCCTTTCCGTATCTCTTTATGTCCACCTCACTTCTCTCTGCATCCTCACCACTGAAGATAAGGACCCTGGGGAAACGGCCCTTTTGGACGACTAATATTTTTGAAGAACTTGACGTTAGCAAGGCTGCATTGTTCTCTCGCTTGTCTTCCTCCAAACAACTGCAATCTGCGAAAACGCTCAGTAGAAAAGCATGGAGAGACAAATTTTTTGGGACGACCCACAGAGTGAATATTCATTAAGGCTAAGGGGAAATAACACTATTCTGAAGATTAATGTATTCGTTTAAATCAAGGACAAATACTGAGAAGGTTTGAAGTTTGATGAAATATAGGTTTAAAAAAAGACTAATTAAAGATCTTTGGCGATTCGAAAATGTAACAAACGATTCCGAGAAGTCAAAAAGCATCGAGTCCCTAGTCGAATAAAAAATATCCTGCAAGTCTGGTGTTGCTACAATTTTTTTAAAATTATTCCATAAAGCGACATGTGCTTACTTTTTCTATAATCGATTATTCTATGAAATATTCATATTCTACAATTCCAGTCTTCGAAGTAACTTAATAGATGAGAGAATGCTTTTTTAAGATTTTGAAATGGGACCAAAATTTCCCGTCACAGGGTCAAACGCCAGTCGTGAATTACAATTAAAGACGGAAAGAGGTTTACCAAAATAAATCATTCTGTCAAAACTAATACATTGCTCTTGTGTTAAACAGTATTTTCTATAGATTCGAGAAATTCAAACGAGGGCATCATGGTGTCGATGAAAATTTTAACCCATTAATGATTCAGTTTAATTCCAAGATTCGCTAGAAGCTGTAAGAAAAGGTCAATCGCGATCTCATCCTGATACTTTCTATGGACACAATGCCTTATGCAATGATTTATCATCTGCCTTGTATTCCCAACTCTTGTTCCACTCACGTCTTATTTCAGCATGCGGAACAGCATCTTTTGGATAAATTCTTAGTCAAAACTAGCTGATATATTGCGGAACACTATTATATATACCACATTCATGGGTGCCGCTTTTATATGTAAGTTCTTCATTTTCTCTCCCTTTCAAATCCAATATGTGCCACATCGGTGATGAAGTCATTGAAATGTATCTATATGATTTGAATTTAAAGGTTTTGGCTTTGCATTGAAAATCGCGACTCTTTAAGAAATCTTTCCTTTGTGTATGGAATTGGTGTACTTTTAAGTTTGAATATAAGTTTTTTATATAAATTGATTGGAAGCTATGTTTTTTCTAATGAGAAAGAAATCACCAAATGCTGTTTCATTGGCCCAAGACCAGGTTTATTTTATAGCTCCCCATACTACAGCGTTACTCACTACACCTCCGTATTTTTCCCGTTCCCGGACTGAAAAAGCATAATTCACACTCTTAAAAGGAGACCTAAGAAAAATAAACCTTCCCAAGAATTCGTTTATCTTGAATATCCAACGCAAAAGGTGAGCCTAATTCGACCCAGTGCAAGGGGTGAACTCTATGGCGTAAATCACGCGTAGAATGCGCGGCCGAGTACAATTTATAGACGGCGATTGGGAAAAAGAAACTCCCAAGGCATGACTGAGGAATTAATTTTTTTATAAGTTCCACATTATGGTACGTGAATGAAGAAGTACATTTATAACTCAAGAACGGCTTTTTATTTAGATGAATAAAAATGAGAAAAAAATTGAAAATTCTCTTCAACTAAATGTTCTACCTGAAGTTGGACAATCTAATAAAAATTGTGAAATTACTAATATGTTTCTACTTGAGGAAACTCTTGCAGAAAGTTTTATTCACTGTTGCTTGTGAAGTATTTTCATGAAATGTGCATTTTAAGTGTCAATTGATAGTTGCAACTGTGTAAGGCATGAGTATTTTTCATTATATATTCCTTTTAGTTTCCTCTTTTAGCTTCACATATTCATACTTCTTATATCATACTTTATTTGATGGTGAATTCAATTTATTCTGGTGCTAATTCATAGTATAGGCATACCTATATTGACAATAATAGCTAGTGTACTTTGGACCGAAAGCGCCTCATAATTTTCCTTAGTATGCCTAACATATTTTTCAGATTTTTTAAAATTATTGACTCAGTTCGAGCTTGGATTTGCAAACCTTTCCAATATTATTTTCATTTTAAATTTAAAAGTCTCGCCTACACTTCTTTCACGACAATTTTTCACTCTTTGCTCCAAAATGGAATTTCCAACTTACTCCACCAGCTTTTAATTCAATCCTCCACGTCGCATCCAAAGGCCTTTCATTTTCCCCCGATGCGTATCGCGCCCGTTGCCGCACCCATTCACGCAACTCATTGCGACCGAGAACGGGACCGATCCTAAATCTAGTCGGAGGCTCGGAAATCGCGCCTGAGTTTTATGCGCTGGCCGAGGTATTACGTATAAAAGGAGGAAGCGAACCCCGATTGGGGGAGGGAGAGAGAGAGAAAGAGAGAAGAACTTGCTGCGCGTCCTCAGCATAGAAAAGAGCGGTTTATCTGGATGATATGGCGCGCCCCAGTCCGTGGGCCCACCCTTCCCACAGCATACGGATGTGTTGCCCTGCTGCCCTCCCTCTCGAGAACGCGTGCATATAAACCCTCGCCCGTATATCCCGTCCTTTCTTCCTCCTCCCTCCATCTCCTCCCCAGACGCAGTCCGTACCGACCTTTAAAACCTCAAAACCTTCGACTTTATCGTTCCCCATCCTCTTCCATCTTCGCGGAAACCGCGGAGACCTCGTACCTTTTGCATCTTCCATATATTTTTTTATTCAAGCCCCCCTCCTCCACCCACCCTCACCGTGGCCCGCGCCATACTCCTGCGACCCTCCAAAAAAACCCTCGCTCCTCAAATACGCTCCTCCAGAAAGCCCTATCTCACACGCATGCACCCACAAAAATCCCCCCCTCTCCCCCCGGTTCCCTCCACCCCGTTCCATCTCACCTCTACTGATTCATGTTTCGCTCCATCTCATTCCGCATCCAAGGGCCTCTTGAATATCCCGCTCCCTTTAGCCACTCGTCTTCCTTCCTCCGCTCGACCCCTTCGCCCTCAACCCTCAGCCCACAACTGCGCGCCCCACCTGTTCAAGCCGTATAGTTTACGTATACAGCGCACCCAAAGACTCCGCCGGGGCCCCTTCACTTGTTTTTGCAGATCCTCTCGCACTCGTGCTTATCCTCATATAAACGGGAGCGCCCCTTGCCACATAAACCATGAGTGTTGCCCTATTGGTTACCCCTTTCCTCCCCTCTTAATCATATAGCTTGCTATCCTTCAATTCAATCCTCTCCCGCGGAGAACCTCCACCCCTTCTGTCATCCTTTAAAACCATCCGGTTTTTTTTTTAATTTCCCCTTCCTTCATTCCCTGCCCTCTGATCTCCTTTACCTCATTAGAAAGTCTTTAGCACAGCTATCTAAATAGAGTCATCAATTGAAGACGATAAAAGGATTAATATTACAGTTTTTTCACAGTTTTAGTATTGGTATTTGTTTATGTCAGGGTTATTTTCCAATTTGAATCGTAATTGTGATATTAGAAGACGTAGTGATTGATATATGATAGTAGTCCTGGTTTGTGTGTGGTATTCTTTTATTTAGGACTATATTCTCTATGTGGGGTCATAATGCAGCTGATAAGCTTGCCATGTAGCAGTATATTTTAAAATTAAATATTTCTTGTTTATTTTGAGGCAGACAAATGAATCGCAGATTATTCGTATCTAACAAAGAAATATTTACTCTCACTAAAAATGCCTTGTGTAACTATGTTTGACTCTATGAAATTTTTGAAAGATTTTGCACTCATATCTGAGCAGTATTATATTCCTAGTGAGGGAAAATGGATAGTTTACCTACTCTTTGCTTTTCATTCCAATAAATCAAATTCCCAATTCCATATACCTAATTTATTTATAGCAGTTGTTATTAGAATTTAAATTCGTAGCTTTAACTTGTATAATTGATGGAGAAGCCTCAGCTGATAATTATTTTTATTTTTCCTGATGAGGATTTTTTTTTCTTTCGAATTGTCTACACAAGGTTTGGTATGGATGCGTTATTTTTAGTGCTGGTAGATATCCTTTTATTTTCCTCTGTCATGCAAAATAATTAGTATATTGTAACCTACATATAGGAGCAACCGTCAGATAATATACTGGATTGGTTTGGAACCAACAAAGAATAGAAATACTTCATTTATTGAAGTACTATGATCTTTACAGTTCTAATTTCACAGCAAAGCCGGCCGGATACCGAGTGCTTCAACCAAGTAATCTTCTCTGAGTAGGTCAAATTTCTGTACTCGTACACTCATCAGGTACAAAACTCTCAAGTCTTCATATAATGAAATATAAGGAGCTTTCGAAGGAATCCCGTGACGATAACTGTGCTTTCTAGCAGTGGATTTCATCATCATCATCATCATTGGTTGTTAAATCCTATGATTGATTGACTGCAGCCCTCTATTCTTCCCTATCTAATGCTAGTTTCCTTACCTTCTGATATCTTTCCCTATTCGGTACTGTCATCTTTATTTGGTCAATGAACTTATTCCTGGGTCTTCTTCTGGAGACTTTTCACTTCATTTTACCTTTAATTATGTTCTTCACAAATAAAACAGTGGATTTTATAAGAACCTCAATTTCAGTTCATCCTGCTTCTCAATACTTTAAAAACACCACACCCCCCTGTCCTCCTGTCGCCTTAGCCTCTTCGTAGCGAGTTCAAAACCACGTTTACAGTCCGAATCCAACCCCACCAGTCACATTGCATTCCCTCCAGCGATTGCATCGCACCCCCGCCCCTCGCACATCGTCCCCAAAGCCGTGTTCCAAACCCACCTCGCTTATTGCTTCCCCATTCCCGAGGCATCATTTTTGATATACACTCAACGTCAATCATCAATAACTCCTCGTTCCCCTCTTCGCGGCAATGATCCGAACCCTCCGTGTTTATGGGACGATATCCCGGAGCGAAAAGTGGAGCGATCTGGCCACACGAGCTGCGGGGAGGGTGGGGAAGGGGGGCGGGAAGAACCGAGGTCGCCAGACTTGTGGCAGGGAAACGCTGAGGGCAGGAAGACAATCATGCAGAGAGCGACGCGTCTCATTTTAACCCCAAAAAAGGAGCCTTAAAGAGCAGCATTTTATGCCTCTCCTCCCACCTCCTCCCCCGCACATCACACTCAAAACGTCGTGCATTCTTCTGCGCAGCGTCCCGCCAACCCAAACTTCGCATAAACTGTATCCCCTCCGCTCTCAGTTTTACCCAGCGCAACCCCACCTCCCCGCTCTCTCAATAATTTTCCTTCTCCTCAAACCGCCCTCCTCCACAATCTCGCCCCTCCTCTTCCGTCTCCCTCCGAAATTCATTCCACCCCCCACCCCGAAGAAGAGCAAGTTCCTCTCCTCCTCCTCCTCCCCACTCCTCTTTCGCATTCTCGCCCTCCCTCCCGTCCCGCTATCCCCAAACGCCTCACACCCCGTGGCCCCCGACTCCTCCCTCCCTCACCCCCTCCTTTCCTCACCGCTGAATTGCAATCTTGTAAATTAAACGTGCCACGCAAGGCATCCATCCCGCTCTCGTCCCGATGCCGCCCCGAACAGTAAACCTCTCTGTCCTCGATCCATCTTCATGCCCCCTCCCTCCCTCCCTCCCCATACACGCACTCCTCCCGCCACCCATTTCTCTCCTCCACACACCTCAACCCCTCCCCCTGCCACCAACTTCCACCCCCTCTCTCTTCCCCTCCTCTGCGCGACACCCCCGCACGTATTACTTTACATAAGGCACCCATTCCAAGGGGCCACCTATTTGCTTGCTCACTCACTCACGTATACTATCCAATTTCTATACATTAATCCTTGCCCAAGATCTCGGTTCAGTGCCAATCAGTTCCAAGATAATCGATTCCTAGTGATATTCCATCAGTAGTCGCAATGAACACCCGATATTATGTGGTTTTATGTGTGATTGATGAATTATATGTAGTAAAGTACTTGGTACGTTACTACGGGATCCGATTTCGAGGGCCAGTCTAGGCGAGTGATTTTTCCCTAGTGAAATTTCTCGTTCATGTGTGTGTGTGACTTAGTAAATGGAAAATTGTGGCTAGTCCCGGGATCTTGTCGGTATTCTTCGGACGGGATCAAAGATTCCATTGTAATTTTTTATGGACGGTAAGTCTGAAATAAAACCAGTTTTTCCTTGTCATTGATTCGGAATGGGTTTGAGAGCTAAGAACAATTTTTCAGAACGTAAATTTCAGATTGCTGGTTCATGTTTTGTTGTGAATTAGGACGAAAACATATACGATCTGAATATATTTATTTACTCTCAATCCTGATAATAGAATTAATTTAATTCCAATGGATTGAAAAGAATCTGTTAGTTATGATATCCTAACAACCCTAGATTAACTATTACCATTGCATTTGATAATTTTTAAGATGATAAATGGTTGTTGGATTATGAAACAAACTCAGGATCTCTAGCATAGCGGACCAATAAGCAAAGGATTTAAGTTATTAACAAAAAATAGGATTCCCTTTTAAATACAGGTCGTATTGGAGAATGAACACGCAATATAAAGTGACAAATATCGCACGAATGTTAGTTTCTTTAAAATCCCTTCGAAAAGAGCAATTTTTAATATTATGAGTCTGTCAAATGGCGACTATTTGATGTCCAATGTATGAAGTTGATTCTCTCAGGGATATTTCTACTCATTTTTGTTCTATTTTTAATATTTATTGACTTCAATCAAGAAATCCAATATTTCACGAAGGGAAAAAATATTAATAGAGGATATTACATTATATTTTAGGGTAAGGAAAATAGTTATTCTTTTTTGGTGGTAATAATGAGGTAGTGTAAGATATTTGATATATTGGAGGAAGTAATATTAATATAGGGAATAGGTTCAATCGATTAGGATTTGAAGTTTGCGAATAACTTAAGGCCGCTTCACACGGTACATTTTATTGCACCAACGACTGTATCATAGAATGTAAATGAAAGTGAATGAAATTAGGGCAGGTCCTATTTTTCATTCATTCATTCAGGAAATTATACAATTTTCCTCCTTACACGGTACAATGATCCTTAAGAAAGAGTTTATGCATTCGCCAGTACAATAGAAGGTACCGAGAAAAGCGGCAGTAAAACATGTCTTGTTCTTTAAATGCGGTGAAAAATATTTTCTCTTCAGCCGTGCTTTCCTGTAGATGAATGTTTAATTCCTTTTTGAGTCATCCTTGACTTAAATTGTTGGAGAACAATGACTTATATAAATAGCATGTACCATAACTATAAAAAAATTCCGAAGGAGGTGCATTTCTGGTTAAGTATTTAGTTATTCGCGGTACGAAATGTTGTCGGTTTCTTTGCAATACATCGAATTCCTCCCCCTCTTCCTCAAATAACTACAAATGCTAATTTCCTCAATCCTATTATCAGCGCCATCCTCCCTTTTTGGCATATTTTCCAGCGTTATTTTCTTGTAGCCATAATGATGGCATAATTAAAGACTAAAACCAAAATGAATGTTTTGTAGCTGCAGTTCGTTCTAACTAGTGGTAGCTATCACCTTGAGCAGGTTTTTGAGTGGAAAGAATTTTAAGTAATGGCCAGTTAAGGGATTAAGAACTCATTTTAACTTGTTAACATGATACGGCAACGGCCTTTAGAAAAGGTTTTAAAGCAATAATATATTGCGAGCACTTAACAGACGACATTATTTTATGTGAAGGGCCACGCAAGACAAACGATACTTTGACGTGGATATTTTTTGTTTCCTTTTGCCAAAAAAACAAAGCTGCTATCAAGTTGCCTTTGTGTTACCATGTGGATCATGTTTTCATCAGTTAATTCTTTATTAGTGTTTTTGACATTGTAGTACCATTTAGATTATTTGAGCCTGGAATTCAAATCCATTTTATGGTGGCTTAAATTCTAAGGGATTTATTTGTTGAATTATCGAATCAAACATTATATGTGCTCAAATTCCTCAGATCGCATCTTCTATGAGTTGTCATAAAACTGCTTGATAAATGTTTAATTAATCGTGCCACTAACATTAACGTTTTTCTTATAAATTCAACAGTAGATATGAGTTAAACCTTCTCAATAAATAATCCTAAGTAAATAAAACGTAAAGTGAAATTCCCGAGCTTTTATCAAAACAATTTTCTCATTGCAGGAAAATATATATATATTTTTCTCTGGACTTAATAACGTGCCAACCTCTCCACGTGAAGCTGTCGGTTATTTATTTTAATTAGCCCTAAGGGAAAGAAAAAAAATGCCCCCTATGCAAAAACGGCTAATGGAGTTAAAACCGTACTTTATGGAATTAAATTTATTTCCTAAAGGCATTCTCTTCCACTCGGTGAATATTTAAAACGCCCTTCATAACTTATTCAACTGTGGCCCAAGCGCGAGTGTGAATGAAAGAACTGTTCCACGCTCTCCTGCTCTCTTAATCCAAGCTTTTTAGTGTTTCCCGTTTAATTAGATTTCTTTATTAACGTCCGGGCAATGAATTAAAAAGAGATATCAAGACATAGATGGGCCGTTACATTTTTGCCTCGCGTGAAATTCCGCCAGTCATGTGACTGCTCCAGTTTCCGCCTTCCGATTTCACAGATGGCGACCTAAAAATCCTTGTTGACTTCAATTAATCTGAAAAGAATCATCTGCTTTATTACTTTGCTCGAGTGGAATTGGATCACCCCTTCGTTAAAATTTCAAGCGACCTGAAGCGAGTAGAATTCAACTCAACGTGCGTTATGGTCTTTAGAAGGGATAAAACCGTGAAAATTATTGATAAGGCGAAAGAGTCAAATGAAGAGGATAAAATTAATTCCCTCTTTCTTGTTTTCAATCGTTTTAATACTAATTTCTCTCCGAGATTTTGATGAGTCTTTCAGATGATTTGCAATGGAGGTTTTTTATTCCGTTTCCATCAAGCGCCTGATTCCAGGATTCAATTTCTGCTGTCCAAGGCTGATCGAGTTTCAGGTAGTTGTAAGCAGATAGATTTACCTGAGATAAATACCAAAATATTTTATTTACGTCTATACAATTCTTTATAATCACATTATATTTTTATCACGTCCCAATATATATCTATTGCCAATTAATGGCCAATAGAAATGAATAAATTCGTGCAAAGTCATTTTTCTAATTGAGCCAAGAATAGGAAAATTCATGTTATATAATTAATATTATCCTACCATGTTTTCATCTGTTTTTAACTCATGTGCAGTAGCCGTACGATAATAACAGCACACTCAAGGACGCAGGCTTAAGACCATGATGGAGCAACACCCAATCCCCCATTAGGTGGTATTGAATCTTTTGATGACAATCAGTGTAGGTAGGTCTACTACTGAGCTGTTAAGAAAGCCATATCTACAACTCAGGGGGAATCAGTTTATAGGTCGTTGTAAAGTACCAGCGCACTAACCCAGCTTATTACCTGGCAGCGGGAGAGAAACATTCATGTTGAGTTCAGTGGTGTAATAGGTTTAGGCGAAGGGGAAAGGCATTTTCGTGAAAAGTCGA
Source organism: Ceriagrion tenellum (assembly GCA_963169105.1). NCBI lineage: Eukaryota > Metazoa > Arthropoda > Insecta > Odonata > Coenagrionidae > Ceriagrion > Ceriagrion tenellum. The sequence goes on along the minus strand of OY720633.1, from coordinate 32,190,870 downwards.
GGCTTCATGTCAAATGCATTTGTAGGAGTCCAGAAAATTTTGGTTAAAAAGTGATTGGCGATTGAAAGCTAAAAGCCTTTTTCTGAAATTGGAATAGAACAAATTGCGTATCAAATATCATCATTTAGTTATCAGTTATCACATACCGTTATATCGTTACCAGTTACCTTTAATTATACAACTGTGAAATACCTTGATTATCCTACAACTTCTTGAACTATGTTCAGAATAAAAGAGGATAAAATGTCTAACCTCTCGCTGCATCATTCTAGTATGTACTCTAATGCACATTCACGATCAATGATGTAGAAAAATTCTTAGTAAAACTTACGACTCAAGCTTATCGCATAATTATATTCTCTTCTTCATTAAGAGAGAAAAACAGATACTCTCCAAATTTACCGCTGACCTCATGCAAGCCCCTATCATATATTGTGTAGATTAGTAAAAAGAGGTAGCAAAACAGGTCCTTACTCAAGTCGAGATACCGGCGGTGGCCAATAATGGGAAATAAATCCGGTCTTCTTCAAAATTAACTTTAATTCGGCCAAAATACGTGCTCTCATGAAAACGCAAAAACCACTTCATTAATCAAAAGAGCTCTTTCCCTCCTTGTCCAAAGGGCCGACCACGTCTCGCATGCATGCATGCAAAGGGGGCGTATTCCTCGGTGAGTTAGGGGATAACGCAGAAACCACTCCCATGGAAGCATCATCCACTTGATATCCAATCGAGTTTAAATACGCCTCGGAGACTCCTCAAAGAGAGAGTGCACTCAATTCGAGGAGCTTTCCTGGAGGTTTTTGAGGGAGGTTGGGAGATAAAAAGAGCCTATGGGAAATCCTCTATCCACAGGCCCTTATCTCCCCTTGTTCCATTCTTGTTTCCTCTTGCTTCTTTTTCTCCTCCCTCATCCTATTTCCACGAGGCCTCATCTGCCTAACCGCCCGAATGACTCGTTCTCCACACCCGCTCACGCGGCACAACCCCCTGAGACAGGGGTGGGCAATCCATGGCACTCATGCCAAACGTGGCACGCCGATTGGTTGTAGCTGGCATGCTAAACAAATCCTTGCAAAATTTATTTTCAATTTTTAGGGTGACTTTTTCAGCGGCGAAGTTATTCCCGGCGTGTGCAAACAAGCCTACTTCAGATGAAACGAGTCAATATCTCATTACCCTGTAAAAGTGGCTGCTCGCTCTGGAGCTCGAAACCATTTATGGAGTTTTTTAATTGTATGAATATGAAGAGAAGTCACAGCAACAAAACTATCGAAAAAACTTTTCGCAAAACCTGGCATTTATTACTTTCATTCAATCCGTTTTACAGGATTTGCGTAAATACTTACAAATTAAGCAAAATTATCAAAAATTTGGTTTCCACTGAGGAAAGGCTTATGTCAGAGGTTCGGCCGATTTTGGCACGTGCATTCAAAAAATGTTACCGACCTCTGTTCTAAGGTCTAAAGACGTTAGGAATAGAATAGCACATTTCGATGCACGCTTATACATTTCAGTTTATATATTTCTGTATCTATGATGCATAATTTTGCCGCTTTTTCCCGCTGAAACAAAATGTTAAATTTAAAAATGAGAATGTGCAGAGCATAAGCTGAAAAATTACTCAGCCTAGAACAATTCTTCTGGCTAGCAAGTATCTGTTCATACCTTTAAATGCGGAATTACATGACTTCTATTACTGATCCAGAAAAGCCGCTGATTCACAAAGGGATTATATTACGGTCCAAAGATGCATCATTTCGCGCATTCTAAGGCCCAATTAAGCACTGGATGATCGAATGCAAAGAATTTGGTACAGTAAATGGAAACTAATTTTGAGAATATAATCCCGAGTAATTAGTAAATAGTAAATATTTTTATGATTTTATCCTGAATGTCTAATCCGTCTGATGCGACACATTCTAATTATTTTTTTGAACGGACAAGACCACTTTTGCTCAGTTTTGGTTAATGTAAAAAAGAGATGATTCACTTATTGAAGGAGATCTACGTACATTGGTAAATTGACGGTAATCACTATAATATGAGATATATTTAAGACGGTTACAGTAGCATAAGACGGCGAGGCGAATGTGGTGGAGAACAATCTGGTATCAAAGTTGCAAGGGTGAATTCAGAGAATGGAAAAAGGAGACTTTTTTCTCAGACATTTGCGTATCCATTCTAATTAGCACTTTCTGTATAAGGTTAGAAGCTATATAAATTGTGGAAGGAGGAATTAAGAGGGGAATGGAATGGGATGAGGTTTGTCTCATTCTATTTCAAACGACATAATTTGCTAGCAAGTCTGTCGATCTAATCTTCTTCTCAAGGAAGTGTTTCGATCATGACAGCTTTAAGAAAGTGATATGAAGTCTGACACCAATTACTAAAGGATGCGTCCACTCCACGAATCACACTGTATAGGAAAAATTCTCGTGTAAAATAGCCATTAAGGAAGGTAATACGATCACGTGCTTTGTAACCCGAGCTCCCCGTCCATGCTCTACGTTTCCTTACAATCTCTTTGTATGGAATTATATGCATTATATGACGCATTTATGGAGACATCTATCCACGCATCTCACTGCAAAAGGAAATTCCACCAGTAAAAGAGCGATATTAGAAAACAAAATGCACTACTCATCGTTCACGCAACACTGGTGAGGATGGCCCACGTTCTCCAAACAATCTCTTTATTGGGCCGACCGCGGAGCGTAGCAGTTCGAGCAGGTAATCATAATCTGAGGACTAATGAACTGATTCAGGGATAGTGTTCGACCGCATTCCTCCTTCTCCTCCCCTTGCCGTTAAAACGTATGCGCGGCCATAAAATTTGCGGCAACGGAGCGACATTCGGTTCCGCCCGCTCGGAAATCCGTTTATTTGGTCGATGAGGGGGGGGGGGGATTAGGGTTGGGAGGATGGGGAGGATGGGGAGGGTGTCCCCATGCCCTCTCATTCCTCCCACCGCATCCACCCCTTTTCTGCATCCTTTAGCTCCTCCTCTCCCTCTCTACCCTTTACACCGCTCAAACAACTCCCCCCTCTATCCTGGCTATTTTATGCGCCGGGTCGGTCGCGCGCCTTCCCGCAGTCGTTTGTTTCCGAATGAATAGGAGAGAGAGCGACGCAATCCCACGGGTGAATTCTTCCTTCCCCGTCCTTAAAGGGCCACTCCCACTGCTCTCCTCCCACATTCCTTCCCTTTGTGTCCTCTCAGCTATTCCCCCCGTTTATATGTGTGCGCGTATGTATACATATACGCTTTTGCGGCGCTCCGAAAGAGCGCAATTGGGCGGCGGAACGGTCTCTCGCGTTTTTTCGTACAGCGCATGCGCGTTGCAAAATGCATGCCGGGAAGAAAAGGGAGGGGGTAGACGCTAAGGAGGAGGATGGGTCTCCTGAGCTCTTTCTTTCTTTCTTTTTCCCCGCATCGCCTACCACAGTTTTCTTGTGCTCAGACCCGTCTGGAAGGCTGGTGGCTGGGACTTGTGGGGGGTAAGGTCATAACTACAGCTACATCTACGCTGCACGCCACGAGTCGCCAATTTTACACTTGTTCGCTTCCCGTCTGCATGTAAACTGAAGACGGAAACGGGTAAAACTCAAGAGTAGTAGACTGGAAAAGGTCTTCGCCAGAGTCTACCAATTTCAAAATTGGTTGACGGAAGCTCTCCGTGCACTCTCATTCCACCCAAATAAATGCAATGATGCCCTGAAAATGTTTACATAAAATTTTACATTACGAGCGAAACACCTCATAAATTAATAGGCAAACCCTATCTCTACTTTTACTTTTGAATTATCATCGTTTTAATTCATTCAGTGCATCTTTAGTTTTTTTCCATTGCCTTAGTAGTATTTTTGCCCAGGTAACTCTTTTCCATTATGAAAAGGATGCACTCGGTAAAAGGTATATTGGAGATATAAAAATTGAAGATTAATAGCAGACTAACGGATCATCTTCCATCAGAAACATTTCAGCATAAATCCCTTTTAATTTAACCCTTGAAAATGAGATTTCTGATTAATGGTTGGGCAAAGAATTTGTAGAAAACCAAACCTGAATTTTGAAACTCCACGTCTTTCGTTCCTTTATTCTTCCAGCCTAGACTTACGCACTTTTAAAGCTTATCTTTAATTGAATCGAGGTACGCCTTATTTCCCTGCATTGCAGAAGTAAACATTTTCTCATATCTTGAATTTCTTTTTTCCAATTTTCGTTTTTAGATTAGTATGGCCTATTTTTACACATTAAACCAGTCTCCAGTTGTCGAAGATAATATCAATTATCCCACTTTACACTCACAGACTACCACAAAGAGGGGAAAATTATAAAAATACACTGCCAAACATACTGCTCTTAAAATGCATTATTTCCTTTCATCATACACATCATAACCTAAGGACAAGGAGAAATAATTTTACAAAAATGCACCTTACTATTCATTCCTTTCCTCTCTAGATACCTCTCTCCCACATCATTACTTTCAATGACCTGTGCCCAGAAATCCCTAGCAACACGCCCTTCAAATAGTTCTTGGTGCAGCACGCAGATTTTCTATTTTATCTGTAGTAGAACGAATAACGAGAAGAGGTAAATGAAATGACCGAGGATTATGGTCTCTACAAACATGGGAAAAAGGTACGAGATTTAATTATTTAGATTGATTAAGAAGAGCCGATTCTTTAATTTTGCACATTAACAACAAAACAACCAAGAAGAGTGGTTACTTAGTTATCATTTTCGTTGTTACATTTGGGGCTACAGTATAATGGCAACAAAGTACACATTAATTTAAGTGCAGCGCAAGTACTTACCAACGCACCACGTATGTACTTTCTACGCTTACTAGTTTCCTATCAAAGTCGGACACGGGCTCATATGATGGCTTACAGGGTAAAATGCAGGCGTATTTTTTCCTGAGATTTAGAGCACGGAAGCGTATTTCGCGGCAAGTAGGCTGTCGTGGTTCCATTGTCATAACTCCCAAATACTGCGTTTCGACTTTCTTTCCCTTCCTCTTTCCCCAAATGCTCTCTTATTTTTATCACCTTGTCCTCTTTTACCCCTAGCTCACTTTGACATCATCTTCTTATCCTCTTTCCTTTTTCCCTACATTCTTTTCTTCGTATTATCTCTTCCTCTTTCGCTTTCCTTGGCGTTTTTTTCATTTCTCACCCTTCTTCTGTCCCTCTTCTTTCGTCCTCATATACACCGGCACATCCCCCTAAACTCTTGTCTGTTTCCCCTCCAACCCCATTCGTAGCTCCTTTTCCCTCGGTTCCCCCCTCATCCTTTTCGCATCCTCCTCCCTCTCGTCCTTCAATGCCTCCCTTTGCCCCCCCCTCTTCGCGCGGAGGCCTCCCCCTCCCCTCATCCCCTTTTTAAAACCGCCCTTCAACAACACGTCTCGCTCCTCTGACACCAACACATCCGCATTATTGCTTATGCATATTTGAAAACGTGTTTTAAGAGGATGCGGAAGAGGGGGGGTGGGAGGAAAGAGGGAACGACAGGGAGGAGGGAAGGGGGAGGGAGTGGGGAGTGTATCTCGGGCGGGGATGGAGAAGGGGAAGAGCTTCGCCCCACTCTCCATTTCTCGTCTGCAGAGCAGGCATAGGATGAGAGAAGGGCGGAAAGCCATGGAGGAAGAATGACGGGGGAAGAGAAAGGGAAATGAGGGAGGAGTCGAGAGTGTGAGAGGGCGAAATGAGAAAAACAAACTAGGTAGAAGTGCTTGTGTAGTGGGTGGTAGTGTTTACATACTCATCAAAAGGTGTTCTTAGGGTTAAAACTAGTCCTTAGCTGTTAAAATTCAAAGTAACTGGACATATACAGGGTACTATTTGATAGATAACGCGTTCTAGAGTGGTTCATATTTATGTCAAGATCCTTCAAATTACATGAAGAACAGGTTGCGGCAGCATAATTTGCTGTTTTGAAATTGTATCTTAACGCGTTTACACTGGCATTATATTAAAAATAAGAAATTGAAGCATCTTGTTGAATAACATTTTTAAAGCAGAGTAAACGTAAATTTTTCGTGTTGTAGAATATGGAGAAAAACAATTTTAACGATGCCTATAACATCTGTTGTTTTATTGACTCTTCAAATCAGGAAATTATGCTGCTGTACCCAGTATGAATATCTTAAAAATTGGATTTTCAAGAATACATCTTGGCTACGTTGACTATTCATTGGAGGCTACCCAGTGAAATCTAACCTAAAAAATCTTCTTTGGAGTCAAAATAAGTCTATATTAACTAAATGGGTTCGATTGAGGTTGTTTTTTGAGAAAGAAATCTTTCGTTGCAGCTACAAGATAAACTAAATCAGCGCTAAAAAAATGGCCATGCAGAGGCAAAAACTTTCTATTTGTTATGCGTTGACTCTTGCATTAATAAGATAATCATGAAAACCTTTTTGTGTTTGCAAAGAAATGGTTATGCCATAACTATTATCTGTATAGAGATTTGAAGGAAGAAAATATTGAAGTATGTGACAATATTCGGAATCGAATTGTAGAACTACTTGGAAGTTTTCTTTCATTTCGTCCGTATATTTGCTGTAGCAATGAAACGAGAGCAAAATGCTGATGATGCCGGCCCCGGTGAAATTAAAAGGAGAATTTCCATATGTTGGAAACTCTATCCTTAAATCAGAGCTATTTAATTGGAAGAATTGTGGGAAGTTTTAGCGAAAATCTGGTGAACCTTATGCAGGTTAAGCAAATGAGGAAAAAAATTGGGCCGCATAGACCTGACCAATTAGTAAAACTATGGAATTAAAACGCCATTGATACAATCATTAATAGCTATGCAGTTATCCCTTCATATTTCCGTTGGTTTCCTGTCCATGATCATCGTAATCCATTACCATTAATTGAATCGGGGCACTTGAAGATTAAAGCTTCCTTCCTTTAGCGAGCGCTTCGATCATCGCGTCGAATCTCCTCCGTGCTCTTGACTTATATGTCACTTGCCGGGGACGGGCTCTCCCACGCCTCGCCCACGGAGAGGCGCGGGTGATTACTCGGGAGGGGAGCATCCTCAAGATGAATAGCCCGGTTAACGAGAGATGTGAGTAGAGTGGCGTCGCGACAGGTGGTGGGGGGAATTTCTGGGAGAGGGGGAAGAAAGCGTGGAAAGGGGAGGAGAGCAATGGGGTGGGGTATTCGTAGGAGAACGGTTGAGAGGGTGCAAGACGCGTCGAATGAGACGAGATCCGAGCTATTTTCCGATAAGTCAACGGCGAAATGTACATGTCTAGGGATAGGTCAATAGGATACTGAGATAATGGGCTATGTCATGCGTTTTATTTGTGATGGCATTTGAAAAAAGATGGCAACGTGCGATATCCGCGGTGAATTACAAACAATATTCCTGTCCTCATTGGTCAATTCTATCCATATATATTCTATTTAGTATACACTCTGATATTTTCTCCGCCCTAAATCACTTTTGTTAGATCTAAGAATTTGCCATCTCTTGCACCTCTAAATGTTAATTATTACTATCAGTTTCTTGTAAAAAAAAATCTGCCACATCCATTTGTTGCGATATCCTGTCCCATATCATATGATTTCTCTTTATACTGTTTTTTTTTCCTGTTTACGCCTCTATCTACTCTTACACCTTGCTGTTTTATTCATTCATTCATACTCTTGTTTTTACGCACCCACCACCGGTCTCAGGTTTTGAAGGCATCGATTGCTCTTCGATTTCTTTCATCTGTGGCACATCACTATCGTTCAGGAAATGTAAATAGGTTCCAATGGGTGGATTTTTGTTAGTACTTAGCTTTTCTGTAAATTTCTACCGCTTTTCACATCACCCTACTGATAGCGGCGTTTTCCTGAGGTCGATATTTATGTCAAGGATTTGAACTCATAGTTGTTTTCATTTAACAGTGATATTCTTTCTTGGTTATTTAAAATATTATTGGATATCTCGTGTCGTATCTGGAAAGCTGATTCTGACTCAGTTCTTAATGGCGCAAACTTAATCACATATCTCTTGATGGTTATTTTCCTTTTTTTAATACGGACACTTTTCAAATGTTCTATGAACGAGAAGTTAAGATAAAAAGGAAAATGAAAGGCAGTTATGTCATCATCATCTTTCACCGCACGCCATTGGTGTTGGTGGCTCGATAAACACCGTCCACGATTTCCGATCGCCAATCGTTCTCTTCATCTTCTCAGTGTTCCCTCTACCACTCTTTCCTTACTTCTCCATTGCGTGCGTCCATGTTTCTCTCGGACGTCCTCTGATTACTTCTCTTCCTATCCGATTTAGATTCCAAATTTAGGAAATTACAATTTAGGAAAATTCTGGTCTGGGAAAGAATGTCCAATTTTATTTTGACCGATTATACTCGGATATCAATTGCAGCTAACATAAGATATTTTTTTCCACTTGTTGTCAGTGGAGTTTGTCTCGGTATACTGGGTTTTATTCTAGATCTTTTTTATTTTATTTCCTATTTTCCTGTTTTCGTTAAGTTTTTCTTATATTTAGCTGTTATTTTTCACTGCTTTCTTTCAACTAATTCTCTTTTGACCATAATTGTGTGATTTATCTGGTTGTCTAAATCTCACCCCGTTATATTTTAATGCATTTATCAAGCCATCTACATTTTTCTTCCTCTCTTCCTTCTTCTCTCTTCCATTTATTCTTCCTCCCCATCCATCCTCCTCTACCATCTCCGCCTCGGCAGCGTTTCGAAAACGCTCTTCACTTATCATCGTTTTCAGAATCTTCTCACCCGCAGCCTCCTCCCTTTGCGTCGCACAGTGAGGGATAACAGAGGTAAAAAAAAACTTTTAGGTGGAGGTCTACCTCGTCTTTCTCACACAATCCCCACTCGTACGAAACGGTCGTTTTGATCGAAAGGGTGCCGAGGACGTGTTGATGTTGTTATTTCATCGTCTATCGTCTGCCTGCACGACGCGAGGTTCGCAACTGACGTACGTCAAGTGCTTGAGAAGATATTAAAGGAAAACTGCATGTAACCCATCTACTCCATGGGTTTGAAAGCTAGGGTGCTCATCACACTAAACTCTGACTTGAATGAAAAGCTGCTTTATTGTGCTCGGAAATCGAAGCATCTCAACTGTTCAGTTAATACGTTCAACTAATAGAGCTGGAATGGTCTAGAAATCTGCGAATGTTTTATTTTTATTATTCGGAGGTAATTCTTACATTGAGGGTCAGGGACTGCGCCTCGATATATTTTGGAAATCTTGTAAGTACTAATATTAATAATTAACTAAAGTAAAGTATTGCATATATACACTATATATTGTTACATCTAGCCGCTTTATTTATTCAGTCCTTTATCTTAAAATATCACTTGTTTTCCCCGATGTATTCCGTCCTCAGTGGTCTTAGTAATTTTTCCGAACGATTTTTTTTATTTTTCATGTCTCTTCCAAGCCTCCATATTTTCACATAAGTTAACAAGTATGCCTCAACTCCTAAGATTTTTCCTTTATAATCACTTCTTTATATATATCCTACTAATATTATAAATTTTAAAGTTTGTATGTTTGGATGTTTGTTACTCAATCACGCAAAAAATACTGGACCGATTGAGCTGAAATTTGGCATGTAGATAGAAAATATATCTGTGGGTAATAAAGGTTATATAAAAACCCCCTCAGGGTCCCCGAAGGTCCCCCAAAGGCCCATCTGGTGGTCCATGCTGATCATTGGGTCCGGTGCAGTGGTTTTATTTTTTGCTTTTTAAAAGTTATGTATGATTTAACACAATGTTGGAGGATTTTTAAAAGTTCTTTCACTCAAGATAGAGGGCTGAAATTTTTTTTATCGGATGGCTGAATAAATGAAAATTCAAATTCTTCCAATTGATTTTCTATTACGTTTCGTATTCGTGTGAAAGTGATATTTTTAGCAGATAAATCTCACATTTTCTATGAAACCAACAATATCACATTTCCTAGACAACCAGAGATTTGATTTTCAAAAGATATTCACGCTTCTTTAAATAACATTTTTTCCTGCAGGCCCATGATATCATGTTGAGAGGATATCTGTATAAGAAGGTCATACAGTCCCATTGGCCCCAATGGGCTTAGAAGTCTAAGCCCATTTAAGGTTGATTAAGGTTGATGGATTGCTTAGGTGGGTATTCGATAAATTCAATGTATATTTACAATAAGTATACATTCAACACTCCTGAGGGAAAACCGTAAATACTATGTTTAAGTTTATTATCTAATAAGCCGATACCGATGCTTGAATGATGACCAGTTTTTATAAGCAATAAACGAAAAAATAAATAAAAAATCCAACACAAAAATACCAAAAAAGGATACCTATATCAAAAATGGGAAACTAAGTCGGTCACCTTCCCATGGTGTCTCTCGGGTTACACTAAGAACCGCGCGAATCTCATCATAACCCAACCACGGAAGGGTACCCAGCTATAAATCTGGCTCAAATATTGACCCGTCTGTTTCGAAAATTCAATCAGTTTTAATATGGCGGAAACTATAATAACGTCACTACATACATCTTACCCGTAAGAAGAACGGGGTATTCTGCTCAATGAATGCCATCCATGCATGAAAATCAACAATTGTCCTAAGAATCAACATATATTTTTGATTTAAAATACGAAACCAATGATTATGGCTACCCTTTACGTCTAAGATGCAGTCCAGGTAACGGAGGATTAATTGGTCAAATAAACATGGCTGATGCTGCAAGTGATCCGTATGATATTTTCAACCGCTGGATTGTACCCCTACTCTTACTCTCCAATCCTGTTTGAAGATACCCAACGCCCATATCAAAAATGAATATCGCAACTGAAATAAGTCATTGAATGCATATATATATATATGCATATTATATGTTTCGTATTTTAAATCAAAAATATATGTTGATTCTTAGGACAATTGTTGATTTTCATGCATGGATGGCATTCATTGAGCAGAATACCCCGTTCTTCTTACGGGTAAGATGTATGTAGTGACGTTATTATAGTTTCCGCCATATTAAAACTGATTGAATTTTCGAAACAGACGGGTCAATATTTGAGCCAGATTTATAGCTGGGTACCCTTCCGTGGTTGGGTTATGATGAGATTCGCGCGGTTCTTAGTGTAACCCGAGAGACACCATGGGAAGGTGACCGACTTAGTTTCCCATTTTTGATATAGGTATCCTTTTTTGGTATTTTTGTGTTGGATTTTTTATTTATTTTTTCGTTTATTGCTTATAAAAACTGGTCATCATTCAAGCATCGGTATCGGCTTATTAGATAATAAACTTAAACATAGTATTTACGGTTTTCCCTCAGGAGTGTTGAATGTATACTTATTGTAAATATACATTGAATTTATCGAATACCCACCTAAGCACATGTACCTATGTACACAAGGGAAGTGATTAAGTTTATTCACTCAGAAGACGACTCAAAGAAGACCGCTTAGTATTCTTAAGGTTTTGTGGCTTTTGTATATAATAAATTCAGTGTTTTTCACACCGGTTGAGTTTCAACAGGTACCTTTTGCTAGTATATACATATTTGTTGAACTTATTTAGTGGTGATTTTCTCGCGCGTTTGTTTTGCATGATTATTGTATCCCACTTAATCTCCATTGCTTCGGGTCTTCCCAGCATTAGTATGGCTAGAGCAAGCAAAAACGTCAACGATCCGTGGTCTATTATGCTTTTCAAAAAAATTAAAAGTGCTTAGGTCAGCACTGCATAGCTCTCCTATTGTACGCAAATCTCATTAGACTAAGACTTTCGTCGTCCCTTATTTTTTGTCAGCATTAATGACATGATGGCCACATAGCAAGGAGTGATATTTGCATTTAACTTGACAAGACCAGAAACTACGTGCTTCGATAGCCAAGCTGTTCTAATCGAGGGAAATTTACCCTTTCTCCTGATTCAATGGAAATACAAATTAGTATATTTAATTTGAAGTATTTCCATGATCTATTTGCTTCTCATACAGTATCGTCCCGAGTAATTCACCTAAATCTATTTTCAGCCCGAGTGAGCACCTTTTCCTCGTTGAAACTTCTTCCTGCTCACGAGTTGGAAACATTAGAAGACGGCGCTCCGCTTCTGTCTTCTCGGAAAGACCTCTTCGACGTCACCGAGAGTTTTCATTAAGCTCATGCATATTGCACGCATCAATTCCTCGTCACTTTATTTTTATGAATAATCCACGGGAGACGGCAGCCGTCGAGCTTTTAAAAAATTCCGTCCTCAATTTATCGCGCAGTCTCCATTTTGTGCCCGTCCTCATATTCCGCTCCAATGAAGATATATTAAAGAGAGGGAAGTTTGGTCGTTCCCTAGGCAGCGAGAGACTCCTCCCACCCCACACCCACCCACCCACCCACCCATCCCTCCTCCCTCCAGCCCTCATCCCAAACCCCTCCCCCAATCCTCACCCCACTACTTCTCACTCCACGAGTCGGCTTCCTTTAAGCCTCCTTCCGGGTCAACATGTTATTAAGGCTGGGCCATTTTAGAATTTTACTGGTGCACTACTATACAAGTTTTCCATCGCGTGTTACGTCATATTACATCAGATCTATCTTAATAATGCGCATTGCATGAATTGTTACATGACTAATTGGCATGAGACATGATATCACGTATCTTAACATGGCATCTGAATTTTCGTAACAGCAAGCAATGTTAATTTTGCATTACAATCGGAATTTAGCGATTCACAAATGAATCATTGCACATCTTAATGGAATTCGAGTTTAAACATCGAGTTTAAAACCTTGCGAATAAAAACTCTGCGTTCTCGTTGGTTGGTTATTTGGGGAGGCGACCGACGGCTAAGGTCATCTGCGCCATAGAGGATAGGTAAGGGAAGATTTGTTACATGACTAATTGGCATGAGACATGATATCACGTATCTTAACATGGCATCTGAATTTTCGTAACAGCAAGCAATGTTAATTTTGCATTACAATCGGAATTTAGCGATTCACAAATGAATCATTGCACATCTTAATGGAATTCGAGTTTAAACATCGAGTTTAAAACCTTGCGAATAAAAACTCTGCGTTCTCGTTGGTTGGTTATTTGGGGAGGCGACCGACGGCTAAGGTCATCTGCGCCATAGAGGATAGGTAAGGGAAGAAGGGTGGATAGAAACCCGGCATCGGCATTAGCCCACTCTTAACGAAAGGCGCCAAGGGGACCACGGTTTAACGTCTCATCCGACAGACGGAGTACCGTACTTGAAGTGCCCTCCACAAAATACTCAAGTAGGGATCGGGTTCCTCTGAAAAACATCCGCATTTACAGGGATTTGAACCCTGGCCGCCCGTGTGGTAGGCTCTGCGTTCTCGTTCTGGATGAGGTAACCATCACAAGTTACTGAATATCGCATCATTCCGCACAGATGTTATGCTAGACATTTGGTATGAATATTTCCACGACTATCAAATTCTGCAGAATGTATATAAAACAGTCTTGGTCGTCGCTTTTCGTTTTCTCTAGTTTTGCAATGCATAGTATGATCGGAAAACCACCAAATAGGTTTTCCACAGGTTTGGAGTGGTAGTTTTTTTTTGCTGCCAGACGATTGAATGTTGATAGTATTATAAAGCGTATCGAGTCGATACATCGTGGTATCGCGTGTTCTTCCTTGTTATGCTCTTCACTCTAACCCAAGACCCCCTTTTCACCCTCAATCTTCCCCCGTGTCTCTCTCCCTCAGCGATGGCAGCAGGAGAAGTCCTTCCCCATCCCCACCCCTCCCCCCCATACCTCCTGCATTCTGCATGAAAAAGGGCCCCGTGTCATCGTAAGCTTCCGGCCGCACAGCGCCTCCTCTTCCCATACCCTGAATCCCCCTATTCCCTCCCCTCTTTACCCCACACTCCTGTCAGGAATATGCGTCCCTTATGGCTTATACCACCTCCGCTCCCCCCCTCCCTCTCGGCCTCCCGCTCCCTCCCCAGGCCACCTCGTTCCTCCTCCCGCACTCCCCCCCTTCCCATTCCCTTAGTCTTTCCTCCCCAACGAGTTTTATATACGGCGTCCCTCTTATGAAAAGTACGGAATTGGATTTGCAAAATCCCAGGTGCCTTATGAATGATATCTCAATCTAAAAAGCCTCGCGTGCGTCCCTCGTCCTCTCTTCTCTCTCATGCCCTTCCCACTCCTCCTCAATCTTTCCTTCCCTTCCCGCTGCGGCAGCACTTGCCGGGACGAGGATGGTCAAAAAAATAAAATAAAATAATACAAGAGGGCAGCAGCTATTTGGATTTGTCTGGAGGAAGTAGGTTGCCGGAAGGGTCGTAGCGGAGAAGCTTAAAGGAATCATCTCCGGCTATTGAGCGCTCATCGAGTAGGAATCTAAATCTTTAGAAATTCGTTCTTAAACTCGAAATAATCAAAGTAAATACACTAAATGTGGACTTTGACAACTTTGTGATGATCCTTTCATGCGGCTAATTTATTTAGACAACCCGCAGAATGACATCACTCGGGTATCGATATGGTATTTATCATCATCTAATGATGATCATGAGGTTAAATCATCGATAGCAGCGATGATTCAGTTAGTTTGGAGGTAAGAACATGTTAGTCCCATTAAATCCATATTTTACACGAAGTGTCCCGCCATGTGATTCATTCTTCTTTGCCTTTTGCCAATGAGGTGCTCATAGAAAAAGGATGAAAATATTTTTTTCTGAATAGTTTTACTATTATATAATACCAATTAATTGCATTTCATGATATTTTGCAATGCTCTATATCCGAAATATGATTAATATCTTTCATCGCTCTGGGATCTAAAATTATATCCTGATGGTGTTAGACAATCAGTATTACCATTGCTGTCATGTGAGATATCAACCATATACCTATTCCTTCTAGAGTACATTCTTCAGTTTTATGATAGCTCATGGCTGTACCTGCCAATAAATACCATCATGAGAGTTGATTTATGACGCCAATAAATGGAAGTGTTCCATTCTCTATTCACTATATACTACTACATGGGTAATTCGCTATACTGCTTGATTACAGATACACTAGTCACATGATTCATGAAATACGGCATTGATTAAAATGTTTCAAAGAGCTTCCTTCACGAAACTTGTTTGACAACCACTTCCACCATCTCAATACCAGTGTGTAATCACTTTGTAATTTTTAGGCATCCTTTTCAATTGAGAGGATTTTTTTTTCTTTCGTATTTTTTTTTCATTTTTCGGTTTTTCTTTCGTTCGTACGATTTCTTATGCTTGAGAATACGGTAAAGCTTTTTAGGTCTAACCTCTTACTATAATTCTCAAAAATGGTTCGATTTATTTTTTATTGCTCTTAAAGGACGGATATATTGAGGTATAGAGATGAGGTATTGCGTCATAATCTTCAAAGTAGAGTACTTGTGGATAACTTGTAAATAAAAGGCTCCCTCTTTACATTTTTTAATTCCTATCCGCCATTGCGGAGAATGTTTTGTTGGCCTAGATATCGTCAAGTTTTTCCCACTATTCATCTAAGAAACGTAATTAGGGCCATTCAAACTTTTAAAGTCGCTATTCACCAGAGATGGTTTGCAATTATGCGTGACCAAGCAATTTTTTCTTTCGTTTTCCCGCGGGCGTTCACTTCGGTTGAATAACTCAGTTTCTAGATGTCTTTTTCTTTGTCTTTGGTAAACCGCAAAAGGGATGACTCGTTCGTGAACACGATGGGTGGAATGGAGAAGAAAGAACTGATGCGATCCCGCTGAAACAAGTTCGAGGGAAATGAAGGGAATGATTCGCGGGGCTGCGGGCAATATACTCCTTTTAAGGGAAGAAAGCCACATGATTTCCCAATACGGACGATTTTCAAGGACTTGGGCCTTCGACATGAGAGGGAAGATGGCCGATAATCTGTGAGCCTCATCGCTCGATGAGGCGTACAGATCGGCAGTGAAGTGATTCCAATTGGCTGGTGGTTCGGAGGCTATCGGAGAATGAGGATCTGTTGTTCGTTCATTCGTACGGTATAGCCTTGTAATTTTCTGCGCTAGTGAGTTTTTTCGTTCGCTCCGAAAAGCATGAAGAAGAAGATCCTCTCAACTTCAACACTTCGTTCTCGATAACCTTATTAGCAAAAAAGTTATTTGAGTTTTTGGTGGATGAGAATTTTCTTCATCTGTTTACTATCACATGGTCATCGAAAAATATTTACGCTTGCAAATCTTGTGTGAGCAATTAGAAACTTCTTAAGCGGGTTATTTACTTTCATCAGTACCTAGCTAAGTCTATTTTCTTCATCTACGGTCAAAAACTTGGAGACTTTCTTTGTGGCAGCTTTCCACTTCATTTTCTTTCTGCTAACTGCTTTTTTCTAGCTACATGATAATGATACACTAAGATAAAACAGTATTTTTTAATGATCGGTTGAATTTTATTTCATTGAGGGAGCATAAAAATGTTAAATGAATATCGATGGGATTCATTTGTTCATGTAGCCAATGGGTTTGTTAGAAATAGAGAGAAAAAAATTATGAAAACTTTCTGTGACACAATAGACTTCTATTATTAAATATGGAAGGAAAATTTTTCAAGACGAACTAGACACTGAATTAGACAAGAACTTCTGTGTCCATGAGTGTTACTGGCGATGATATTCTTTAGGTACCTATGTATGAAAGGCTAATTCCAATGATTTTCTGACTAATCACCAGATTTATGCCACCGCTGACTGTATTACAGTAACATTTGCCGATTAGCTACCTCCGAGGCCTTACATATTCGAAGATTTTGATGAAGAACCTTTGAAGATTTGATTTTCAAACGAATGTGTATTGTGAGGATTACCAACAAAAACTGCTGAAGAAACACAGTTCAAAAACAGTATATACATTTCTTGTACTCATCGTACAGTTTTAGGAGTACAATAACTCACCAGATTCCTGTGATTAAAAGAAAAATCTTTTTGGAAAATCTCATCGATAATGTAAGAATTTTGACCACAATAGTTCACAAAAGCTATACCCTGCCCAGCTTCGTGGTGACCAAATTCGCTAGGTTGATTGCATTGTACTCTGTTGTTCAATTGTATTCAGATTTTTACACGCCATCTGCTGAAGAATACTTCACTTTTCTCGGGAATGTAATGCCAGACGCGAAGTTAACATATATATGAGTTACTAGATCTAGCACCTCGTCAGTTGGAAATGAGATCTGCCGTGTCAGGACAAGAAAAAAACTTCTGTGACAAACGACACGTTGTCATCTCCTCACTGATATTTAGAGCAATTAAACAACGAGCGAAGCTGCGGGAAACAGTCATCGTAACGTATTTTTGGAAATCACAGTCCATTTTTTCGATTTTTTCTTATTTTTCTAGTTTTCCTATTTGGGGGCTCTCTTCCAAAACATCAGCCAATCAAATCTTCGACGCGAGATGCTCGGCCTCTTCCGGGCACATCTGCCCCATCTCTGCGCTCCACCGCCCGGGACCAACTGCCACCACGTGCATGAACCCTTTTCACGGGCCAGTGGCGGCAGCACGAATTTCTCGGACTCTCGCCCAGAAATAGCACCTCGGATTGTTTCCACTCGACTAAGAGCGCTAAAGATGGGTTCCTCCAGACTCCATCCGCCATTGGTTCACGGCGGAGGTCCAAGCGCCGAAACAGAGAGACTTCAACGCTCCAAATCTTGTCTCTCACTCCACCGACCCAGGCCTCCCCATTATCCTCCCTGACTCCACATCCCGCTCGATCATTGTAGTCGAGAGCTTTCGGGAATAAGTTCCTGGTAGTGACTAGAAAACTGGTATCTCAAATAAAGGGTCTGCTGTTATGATCACCGTCTCCTCCTCTAGGTATAAGCACTAGGCGTGTGCGCCAGACTGTATTTTGTAAGTTATGAACCCTTGGCGTCGTCTAGTGTAGGAACGGGCCAGGGGGTCGGGCCAGGGGTGGAGGGAGGAGATAGGTCACATGTCCTTTTAAAGGGACGGTCAGCTGCCTCGTTTACTGGGTGTCATAATTTTGGCAGACGCCCACCAAGTTGAGTTGGCTTTTAAATGCAGCTGCACCCAGACGCCCTGTGAACTTTTCCCATGGGAATCGTTAGCAAAAGTCTCCTCCCGCGCCTCTGCCTGCCGCCTTCTGGACCACCAGAATCATATATAAGCCTCTAAAATTCTCAACTCGGGGAACAATCTCCAGGGTGTAGCCGGAAGCCATGCTGCTCTTCAGTAAGGGCTATTGAGTAATAAACCCTTGCAGATACGCTTGAGTTTTCACTCTTTAGCGCCTATACCCTAATCCGGAACTTCGGCATAGCCACTCGGGTCGAAGCTTTCTATTCGTTGCTTTCCGCCAATTTGGGCCACAACACTGTGTTCAAATCGCGGCGGTTGTGAATTTCTTTCCATTTCGGCCCCGATCCCTTCTTGGGTGCCATGTGGATAGCAGTTCAAGACCTGATGATCCCATTGGCGCTTATGTGTGAAAAAGAACTCCATTCTTGGCTTTTGTTTGGTTTAGTTATTTGTTGGAGGTGACCGACAGCTGGAGACATTTGTGTAGTTACGGAGAGGAGTGTTGGTTTTTTGAGTAAAGGGTTGTTGGGGGATAGAGGAAGGGTGGAGAGAAACTCGGTGTCGGTATTAGCTTGCTCTGAACAAAGACAGCAGGGGGACCACGGTTTAGCGTCCCATCCGAGCGACATAGTACTGTAGTACTTGGAGTGCTCTCCACATGACACTAAAAGTGCACTCTAAATGAGGATTTCACTGAAAAAATCCTTAACCGCCGAGATTTGAACCTGGAATCTCGTAATAAAAATCCAGTTCTTAAGGTCTCACGCCGACCAACCATTAGCCTTGCTGGCTAACGTTGACACCGGGTTGCTCTCCACACGTTCTCTTTTCCCAATAATCCATTCCATGAAACCCACTCAGACGTCCTTACCCGTGCCAATTATCTAAGTTTTCGTTCGCCTCACCAAATAACCTACGAACAGCGTGACCTTCCTTTAGGTTTGGTGGGCTCATAATCTTGGACCTAACAATATTTTTTTAGTAAATTAAATAAAACTTTTTATACTCCACTATAGGTTTAATAGCACGACCCGGGTTCCAACACTTCGTGTCATCTTCAGGTGCAAATACAACATCAGTCACTCTATATATACAGGTTCGTGGTAGGGGAGGGAGAGGAATCTGGGAGAGGGGGCGTGAGGGAGTGTGGGAGGCGGGCGTGGGGAGGAAGAAGAATGCTTGGAGATGGGAAAGGGTTAGGGGGTGGAGAGGGGAAAGAGTCATAGTTTGTGTTTTGGGAAATTCAATTACAATTTATACTGTGGGAGGTATGGCTTGGGTATATGGTGTAAATTGTAGTTGAATTTCCCAAAACACAAACTATGACTCTTTCCTCTCTCCACCCCCTAACCCTTTCCCACCTCCAAGAATCCCCCCCCCCACGCCCACCTTCCACACCCCCTCACCCCTCCTCTCCCAGATTCCTTCCCCTCCCCTACCACGAACCTGTATATATAGAGTGACTGATGTTGTATTTGCACCTGAAGATGACACGAAGTGTCGAAACCCGGGTCGTGTTATTAAACCTATGGTGGAATATACACATTTTTATTTACTTTACCATGAATTACTTCCACAAAGTCAAGCCTGGAACCATTTCCTTCGTAAGATTTTTTTTTCACCAAGCAACTGTAGAAATCTCTTCGACGATTAGCGGTATATTTTTTTCTATTAAATATCGCAAGGAGTTTACCATGCCTCATAAAGTGCGTTTTTGGAGGACGAGAGGAGCAATTACGACGCCAGTGTATGGCAAAGTAATACGAAAAATTTAATTGAATCTGTCTCTTGATTGTCCGACTCGTTAATCTTATCGATAAGGGCATTCTGGCCTCAGTAGAGAAATAATATCCTAAGTGAACGGCTTCAAAGTTCGCTCAGTATGATTCCGCAGTCCCAAACTCTCCTCACCTATTAGACTCCCGCAAGTTCGTTTGGTGACTCTTGTCGTCTTCTTCCTTCGTGTGAGGTGTTTTTAATCTTGAAGGATCCGCGTTTACTGTATTTCGGGTAGTTTGTGAGTGATACCACGATTCCATCAATTCAGTCTCCTCGTAAAGAAAAAGATATCATCCTTCGGAAATTATTCAAACATCAGCCTCTTAATGCACTCCTATGGTTTAATTTTCCAGAAACTGGAATCCGTTCTTCAAGAAATTTTGAACGGCAGCTCGCTCCAGACTGATATCGTTTAAATTGTATAAAAAAGTCTCACTGGAGTACTTACTTACATGTGCGTTCCGCTTTCAATGGAAAAGGCAAATGCCTCGAAAGAAAGTCCAAAGAGTAATTATTATTTTGGTCTCTTAGGAAAGGTGATGTAATTTTCTTTCAAAATGAGGTCAAATTCATTGAAGTTTGTGCAAAATATCTCGCTCAAAATACGTTAAATATGTATTTTTTGTTGATTTCTAAGAATGTCAGTCCTAATTACAAAGTTTAAGGTGTGTTAACAGTAACATATGTACCTTTTACTTCTCACAAATCCTTAAATTTGGAAGTTCCCCTATTGATAGATACATTTATTGCTCCACCTTAAAAACATTACAGAAAAAGTTTAGTAATACAACAGTGGGGCTTTAGGTAGATTCAATAGTTTACACCAGTGTACAACCTACCAGCACCTATTTATGCGTTCAAAATATATCATTGAAAAATATAGCAATAGCTTTTTTGACAAGACATGAGCAAAAAATGACGAATAAACCAATAAACGAGAGAATACAAGGTAAAAATTAGCTGCTTACAATGTTTCAAGAATGTTATAAATTTAACAGTGGCAAAACAAATTATATTATAATTTTTTATACAATACACGACCATGAAATCATAATAAAACTTCTACATCATTATGAGATAATAGCCAATCTCTGACCTTTTTACAAAAAATATATTCGCTCTTTACTTCCTTATGTCATTCGGTAAATTATTTAAAGTTTTTGGCCCAATGAACAAAAACGACCTTTTGAATAATGAGAGATTTGGCTTTGGAATATGAAATTCAATGCTTGTGCGTGAATCTCTTCTTATTTGACTGCAGGAAAAAACTCGGTTTCAATACTTTATTCGGTGAGCTCACTATAGGTTTTTTTCATATAGGTTGCCAAGCGTATCTGTCGATTGTGCCACGAACGGGCTGTTTACACATCATATGAATCTATCCGAATCCCCCCTCCCCCTCTCAGCCGCTCGGGATCGAACCAAAGGAAAGGGTGAGGGAGGGTTGAATTTTAAGGAACAGAAGGTGGTGGTGTCTTCAGTGGAAGGGGGCGAAGGGTTGGAGGAAGGGAAGGTGAGACCCTTTCGAGAGCGGCGGCCGTTCCACTCCCGCCATTGGCCCGTCCTCCCCTCCCCTTCTCTCCTCCCTTCAGTCCCCTCCCCCGCTGCACGTTCACTGGTCGTGGCGACCGCAGAAGAGAGGAGGCCATTTATCCGCTCTTCTCTCACGCCAGTCGCCATCTTAGTGCGCGCCATTTTAACTCCGATGCAGCCGAAGACTTGACGGGGAAGAAGGATGGGAATGAATCTGGCGGATAATGGACCGCAGAGCTTTGCTTTTAGTCACAGCAGGAGCTTTTATTCCGAATTTAAATACGCAACAAAATATTTTTAAACATGTCAAAACACAATGTTACTCAACAGTTGGGACTTTTGCGTTATGACTTACCAACCAACTTAGCATACAGTTAGCTGGCATCTCAACTCCATCGTAGGATACATCTTCAAATATTAAATGTTAACTTGAAGATGAATGGAACACTGGATGCATAATGGACCTAGACAGTTCACAATGAATCAGCGGAGCAAAACATTAGTGAAGCAATTGCATTCCTAACTCAATTGCTGACATTGGTAGTCTAGCTTAATATACTTGCTATGGAGTGTAGCTGTATTTATGCTAGCATTAGTATTTTATCGATCTCTGTAGCCCAACAGCCACTCCATGAGAGATTCATTCTATTTTGAGCCCCATAAAAAAATAATTTCCTCAGCTATTAATAAGTTAACTCCTAACCGCACTAGCTCTTGAATTCCGAGAGCATTTCGTACACTGCGTATAGTGGTTAGAGGTATTTACATGGTCAATTATAGTTCCCCATTCTGAAATGCGAACTTATCTACTAACAATTAAACAGATGTACCTACTTATTCATTGACTGAATTCCAAAAGTATCGCAATAAAGCAGTCTGACTTACAGAAAGTCTTCGAGTATAATAAGAAGGTATATATCTCCACTAAACATTGACTTTTGAATGAATAAAAAAAGGTTAATATGGAAGTAAATGTCTCTTTGTCAAAAGGCAGATATATTCCTGAGAGTGTTCGTGTGATTTCTTTGACGTTTTTGCGTTCGTGCTTTCCATAACCTGTCATTCGTATCTACACTAAGAAAGATTTGTATACCTTGTAGGTATACTGTGAATTTCATATCATTAATGTTTCAACTTCCTATGAGCTAAAATTTACTATGTACTTTCTTTATTTTTGGAAAATACGAGAGGGCTGTTGTGTTCACCATTTGAGGAAGCTATGGCTTTGGGCTTGGTAGAGTAGGTAGGTACATCAGGTTCGTCGGTAGGTTGAATTAGAGGTTTTAAGAGTGTATCTATTCCAGATATTAAGCCGAGAAATATCTCATTAGAAAAAAAGTGGAGCAAAGCGTCAAATCAGAGTGTTCTGCGAGGGCATGACTCTTTACCTAGATATATTCTTCAGCGAGCTCACTTGTGGGTTTTTAATTGTATATTCATTACTCAGGTCTTCTCGTTTCAGCAGCCACTTTCCCGATGACGCGACGCATCGGTCACCCTTATCAGAACCGGACACCGCCGAAGAGAAAGAAGCCGAGGACGTCATTCACTCGATTGCAGATTGCCGAACTCGAGAAGCGATTCCACAAGCAGAAGTACTTAGCGTCGGCGGAACGGGCGTCGCTGGCAAAGGCCCTAAAAATGACAGACGCGCAGGTTAAGACGTGGTTCCAGAACCGAAGGACGAAATGGAGGTGAGTTAACTTGAGTGAGTCTTTGGAATTTGATCATAACCTCTTCAATCCAGGTTGATTCTATGACATACCTTTAATGCCGACGTGATTGAGCGCCAAGTGAGTAGAAATTTAGTCCGCTGCTGCCTTACTTGCGTGCATGGTATTTGGCGGAAGGATCAGCGTTCCAGAATTTTCAAGTAACGAGATTTGGCCACAATGCTCACCTCTTTACTTGGTACGAATGGACTCCAAAAGTTTGGTAAGCGAGTCTCAGAAAATTACGGGCAGTGGTCGTGCTAGTCCTGCATAAAATATTTAATTATAAATTACCCCTATACCTACAGTAAACAGGACGGAAGAATATTGATATCGGCTACATAAAAAGGAATAATAACCTGCTTTTCCTCAGGAAAACCGATATGATGAATAACCAATTACCACATATTAACTAATTGTAAAACATCTGTGCATAGCCAATAGCAAATATTGACTACCACTCATTTAACTTATGGTTTTATATTCTTATGTCATTTAAATATTCCCATCAACACTAAATATTATTTCGAATACATGAGTGACGTATTGTAGCTTATGTAAATTCATCTTCAAGTTTGAGATGGTTCTTCAGTTTAAGGTAAATAATCCTTTCTGCATTCTAAAATATCTTCCGTTTTGAGGCACATAACCTCCTGCTTAGGTAGCTGTTGAGTTTTTTTTTCCAAAAGACGGGAACGTTGAGCAAAGAAACGTTCTCCCGCAATTTTAAAATGGAAAACTACTCCCATTGTTCTCGCAAAACGTCTTCACCGAAGCGTAAAATACTGTGTTTTTACTCCTTTGCTGTTTTTTCATGATATAGGCGCTTTAAATGCAATAGTTTATTCATTTGTGGAGTGTTTTGAGAAAGGAACTGAACAATATTCTACAGAAGAAACCAAGAATTTACAGTTTCTTGGATAAGAGGCATAAAAGCTCTCCTCTAGCATATTTTAATACATTTACGACACAATTTAATGCTCAGTAAAGGTTTGAAAATCTGTATTTATCACATAGCTATTTGGACATGTGAAAATAGGGCATATTTAAGTCACAGCGTATAATACTGTTATGCTACATAAAAAATATTCCTCCTTGGTTCAGTCTTTATTTGATGGAAACCAATGCCATGGAAACCAATTTGTAGTGAACATCTAACTTTCTTCGCCCAAAACTTCAAATGTGCGCCGCACATTCTCATCAATTTTTACAAGGCTGCTCATGACCTCATCAGCGATTTCATTTTAGATTTCTTTAGCCATTAAGTGTTTCCCGCAGTTATCTTTTCCCAGTATTTCGGTATCGTCGTTCTCGCTCCATTTTTTATGACGTAAATACAACCCTGGAGAATAAAGGAAGAAAAATGTTTTTTCTTCATTTAAAATACCCTCATTAGGCACAAGACACTCTCTCTCTCTCCCTGCACGATAATTAAGGGTTGCGTCATTTCCTCCTCCACTCCTCGTCTCCTCCCAAAAGATAAATATTTTTCCTTATTAGTGTCAGAGTGATACAAAGCATTAGTCATTCTACGCACGTATTTTCACCACGGGATACGTATTATATACATAGTTTTCTAACCCCGCATTCCTTATCGGAGAGTGACGCGATTAGGGCCCGGTGGCCGGCGGTTTGAGTCTTCGATGCCGCACAGGAAGGCACGCTAAGTATTGAGAGGAGCGAGTTGAGGGCGTTGGAAGTCAGTAAAGAGGTCGCCCTGTATATGTGGTTCTTTAGGCACGACATCTAGGGGAACAATGGGACGTGAGAAGGATAAGGCGTAAATTGGGATCTCTTCCTTTTCTCCTCCATTTGCTATCTCGCTCAAATGTGCCGCTTTACACATGACTACCCTCTTGTTTTCCCGTTAGAGTTTACCTAGCTCAATTAGCATTCAGCCTTCGTCCCCTCTAAGTCACCCGAGGCACCCTGGCGCAAGTGGCGTGCCCGTGCTTCAAAGAAACGGGCGCGCAGGTGTGCTGATAAAGGGGAGCGTAATTTACGTAGGACGTGTCCTGCGCGGACACGCGTGCTTGCACTGGAAATGCGGGCCGGGCACTCCAGCATTCTGTAGAGCGAAAGGGCACGGGAGTCGAAAAAGCGTGTCATACAACGTCCTATTCCTCCCGTTAATAGATACGTGGGCCATTTCACCCTTGACCGCGCCCCGCGGTTGGAGTAGCGTCACTGCGTTCATCGGACGGGAAAAACTGGACGAGGTTTCCTCGTTCTCTGAATATGGTGCAATTAGTGTTTTATCAGGAAAGACGAAGTTTCGACGTCAAAAGGTCTTAGGGTACGGCAGATGGGTGTGTCAATGGCTGGTGGCTATGCAGCAAAATCATACGTGCAAAACATGTTTAACTTGGGAAGTGTTTGAAGTAACCTCCTACTCTTAATAAAAAGAAAGTGTCTCGAAAATATCATAGCACAAATTTCAGTAATTGGGTTTGAATTACTGCTAAGCCCTGATTAATGATCTACTATCATACTACACTTAAGGCTCTGCAACGATCAGGAAATAATTTTAGGACCTCCAATAAATTAGAGCTGCTAATATTCTGATTCATATACTGATATTCTGCTAATATTCTGATATGCATATACTGATTCAGGACAAGTCAGTCATATTGACTCATATAAAAAAATACCTGGAGAGGAAAAAGTTCAGCAGTCCGCCAAAAATAAATATTGATCGTTAAACAATGAGCATTGCGATTATCTTCACCATCATTTTTTTCGAATGTGAAAGGAAAATTTCCTCCATTCCTTCGTTATTAATGCTCTATTACCTACACCCCAAGTCGCTATTTGCGTGTACGTCCACCATGATCCAGCTTATGAATTGGTCTCTTGGTAGTACTTTTGGTTCCACGGGTTCTGTTTAACCCTCTGTTATATTTGCTACGCGTATTCCATATTTCATTGAGCGACATATTTATCTTAGTTATTTATGTATACTTAATTTGCAATCAACATTTTTGTCCTTTTCTTTTATCCTGTGCTGTGTGCCTCCTCACATTTTATTTGATCTGTCCATTTGGTGGTCAGAAGGTCCCTTTGGCATCAAGTCCCGAAGTTTCTAATTGCTCTCGAAGTTTCCATGGTTCTTTTTCTCATTTAATAAACACGACTTCAACCTGCGAAATGCATATCTCCTGATGAAGAATTCCTATCACCGATATTAGACATTAAGATTCCCTACCTCCATACGATTCTATTAGGCCCATAGAACTCTTTTGTTTCATACCAACGCACTTACCATCTCCACCAAAGTATCGTCTCAAATGAAGAACAATTCCTGAAAATGTATTATAACCGTATCAGAATGAGGCATGAAGAGATGTAACTACCAGCCCTCCTCTCTTTAGGTTCAACGATTGATTGGAAACAAAGTGATGGGAAGTCTATTAAGTGGGACACCCTTCATCGCTTCCGTCGGCCGCCATGACCCTCGGGCGTTCAAATCACGCGATACGACGACTCGCCGTCGGCCATATTGCCGCCGCCGGCCTCAACCACATTGTTTCTCCGTGCCCACTCGGCCGTGGTTCCTCCGGCCACCGAGGACTCGGTGCTCGATGGACTGGAAAGAAGGCGCTGGGCGAGAGGAGAGGGGAGGAGTGTACCCAAGTATTGCAGGCGGAGGAAAGTGGTGCGGTGGGAAAAGTAAGAGGGCTTGGGGGGTATTATGTAAGTGGGGAAGAAGGTAGGAAAAACATGAGTGCGTGGAGAATTGATTATGGGTGGAGGTCGTCAGATGAGGAGATGTGGGAGAAGGAAATTGGAGGTAGGAAGAATGATTTGGGAAAGGGGTCAGTTACCGGGAGAACAAAGGAAATAGACTACGCGAAGGGTTCGATTTTGAAGAGTTTGAAATATCTTGGTGGAGCAATATGTAGCAAATATGTAGGAATCTTTAGTAAATACAGATGTATCAATGTATTGGTTGGTTGACGCATCGAAAAGGGTTTCTATTCCTTAAATGTTATTGTAAACAAAAAAATTACTTCCTATAGCAGTTATTTATTCAAACTTCAGTAAGGCTTCTCAAAATAAATGTGCTAGATACGCTTATATCTCTATGACCCACCAAAATTCTCATCGTGAACGACAACAGCATACCTAATCAATTTTCATAGGAAAATAATATATAGGGTTTTTTCAATGTTTTCAGGCTTAGCTATGTTTATGTTCATTGTCATTTAAGTAAAGTTACAATGTATTTCTCCGCGAGGATTTATTTTGGCACAACTAGTTTGGTTGCGGTATCATCATCAGGTGCCTGGGTACCTGATGCTGGGACCAAACTGATAATGATGCCGTTGCGTCGAAACTAGGTGTACCCATTGAGGTAGGTACGTCATCAAACTGTAGCCTGACTGCCAAAAAAAACAACCATATTGGATATCCCTGCTCTTTCCTTACTTTCCATTGGTTAACACGAAGAAATAGACGAATCAGCGAATGTATAACATGAATATCCGCCTTCTGATTGAAGTTGAGACAAGTAAAGCTAGAATCATATATTGAGATAGATCCCTAGTCATAACAGAGACCATATTCGAACTATACGTTTTAATTTCAGCAGCTGTAGGACACTATAAAGAAATATTGCATTATTAATGGTGCAATAAAATAGTTTTATATGACATAAATGGTAAGTAATTAAATTAAAATATCTAAATAAGTCTTTAACTTGACTCATTTTTTTCGTGCGGTGCGTTTTAAACTCCTTCAAAACGAAAGGTCTCTTGTGATACCCAAGGACCTGTTGCGGTGACAATATGATTAATGTTCAAAAATAGTCGAGAAAACATACAAACTACACGCTATTAGTTTTTTACAACACCTAAGTGTTAGAAATTCCTCATTTTGTAAATTATGTCTCTCTGGAGTGCATAGACGTACCATTTCCCATGTAAAAGATCTGATATTTTTTGGCAAATAACTTCAAAAGTAATGCGGTAAGGGGTTGAATTTTTTATTTCATTGGAAGTGTGAGATATTTTTCTTTAAATGGGACCAAATTCATTGATTTCTTGGTAAAATTATATTTCGCTCAAACTATCTTAATGGCAATGATTGCACTCGATTTTACCAAAGCTCTTAACAGTAATGCGGATTGTAATTAATTTAAATAAATAAAAGTGTAAGTGAAAGATAAATGCGTATTAAAGAAGTAATTACATGCTAATTTCTCCTATGTTATCGGTGGAAAACTTCGCAAAATTACAAAATTAGAACTTCAGCTCCTAAGCGCTAAAGTTTAATAGTGGGGTTAACACTGAAAGTGGGCTGGCCACACCCACGTAATAGCTTATAGGATTGGCCACAATAACAAGCACCAGTTCCATCTACGTCGATGGTTGTGAAATAAATTCTGGAGTGAAAATATATTGTTTATTTATTACAGTGGGGAACATATAGTAAGAGAATGACGCTGGTCGAAATGCATAATTAGAAGGCGTAGTATTGATTTTATTAGTTAAATACTGGCGCCCGCTAACATTGCACTCGGAATTGAGAAGTCAAAGTTCACTCAAATCCCATTGCTATTTTAATGTTTCGTTCGAAGTGTGAATATGGTTTACCTTTCCCAAAATCCTTCCTACCGTGCATTTGTTGTTTGCATGGCAGCCGTAACCCTCGCTTGTGATATAATTCTCCCTCCTTGGTCAGATTCACTATTTTCGAAATATTTTTTTACGAGAAGGTGGCAAGAGTATCCCTCAGGAGTGCGACATTGGTCCTCTCTGTGTTTCATTTGAAGGATGAGAGCATTCCAATCCGAAGACTTGCTGTCTGCAGACGGGAGGGTTGTAAAAATTGTGGCCTTTCGTGGGGGTAGCTTTGGGAATAGTAAGAAAATGTGATCCATTTGTAATTTCTCCACGAGAGAAATATTTTATGATGGTTTTAGTGAGTAAGGATTAAACATGTGGATACGCGATAGCGCTGGGGAATAACAAAGGTTTTAGAGAGCTGTTCTTGATTAGAATGACTGATGACTGTTAAATGTGAAAATGTTAAACGAAGATGCTACCTCACATAACTAGCCTCAACAGTAATTGAAACACAAAAACTACATTCAGGGATTGCATTGACTGTGAATTCAAAGGAATGGAAGTAAAAATGCACTAGCAAGCTTATAAATAAATGAAGAATGGCATATTCCGAAATAAAAGTTTGAATTCACTCACTACTCCACTAAATGAATATGCTAGTTTATACATAATAATGGAAAATGATTTATGAATGATGCTGAAACCCGATCCCTACTTGAGTGTCTTGTGTGCTTTAAGTACAGTACTCCGTCTGTCGGACAAGACGTTAAACCGTGGTCCCCTTGGCGCCTTTCATTAAGAGCAGACTAATTCCAACGCCGAGTTCTATTCACCCTTCCTCCCTTTCCTGTCCCCTATAGCGCTAATGACCTTAGCTGTCGGTCGCCTCCCCAAAAATCCAATCCAATCCAACGATGCAGAAACTAAATATAATTGTCATGAATGTACATTAATCTTCGAAAAACTCCATCAAACTTTCAACATAACATTGTAAATTCACTCCCTCAGCGCTTCAATCCTCATTTTCCCCTTTTTATATTCTCACTGTCATAATTTATGATAAGGAAACACTTCAAATGCACATCTTTCATTATAATTTGCTCTTTAAAACCGGACTATGTCGACTAAAACCTGTTCACCGAGAACAAATTCGTAATAATGTTCTATGTAGTTCATTATTCACAGTGGTAGGTTTCTCTTTACATTTGGAATCAATGTCACTATTGTCTCATTTTTTAATTTTCAATCTCCCAAGAAAACATTATCCTTCTGCATGTAGCATAGCTACCGCTTAATTGGTTAACCAAATGAAAAACAGGTTGAGACTATTTTGGTGATTAAAAGTTTTGTTTTACTACTCCATCGTTTCAAATATTTTACTGCAAGATAGCTGTCACTGCAGTTTCCTGTTAAGCTTTTTGAAACCCGAAATTATTATTTACAACGGTGATGGTGAATGAAATACCATTTTAAGGCGACCACTTAGCAAGAACATGGCTATTTGCATAAGCATTAGGAGATAGAATTGAACCATGGTGCCTCTTTACTGAAAAACTTGCCCTCCGCTCGTAGTCCTGTTGCGGTTGATACGAGCAAAGGAAAAGATATTGGAGGAAATGGGAGAAGCGCAGAAAAAAAACTAAAAAAGCTTTCGTATTAACTCGGAATTGAAAACATTTTGAAACCCTGAGTGGTCACGCTTGAGGCAAAGAAAGTAGTCACTTTTTTCAAACCACCTCGAGATTTTTTTGCCTTCTCGGATTTTGATTGTTCCCATCCTCTTCGTCCCTTATTAATGACGCTTGATGGGCGGAGATTGGTTTCTGAGAGAGGAATCCATTGGCCCAACGGTTGATTATCCCTTAGCCGGAATGAAACTCGATGAAGATTATCTCAGCAGCGACCTGTGTCCTTTGCAAACGGAATGCAGAGGGCGCTTTTGAAAATTGCCGTTTTCGGGAAGCTGAGACTCACACGGCCCTTAGAAATAACTTACACTGTTTCCTTAGGGATTGAGCTATAAGTAGTAATATTGATGAAGGCTACGCCTTGACCTCACATAGTTTTGTCCGCTGGAAATTACCGTCAATCTTCAATGGCAGGATGAGCTTCTAATGATTCAAGCAACCAATTTCTAGCTTTGTTATATTCTTCCGCGGTCATTCAGATATCTCCTCCATATTAGTTTCATCGAGCATTGGTGTGTGCTCATTTTCCTTATACTTATTTTTTATTTAAGTGGTATTATTATCCTGCCATTTTCTGCAAATTCAATCCATATGTATTCTATCTCCATATCGAGAAAAATGTTTCCTTTGTTGAATCCAATCTTCTTTCTCTAATTTACAATTACACTAAAGCGAACTTTATTGTATCGTATGTAACCATCCTTGGCTTTATACTTTTTCAATTCGCATTTGTTAGTTCAGAAATATTCACATGAAAATCAGAGTTGCGACTCTAGCCTTGAGAAGAATAAAATCTTGATGAAGTAAATGTCACTTCTAGCGTGAGAGAATACAATGAATGAACCCTTTATTAGAATAACCATGGGTGCACATATGCCTTCGATTTCAATGTGCACTACTCTTTGCCAGTGGTTTCCAACCTGGGGATCGTCTACTCCTTGAGGTAAGTGATTAGTGAGTGGAATTTGGATGGCTTTAAAGCAGTTTGAGCGAGATCAAATCAAGAGACCCAGTCATAACGGACACCAATTTCTAACTGTACATTTTTATTTCAGAATCTGTTGGTATTATAACTTATATATTTTAATATTAATGGTGCGATAACATAATTTCATACGACTGAAATTCTCAGTAATTAAATTGAAAGATCTATATAAGCATTTAATGTATCTCATTTTTTCATGCGGTACGCTAAAAACTCCTTTAAAACGGAAGTTTTTTGTGATTTTGAAAAGAAATTACTTCTGTGTCTATATGAATTGTTTTTAAATCAGTTGAAAAACTAAACACTGTATATTTCTTGAAGAGGCGATAGAAGTTCCCCATTTTTTTCAGAAATTTCTCTCTGGAGTGCATTCACGAACCATTTCCTGTGGAAAACGGTTGGTATTTTTATGTAAATACCACGGAAAGTACTGCGGTCGGGCGCTGATATTTTGGTATCTTTGGTAGGGTGAGATATTTTTAAATTAAATATGACGATATTCTTTGATTTCTATGGAAAATCATATTTCACTCAATCTGCCATAATTTTTAGGCTCGCTGAATTAAAATCGGAATATTTCCTTCCTAAGTAGAGATTGAATTGCAAATAAGGATGTCATCCACCCTAATGGAAATCAAGTTTTAAAATTCGAGCAAAACCTCTCTTTAGCCATTATCTGTTCTCTCGTGGATTTTCTATTTTTCCAGTGAATGGATTACCTGAAATCGAGGTATTAGCAAATAATAAACACCAGCAGCCAAACGAGGGAACGAGCGTAGTGTTGTCGAGAGCGTGTTGCCATGAAACGGAAACAAGTGAAGTAAAAAGAAGCGCTCGTTCGGTCGATGAGAAAAGGGTGTTGGGGGCTCGTCGTTGGATGATGGATACTTGTGTCACAAGCGAATGAGGTGATGAAGCCTTACCATATTCCCATCCCTCTCATCGTTAAATAACCATTTCGCCCAGAAGCCTAGTTCGCCTCCCTTTGGGACACATGTTGTTTTGACGGCCCTTTTAAAATAAAAAATAATGGGGAAAGTAGACATGGAGAAGGGAGAGTGAGAGGTTCAGTGGCTAGAAGCCCTCGAGCCGAGAGACGATAGCCTTGCCACGGGAGGGTCGTCGAAGGACAAGCAGTACGCTTGGAAGGGCTGTCGAGGCAATATAATAAAGAAAAAAAGAGCCAACAAACGGGTAGGATTGTCAGGAAGTGCTGCCTTCTCTATCTGTCGTCTCGCGAGGGAGAAAGGTTGAGAGGATGCCGTGATGTACTCTTGGATGGTTGGGGGGAGCGGGACATCCCAGCCTCCCTTCTGTTCGGGGTGAGGGCGTCAGAGGTTTAAATAGCAAAGTCTTGTTTTTCCAAGGATCAGTTTGGAGGAGGGGGGACGGGCTAGGGGTTTTGGTGTTTGGCGTTTAGAGGGTCGTCGCCTCGCAATTGTCGTCCGGGAGGCGATGAAGCGTTCAGAGACGAGTGACTCGAGCGGCGGCGAGAAGCGGTGGCTGTGGGGGTGACTGACTGGCACGGAGTGGGGGGGACCCCTTTCTCATGCGTTGGATACAGCGGGGGGTGAGGGTTCGGTCTTTTTTGACCGATTGGGAAGGGTTTGCTTTGGACGGCTGAGAGGGAAAGAAAGAGGGGAATAAGGTTGGTTCCCGGTTTATTTCATCGCGCGCATTTCCCCTTTCGCCATCGCACACGTTATGCCCGATTCTCTTTCTCCTCTCTTTATCGGTGATGCTCTCTCCCTTTCAACTGTTCTGTCAAGATATCCGCGTACAATTCTCTCTCGGATTACGATAGTTGGAGTGGGATATTATTGCAAGAGAGATTCAGCGAATTTTCTACATCGTCTAGAAATTGACCCTCATCCTTCAAAGGATACCAAAATACCTACCGAGCTACTTTGAGAGTTACTTGTCGATAAGTAGTTCTCCATGGGATATGATGCGGCTGAACATTCCAGAGAGATTTCATTAAAAAATTAAGAAAGCTCTGAAACATTGATCACGTCAGAAATTCAGCAGTGCGCAGTTTGAATGCTTTCTCAGTCATCTTTAAAGGATAAAAGCTCTTCAAAAATCTTTAATCATTGTCAAAAGTTCTTTAATTGTGAAGATTTTCCGCATACGATGAATGTATAAATTTATGGATGTTGATGTATGTATTGACTTAATTTTAGATTAAAGAAGCTAAAAGAAAAACTTTTTTTGGATTTGTATTAAAAGCCGTCAGGTCACTCTTATTGAGAACATGGTTCCCTGGAGAGAATTCTAAAAAAAGCATGCTTTAAGTTTAAAAAATAGGTTTTTTCGGAAGAAATGAAAGATATCGAATCGGCAAAGAGTCCATTTTCTCGTTTTGCCTTTACCTCACTCTCCTGCCTCACCACACATCGTCGTCGCCCGAATTCGCCCTCAAATGTGCTCCCATCCCTCTACAGCAAAAACAAGATTCTGAGGCGATGAATAGACCCGATGAGAAGGAGCAGTCCTCATCCCCCTCTCACTCTACCCCTTTCGCTCCCCCTTCCTCACCTTACCCCCCTCCAACATTAAGTCCGACCGACAACTCCTGGACTCGTGGTCGTTGTCCAGCCGTTGTCGTGGAAAGGGGAGGCAGGGGCATTTGGGACCGGCCGTCGGAGCCCAGTCACAGCGGCGTCACGGAAGAATTCCTCTTCCTCCTCCTCGTCTCCAACAGTACGGAGCATACATGGTGGGGACCGGGTTGGCATTTTGTCTCGAGAACTGTCTTCATGTCTCGAGGGCACAGGTTTGATTCTCGACAATGACGGAGATCTTTTTACGGAATATTTATCACCGTTAGAGTTCCGTGTGGAGAGCACTTCAAGTATACTATTCAGTCGGATGGGACGTTGAAATTATGGTCCAACTGCATCATTCTTTGAAGGCCGCTTTACAGAGAGCTCACTACTGCACAATCTGATGTACGTCAGAATGGAAAATTCTGTCGTGTAAAGCTGTGTATTGCTAGAATGCATACGCAAATGCATAAATGCGCAGACGGGAAAATAGCTTTTGCTCTAACTTCGGGCCCGCGTTCTCGCAATTTCTTTGCATTAATATTGTACAATTTGCCTCGTGTATAGCGGCCGTAATACCTGGCTAATATTGACGTCTGGTTTCTCTCCACAATCTTCAATTGACCTATTAAGCCTTCCTTTAAGGAACGTGATTACCAGTCCATAAAGCGCAAATGACACCAGTTGTCGGACGTCTCCCCATTTGATCCACCTACCGAATACACGGTCAAGAGGATAGATGGAAAAATGGAACCAATTCTTAGGATTCCGAGTTTTGCCACGTAACTTTGCTAATGTTATTCTAGTCATCTTCACCACTTATTTCAACATCTTCGCCAATCATGGACAAGAATGGAAATTAGCTTCAAGAATAGGTGTTTATTTTCCCCAAGAGGGTAAGAATTTTACTTGAATATCGAACTCAACGCTGATGACGGGTGGAAACATTCGGGCTCAGCGTACCGCTCTCCGAATGGGTCGTTAAATTGTGGACATGATGGGACCTTGTGAATAAGCTAATGGTGGCGGCATGTTTTCTCCTCCCTTGGTAATCTCCCAAATTCTTATCTCGCAATGCATACCCACCAATTATAAATAACTTCAGAAGTTAAGGCCCCCTCAAATAAACTGTGCGAATTGATCCTAAATATCTTTATATTTTAAATAGCGTTATAGCATGAAGTAAAAATAAGCATTAGTCCACGATTTACATGCAAGTGCCAAACATTTCTCCTCTAAAAACGGCATATAATCTGTATTGCTTTAAGCTTCCTTCATTCGCCAGTTTGATTCAGCCAGTAAAACTAGTTTCTTTTAATATTTATGCAGTCTTTTTTTTCGATGCATTTCCTCATGCATTAAATGCAAGTGAACCGTTACGACTTACCAGTGGCCTCAACCGTATTATAAGCGCCAAAGGTCGTTTCAAATAGTTGGATTGTTTTTTTTCCTACAAGTAATGTGTGACGGAATTCTAAAAGCCTTATCATGTTCAAGTTAAGTTAAGGAAAGCTCAAATGTGTAATATGGGATGTAAAGTGAGAGATTGCATCTAAAATGAGTCGCTATCGCCTGGGCCTCCGCAAATGATAGCCATAAAGTCTCTGAATGATGGATCAAAACCGTTTTAGATTCGAATATAGCCCCAGCGATCACGTATTGGAAAGTGCTGACGTGCAAGAATTGATTACATCGTCTTTCTCGGGTGAATCATCGGGAAGTATTGCACAGAAAGCGTTGCTATCTCGAATGGAAGTGTTTCGAAGTGGACGATCGCTTAATCTACATCTACGTAATATCCTGCGAGCCACCACGATGGTGTGTGGCAGGGGGAGAAGATCACCAAACATGCACTATTGCCATGCAAGTAGAATATTTAAGGGAGACATGCTAGAGAACAGGGTCACATCCAGCTAGATGGTTAGTATCTACATAATAAGAAAGGGATTATTGGTTGCTATTACATGCATCATGCACTACAAACAACTCTGACTATATTTCACCTACCGATCCCTTTGCTACGCTGCCTATTGTCCTCTCCTATGGTACGCTGGAAAAATGACATTTTTAATCGGTACGACAATCTATCTCTCTAATCTTGTTAATCTGATCAAACCTAGCATAATACGCAGGGGTTCTTAAAATATATCTGACGTCATCTGTGAACAAATCTGTTTCGAATTTACTTTAAAGGTTTAACCTAAATTTTTACCTGCGTTCTGATAGAAATTCCCATCCTAGTTCTTCTATTAAACTCGTAACACTTATACAATTATCATAACGGCATTTAACAAACCTAGCACATCTCCTTTGCACGCGCTCTAATTCTTTTATCATACCTTCCTCGTACGGATCCCATATACTAGCGGCATATTCTACATGAGGCCTGACAAGTGTAAAATAGCTTCTTTCTCGTACTCTCTCATCGCATTTGCCTAGAACCCTTTTTACGAATCCTAATCTACGGTTTGCTACACTAGTTATTTCCCTGATGTGTTTCCCCCATGACATGTCTTCAGTAATGGTGACGCCTAAGGATTTAATAGATTCTACGTTAGATATTTACTTTTCTTTGATGCAATAATCATTCCGGGGAAAGCCATTCTTTTTCCAAAAGTTCATTATCGCGCATTTCTTGAGTTGCTTGAGTTGATACGGGCGCTCCGGAGGCAATCACTTGCCCAAGGGCATTGTCGAGTAACGTATCGCTGGAACTGAATTAACATGACCTTCTTCATCGATCATTAAGGACTAATTTGAATTAGAGTTCGTGAGTAATTTCAGTCAGTTGCAACTCGTATTGCCATCGATTGATATCGATTTCCGTTGTGGCAAAATAATTCGTCTATAAAAAGAGTGAAATCAAATATTTTCTTTGCGACCGCGGCAGTGTTATTCAAAGTAATTTTCAGAGAGAATTTGTCGTAGGAAACAAAAACAAGAACGCAAATGCATTCAATATCATGAGTGAACTCGACTATCACGTGGTACAATTTATTTCCCAGCCCAAAGTAATTCCTCTTTCTGATTACGCACTAAAAATTTATGAACAAATGTTACAAGTACATTTTCAGTAAAAACTTTGATGCTGCGCTTTATGAGCAGTACTTTTACAGTTGCTCTTTTTAATTATCCCTCTAATAAATGGGAATGAAAATAAATGCAACAGCTATAATCCGATACACGTCTTGGATGCAAAAATTGTAACTCTCACGCCCAGAATTACAACTGTCTCACTCAGGCTTCATTCAGCGTCTTGCTCTAATGTTTCGTACTATACATCATTTTCCGTATTGTAAGAATCGTTTAATATTTTCCTGGAACAAATAATCAATTCCAACCGCTTTTTCATCTACTCACAACCATGATTATTGCCTGTGTAAAATGCCCTTATCGTTGGCATAGAGTTGCCGAAACCGCAGTCCAGTTCAGTGACCTTCTGCTCAGTTAATTAAGACAGCAAAATTATACTTAGGAAATAATTTACCATGAGTTGGAGGCCTTAATTTGAAGTTATCTTGAATTATGTTAAGTTCTGAACTAAACGGAATGTGGCTAGCCATGATCAATGATCATTGATCATCTTGTGGAGAGTATTTTATTTGTTTGCCATTAGCCCGGAAACAGTTTCTAGGATCATAACATGATGAACATGGGACACTCGAATTCGCAACTAAAAGACTAGTAAACGAGGACTTCACGACCTCCATTGAGGATGGCTGAATCCAGGATCCCGATCGAATCGCCAGTTTCCCCGAATATTAACCCCACCCAATTTTCCTCGGCACAAACTGCCCGGGGAGAAACGATATCGACCAGCTGATTATTCACTATCACGCAATGTACATTTTCTTTTTCCAACGAACAAACGGCTCCTCCCAGTATGTTCCCTTTTGGCGAGACGCGCAAACTTCTGAGCGCGGCGCCAAGGCACCTTGGGAGTAAAGGCAGGAGTTGTGGGCGAGAAAGTGACTTTTTAAAGGGAACTGTGTTGTGTTGCAGTCAGGGAAGGGAAAGGTGTGTGGGGAAGTTAAGCGGAGGCGGAAAAGGTGGAAAGAAAACAAAAAAACCTCCTCGTCTCCCTTTTGCGGCCGAAATCTCTTGAACCCCTCTCGCGAGAAAACAGAACAAACGGCTGAACATTATGGGTACACAAAGCGGAACGAAAGGAAGGAAGAGCAACAGCAGCAAGCCAGGGGAGGGGGTCGGGTGAATAAAGAATTCCTGTAATTTTCCCCCGGGACCAACTGAGCGAGCTAAACGCATGAAAGAGTAAAAAAGGCGAGGTAGGGGTTCCCCTTAACATATCTCCGGATCGGGTGGCTGGCAGGGGGTGTTTGTACACGTGAGAGAGAGAGAGAGAGAAAGAGAGGGGAGGAGAACCGAAGCAAATTCCTCCTGGCTTTCCCTTTCCCTCGCATTCCCTCATTCGCTTTTATATTCGCCACCACCGCAGTCGAACTTTCTCAACCCCTTCCCGTAACACTCCCACGCTCGGGAACAAAACACCATCGCTCGGCGGACGGATTACTCCTCGACGACACTCCACCTCGTCCCAGTGTCGTTCAGTTCTCTGCGTGACTGCCCCTCAAACCCTTTTGCGTGCCGTGGAGATGCCTCCGCGATTGGGAAGTTGATATCCTCTTATTCTTTCAGTGATGCTAAATTTTACAGATCAGTCATATGGACAACCGGGGGTGATTAGGATAGCACCTTTTACCTTCAGAACCCACGAATCTTTTGAAATGTGTGACGGAATTCACCCTGTATAGCGGAAGACGCGAATATTGCCAAAAGGAAAACATCCGTCCTGACCGAGAACTGAGCCACAGACCATTGGTTTGGCAAACCAAATTGCAAATCACAGCTCTTACCTTTTTCCTAAAAGAGAGATTAAATGAATTAAACTTTGAGTTCAAGATTATTTCTAGGGGCAGTTTTTGGTTCTTTCTAACTAGCCCATGTCCTCCGCAAAGGACCAGCGACTAGATACAATAATTCATCACAACTTAACAGTATTTATTTCGACAAGTATTCATGGAGCGCATTACAATATAGGCATTAGTCATCGCCGATATCATATTAATTGCAAAAAAGACATTTACAACATCCTACAGGCTAAATGGCAACAAGTATGTGCAGTTAACTCCAGAAAAACTCATTTATATTTACTAGGCATTAACATTGCCCTAAGATTACTAATGGATCGTCGACACGTGTACAATAAACGGTGAGTTTGCAAAACAGCTATGAAAGGCATTTCAATACTATGTCGTCGATTTACGTCGGAGATGCGTGTTGAAGAAGAGCGACGTAAGTCGAAACATCAGTGATTAATCGCTAAGGCGTTAATGTCAAAATTCGTTTTTTGCTTTTATCCCGGAAAAAAAGCTATTTCAGATAGGATGATTATGGCTCAGTTATAAAAAAACGCAAGCATATGCACATACAGTCTATTTTATTAACATTAAACAGGGAACTATTTCCTGACGACCTTTGTCAGCATGGACGTAACATCGAATCAGACGTTAATCAAAACGACGCATACCAAGGACTTACTATAACTATATTACAAGGACGCATAACAAGGACAAGGACACATCAAAATATCGTACCAGGAGAGGCCACTAAAATACTATGAATTTCACTATTACTTTATCTGTACAATGAAACTATCAATTAACTTATCCGGAGTACAAACGATCAAATTCCTGGATTGTTATATTCACGAGAAGACGTTGAATTCGTTGATAACTAGCTGCCAAAAGACAAATTAACCCCCGGCATTGCAATAATTTTCTCATACATCAATGAGTTCTTTATTTTAGTCTTATTTTATGTGATGTGTCCTCGTACATGAATGGAAATGTTTGCTTTTCCCCCGAAAAATATTTGGATTTGAGATGCCCTTATAATTTTCTTCACGTTTTTACTTCTTACGAGGCCGTTACATACTTGATGAGAATTTGTAAGAATATGTCAACCAGAATTTAATTTTTTCAATGTAACTACTATTCTGCATAATACTGTTATTGGAGAGAGTTTGGGCTGCAGCGATTACTTTAGTATTTTCATTCATACTGAGTAAGTGGGCAGAAACTGCGGAGAAGGCTTACCGTTTAACTTAAAGCCATCAACAGATTTATTTATGACGACGACTTCATTGCTATCAGTCCAAAAGGGCATCCAAAACCAAACTTTGGATCACGACGAAAAAATAGTAGGAGACCAAAGTCGTGGAGTGTTTATGAGCCCATCCATCAATCATAAAAGGGGATAAGGTTGGCGTGACATCAGCGCCGCAATATTTTTCCTCGGCCTTTCTCGGAACGAGGACGAGAAGTTAAAAGGTGAAGTGGACGAGAACGTGATAAAACTAAAAGGCAAAGAAAGGGGGAGAGAGAGGATCGATGAGGATGGAGAGGGAAGGATAAAGACCGAAACAATGTGTTTTTAAGCGAAGGACGGGCAAAAAATGACGAGGAATATGATAAAGCAGAGGCTGGATGAAGATCGATTGTCGTTCGGAGTGAATGCGTCCCAGCGCCCGTGCGAGGTGTACGTTTGAGGAAAACTACTCAAGTGGAATGGAGGCTGCTGAAATGAAGAGCAGAAAGCGTGGGAGGGCCCACGTTAAATGGAGAAAAATGGTGCGAATAACTTGAATGGTGTTCTGGGGGACTTGTGACATCCTTTTAACACTCTTTCCGTTCCCGACTTTTTCTTTCCCTGCGTCAGCCAGCATGGCGAGCATCTCCGAGGCGACCACGTGCAAGACAGCGACGCTCCCCTTCCCTCAACGGTAATGCTTTACTAGCAGAGCACTCTAGCGGTCAGGCGCTTCCCAACCACGATAACCCGGCCAAATTTAAACCGAAGCACTGAAACCTTGAGCGATAGCCAAAAACATGACCTCTGCATTCTTCCGATATTGGTCCAAATGATGAAAATTCACGAGGTCTCCTGATATTTGATATTGTTTCTTAGGTTTGGTACATAATTTCCAATGAAAAGAAACCAAATGGAATTCACACAAACTTAGTTGTGAATAATGATACTGAAGACTCAATTTACATTATTACAAAAACTTCAACATAACATTTAAAACAATGAAGTGGAATTCATTTTCAAACTTGGCATAAAATCTCATAAATCCTCGCACAGCCATGCTATAGGACCATAGGCCAAATTAATTAATTAGATGTCAATACAAAAGTAAGAGCAGGGTTCGGTCATAACTGTAAAACGTCTAACCATCTTATTCACACCGTACTTACCTCGCTAAATCACTCGGGAAGTTGAAAAATGCAATTTTTTGTCTAATCTGCAGCCAGAAAAATTATTGCACCAACTGGCTGAGCAATAATGCCGTCCGGGTCGCTTCTCACATTCACGACTTGCCGCCATGTTTGTTATTTTGATACGGACCATGCAGGCCATGTGACTTTTTCCTAACGAAATCATAACATAGTTTTTTGTTAAGAAATTCACTGAGTATAAACAATTAAAACAATTATTAATAAATTAATAACCTATTAACGTCTTATTTAAAGATCTTTTTTAATTTGCGCCTGAAGTAGATGACGCTAAAGTTACTACATACGATATATCGCAGGAAGCGACGTAGCCTTGACCACGTGCGCGCGACAGCTTTCGTCCGTCCTCTTTCTTCATGTCGTCCCTGCCTCTTCCCTCCACCGCTCTCAGTCCTCACGTTTGTCCGGCATCTCCTCTCCTCCTATTTCTTATCATGGCGATTTTTCTGCGGCCAAAATTATGGGAGGAAAAAGAAGATGCGTTTTTGTCTAAACGACCAATAGTAATAATTTTGATCCTATTTGAGACAGGCAAATCCTCAAACCTGGACATTAGTATTTTTCACCGTGGTTGAGCTCTAATACATCGCATTTCGCGGCATTGCTTTGGCAATCGTTGACAACTGATTCTTTTTTCTTCTATGTAGCCGCAGTATACATGAATACTCATATTTTTTATGGAAATGGTGGCATATAGTGTGAGACATGTTGATTGAATCCCTCCTCCTCACTAGTACTTGCACTCTATTATTATAAAACTTTGTAATATATAGTGAAGCGCATTTGCAGAAAACTCACCACATCACGCTCACTCATGAGATGGCTTGTGGGGCATTAAATTAACGTAGCTAGATATATTAGCTGGGTAAGGGTCCCTTTTCAATTCAATTCGACTCATTTATTACCGTGGGCCTTTCTGGCCCATGAGATATTTTACGTGTATATTACATTGGATTTATTACAAAAATAAGAAAAGTATAAAAATTTTTGAAGAGAATTAGAAGTAATAAAGTAATAATGAAAAAAAATATATACATTTAAACCACATTAAGTGTTAATTCGCCGGTTTTCAGTTTCACTATGTATATACATATCAGGAATGTTGAAAACATCCTTGTTCGGTACATATTATTACATTCATAACCATAATAGAAATCACAGTTTGAAAATATAGCAAAGAACAAAATTAAATGTATACATTCTTTCCCACTTCACCTAAATTAATAGAGCAGCGTTATAAGTAATACAGAGAACTGCCATGCATCATTTAGAAGTAGCTTGTACACTTTTCACTTGAACGCACGCATTGATTGTGAGTCTTATCTCTAATAATAATGAATTCCATATTCTAGCAGATGTCATCACAAAAGATTAATTGAGATCATTGAGGCCTTTTGGAGTTATTCCTATTTTATTAAATATTTATAGGTAAAGCATTAGGTAAGCATTTCACATTCTATCTCTTCAACTAAAGATAGCAGTCGTATTTTTTTGTGATTTTTCTAAAAGTTGCATACACTTAAACGAGTGCTCTGCTTTAAGAAGTAAATAGCATAAAAATAGTTTTCCCATTCACAATTTATAAAAATTAGATCAAGCATAGCCTATATCTCATTTGATGGTAGTCTTAACAGAAATATCTGATGGGCGAGTAGAGATGTCAGTTTAAATCTTTCGTGGAAACTTTATGAATGTTGGTATAAAAAAAGAAAATTAATATTTTTTGTGTCAGAGGCATGATTCATTCAATCCATAGAGAGGCTAGTTGAAAAAACTAGTGGCTAATGAATTATTCTTTTTGTAACCTCGGATGGAAACAATAAAAATTTCATCGGTAGAAAATTACAGTACCACGGTTTGGACATACCTCTCAATAGTCACGTATGTATTGAATGACAGAATAGAGAAGATCAGTGAGGATTTTAGAGAATATTCTTCCAGTATTGCTATTCAGTAACTCGTAACTTGTGACATAAGCCATTTCATCAACATTCCAGCAGACTGCGCATTGCCATTCTTTGTGCAGTTGAACGATATTCAGACCCGGGGATATTTTTGGTACAAAGAAATTGCTTTTATAGGGCAGTTGAGTAAATTCAGCGAAGTCCGGCGAGATGTTGTGGGACATTATAAATGAAATGAAGAAAACTGAATAAAACTTAGCAATGTCCACTGAATTTTCATAAATAAATAAAACTCCAGTGGACACTGCTAAGTTTTATTCAGTTTTATTCATTTCAGGGCAGTTGAGTTAAAAGCCAATTCAAATAATGCGAAAAGTTCTGATTTATTGATTGTTGTTCAGAAGACAAGAGAATTCAGTAGTACACCTTAACGAGTTACAGAATAAGGGCGCAGGTCAGGGAGCGGCAGAAAAGGAGTAGGAGGAGGGTGATAGGAGAGGAGGGGCGAGGGCAGAAGAGAGGGCTCTGAAGAGACAAATGACTCTCGTACTTCATTACGAGGGAAGCGGACACCCTTCCTTCTTCTTCCCTCAATGTGCCGGGCCCTTAACGACCCTCCATTCCACAAGCACCTCTACTCACCCCCCCCCCCCCCCCGCCCAAGGATCTACCCACACCTCCGCGTCGGACGCTCTTTCATGCCTGGCTTGTTATAATCCGGTGAGAGTGTACCGCACTCTTTTTATTAGGCTCCTCCCGAATGGAGAGTCTCATTACGTCTCTGAGCACTTAACACGGTCCTCTTCTCTTGAAGTGAGTGGGTGCGTGGGTGGGTGGAGGAGGGATGAAAGGCTGAGAAAGTGGGAGAGAGAGTTACGGCCGGTTTACGATCGGCGTCTTCAACATTCACCTTTCGGCAACGTTCAACTTCAACGGAAAGTTCAACGCATTGATGTTCACTGAGGCGTTTGCGGTCGCGTGAAAGCGTCATCCGTCAACTTCAAAGTTAAAACAGTCCA
The DNA here is from genome assembly GCA_963169105.1 of Ceriagrion tenellum. Taxonomy (NCBI): domain Eukaryota; kingdom Metazoa; phylum Arthropoda; class Insecta; order Odonata; family Coenagrionidae; genus Ceriagrion; species Ceriagrion tenellum. The sequence continues at coordinate 32,146,740 of OY720633.1, read as the reverse complement.
ATGCATAGTTAACGGTGGACGTCAGTGCATGCACAGCACACACATAGAATATAGTAACTCGTAAAAGGGAGTTTTTGAATTTCTAACGTTTCCGTGTCTAGTTTACCGGCATTAAAGATGATCATATTTTATTAGTTAAGATAACTGTTCCATTCCAAGTCAATGGCCTTTTTCTCCCTTGCAGAGATACAATAAAGGCCACTTTTATTTCACTCACATTTATTTGCATGTTGAGTTTCTTCATTTGCACAGTATTTTCTGGTGAATCCGTTATTATCCCGTGACAATGTCATTCCTGAAAAGCGCTGGTAATTATCAATATTATTCGTTTCATTTTACGTAACTGTTTTCGTAATTATGAAAAAAAGACATGAAAAGGTCAACATGTAATTTGACGGATTTCATTGCAATTTTTAGTCGATGACAGGTAAATTAGCGAAAAATTGGGAATATTGATAAGTAATTAGCAAAAATTGCCAAGGGGGTTTTTCAAAATCACTTTTGAAAATGAGCGAAATGAAATTGGAAACATGCGTTAATTAACGGATTTTAATCATGAGGTAATAACGCGAGGATCACAGCATTAAGTCTGATTATGCTGAGTGTAATTTGATTTGATTGAACAGCTCCGCTTCATTCTAATTTAATATTTAAATTAATCTACGCCCGAAATTTAAAGCTCTTACACGTAAAAGTAAGCAAAATGGAGGAATTTAACTCTACTCTCTGCAAGGCTTCGTCATTTGATAAATAAATCGAGAACGATAGTCGGTCTGTTTAAAGCCAATCATTAAACTGTTAATCTAATTTCAGCATCCTCTGGCGTCCAAAATTTAATAACCTGAATTTTCCAGCTAAGATTTTCTTCGTTCTTTCGATAAACGGAATTTTGAATGGCTCGATTCAATGCCAAACGTGTGACTTATCCATTAATGCAAACCATCCTCCATTTTGAAGAGAAGGCATTCCGGGTGTGTTATCATTGCTTGCTCGTAAAATTCCTGGAAACCAAACTTTCTGCGAGGATAATGCTTGAAATATGACATCAATTTATTTAATACAGATATTTTCGTTACTCTCCCATTTTTTATTGAAATGGCTTTGAGTCTCTTAGTAAGAGGATATAAACTTTTGAGCTCACTTGTATACCTGATTACGTTTTTCCAATTGATTTTAAAAGATTGATTAATAAAACATTCGAAGGCGGAAACGATTTTTAACGATGTTTGTCGTTGACTACGTGCCATATAATCCATTATTTCGTGGCTTTCATAGCAGATACCGGAAACCAGATACCAAACTGGATTGTGTTTACTGATGTCAAAGGTTTCAGATAAGCCCTGCAATGGACTAGCATTTCCGCGCACATTTCTCACTCGAAGAGGGACAATAAACCGAAAAAGGCGTTCTAAAGGAATTGTCGATTTAATGCTCAAGTGCCTTCGATGTTCTGAGAGGTGTTTTTTCCTCCCAGAACTCCTCACCCTCTTTGCCCTCCGCGGACATACTTAAAAAACCGCTCTCCGCTTTTTAAGTGCTCCGTGTCACGACCTTATCAGCAGTCAACATAATACGGAGCCGAGAATGAGCCGGGGATATGGCGGAGTGGGGGGTTGTAAAGGGGAAGTACCGTGGAATATGGTTGGGAGGTTCCTGGGCTTAGAGTGGAGACCTTCTCCGCCCCACCCACCTCCACCCCCCCACCCCACCCTCTTTCCCATCGTCTTCCCACACCCAACTGGTAACCACCCCCTAATTCCTGACTGCCTCTCTGTGTTGAACGTAAGATTGTAACTTTTTAGCATAAAGTACCTTAAAATATTAAGGTAGTTTGAACGAGAAATCGTTTCACATGATATTTAATCAATTTTGCCTCATCAATATGTATAATATCTCTCTTTTCTAAAGCTAAAAATATAACAGATTTTTCTCATTTAGAGAGATTGGCAAAAAAGTCTATAATTTGCCAAGGGAAATGGTACGGGTATGTTCTGCAGAGAGACTTTAGTTATGTATTATTTTAAATACGACAGTTACTCGCCACAGTAATTTTAATAGAAACTTTAAAATATCTTTTTCTGCAAACTCATAAATATGAGTCGAGTTATAGGCTTACACTTGCATATCCATATTAAAGAATAAAATTCGCCATGAAAAATTATTTGACTTAATCTGTATTCAAACCCGGACCTCCAAATTGCCGGTCACATGTGTTAGCCAGTTATACTACCAAGCCATCTATCTTCACGGAAAATTTCGACGGGGGTGTTCTGAACGAGGCGGAGAGGAGAAATGGCTTAGTGTTGTAAAAGGCTAACGAATGTGACTGGCAATTGAGAGATTCGGGATTGAATCCCAAAGTCATGTTTTAGTCAAATAATTTTTTCATTAAGAAATTCTTTCCTCGGTGTATTACTTTGCATCCGAGAACGCGACTGCGTACCATATCATTTATTCATGCGAACATTGTAAAAAAACTTGCATTTTTACTATATTCATCTGTATCAACATATTACTTTGCAAGTCACCCAAAATGTGTTTGGCAGTGGTTGAGTTATATGCTGTATAATGTACAAGTTGATATCACCAGCATACACAACACTATAGGAATACTACTAGTGCTGCAGAAACTATTTGTATTGACGCATATTGCAACTACGTAAACGAGATGCAACAGTCATGCAGGGAGCATGCAAAACATGATGCTATTACTACGTGGCAGATAAAGAACCGAGAATTAGTGATCAAATGTACTAATTAGCCGCACTACCTGTCGACACACCTTCTTTCAAGTCTCATTGGCAGCCATTATAGTCTCTTATCGATCGCGAGAAAAAGGGACATGTTAAAGCTCTCAGTTCTGCAGTCTAATTCCCTAATTGTATTCTTTTGATCTGAATTACCGCAGTATGTTTGAGTTCATCAGATGTAAATAACTTCATCAGAAAATATATTGGTTTTTAATCTACATAAAAGATTAAGTTTCATTATAAATCAACGGTCTGAAAGCAATATTCCGTTTCATATTGTCCGGTTGACACAAAGTGCAAGGTGATGTATCCAGCCTTTTTTATTAATGAGAATATGTGTCCCATATAACGATATTTCTGCGTCGTTGACGTTACAAAACATACTATATTAGCCTTACCTGCTGCTGGAGTTCAAAAAATTAAGCTCGATTACGGCCTCTGTTATAACGATGGAAAAGCGGGCCTAAACAATTTATAATCAATATTCGAGAAGGTGTAATGTTAATACCAAGGAGGATAACCATGATTTGGAGTTACTTTGGTTAGAATTATGCAAGCTGTGTTTTTAAGTCTTGGTTTTGTATCCTGCTTGAACTGGTCTTTGAAGAGCCCGCCCTCCTTTCCCCCCTTCCCGATCCTCTAAACTCCTCTCGCCTGGCTGACCACCAACTCATTCTCTAAGACCATGGATTCAACTACCCTCCGAGTGGAGAGAGTGCAGCCCTGCTCATCCAAACATACTCCCTCTCTTTCCCCTCCAGCCATTCCGCTAATTTCCTCCACTCGCCGCCACCTGTCCCCCCTCGACATACACATTCATGACAATCGCTTCCTTCGGGTCGGGTAGCGTTGAACGATTTGACTCCCCAAGCTCTATTAAAACGTCTATTATTTCCACGTGCCGTTTTGTAGCGCTCGCATGAAGATCAAGGGAGCCTTCTTAGAGACGGATACACTGATCCTCGTCCAAGCAATTTCAATTCAATCAACGTTTTTCTTCTCCCAGGTATTATAAAAGCTTGCCTCATTTCGGAAACCACTTTTAGTGATATGCCAAGGATAATATATTGCACGTCTCCAGCAAAGTTATGAAATAATTCTTTCTCCTAATTTTAAATGGGAACTATACCATAACCAGTAGTGATTCAAAAATTGATCTTATCTTGATTCTACATTTACGAATTGCGGTGAAACATACCGCTAAGGTGCGGGGCTCGAGATGCTTTCATACTAGGTGCACAGCACTCATCCCAGTCCATATCAAATCCTTGTATGTTTCCCCGTCCGCTTGGTGCAGACCAAAATCCGTGAGGAAAACAACCGCGCGGCTAGACCATAAATTAGGAGTCATTCGTTGACGAGGTAGTTAACATATAAAAAAGTCGTAAGATAATATCTGGCCCAAATATTTAATGATATTAATAAGTAATAGCACTTGATACTAGTACATGCCGGATATTTCATGTTGTTTGAGTTGTTGATAATTATGGTAAGTTATATGCATTAGTAAAATAAATACAATCAAAAGAGATTTGCAAGCTTCGTTTAAGTCTTCTACAAGCAAATTATAAGAATGACAGCAAGCGACACGCAAAGCGACAAGCTCTTGAAAAAACTGCATCACACGAGTTCAAGGCGACACCGTAGAGGTACAAGGGTTCACTTGAATACGAATAGGGAGCATATTTCCTGCTCTCCGTGCAGCATGACCGACTATTGCCAAAGCAGTGCAAGTCTCTCTCTCTTCCTATTTCCTCCCTTTTCACGGCAGCTGGTGTCACAGCACTCCCCGGTAATCGCCCCTGCGGCGGCTCATAGGATAATCTATGCACATTTGTGTTGTGTTCCTCGCTCTCGCAGCGTTGGCTTCGACGTGCGTTTGCTGATATAAAATGAAGCGTGGAACGTGGTATATTTTATTTCGGCATTGAGTGTACCCTACACCAGAAAGTACCCCTCAGAGGGAGTAGGTATATGGCCTTTCTGGTTCTCAACATCCCCCTTCCTCCGTAGCGAATTCGCCTTGCCCTCTCTCCTCTTCTCCCATCCTCTGTGTTTAATACAGCGCCCCTTCCATCACCGCCAAACTAATCGTGTTGCCATCGGATCTCCTTTCCCTTGACCACCCTCGGGATGTTAATGACCTCTCATTAGACGCTGTCTCACCGTGAGTGTCCCGCCGAAAACATAATTCTCTTCCGAGATCTGCCAACTTCTCCGAAAATCGCCAATGTTCCATTCTCTTTTCTTCTCTTCTGCCTCCAAGTCTCTTTCATTGGAATCCTCCAGACTGTTCTCTTGCTCCGTTTGCGGCTCTCTTAATTTTTTGCAACTACTCCAAAATCTCAGCCTTTTCAAAAACAATGATACACTTCACCGCTGTCCTTTCTTGGAAGTCTGGACTGTGCGTATTGAGTCCGTGAGGCCACCTTCCAAACCCATAATACGGATAATTTCTCTTCCACTGCCCGACAGAGCGGCTACTCATGCTCCTTCTGTTCCTTCTCCAAGTTAAGTTACGGAGCCCTTCCATTCAGTAACGGAAGATAGATATTGCGCTGGTACAGGAACTAAGCCCTCAGATTATCTCATAAATATTACATCTCTCGTTCTTTCGTGCATTTTCGAGGGAACCTCTTCTCGTATAATATATATTTTTCCCATCAAAGCTAAGAGAAATAGTCCCTTCTACGACAGACCATTTCAAGAAATTTCCAAACTAAAAGTTCATCTACAAGCCTATTGCCGATAACTCATAGCAGTGCCATGCGTTCATTTGGAAGGGAGTTTCAAAAATGTGTACATTCTAAGGTTAACCAGCGAATAAAGAATTAATGTTGAGCGATTTTCTCGAAATACATGATTCTTGCTTTTTTATTACGAATTTAAATTTTATTTGTGTATAGACGCATCTACGCATATTTCAGCCGCAGTGGATTATCAAGCACTCACGCTTCTCTAGTTGACGCACACATATATGTTTTGTCCATCGGTAGAAAGGCCCATCTTATTATTTTCCATGAACTGAGGGTGATTCCCAGTCGCCTCATTTAAAGTAACTTCCTTTATCAATCACTCTCTTCATTCTCACGCACTATCTTACTTCTTATTCCATCGTTCAAGGCTGTTTGCATACAATATGCTATATGCTTATTTTTCTTGCTTTTCCTGTTTTTAAAACACATTCATACTTCCATTTCAAACCGTAAAAAAAAACTTCACCATACACCGCAGGTGCCTCATTGGTACCAATGGAGGGTATACATCTGCTCTCGAGGTCGATAAAATTCTTGTTGTCTGAAAAGTAAAAAAACGACCAAGAATCTTTCCATTGTAAATGGCTCGGTGATACAAATTCGTATAAGATCAGTACGCTTGAAGTTTATTGGTCAAAATTTGAATATTAACCACGCTTGAAAAACATCATCAAGTGAATACCCTTCACTTGGCGACATGAAATTGCGAAAATCAAGATGAGTCAATATAATGGGAAGTGAAAGGGAACTTGCTTTAGCAAAAGGTTTTTAGCTGTAGTATAATTCACGCATATTATAACCTCCTGATGTATTATGCATACCATCATTAACATGGCAGTCAGCAGTGATTGTAACTTGACAATCAATGGCTCCAGGATATGAACGAAACATTCCACTTTTGCATTGGCACATCAAATAAACAGGATTATGGGCTAAAGAACCAACGGATGTGATACAAAACCTTTCTGATATTATCTGACTTTTGTGTACTTCAGCCTTGGATGAGGTGGCCTTATTTTACATTCAACTTCTTATTTTCCCTGTGTCTCCATCTCGTATTAAGAATCATTATGCTCCATCAATGTTTTTTTCATCTTACTACTACCGTAGTGCATAATACCAAGTTATTATGGCTGGTCTTTCATCTCTAGCAGGTTTCAACATAAAATTGATTATTCCATTGTCTTTTTAATCCTCACTCTTCAAGTGCAGTTTCTTACTAATGTGTAATTTACAGGTGTAATCATGGACATATTCGGCCATAGTTCATCTCAATTCTCACAGTTGGATGTAAATAATGTTCCATCAATCTCCAACTATAATTCACTGTTATTAATTATTAATCTCTTCCTCTCTCTTTATCTAATGAAAAAAAAACTCTTACCTTCTAACTCATATCTATATTAGCTCTTATCATATTGTCTCATTAGAATGGAATTAGCAGTTAATTCTCTCTAGCTAATTAAGCATATAATTTTCAATTCAATTTATGTATGCATTCCATTCACAATATTAGTATCATGCTTTGTAGCGAGAAATTGTACTCAATCCTTTATTACATAAAACATTAAAGACTCTATCCCTATCCTATGCTTGGATTTTTTCAATTTTGTCCACGGCCTCGCACCAGGTCTGTCTATTTAGGATTGCTTTGATTATTTATTTTACCCATTTTCTGTCAGCTCAATTCATTTAAAAAATAACTTGGCCATTTGAGGAATTCAATAATGTATAACATTGGTTCATCTTCTGTCTAGTACGCTGAGTAGAAATACCCTGCTCATTCATATTTGTTTTTTATTATTTTTTTCAATATTGTGGTTTTTTTATTGCCATTGCTTCCATTATATGTTCTGATGCTATCAATATTGAAGTGGTTACCAACATGGTAGCAAAAGAAGCTGCTGCATCAATTCAAAACTGTGATTTTAATGGTTACTCATATTGCGCGATCCAGGCCCGGTCTTACTCATTGCCAGCCACGTGCTAACTTCTCCTTCCTTAAACTGTCAAGGAGGACATTATCTACGGGTCGCAGATTAAATCTACAGCCAAGGATTGCTTGTTCCCTCCCCCCACCTCCACCCTCAGTCGGACCCTCCGCGCATCCTCTTGTTCTCGTCTTTTTTTCCCCCGATTCGTCCTCTCAACCTCTCTCCCCTTCACTTCCATTTCGTCCTTTGAGAGCGGTCTTGGCGTCCGCCCCGAGTTGAGCAATCGGGCGGGCGGATGGACCGAACACTTACACGAGCCGGGAAGAGGGAGGAATGGGGTGGGGTTGTCTCAGGACACGCGGGGTGGACACGGAAAGACCATCGGGTGGTTAATTAGCAGTCAGCTGCCTCGCCATGGTGTGTGCCGGGAGGTCACAGCATTTGCAGGGGGCTTTGGGGAGAGACCGGAAAGTAAAGATGCCGACTCTTAAAGAGGCAATCCATCTGAGGAGGAGGATTCGGTCGAGGAGAGGTTTGGGAGGGTTGAGGAGGCGTTTGTAGGAGGTCCTTCTTGGTAGACGAGGTCGCATCAAGACATGGAAAGTTAAGAAAAAAAAGAATACGTCTCAAAAGTTTGGGGAAAAATGTTTAATTTGACCAAAAGAAGTGTAAAAAACGTTTTTCGGGTATCATAAGAGGTATATTGTTGAGAAATATAGTAATATTGAGATGTAAAAAATAAATTTCAATTTAGATAAATTTTGCATTTGTCATTTACATGCAATTTGAAAAGAAATAAGTTTTTTATAATAACTTTTCATAATATTGATCTTCGTCTCCGTTTTGTGTCTTCTCTGTTAGTTTCAGCAATAAAATTTTCAGCGAGCAATATAACTCCCATGAGAAATAATATTTGTGCCCCTCACAAATTATTATGATGAATACAAAAGAATAAACTCCCTTTTATTATTACTGATGAATTTTAATATCAAACTAGGAACTATGTTATTTTAAAATATTTTACACTGCACTTACGAAAATTTTTATATTTGGCTAGGCCAGGCTTTTCATCATAGCCGATGTTTCGACACTAAACTCTCGTATCATCATCAGAGCTGTTGAAAGTTATCAGCTCCCGCTTCCTCATAGCTATTTCCTCATTTGAACATCCTTCACAGTTTGTTTATTTCTTCCATGGTGATTCTCCCCATTCATATATTCTGCGTAATTCATCAGGAACATCCAAGTTTCACTATCATGACGTTGTTTTGTGCTATGAAATAGGTAACTCTCCATAGTGCAACTCTTCGGTTTGAAAAGACTGCTAAAAAAGATTATCGTCTAAAATCTCAGGATATATAACATTATTGCCGAAATATTTGAAAATAGAAAGTTTTCATAGGACCTTAGCATTTAGATAATAAGCTTTCAATCGTGAAATTATATGATTATGAGAAAGTATTAGCGCAATTTTACGGAATAAACTGTTTTCATACATGAAACTTGTCTTTAATATTTGTCAGAAAACAATATGCCAATTATGAAACAGTGATGTAACACTTTCAAGGTGATCCATTGCGACACCATAACTTTGTGACTAATGACACGGTTGAAATAAATGTGGCCTCGTTCGATATGGTGTATGAATGTAATGCTAGCACGGCCTTGAGTTAACGCCGAGAATGTTTGAGGTGCGGAAAGGATCGCATTGTAGCCATTCTGAATTTGATGAAAACTATCCGCGGAATGTATCTGGCAACTCGGATAGGTTTGGCGCGCTAATTTGAGTTCCAAGTGGACTTCCTTGTCACGGTTTTCCCATGAAAACCATGATAGTGACCTTGTATAACATTAGTTATGAGGAATCGAAAATAGGTTATTAAATTTCATGTGAATCTCAGAAATAGTTCCAAAAGCGTGAGTCGGTGCGACGCGAAAAGCAATCAACTGCAAAAGCTCCTTAACGGCAGCAAATTATTGCCAGAGAACACAGACGTATTCTCACAAAATCCACGGCTGTGTCCCCGACGTAACCACGCCCGGTTTTTTTATAACCGTTTCCACACGTCTGCTTGAAAAAAACATCTCGCCCAGGCCCACCCTATTCAGCTAAAGACAGCACCTCTCTTCGTGTCGCGACTGCAAAAGGCTGGCGACGGTGCTGAAAAAGCCTTGCGTGTGCTGTCGCCAAGGCTATACACAAGGCTGTGAAGAGGAAGGACCAAAGGAATGAGGATGAGGCAGTTTGGTTTTTTAGACATTTTTCTCTCGGTCTTTTTTCGGCGGCGGCTAGTGAGGTGGAGGGCCGACGAAGGGGTAGGGAATAGAAAGGGCATTTGAGGCTCTTCAACTTCAAGAACTCTGGCACCTAAGGTTGGAGACTCCAGTAAAGTTAATTTCTGGGGAAGTCCGTTCAAAGAGTAAAAATTTCCGGGATATTCTGTGAAACTATACCAAAAGCACGATCATAACTACCGTTTGAATGGGAATTCTCCATAAATGAGAAAGGTGAATTCTGCAATTGTATTTTGAATTTGAACTAGCTTTGCCAAGGTAAAACTTAAACAAATGGTTCGCCATCATGTACAGATTTTTCAAATATCGAAATTTTTGGAAAATATTTAGATAATATTTGTTATGTATACGTGGAATTAAACAGTTTGAACTAAAATGATAACGCACTGCATACGATAATAATGGGAAAAATATTATAGCAATACTAAGCTAGTAGCAGTAATTTAGTCATCCTACTAATAAAACTTTTAATAATTAAGTGTTCGGTTTGAAATCTAAGCAGGAGGAAAATGGCTCGATTGCAAGAGATGTTAAAACTTGTCCGATTTCGGGAGAATACTAGCGGAGCATATTGGAGAGTATAGTATAGTAGCGGAGTATATTGGCAATCGCATTCACTTACCCCGCAGCACTCCCTTCTCCTCCTTTTCCCCTGAATAGGTCCGCCTTTCCTCTATCACCACCCGCAATGTGCTTCACATCTTTTCTGTCTTTCCACTTCCATACCCACACCTGGAATTTCCTGTCGACAACTCCGCTCTCATCCGTACCGCGAACGCGATAACCCTGAAATATCAGAAACGAATGACAAATGGTGACTACCGCAGGAGACGCCAGAGAGTAAAGTGCAGTAAATTAACGGCGAGCATCATTGTGGGCTTGGAATATGATCTGTGTACAAGATGTTTTTACATTAATGCTGCCACCACTGACTTTTGATTGCAGTGCAATTTTGGTTCTTTGAGAGGCGACCGACAATTCAAAAGGTTTGGAAAATTGGGAAAAGAGTGGAGAGAACGCCGTCGCTTAGCAATATATGCCAAGGGATCCACAGTTGAACTTCTCATCCAAGAGCATCATCATTAGTTGTACAATCCTAAGATTGGTTGACAGCAGCCCTCCACCCACTCCTATCTAATGCTAGTTCCCATACCCCCTGGTATCTTTCCCTATGTTCTTTCCTCTTTATTTGGTCCATGAACTTATTCCAGGGTCTTTCTCTGGGAAGTTTTCCCTCTATTATGCCTTCAATTACGTTTTTCACAAACCCATTGTGTCTCAGTGTGTGTCCAATCTATCTTGTTCTTCTTTTCTCTATGGTTTTCCTTATGGTCCTTTCCTCTTCTACTTTTCTGTACACTTCATAATTTCATATAAGAGCTCTACCAAGAGCATCATGCCTGACAAGCTCCCAAAATTTTGTCCTAGCTGAGATTGAGATTCCACTGAAAATTCTCCGACTCTGCCATGATATGACAAAAAAGAAATCTGAAGTGCATACTGTAGCTGTGTTGTATATATACCCCTAGCTATCTCTCCTCTAATTCTTGGAATAGTTATCTTTTTGACTACGTATAAGGTTCACCTGCGAGCATTTTCGACTTTAGTTTTATCTTGATGGTGAAAATACCATTCTCTGAAAATAATCGTCAACTTGTTAATGACACCGTATTTGTTCTTTTAATGTGTGATAATAGAATTCACTTCATCTATTTCCCCATCTTTACAAAGTATTATTTATCAGTCACCAATTTCAGAGGACGATCTTTTTCTGTTACCTTGAATCTATGAGAATGATCTGAAAAATATTTTGGAGCATTTTTTCTTTGAATATGAGTACTTTTTAAATATTTCTGACTAAAATGGATTGCAAAATAGTTACAGAAATTCATGAAGTCCCGGGATTGATATCTCGAAATCTAATTCATGGGGTAAAATTAATGTTACATTAATCCATTTTTATCTGTAGTTTTATCACTTTTTTGCCTAAAGGAAACGATTCGAGCCTATTCATGCCAAACGAACCAACAAAATGAAATAGCCCTATCTGCCTTGGGTAAGGATGAGGAAAATTCAATAGCTTCATCCTTATCTTGGAGCCAGCTTTCTTTCCATTTCATGACCTCACTCCAATCCTTCTCTCTTACATTTTTCCTTAGCTTCGACAATACAGTGGCAAAGGGGTTGCCGATATTTCAACCTTCAAACGACCCTTACTCCAGCAATCCGGTAAAATTCCCAGCTCCCCCTCCCCAATCCCTAGTATTTCCACCAAATCTTCCCTCTCTTCTTCCCCAAAATACTTAACGTATTTCAGTCCCCTTTCTTTCACCCCTTTTTTTCTCTTCTCTTCCCTTCTCGGCTGGAGTAGGGTCTCCTTAACCCGTTCAGGTGGTAAAGCTTGCCTTAAACTGAATGCGCTCCCGAAATAAAAACCCTTAAAAGCAGGGCAAGAGCGCGCTAAAAGAATAGGAACTGTGAGAGAAGGTGTGTGGGGCCATATAACCCCCGCTTCCCTTCCCCATCCCACTATTCCGGTCCCTGTCTCACTCCACGGTTTCATTTCACGTGAGGAAGTCATGAATTCCTTTATTATCTCCTCCCTTCCTCCTCCGCCCTTTCCCACCTCCTTCTTGCTTCTCCTTCTTTCTCTCTCATTCCACTCTCTTTCCCTCTCTTTTCATTTGTTTAATCCGTGCTTTTTTTCGTCCTCTTTCACGCGATGACTCTATCCCCCACGTCTCCTCCAGCAATGCATTACCATTTAACCTACTCTTTATGGACCTCGCGGATCATTCTCTTTTCATGTCCATATTCATTGCATTTTAAAAAGTTGTAAAATTGACCCAACGCATTGATTTAATGCTTAATATCTCAGTTACTCGATTCCAGAATAGGAATTAAATCATTTCAATGTTTTAAGGCTCATTTTTTTCTGGTAATTATAATTTTACTCATCACTGCATGAAATAATTCCCTTTTTTCAAACCTGCAGAGAAGAATAAATAATGCCATTTCAGTTTTCAGATAAAATATTGTCTTCCATATTGTTATCTCAACAGTCTTTTGTAACCTCGTTGAATTTTATACCTTCAGAAGTAACAGCAATTTTATAATTTTTTCCTTGGATATTTTGCTCCAATGGCATGGCTTTGTTATAATTCCATTGTAGAACCTATTTTTATCATTTTTAGTTTGAAGCAACCATCAAAATTTATGTCTGACTTGGAGTAAGAGATAACATTTGAAGGTGAAATTATGTATGAACTACCCGCGCATGTATATTGCGAAAAGTTATCATATTGCTTGCTGAGACAATTTCCCTCAGTTCCTTTACTCCTACGCTTTATTAGTTAGTAACCTTTAAGGAATTTGATTCTATATTGTGTTAAATTACAGCATGTTCTCCGACTCTTGTGTAAACCAAGTTTTTCTGAACTATCGGTGGATCCCGTATCGGTACGTTTCCCGAGTGTTCATCTTTTTTATCTTTTCCATTTCCTTCCCCTCTTGTCTTCTCTTCCCTCTCCTTTTTACGTCTCCTTCCATTCCTCCTTTCCGTGCGACCTCTCAGTTCTAAGAAGACCGGAGTGGCGTATTTTTGTCTCCATGGAGTTCCACCTGAGGGGGAACTCCGCGGTAGAGGCAGCCTTTTGAGAGGGGGGTGGTGGGAAGGAGCCATACAAGTGGTGTCCCCTCCCTTCCTCAATTGTCCCCATGTCTCTCTCTTTCTCTTTCTCTCTCTCTTTTAAGGAGGCCTCCAGGTGGGCCATTTCGGGACCAAGAGAGTCCTCTTACCCCTCTCCCCCGCACCCGTTTATATATGGGGCGATACACATATACTCGCGCATGTGGGGGGGGGAGAGGGAAAGGAGAGGTTGTGTTGGTCGGTTACGTACGTGTATGTGTTTATTTGGGGGAGGGGAGGCGGTCTTTCTCCTTCACTACCGTGAGGTCAACTCGCGCGTCACCTTTTACCCTGCATCCCAGGAGTCCTCTCTTCTAAGCGGGCGGTAGGATGGAGAGAGGGTGGAGCTGTGGGGATAGGATGAGAGGGAGGTGGGACACATTTGAACATCGAGGGTAAGAAGAGGTCTAAGAGGGAGGCGGGGCTAAAGGGAAGAGGGAGCAGAGTGAAGTGAATTTCGCCCAGATAAAGAGTGAGAAGGGCGTTTTACGAACGAGGTCTTGCTCCCTAAGATGGTGGGTGCGGTTCTTCCTAAAGACGCTGGGAATCTTTTACGGTCACGTTGTAGTCGAAAAAGGTTGAGTTAGATGTCAATTCTTTCAAACGGTACGACGGTAAACGCTGTCTCAGCCAACAATTAATTTTCACACTGCTCTAGCATTATATAAACTGCTGATCTAAACATATAACCTCGTAACTCCTACCAATATATCATATAGTTAGTATGTATACATATTATATATGTGCATCACACACAGTTGAAACATATGCTAGATTTTATTATTGAAAAAATCTTTATCTCTAAATATAATTCATGATATTTAGTCACATACACTTGATTTCTACGTGTCACTTTCTCGCGGGGAATCTAAGAAAATAATTTTATCTATATAATTGTTTGAATAATGATTATTAAAGTAGATTTTTATTTTACTCATTGTGCTCATAAATTATTACGAAAAAACATATTGAATAATAAACTTTTTCCAGACACTTCCCAATCTGCGACATTTTGAATTAACTTTTCTCATTTCGCCAGTATTTAAAAATTATATGACAGTGTATTTGTTAGCTTATCTTCATATTTTGTGAATATTCTTGTGTTATTTACCATAATGTTTTTACCCGATGTCGCGATTAAATCGGGATCGGGCAAGAGACAATACTTTCTCCAATCTCTTGTTAGTAATTCAACTAAATTCTCAGGTTAAAATATGGAATGAAAATGGTAAAAAAACAAACAAGGATGTTTTATTGTTAAACTATGAAAATTACCCAAAATTAATACCTATTACAGGACCAGAGAAAAACGTTGTCGCTCGCCAGCATCCGAATCCTTTCATCTCTGGCGCCAATCGTTCCACACTTAAAATTCATTGAAGGCGAAGCGTGGAACGTTGGGGTCTAAGGAATCGGGGATTACAGAAAGCACCCGCAACCGCGAGGGTGGAAGACATCCGATGTATAAAGAGAAACCGAGCAAATCCGAATGCATTCTCTCTTCCTCACTCTCTCTTTATCTCTTCAGACCCACTCCACCGTGAGATTCCGGCTCTTTGAATCCGACCGACCTGGATCCTCTTCTGCGGACTGAGCGAAAATTATTCAAAGCGCTCTCGCGGCGAATGGGAAATGGAGGAAGAGTGCGCGGGAGAGTGGAGGGAAGGGACGATTGAGAATGTGAGATAAGACCGAGGGAGCGGAGTAGGTGGAGAGGAAAAGGAACGGAGAGAAATAAATAGGGCAAGGGAGAAATACATGAGAGAGAAGGATTTACGAAGTTCTGATCGAAATCTGTCCCAGTTTCATTCTACAGTACATTTTCTCATTGGAACTAAACGTTGGAACTTTTTCAAAACCCCTGATATTCTTATAGGATACAAAGTCATCAGCTACACCATTGAAATTTGGTAATCTGCGACAAAGAAAAAGTCAAGGTTTTTAGGAAGATATACCGAACATGACCAAGGATGAAATACTTGAAAAGGATGGCAATTTTCGACGAATTTTATAACTTTATTTTTTAAATTCTTACTCCTTGAAGCACATTTATGTATATGCATTCAATTACTGTCTGCTCATCACTGGTAGCTCACTGAATTTCGAGATATTTACAAAAACTATTTCTGATCAGATTAAATGCAGTTACTATCAATAGCAATAGTCATTAACGCGTCATATATGCTTGTGTGTTCTTATGGACATATGTGAGTATTAGCGATTGGTAATGAGATTTTAATGAAGAGAGAAGAATAAAATAAGGTGAATAGAAGGAAAGATAGAGTAATTATAGTAATAGATGAATATATAAAGTTCTTACTTAAGGCGAGATAGAGGCTCTAGAATCCTCTCTTCATCTGTTTGGTATCGGATAAGTGACGAAACAATGCATTAAGGCCATGAAAATAATCATAAAATATTAAGGTAAGAGAAAAGAATATAACCAATTTTAGAGAAGATGAGATCAGCAGTTTAGCTATTGGCAACATTTGAATTCTAAAGGGACGTAAATTTAAAATACTAGTATGCCTAGTGTTAAGCTTTACACTTAAAGTGTACTTTACGTCTTAAAATTCACTCTCAACACTAAGCATGGTGGTGGATAAAACATTGACCAAAATTACCGAGATAAGAAAACATTTTGGTAGAATAAAGGAAGTATTAAACTCTTATTTTCAACTGAAAACGCAGCTGCAGGAAAACGCCATCACAAGAAGAGAAACACTTTTGAAACTTAAGAAAAGCGAAGTGAAACATTCCTATGTAAGCTGTCGGTATACTATATGATGGCATATGTTTTCTCAATTTGTTGGGCTGGAAATATTTCACATACTGATTTTTGCATGGGAAAAAGGAAGGGTTAAAGAGAATAGCGAAAAAGACGAGAGGAAAAAAATGAAGAAGAAGAAAGAGCTCAGAGCCAATCGCGAGAGCCTAGGAATGCGATTTGTGTGACGAAGGCGGGATACTCTACGCGTAGGAAAGAGTGGCGGAGACTTTGGAGAGACGGCGAGACGAAGAGTTTTGTTTCGGAGGGATGAAGCGGCTGCTGATAAGGGCGTGAATGTATAAAAAAAAGCAACGTTGGGTTGGGAGAGGGAATTAGAGCAAAGGGGGCGGGGGATGGGGGGGCAAATGAGATTCGAGAGGTGGCGGTAGGACGAAAAGGTTGAGAGTCGGCTTGTTGTTTTGTGTGGAAGGGTTTCTTTTTAAACAGAGCAGAGAGAAGTTTAAAAGGGTGAGTTTTCGGGAGGGATACTGGAGAAAAGTCGGCTGTGAGACTGAGATGGAAGATGGAACGGAGCAGAGGGGAGTTTTTCTTGAGGGTTTGAGGCTGAGTCGTGCGTGGAGAGATGGAGAGAAGGGGGAGTGGTTTTCAACGGGGGAGGGAGAAGGGGTGAGAGGAAGAGAGAGAAAGGCGGAATTGGAGGAATCTACAAAAACGGGGGCGGGTAGCAGGGTCCAACCACGGATAACTCGACAGTTTAAAAGGCATCCTGAATTATGCACGGTCGTGAATAATGAAGGGCCGTACACGACTACGCTGTTTAACGCCTTGAAATATTCAACCAGGCGGCGTTATGTGCCGAGGGGGCGAGGCGAGGGGAGGAGGGGGGAATAGGATGGTGGGGTGAGCAAGGTAGGAAGGAGTGCAGTGGGATTGAGAGGGTACGGAGGGGTGCGTTCAAGAGATAAGAGGGGTAGGGAGTGAGGAGAGGTGTACCCTGGGTAGGGTTTGCGGGTGGAGGTTGGACCGGGTCTCGATTGTTGGACTGAATGGTTAGGGTCGGATAGGGTGGGAGGGTTTTCTGTTCAAGACCGTGAGGCGACGGCATTGATATTTTTACACTTTGACCGAGAGGATGGAGGGTTGGACAGCTCTTCTACATCCAGCCGTAGGATTTTCTGCGAAAACCTACTCTGCTTTTCAAAGTGACTTGGTGAAGACACACATGTCAATGGAGCCTAAGTTGGTGGGACTTCAATTTGACAGGCATCTATTACGATTGTTTGACGGAAAAGAGTGATCCCGACGCATCAGAGACTGAGGTGCTGTCTACCTTTAGTGGTAAGGTCGAAGAGCGGCAATGATCGTCTTATGCGAGTCACAAGAGGAGCGGATAGATTAAGGTGGCTAGAGTACTAGACTCAAGAGCTATGTACTTAAGTGCAGTAAGAAAAACAATTAGTGTAATACTCAGTATTTCGGACAAGGTATTTGATTTTGAATGCCATTTCATTGCGAGACGACAGGAAAAGACATAATATTTGCCTACCTACTTAAATGGCATATTATCCATGTGTATCTCTCGCTAATAAGAGGTAGGTAGAGATTGTCATGCTCAGAGTTTTGTTCTGATCTTGAGAAATAAGCTCATCACTTCTGAGGTGTTTTTGAGAATACATACGCTATCTCTATCTAACGGCCGTAGCCTTTGAAATCCAACGTGGGTGATCAAGTTTAACTGTGGATAATTATTGGGGATAACCGCAGTCAGGATTCCCCATTCAATAGGATGAGATTTCTAACGGCGACATTTGGGCTCCTCGAGGAGTTACTTTTTATTATATAGTAGTTGGAAAAATAACTTCGTGGAATCTAAACAGCCACAAAAATTACACTTCCTGTACTTCCACTTCATATTAAGTACCTTACTACCACCGGTTTCGACATTACGAAAGTGTTGTTATCAAAAGAATTATTAACAGGGCGTCAAAACCAATGGAGGCTACTCATTGGTAGCGTGTAAGATTCAATGTGTATTTTAATAATTTGTCAGTTTATTTCACTCATGAGTTGGACGGTGTGCACTCACCAAATAAATAGATTCCTCATTTTTTATTTTACAACCACAGCTTTGGTGGCAATCTGCAGTTATTTTGCTGCTCTGAAGTAATCCTAATCACAAGTAATCTTTTACTTTGGACGTTTTCTAACAGTCCATATTTTCGACAGCACTGTAACATTTAGGGAAGGGCATGCATGATCCAACTACTCCTTTAGCCGGACGGTGAAAATTTGTCCTATCACTGATGTAATCAAATGTCGAAAGGTAGTTAGATTGGAGAGGGATCAAAGATTGTTGATGTCCTCGGTAAAATTGTTCGAATGCATCATTTTCCTCTGGTATATTCTCTCTTGAAGTACTCCGATTGGATAATTCAATGTCCGCATTTAGCTCTCCCATATTTGCCTTTCTTGGTCATAGAATAAGCAGACATGAAATAATGACTGATATTCAAAAAGGACTGCTAAAAGAACTGGAGAAACCAATTGCGGCTCATCGTGCAAAAAACTACTTTATATATCATAAAAAGTAATAAATCTACAAAATAGGCAAACTGACTACCATACACAATCTTGATTATTAAGCTCTATTTCTTCATAATTAATGGCAATATTGTTGAGAAACGTTCATTTGACACGGACCTTATTTGGTTCCACGTACTATCTTTGCTGGTGAAAATTCTTCGTAGCACTTTTAGAACTTATGATCAATCACTAATTAGTAAGACTGGATTTTTTGTAATATCTTTTGCGGCTTTTTGAGATACCTTTTATGTACCCTGCTGATCATGTACCAACTTCCATCATTCTAATTTTTCCCCGAACAAAATTTCTATATCTAATGCGAATAAAGAATGTTACTTCCTTCGGTTATATATATGTATCACTTCGGTTGGCTTTTTTCCCCGGTTGATTAATGCGACACTTTTATCAGAATTGCTAGTAAAATTCATCGCCTCCATACATTCAGAGAGGTGGAAGGGCAGGAGTTGAGCCGCGAGGCAGAGATGCTGAATGCTTTCCATACGTGGGTGAAGTCTGTTCTCCAAGAAGATGTATCAGTGAGCGGCAAACGTTACCTATTCACCGGATGACGGAGAAGACTGAGCGGTTTCAATGTAAAATTAAAAGCGTTGGAGGGTTATTATTATTGGGGTAGGAGAAAGTTGCCAATGTGGATAGTGTCAGAAAAATAAAGATAATGGATTGACAGCAATCCATCAAAGCGTAGATCAGGTATATTAATTTTAATTATTATCGTCATGGCAGTATCAGATTAGTATCGTTATGACAGCAATAATTTAGTAAACTTTCGAATTGTGATTTTGATTTTTGAGAAATATGTGTGCAATGACTGGTAGGCATCATATGCTACGCGTGACTTCATTTTCAAATTTATTAGCCATCCCTGCCCTGTTCGTTTCCACTCTCAATCTCTTCAATAGACATTTCCCGAGGTTTGTGTTATGACCTCAACCAACCCTGCACTTTAGTCGTCAATTTGGACGATTCACTCCCGCGGCAATGAAGCTCGTCGCTCCGAAATCAAACGTGTTCCTCGTCAGAATGCAAAATAAGAGACCGTCATTTGGAATTCTTGGCGAGACCGCGAGGGTTTGTGCTAAAGCGTGGACCTGCGCCCCCCCCCCACCCCTCGCTTTTAATCTGAGCGTTCCTTTTTTTATAGAGTATTCTCGAAGGGCGGGAAAAGATAGAATCTGACCCCGCCCACCAGCACCGATTGGGGTGAGGTGGGGAGGGCAGGGAACAAAAAAAGGGAAGGAGAATCCCGTGTGGCAGTAAAATGATACAAAGCCTTATTAAAAAACCACGAATCAGGCGATTGACTCCTCGTCAATGGAGCGGAAACCGCGCGGAGGCGCTAATATTTAAACAGTTGCCGCGGATTTGGTCCTCTTACACGAACGGGAAATGTTCATTGTCGGGTGGACGGTGTTTGAGTGGAGTGGCGTAGTGGAGAATAGATGGAAAAGAGAGATATCGTCTATTATTTCACCGTAGTCACTGGCAGGGAATGGGTGAAACGACCAGGGGTATGAGAGGATGGAGTAGAAGAGGAACAGGAGAGAACGGTACCTACCTAGTAGGAGTGGGTAACCAATTATCGGATGCCATTTTCAAAGTGAGGAAGTGTTGGAGGTAGATGCTGGGGAAGAAGGGGAGGGATAAACTCAAAAGCGAGACAAACCCCAGGAGAACATGACCAGAAATTTACCTTTCGCTCTCTCTAAGGAAGAGAATATACAGTTAGACTTACCTGGCCATACAAAAGACGTTTAAGGGGCAAAATGGAAGGCAAAATTGTTAAGCCTGAAGGGTAAATACCAGATAAAATGTGAGTTGAGAGAGTCAAGCTATCGGGCAAATGGGGGCAAAAAGATAGCGATGGAAGTCTGCATTCTTCCACTCTGAGGATTAATTGACTTTTATGGTTAAATAAAAAAGCTTGTGAAATATTTATAATAAACACTACATCAGCTCAGCCGGTACAACTCGTTTGGTTTGTTATTTCGGGGGAGGAAGACGACCGACAACTATGTTACATTACACCGTGAAGAACAGAGGGGTAGCTAGCTCCGTATCCTTCCTGAGCCTCTCAAGCTACCTCAACTCAAAGTCATCCTCGGTGTACAACTTACTAGTATTCCCGTATTTGAACGTCTTAATATGTCCTATCTCATTGGCTCTTATATATTTGTGCCATCGTAACGTTTGAGTTCCATCTATTCTCTGCCTCGTCCAGCAAAAGTTAAAAGTACATAATATTTTCCAATCATTGCATGTACAAAGGATATGGTACGAAGTCACTCGCAAGGGTATATATACACCAAGGAATTGGTGGTTTAACAGGATTACACACCTTTCCGGCAATAGGGAGACCTGGGCCCGAAACCCGCTCAGGTCAAATAATTTTCCCATGGTGAATTTAATCCATTGATAAATAATTTGTTATTTTTGTCTAATATTTTAGTGTGAATGTTTGGATGAATCTTGATGGAATGCCACGGCCTCATGCCTAGGTGTATTATGATAGAATCAAGATACATCCAGGCATGTACACCAGTAGTTTTCAATGCCAAAAATTACACTTATAGTTTTTCTTTTTTTTTTGCTGCCGGACGATTCTGTTGGCCCGTATGTCCCCGGAATCCCGATAGGCTGCTGAGCCTGTCATCAGGTTTTCCAGGGACCGGACCAACAGAACTTGGTATACTTCCATGCCCTGGGTGGTGAAAAACCCACCCAGGCGGGACTCGAACCAGCGATCCTCGGTTTAGCAGGCGAGGACTTTACCCCGCCGCCACTGTTTACAATATTTTACAATAACGCCCAAAATGTTTTTAGAGTATGTGCTGGAGAGTTGATCGAGCTAATTTGGCTCATTGCTCATCAACATTTCCCCATGCTCTCTTGCTGTGTTCGATTCATCTCTTCTGATTGCGGATACAAGGCCACTGTAAATATTCGACGCCGGTGAGGGTAGAGTGACGGAGGCTAGTTGAAACGCGGAATGGGAACGTCAGTCCATCGGTAATTCGCCGAAAAAAGCCTCTCTCGGCAAAACCTGGTCTCGCAACTCTAGACTCATAATAGATACGCTTCTCGGAAATGCAGGGAATGGCAGGGAAGGAGAGTTTTATTTCCAAGGGGGTGAGGGGTAACGAAGGGAGGATGGAATAGCTATCGAAGAGGCGAATCGTAGGTGATGCAGTGTGTCTTCTTACGACCGCCGCCGCCGGTTTGCAACGGAAAGTGTGGAGGGATGGCCGACGAGGGAGTTAGTCGATGGATGTCCTTCGTGGAGCTCCCGAGACGCCTCTCAATGGGGTGAGAATTAGGACGAACGAGTCCAAAGGTGGAGAGGTTGAACGTGGGGAGGCGCGAGGGAGAGAATTAGTGTGCGAGAGGGGTTGGGAATGAGGAGTAGGAATGAGAGTCAGAGTTGGATTGCTTCGTCGAAGGCCATTTCAAATTCCCTTGGAAAGAAATCTGTACCACTGCGCGCCGAAGGAAGTCTCTCGACTCCATTATTCAGCGTCCGGAGCAGTTGGTGGGCGGGCGGGTGGGTTGGAAGCTGTAAGGAATGGCGAGGGGTTAGAGGTGTGACGATAGGGCCATTGGTGGGGGGTAGGCGAGTTACTGATATTTGGCGGAACGAGGGGCCAACGACAAAGACTCAACCTTCGACCGTCGGTAATTCCTAGGGCAAATGACGAAATATCGCAGCGTATTACGTTACAGTAAAATCTAATTTAATAGAAGGTATTTCACTGCGAATATGAAAGTTATGTCATTTTCTTTTCGTTCAAGCCGTCTAAAAAACTTGATGTCCTGTGACAAACTCTCCCAAAAAACTTAACCTTTCCTCATAGTCCTTTTTGCTAATCAATCTTGAAGTTCCATGGACTTAAGGGAGCAATTGACAGCATAGTTTGATGCACAGTAATAGTAGAAACGAGGGAACGCAATCTTTGCTGCAGCTAAGTTCTTATATCTCGTTATTTATTCGTGCAGTCGTTCTGGTAAATCTCCGATTACCACAATGAAATATTTGTGTTCACGTTTAAATAATACCTTTCTAATTTTATGAGCCACAATAACCTTTTCATGCTGCCACATAACTCTTATCTGTAGTATTCATTTTTAGCTAATTCCTCCGAGTTTATTACGCTTTGTTACCACAATATGTGCACTGTTTTCAACAATAGGTAATAATAATATTTTCTTATCTTATATCTTATATACACTAAAATGGATTATTAAAATATATAGCTTGATCTTATTGTATTCATTTAACATTCTCTTAGTGATGCTAATTATCATAAAAAAATTTCATGCCCCTAGTAGACTTACTCATTGCAATCACCTTGCGTTGTTCTATATACAAGTTATATTTTCCCCAAAAATGGAGAAGGAAAGAAATAATTTCCCATCTCATTTTACTCTTGAACCAAATTCCATTTCAGAAGGAAATTCATTAAACTAAGCCTACCCAGCATACGCAATTAAGTCCTTTTCAATTTAACAGCCAGCCTTTACCAAATAAAACAGTGAGTTATTTCTTCTCTTTATTTCGTTCCCCTTTCTAAAATATCCTTTTCAGATTTGTCATATCTTTCACTTAAGTCCTTTGAAAGGCATCTGGAAACGGAAGGAGATTTTTTAAGGCGATTTCTCGAGAGGAGAAATAGGAGAGGGGAGGGGGAGCTGAGCGGGGGCGGGGCAGGGGGGCGGAGTGTGGGAAAGCCGCCTCGCCCTAACCAATTCAATTCATGAAACCAACCCAACCTCCTCCTCCTCGCTTTTTATTTCTCGTCGCACACCCCCCTCCACTCACCTCTCTCCTCCTCATCCTCCCCCTCTTCCCCTCCCTCACATTTAATTTAGTTTGAAGATCCCCGCTTGAAATGCCTAATTTATTTGAGTGACAAGCCCACTTAACTGAGTGATAACTTGACTCGGAATTCCAAACCTCCACCCCCCACCATTACCCTTTTTCCCTGGGATTCCGACCTATTTCTCTCTCTCTCTCTCTCTCTCTCTCTCTCTCTCTCTCTCGCTCCCTCTCTCTCTCTCTCTCTCTCTCCCTCTCTCTCCCACTTCTCCCTTATCCTCCGACTCAACCCCTCTCCAACTTCCAGAGTTCCTCTACGCTATTGTACATGCCCCTCTTCCCACCTCTTATCTTCCAAATGCCCCCCCTGTTCAACCCACGCGTTTAACTCCCCCCCCTTCTCCCCCTCAGTCCTTTCCGAATTCCCTGACTCATTTTTTCTCTCTCTCCTTTAAACTCACTTCCGCCGCCGCCTTATTTCCCCACCAGAAACTTCTTTGTTCCCCCCCTCCCCCCTCTTGCAACTCTTTGCTAAAGCTTTTTAATTCTGAAATGGAGTTCCTTCTCTCCCCCCCAACCCAAGCTTCCCCCCCCCCCCGCAGACTGGGATATCCTTCGATGCCTTACTTATTCATAACACTTTCCTAACCGCCCTCTCTCATCCTCTTCAGAGTCCTTCTCTCACCCACCCCTTGGCACTCCTCCTCCCCCTCCCTTAAACCTCTTCCCCTCCCACTCCCTTACACTCGGTTGCATCTCCCCCTCCCTCCTTCTCTCTCTCCTTAGGCTCCGCCTCCCAGACTCCGTTGGCATCATCTTCTTCGCTCCATCTTCGAATTCAATTGAAAGGTCTCTTCCTTTATTTTTTTCCCTTCCTTCCGCCGGCTTATCTGGTCTCCGCTCTCATTCTCTCTCAAACTCCTCCCGCAAGATCCGAACGTTTTCCCTTCTTCCCTCTTACCCCTTCGCCATGATTCCCCTTCTTTTTGGGCCATCCGCCATCTCCCTCCCCCTCTCTCAGTTTTTCACTTCATCTTACTCCGTTGAACGCGTGCCCACGTTTTGATGAAAACATATGAAGGGGAGTCAATACTTTTCGGATATGAGCATGAAAATTCGCAACAATGCAAAGGGATTTCACCAAGGAGCAGCGAAGGTTTTGGAGATACGGATGTATTGCGGTGATGGCGGCACGCCTACCCGACTCTTCCCCTGCTATCAGAGTGACAATATAATATATGGCACATACATTTTCGAAGAAAGACTGCATTCATGGATGAATCCTTAATGCGCTATCCATATGTTTGTATTATAATATATTTCCATAATCGAATAGGGATAAAAATGGATGTTTTTAGCAACAATAGCTGAATTTTTTTTTGTTTCTTATTTTCAATTTTATTTGATGAATATAAGCTTCAGCATGTTTTTATTAAATTATTGCATAATTTTTTACCAATTGGTCCGATCTTTCAACCGCCATAGAGTGAAAAATAGTGTTACTTTTCTCTCTTAGCATCAACCTTGGTGGCTTTATACCTCCACATTGAGTATTCACGGGTCCGTCGTATACGTTGCTGATTATAGGGCTTGATACTAAAAGGAAAGACTGTAGATGGGTCAATGAAAACATTGTACCAACTCAGAAGTTTTGATTAAGGCTAAGGTTTTCAAACATTGATTGTTAATTTGGGTCATATCTAGTAAATTGCCATAGACTGCTCTCGAATACGTATGGAGAGTGTAAATTATACAATAAAATGTATTGAACTTTAAATTGTAAACATTGATAGAGAACTTTGTTTAGCCAATAGCGGTACTTCACTCATGCCCAGTCCATGCAAAGAGCGTTGTTAGGTCCTTTACTCATAATTTGGATGTTCAGTCGAAAACTCGAACTTTATCTCCAACTTTTATAATAAAACTGGTGAAAAATTATTCGTGAAAAGTAAAGATAAGTATATTTTATAATTAGTATGGTTATCTTTTTTATTACGCCGTCTTTCCGTCACAAGTTATGGCTTGTCATTCCAGGTCCATCAATTAGAATTTATTATTTAAAAATATTTGCTGACATCGAATCACAGATTTCACTCAATCTACTTTTTCTTACTCGCATCTATTTAGGCACTAGAGCATCACAGCCAACTCAACAATCAAACGCACAAATCGCACGTCCTTTATTCGATGCGTTTCCTGGACTCTCTTCCTCCGTCCCCGATTCAACCCTCTGCCTCCTGGTTCGAAGTCCCCGCGTCATTTTTCTCCTTCACCCAGATTCCCCCAGATATCCCGTCCTCCCACGAGTACCCTTTTCCCACGCCCCCTACCGCCCTCCCCCTTCTCCCTTCACACCCTCAGGGTAACACCACGCCTCCTCCCCTCCCTCCTTCCCTAACCCCACCCCCACCATCCGCCTCCCCTCCCCTCCCATCGCACCGATCTCTCCTGCGATGGAAGTGCTCTGTCGCCCGGGTCTCCTGAGATCCACAATTCCATTAGCTTCAGACTTAATGGACCACTGGCGACCCTCTCCTTTACAAAGTTACGTCCAACCCCCTTCCATTCTCTCTCCCCCCCCCCTCTACTCCCTATCCCACTAGGCCTCACACCCCTGACCCGCCCTTCTTGCTCCTCCTCCCTCGGGATATGTGACGGTGAGTCCCCGTTCCCCGAACCGTCCCCTAATCGTTCCCCTCTCCCGCCATTCCCCGCTTCTAGCTCCCTCCATCCAATCCTTTAACTTTAATATCTCTTCCTCCTCCTCGCCACCCTGGGCACCGATTCCGGTTTGATTCCTCTCCATACCACCCTTTCTTCTCTCTTCCCATTTATCCTTCTATGCTCCTTTCCTGCTTTTCCAATGCTACCTTCCTCACAATGGATATTTGTGCACCAGAGAGAAATGTAGTGTAAGTACTTAAATAAAAATAAGGGATGAATGAATACATTTTGTCGTGAATCGCTTGATATCTTGAAGAACTAAAAATTATTTTTTTCGGATTTTTTTCATAGACAGAACTTTTCAAATTATTAACCTTTTTTTCTCAAAAAAGAACCCAAGCCATCAAACAAAAATTAAACCATGTTTATTTATTTTCTCTATGGTTTCCAAAAACATTTTCATCTCTCTCCAAATGATGAGCCTCTCGTGTGCCGAGAAATATCTTCGAGAGTCTCACTCGGATGGTTTTGCATATCGATGTTGTTACGTCATTTTATTGTTTATTCCTTTTTCCATTTTGTCGTTAAATTTTATTTATGTTCATTTATGAAAATCTTCAGTCTAGACTTGATTTAAATCCATACGAGGTATTATTTACCACCAAACATGCAACCTTTCTGTAATTTTTTCGCTATTTTACCCTCTCTGCATGTTAAGCATCGTTTGTGTAAGTAGAGATCCCGTACAATTCGACTTCTAAACTAACATTCTACAAGTCCGGATAGAAGCTGCAATCCACTATTCAATTTTGGCATTCCGAGGTGATAAACATATGCCTTGGATAACAAAAAAGTCGGAATATAGGGAAGGCTTATATGCGAAACACGAATATCCTATGCTATGCCGTTTTGTTGTCGCGACGTGACGTGGTTGGGATGAAATATTTCCGTGAATCGCTCATTATTCGAAGATCAAACCCTGTGGCGGATCCTAGAATTCTTTTCCTAGAGTTCAACTGGCTTGGTGCAGTTGCATCTGAAGTACCTGTCCCTTGGATAATGCTGAGCTTCGAAACTCTGGATGATGGAGGCTGCACTTTATTAACCATAGTTGGTGGTATTATTCATATTGAGATGTGGGTTTGTGAATGGATATGGATGGTAAATAGGATTCCTGAGCAGAAGAACATACCGGAAAGGCAATATATGCCTACAGACGGAGTGAAAAGTTTCTTTGACTTTGCCGCAGTTGAACCATTGGTGGCTGGAGGTATATTTAAAGGTTTCTTGAAATTTCATGTGAAATTATCCTTTACATGTCTCACTACTGCTGCGCCTTTAACTAACCGGTATAAGAAAGTTGAGCGCAATAATTCACTGTGAATTAGACACACATGAAAGTCCTTTAGCGGTTGATACCGTCAGAGCAACAGCGTGGCCAGTTTCACAATTCTTTGCAGAGTCTAAGTAAACACCTTTGTGTTAAATGGTTGGCTTTATATACCTTAAGGGTAGTAGCGCTAAGCGCTCGCATACAGGCATTCCAAGGCATTGTATGCACGGCATATGCGATGACAACTAATTTCGTAAAGCCTCCATGAGTTTCACAGAGGACGAGGGCGCTTTGTTGGCTATAGCACTCGACGGGTATTACTTCGAATCCCAGTCCAGGCGAATGATTTTTCAACAGTGAATACCTCACAATTGTGTGTCCATCAGCGGCTGAGACCGATAAAGTTACTGCGCAGCCTTTTAGTTATGCTTCTTAGTTAATTTAAACCATTAATGTCTATCTAATTTGTTTGGAAAACAACTACCGTCACGTTAACTTCCTCCTCTTAAAAATGCCTCTCTGTTTCTGACCAGAAAGACGTGACTCCTGGGAAAAACCAAAAATAATTAACATTAAAAAGCATTACAATGCAGTACATTGAGCATTGAAATGTGATACAACTGAAGCATAGGCATCTTTAATATGTTATCAAAACAGGTTTCTGCTTTCTATTGTTGACTATGGTTTCATACAATTTAGGTACATTTATTTATATGCATAAGAAATGCATACTTAACATGATGACGTATTTGCTAAGTCCGTCACTAGCCTTTCTGGAGTGGGTAAGATTCCTTCAAATGTTTGTGGGCTCTTGCTGTTTGATTTTTTTCACTTTGGAAATGTTTCCTTCGTCTACTTTTTTGTAACAGACTGCGAAAATTCAATCCAATCCTTGAATCGTTCTTTCTTCCGTATGACTACAAAGACAGCGTCTATTCTCATGAATTTTCATCGATTTTTCCGAAGCATTTCAGAAGTTTACTTCTTTTCCATAGTTTTGAGATGAGTCAGCTGTATGTATATGACGTTCTGATTTCTCTCCTTTCCAAATAAAGCTTCCCCTTACCTTCAGTGTGCAGAGTGCAACATTGGATTTGAAGATTCCCTCAAGGACAGGGCTCAATCAGAGCCAATAAATCACAGAAAGAGTGGGAGGAGCGTCTTTCCTTACGTCAAAATCCATCCGAAGGTTTCAAATATTGAGGAGCAGAGAGGGAGAAATGGTGCCGGAGGCTGTCATCCTTGATTTATTTCCAGTTTTTGGTTGAACGTCAGAAGTCTTCTAACGTTGTAATGCGTGACCATCTATATATCAATGCCTCAAATTGATTTCGAAAAAATCAAACATATGAACCGCCATAAGTTAGTTCTAACTACATTCTTGAATACGACACTATAAATTGTCAAATTGACAGGCACTTGTAAAGCTTAGGGTTGAATTTGCTTAGCTCTTTGGAAGCTGAAAAGTTGTTATATTTGACACCTTAAGTCGAAATATTTGAACAAGCATATTAAAGATATAAATAAAAGTATCGCTCCAATATTAAAAGAATTAGTTGTATATACAAAATTTAAAGCGAATGGCATCAACCTAATGCAGTGATCACCTGTACCTGTACCAATTTATTCGTTGATCAGGAGGATATTGCTTTTACACCGGAGAAGAAACAAAACATACATAGAAAACGATATACAAAATAGGTTAGTCCTGCTATTGCTAGAAAAAATGTGTATTAATTTCAATCAATTATAAGTGACTGATGGATTACAAAACTAAGCCCTCTTCCTTATTCAGCTTAAATTCAAAGCAGATATGTGATTTGTAAGCTATCAGATGGAGCTTCAGGATCAGATAGGGCAATAGTTATCCACTTTTAACTATATTTACCTCACATGCGCTGAAAATTAATCATTTTGATGCGCGCATTTGTTTACTGTTTTATAGGAGGGTATTCTTACTGCGTAATTTATAACTTGATAAATTTTATGGGAATAAGTGAACTGGATAAACATTCGAAGTGCTATTTTCATTGCATGCAACTCATTGGTCTATAACTCATGATAATTACGTTGTTGAATTATTGAGAATTAAGTATTTTAGATCAAAGTATCCATATAATTTGTGCCATATTACCATTAACCTATTAACCATTCACCTAATTAACTCTTTTTACGACCAATTAAGTTTTACTACAAAAACCCATCAGAATTTATTTTCATTAATACATCCTCCTTCTCTTACTTGTCGTCGAAGTGAGATCAACAACAAATTAGCTTAAAGCTGCGGCTTGGCCCGGGTTCGGCCAATTACTGAGATCATGCTCCTCAGGAGATAATAAATATTTGTTTTTAGACTCGTGAGATATCACATTTACTTAGGCTATACTGTCTTCATTCGCCATTTGTTCACGATACACCAAAAGTGACGAAATTATGTTCCTTTTATAAATAATTAGATTCATTCTTCATGATGTACTCTTTTGTCTGTTAAACTACGTAATTCTTTCTTTCAATGAGAATCCTTCGGTTATATTCATAGCTTATTTAGATCAGGTCCTAAATAGTTCTGTCGCAGCTTCCAATGTACAAGTTGTGTCGTCGTTTTACTTCTAAAAGGCTCTATATTAGACACTAAAATTGCAAAGAAAGCCGTGCGTGCAAATCTTTGGCAAATTGAGTAACTCACTGTGAACCCGAATGAATTCGCCTCATTGGAATTTTCTCTAATATTATAACTAGGTAAGTAACGCCTACTAATCCCGTATCAAATTTGTAATATTTGACACGTTTTAGTCTAAGTGGGCAATGATGAGAACCTTCTTGAATAGACAGGAGAATATGAAACACCGTTTGTATGTCTTTGGTTCATTTTCCCTCGTAAAGGGCGGAGGGGGCATTGGGGCAGGGTCCTTGCTCCCGTGGAGTTCGGAGGCGTCTTCATCCCAGCCAAACCGATGCAGTGACGTATCGTCAGCTCGGCGGCGCGCATCCGTTGCCATGACAACGCGGCCGATCACTCCCGACTGGGGCGCCGCATCCCAGCCCTTCTCCACGCTCCTCCCCCTCCACCACCTGACCCTGCACCCCTCCCCACTCCCCCCTCCTGCCCTTCCCCCTCCCTGTCTCCTACCTCCCCTACCCCCCTCCCCGACGTTTCAGGAGAGAGACGACTTCATTGGAACTCTTTCCCCTCCTCCTTCCCCCACTCCTTCTAATTCAAAGGCTTTCCCCTATACCCCTTCCCTCTCCTCTCTTCTTATCCCCATACTCTCTATCCAACCCCCGCTTGCCCCACTCCCCCATCACCCGAAGCCGACCTATGATCGTCGAATCAAGCGCGTTCTGCGGGAAACAATTTCAAGCCTATCCTCCACAAAGAAGCAACCCTAGATGTGGCCCTTCGGCCCTGGTATAATCTTCATTGGGGCACGTCCACGGTGACTAACGTAAAAGAGATCAAATATTTGGCTTCCACCCGATTGAAAAAAAACTGTCCCTTTGAAGATGCTGAAAAGTGTGTCTAAGTGACGAATGACTTTCCTTGTGCGTTTAATATTTATTTTATCAATAGTCCTACCCCAAAGTTGAGTTTGAGATTCGGTCGGGCACAACAATGGCTCAGTCACGCTACATAAAAATTATGAATCGGTGCCAGAAAACCAAAAACATGAAATAAAACATCCTGTGTGATCTCTGCTTACCGGGACTTTATTCACAGGGATGATTGCTACTGAAGTCGATGAGTTAAAACTTAGAATCTCAATTTTTTTTTGGTTGGTCATCTAGGGTGACAAACGACAATTGAGGACTCTCTAAGGACAGTGAGGTTGATTTCAAGGGAGAGGATTATTGAAGATTGTAGCAAGGGTGGAAAGAAAGCTATTAGCGAAATAAGCAATGAGGTCCACGATTTAACGCCCAACCCTACGACCGGAGCACTGTAATTGAAGTACCCCAGAAATGACTTTCAAGTTGTCATCGTGATTGCAGCGAAAAATCTCCACCAACAAAACAATGATATTTTAATTTTATGAGTTCAGTGAAATATTGCCATGTCTTCATGTTATTTCACCTTTTCCATGCAGTCTTTGTGAGAGTCAGTGGAGAGATGTAACGGAGAACCTACTTAAGGATTGAGGGATCTTAAAGCTATAGGTATGATAAAGCGGCAAGCACTCATACTGACCTCAGTTTTACTGAGATATCCTTGCTACAAGCCATATTGTCAAACGCCGATAGTTAAATGAATGAGAACTGCCAAAACTCACGATGGTGCTTTGGATAGGGAGTAGAAAAGGCCTCTAATAAATACACTACTTATTAGAAGTTATGATTTCTTTTAAATACCGAAAGGCTTACTTTCTTTCCAATTTTCAGCGCATGTGAGGTAAGTATAGTTAAAAGTGGATAATTATTGCCCTACCTGATCCTGATGCTCCATCTGATAGTTTACAAATCACATATTTACTTTGAATTTAAGCTGAATAAGGAAGAGGGCTTAATTTTGTAATCCATCAGTCACTTATAGCTGATTAAAATTAATACAATTTTGATCTAGCAATAGCAGGACTAACCTATTTAGTATATCGTTTTCTATGTATGTTTTTTTTCTTCTCCGGTGTAAAAGCAATATCCTCCTGATCAACGAATAAATTGGTTCAGGTACAAGAGATGATAAAGGAAGGATATATATTAGTCTATAATTAACATTTCCATTAAAAGTTTTCAGCTTTTGGTCATTTATACATTAATTCAATGGTTAGTGAAATCATACAGGTGTTTTCCGGTATCCCATCGAAAGATTATTCAGTACAGTAAAAGAATAAGCTTTAGTTTCTTATAGATGTTCTAAAAATTCAAATATCATGTTGCATTTTCTTTCCTCGTTTGAATAATGAACTACGTAGTGATATTTCTCTCGTGTGTCTTGAGGCGCACTATCTAAAAGATGAGAAATTTCCTCAAGATGAAGCTCAGCTTCATTTAAGGGGGGAGAGGGGTGAAATAAAAACGCGAGAGCTACGACGAAAAAATCCCTCATCACTCTTGACCCGCTTTCAATCCCTCCCCTTTCTGCTAATACCGTCCGAGT
Source organism: Ceriagrion tenellum (assembly GCA_963169105.1). Taxonomy (NCBI): domain Eukaryota; kingdom Metazoa; phylum Arthropoda; class Insecta; order Odonata; family Coenagrionidae; genus Ceriagrion; species Ceriagrion tenellum. The sequence continues at coordinate 32,114,083 of OY720633.1, read as the reverse complement.
CCTCCCTCCCTCTCTCGCCTCTTCATCGCCCTTCATCGTTTCTAAAGCTCCTCTGATTAACGAAGGAAGTGAGGAAGGAAAAGGAGAGTAAAGAAAGGAGATAAGGATGAGAAGAGCTGTCTTCTTCGCTTCCATCTTCCTCCTCCTTACTCACCTCATCTCTTTTTCTCATCCCCCAAACTCATACTACTCCTCCTCCCTCCCCTCTTCACTCCCAGGAATATGCCTCCCCCTTTCCCCTCCTCAACCTCTCCCCGCATCATCCCTCTCACTCACTCCCTCCCGTCCACCTCCCCCCCTACTCCATATATATAATGAAAAGTGTCTGCTTGAAATGAAAGTGGAGGAAGATTGGGTGACGAGAGGACGTGTGGAAAGAGGGGGGGAAAGAGTGGGAGGTGTGGAGGGGTAGGTGGGGAAAGAGAAGTGCGGAATATACTCGCAAGGAGCAGGGCTGCCAACAACGCGTGTTGATGCCCCGGCTGCTGAGAGGGAAGGTCAGAGCTGCCGCGCCTTGGAAAAAATATAGGCGTACAAAATGAGACGGAAAGAGGGCTGATTGGAAATGGGGTTGAGTGATAATTGGGTTTTAGAATCACTACGCGATATTTAGGATGCATTCCATAATATTTTGAATTCGCAGTGCCTTAGTACACCTTATCTGACAGTATCTCCTTTCCCATGGTATTACACATTTTATAATATTTACAACTCCTTATATTTTAAAGTACTGCCACTTGACTCATAGTTCTTACCATTAGGTTAACTGAATTATTTAAAGCCTATTTTGGTCAATGTTATTTGGAAAAGTATTTTATGATAAAAATACAATAAGAGTAGGTGTTCCAACCGTTGGCAAGGCTGTCTTAGTTTTTACACGAATTTCCATTCGTAGGGTAAGAACTATGCCAAATTATTTGCAATCCTATGATCTATTTATAAATTTCACTAAATTTTGAATCATTCTTACGTACTCGTTTCAGAAATGTACAAAATTTTCTCTTAGGAAATGTAGTCACAGTAATTACGATGATATACCCTGCAAAGGGTATCAAATTAAACACAATAACCCGTAAACAATGGCATTGCTTGGATTGATATACTACGCAGCACAGTGCCTCAATGCTACATTGCGATATGAAATGAATATCGCCAATATTTTCCACCCACAACATCGCGATATTGTACCTCCCTTTGCGAAGCAGGGTGGTGAGTGGATGGGTTTGGTAAGGGAGGGAGGGGTGTGCAAGGGGTGGCGGCTGTGAAGGATGATACGACTCGCGTGGAGAGGAGGAAGTGAAAAAATGAACTAAAAAAATGAAGAGATGTCTGGGCGAATGAAGATGGAGGATGGAGCCAGGGTGGGGTGGAGACGTACGAGGGGTGGGTCGTGCGACGGTTGAAAAATGGAGACGATGGTCCGTGAGCACCGGTTTAAACGGCGAGTTAATATCAAAATTATTCTTTCCTCCCTTATTGATTTCTCCTAAGTAACCTGAGAGAGATTTTCTCTATTCACTCCGCTGCTCAAAAGCTATTAACAAGTTGACTTTCTCGGCATTGATAGCTTATTGTCATGAGTAAGTCATCTAGTTGGGTAGAGTAAGTCATCCGTGGATTTAATTCCGTCTATATAGGCATGCTTTATTTTGTATTTCAATTTGATTTATTTTATAATAGCATTAGAAGAACATTTTTTTTGAGATGCATAAAGTGTACTTGAAAAAAACGAATAAATTTCAAGATAAAAAGTCGAACAATGACAATTTATGAAGTCGAGAATTTCAAGTCTCATAAAGAATACTATTTTCCCTCACCATTGGTTGCAGGTAAGTATCATTCTTTCATTTAACTTGACGGTTTTGTCCATTATTCTTGTTAAGTCTTCATTTGGTAGCACAGCACTACAGTTATCCCTGATATTTTTTCTGAATGAGCCTTTGCAACATACGTCTCTGAATAGGTTATCCACACAATTTCATATCTGTGTAGCCAAGGCAGCTAACGAACAACTAGTACAATTAATTTTCCATTACATTAAATGTATATAAATATGGTTGGGCTTGTATTCATCTTTCCAGTTAAACTAGAACAGCACTGTTCACTTTAATGGCACTTTTCCCTATCACGATAATTTGTGACTGCCTCATTGTACTTACACAATTGTTACTCACACCTGGTGAATGTTTAGCCTTCGTAACATTCAAGTCACTTCGCCCCTCGATGGCATCCTATTCTATTCCACTTCCAGGAGGCACTTACTTTGCATACATGTAAAATTACGACCTTAATTGGGCGTTTGTTTTCGAGAAACGCTGCAATAACTTGTTTTGTCGTTTAAACTACTATCAACTAACTAGAAAACTACGATAATTATTACTTTTTATAAAAAATGTAATTTTTTAGGCTATGGACACTCGTCATTTCTTGGAATTGGAAATAAATCATTAGGAAAAAGCCATTGGAAATCTTAAGTTGATGATAAGAGGTAATAAATAGTCATTATGTTGGAATTACGTTGGCAACATCAAAAGTTCGTGGATGCATAAGTTTTGCTTTTTCCCTTGCATTCCCTTAGTATTTTTTCTTTCAGTGTTTGATTTTAGTTAAAATCTTTTAAGGATCCATAACAGTAAACGCACATGTTCATTAATGTGATGCTGAGAAGTATCCGGAGAGATTATAGTTAATATATTTACTTCCATGAAGGTAAGCTTCGCTTTTTTATGGATGATTTATTCGAAGGAATTGGACGGTGCTTGAACGGGACTGGTGGTTTTACATTCTTGCTTCACGATCCTCTCCTCACTAACCGGGTGAAAAAACTGTAGATACAAAGGTGGGGTACAAATGTATTAAAGAGGGGACAATATGAGACTTAACACGGAATGAATTCGTTCACTGTGATATATAAATAATGCCAGTCATCAATTCATTAACGCTTTATCTCTAACCACTCCCCCTATTAGCGCTTATTTCTCCTTTAACACAAGACTTTTTTCTCGTTGATCCCTCTATCCATTCTTCTTTTACGAAATTAATTTAATCCTTGGGGATTACTGTCTTTATGCATGCTTCTGGATTTAAAGCCACTGCCCTCACAAACAAGGTTGTATTTTCTCTTGAGTCTTTCCTTTTTCTTTTTCTTAATGAGCTCAAAAAGTAATTCCAACGGCTTTGAAAATAAAAGGGCGAAAACGGGATTTCTCGGGCTAGTAGATGTTTATTCCCGGAAGACCTTAACGCCATCCTGACGTTTTGACGTAAAAAGCTCTTTCATTTCTTCTTAATGGAGTGAATGGCTGCTTATCCGTATTCTTCCGTTAAGAAATCAGTGTTAATCAGAATAAGGATCTCCGGTGCTTTAAATTGAAATATGTTTCTTATAATCATACCATCTTTGAGGGTTTGTCAAGTATGTATTAGCACAATAATAAGATTTTTTTTCCAGTGGGTGAATTTAATGCTCAGAATTTATCCTTTCTTTATTTTAATAGGCTGTGATTAAAGCGCTGTCTGTCTCCATACCGTGATATAATTCAATTTTAAGCGGCTTGGTTACTGTTCATGAGTCTGTTATTTTTCGTGCTAGTGTCGCTTACTTATTTTTCTCAGACTCATTTTCTCTGGGATACATCTGTGAGCTTTCATGCAGGTACTTTATAATGATTTTAGGTCTTAAGCCTTTGGCTAATTGGCCAGTTAATGAAAATGCATCGATGGAGTATGTTAGTGCAGCAGCTTTAAGTTTAATAGCCCCATGCGCTCAGAATGTAAGACTTTGCAATTGAATTCCCATTTCGTAGGCACTCGTAAAAAAAGCGCACAAGCACTTTGCTAATTTCTGTCGGGATTATTCCGTTACGGCACCTTGTTTCATTCCGTTACTGGGAGGGATAAATGAAGACGAGAAAAAAGAGAAAGAAAATCCTCTTCCCCCGTTTCGCTTGTTTCTCAGTCCCCCTCTCCTTCAGCCAAGGCACTTCCAACAACGCCTCCTCTCGGATACGAGCGTTTAATCTACGTTGGAAAAGGCAAAGCGTCAGTTTTAATTTGAAAAAATAAGGCGAGAGAGGCCGTAGCAACGGTCTTCCACCCCCCCCCCCTCTCTCGCTGGGGTGTGAAAAATTTAAGCCCATTAAGAAAACTAGCAATTTTCTCATCTCGTGAAAATTTGTGTTCCTCTCCCCTTAACTCTTACGCGGACAAATTACGCCTCATTAATGCTATGGGCGAAGGGGTAGCGGGGGAAAGGATTGGGCGGGGAGTCGTTTGTTTTTCTTTTTTTTTTTGAGGTCGACTGGGTTATCGAGGGCGATGGACGCCGACGGTGAGATGCTGTTTCCACGGGGAGAAGGGAGAGTGAGATATATGGGAGGGATGAGGGGGAATAAAGGTAAGAAAATCGAGGAGGAAGGGTTTGGGAATGATTAAGGGCCCGCAAGATGCCCCGCGAGTTCTGCCCCTCCCTACGAAGACTCAATTTATGAAAAGCCTCAATTGGAAAGGTTGACGGGAAATCTTTTCCGAGCAAACTTTTAATTGGTCCCGGAATATCATTTGTAGCTACCCTCCTCCATGGAACAAAAGTAGTTCAGAGATTTTTCCCGAATGCTTTATTTGCATTTAGCAATTCTTGAAAGTTTATGGATAACTCGTCAATTTAGTGCCGTATTTTTTTTCTGCAGCACTCAATGAGGAAGTAGCTTAAAGGAAATAAATATAAATTCTTATTTCGCTCATAAAATCTTATCAGAGCTGGTCTGATATAGTGATTAAGTGGAGGGAAAGAAGAGTTTTTTTTCTCTTTCAAGGTGCCGCAATTGAATAATCAAATCTTGAGGGAGAAATTTTAATTCAATTCAATTATCACAGTATTTTTGCACAATGTATATTATGACAAATTGTACACCAGATGAGATTAACTTCTCCTACCGTAGTAATTTGACAGCAGAAATTGGAAGAGCTAAACTATCACTCATTTTGGGTAAATGTCACGATGTCTCGAAATAAAGGAAAAATATCACGATGGTTGACTTGGTCTCGTTGGTCACCCATCTAAATATCCGAATCCCAAATCTGACTAATGCATCTGAGCTTCCTCTCTATGATTTAGGTATTGCCGACATATTTTTGAAAAGATGTGTATCAATAAATGGTGAGTTCAATTCTTGACACTGGGTAACTTCCACGGAGAGCATAGTATCCCACTATGTCTCTTGCCGTCTCCCTTCCATAAACTCCACCGCCTACAACATTCCTTATACCCAATGTTGGTATATTTTCTAACAAATTCCATTCATCTCAAAGTCTTTCAAACTATTAGTATCCTCTCAAGAAGTCATTTGAGGAAATAGCAAATTTGAATAAAAATAACGGTCCAAATCCTTAGCGTTCCAACATCGCGATGTTGTGCCTGACAAGACATAATATAATGCTCTCGGCCAAGAGAGTTCTTAAATAACAAACTACAACCAGCCAGCCTGTCACACAATAGGATGAACATATGTGACATATTTGTAGGTGTACCTACCTATTATAGTGCTTAACACTCGTTTCCTTAAGCATCACTTCGAGAATACATTTCTTTAAACACTTTGAATCAGATATTAAATCCATCATAGTTGTGACTATACTCATGCAATCGTTATAGTCCTCAATCGATATCTTTCTGCCTCAGAATTTCGCCAAGTTATTAATAGAACTCTAATGCAAAGGTATTAATGAACAGGCAAATGCGTTGTTAGCCAGATTAACTAAAGGAAATGCTTTCTTCTTTGAGAGATACAGTAAATAACTTTATAGCAGTGTAGCATTAGATAAACATTGTATTGCGCACAATTTATCGTCGTCCAATCATTTCCTTAGACCCTCATTAAATTTGATCATATTCGTAGTGGTTATAACGAGGCCATAACTACAATTGAGTTGGGCCGACTGAATGGAGAGTGTATTTGAAACCGATTACCGCGAGGGGGGAAAAAAACAATTGGTCGAAACGAAACCAAGAGCCACGGCAAAATATTTTAGCGTTGATGGGGATGTTATATTCAATAAAAATAGGCTTTTTATTGCTCCTGAAATTATAGAAGGTAGACTGAAGTATTAAGCATTTAAATTTAATAAGAATTTTATCTAATGATTATCCAAGGGGTGTAGTAAGGAATTATATTATGATGCCATCGTACGTTGCATTTTAAGTAACATTAAGGAGATCATTTCAGAATTGTTTGATAAAGATTTGTAAAATTTACTCTCTTCGTTTTTTCACCGTAAACACATGCCTATTTATTATCTAAATTGGGTGTAAATGGATTTTTATATTATTGATGGCAGGAATTAATCTAAATATCAATTAATTTTTTGAATAAGACACTTGATTTAATACAAAAGCTTTGTATTAAATTGTTATGAGAAACATTTAGTTGGTAAATACGAATTTCGGACGTAAGGATCAGCTAGCAATTTTAAAAGGCTTATCACAGGCATATTTTCATTTTCCTTATGTTTCTCTTCTTTCCTTCACAAAATGTATGGGCTACTCAGTATTCCAAAAAGTGAGCTATTTTTATCAGGATGATGATTATTCAATAGGCTTATTCTGAATCAAAGATGATTTTGATTGATGAAAAAAACACAGATTGATCAATTTGAAGTTCGTTTGAAACACAGCAAAAATTTAGCCTCCAAAATTTCTTAAGGGGTGGAGAAAAAATCAACTAAGTTGTCATGCTCGGATGGTATATATCCTTATCTTTATTGCTGGTCAAAATGGCCCCTACAATTTAAGCAGACGGAAAGAATATAACTCTCTGCAGTTTCACTTATGTTTCTTTTTGGTCAATCGTTATCGATATTGTTAAGAGTCACCTTAAAAGTGGCCCTGTAATCGATATATATTCCTCAAATATGAGTGAAAAAATATGAAAATGTACATTTTATTTTCTTTGCAGTTTGTTAATCGTGGTAAAATTCCACCAATCGTCGCTTTATTCTATAAACTTAACTCTAATATATCGCTGCATGTGATTTTTCCCATCTTTACGAGAAGATTAGGAGTGTTTAGCGTCTTTATAGGGGACTATTTCTCCTCTGAATGAGCATTTTTATATCCCCGGAAGATAAATTACCGACCACTCCATTACCTCGTGTTAAATTCGGGTTGGCCAGGCCAACAGCCTGCGGGTATTAATCCCTTTTTCATCCACGCCCACTCTCCTCGATTGTGAGCTCTCCTTGGAGTCAAATTTTCATTTGAGGCCATCCTTTTTCCGGATGACCACTTGCGAATCCTCCCCATCTTGTTGGCCCGCTCCACGATGAAAAGATCCGAGAAGGCCCAAGTGAGTGCCTGACCCCTCTTGCCCTCCCATTCCCAGAGACTGCTGCCCATATCTCTTCCCTTTCTCTCTGCCCCGCATCCTTCTCTCCTTCTAACCCTAGACGGTCGATATATGAATTCCCGTGTGATATCGCGATATGAATTTCGGTCAACAAATAGATTAGTTGTATCGCATATTGACGGATATCTCAACCATGTCATACCCAAATCGCGAATAACGTTTGCCTCATTACACCGTACTCAGTTATCATCATATGTGACTGTTGTCTGCTTTATTCCTTTTCGTTGTATTGTTACTAAAGTATTGCACGGTTTTATGTTGAATTATTCTAATGGAATTAAAGAGGCTTGGAATGAGCAATGTGCAAGTGCACTTATTGCGCAATTTTGGACTGTATGAAGCACTCTAATTAATCGAAAAAATAATAACCATATTTGAAGCTTATTATATATCCACGTACTGCCACAAATTTGCTTCATACCTTCGAAGAATATTAAATGATGTTACACATCGAAATATATCACGAACCGATACGTTGGAAGTCACATTTTTTATAGCTAAACGCTGCTAATCTACCATACTCTTTCTCTTTAAATGAGCCGCTTAATTTCATCAAGCAAAATACCACCATTTTCTATCAAATTCTATCAAAAAATCCCTGTTATATTACCCGTTCCTTATTCAGCTCCGAAATGGTATTTTTACCTAAAATTGTTTCCGGAATATCGAGCAGATGGATTAGTCGGAGCCTATCGTATTGCATATCACATTCGATACATTGCAGTATCATACAGCCGTCCTTTCATCTTTCCCTCTTCCTCTTCTGCCTCAATTTTTGAGAGGATGAAGACTTTCCTCTTGAGAAAGCTCAGTGCTCTCTGGGCGCGTCCACCTCCACCCTCCTGTACTCCTCGTCACCCTCCCCTTTTTCGTCCAACACCCCCAATCCTTCTCCCCTCTCAGTACCCAACAGCCGACCCTCCAGCTTCCTCACCCTGCCAGTCGCCGCCCGCCTCGTTGCAACCCGCCGCACCGCAGCCGCCGCCTCGGCCAGACGCCACAAGAACAATTACGGTAATGGCTACGCTCCAATCCTTAGACCATAAAGAGAACCAACCTCCACTTTTGCCCCCTTCCAAACCCACTCTCCCCTTCCTTCATCCGTGCCAACTGCACTCTCACGCACACGAGACACAAAGCTCGCCCCCACCCTCTTCCCATCCTCTCCACCCCCCGCCCATTTCCTCATGCTCCCCGGCATCACCCCCTCCTTGGACTACCCTCTCCTTTGGCTCGCCCACACACTACTTACGCCCAGTTCTCGCAATCGATGCATCGAAAGCAAGAATTGTGTTGGTGTGGTGTGGCTGTAGATCACGCTATTCATTTCAATGGTCTGCGTTCGAATTTCGGCAGTTACGGACGCCCTTAGACAGATAAATAGATGGATATTGCCTGCCCATGGGTACTTTAAGAACAAAACAACGTGTTTAAAACGTTACTTGCTTGAAGTTCCATGAAAGGAATTCCTGTGGGTTGCTATCGCAATGGTATGAGCGCATAAGACAACAAAATTAATGCTAATTAATTTTAATTGGAACAGAAAATTTCATGAAAAATAATACACTTAAGCTGATTTCAAGATTTTAACGATATTTTAATCGTAAAATATTGAAGACCGCAAAAAATTGCTTTACATGAAAATATCCACACTTATAGAATAACATTGTGAACACATTTGGATTTGCAGTGTCCATTATTTGGAGCAATCTGAATCAAATGATCTACTATACTGCCGACTGCAAAGCACTGCATGATGCATTCCATTCGTTGAAAGAGGCATTTGGTTTTCGTAATCAGTTGGTGCCTTTCATTTTGCCCTTCCAGTATGTTCATCCAGTTTAGAATTGTAGCAGCCGTTATAATTGCGCCCTCTATGAATGAAAGATCAAGGGCTTGCTTTTCACTGTCCCGGCTCTCTTAGCCAGACAGAACAAAGCTAGATCTGGTAAGCGTGATTGCTAGAAAAATGCATTGTCATAATAAGGTGCTGGTTTCGAATCGCAGCGAAGGCAGTGATTTTTAAGCGGAATTCTGATCTCCTCTTGTCGACACTCTTCCGTAAACCCACCACATACAGTGCGTACATCCTCCACGCTTTATATTCTTACCGGCAATTCCGTTCGGCGCGGTGGTCTCGCTTTTTACTGGAACACAAGCAATTCACGCGTCCCTCTGGATCGATATCCGTCTTCTTGACTCTTCGGTGCGATGCACTGGAGGAAGGGGGCGCGAGGTGTCTACCACAGGAAATGGGGGACTAAGCGTTGGACTGGCTTGAAAACGGGATGGGGTTAGAATTAGACTAAAATGAGGGATGGGGAAAAGACCTTCAAGTCGTTATAGAGGTCGCCCATTTCTCATAATGCTCTCTAATAATTTTTCATAATCTCTATCTCACGCTTAACCGGTAAGTCGATGTTGGTTTCCTATTGGTGTATTAAAGGTCTTACGTAGGAAGGATAGGAGTCGTACACAAAACTAAAAAATACGTAAGAGCACAAAATCAAACTGAACCGAGCATTGGTTTTCTAAAATACCTGTCCACCACATGGACGTATAAAGAATAGGGGTATTGTTTTGAGACGCGATGCTCCAGGCGATATGTTGAACTCTATTCACTACGAAAATGAGGCAAATAATTAATCATGGCCGTGTGATTAATCGTAATGGCCATGTGTGCACCCATCCAAAATGATAGCGCACGAGTGAAACAGAATCTGCACACCGGCCATCGCGTATAATTCCCAGCATACTTGAAAGGAGCCATTATTTCACGTAATGGATCGTTTTCTTGTTTGGTACTTGCTAGTAACAGATCTAAGTAGCTTTAGGTCATCAACAATCACATGTACTCCCGTATTGCGGTCCTTAAATTATAATAAAGGCCCAATAAGTCTTTGCAGGATATGTGAACGCTCTAATTGCTTGAATGCTTTTTGGAAGGCATTAGTAATATACTGAATCCTTTTAGTAGATAAATCATACGAGGTCATGATGTACTCCAGGAGTGAAAATGCTTGGTAAATTTTTCTCGGGCTTCACACCGCTTTAGAATTGTTAGTACTGCCGATGTTTCGGGCAACGACTCGTCACCCAACCTCAAGGCAAGAATTTTCTGCGTAAAGCCCGAGAAAAATTTACCAAATCTATTCGCCGGGAAAGTGTCAGATCTTTCTTTAGTGAAAATATTGTTTGATTAACGGACGGATATTTAAAAAAGGACCTATGAGGTCATATCCAATAAAAAAGACGCCAAGGATCTTTGGCTGAAAGTACGAAGGGGAATAAAACTCCCAAGAAATATCCATGGGGTAGTGTCAAATATTGTGCATACAGATTTTTGTGTCTTTAGAATTATATAATTTTGTCATTTTTGGCTCGTTTTCAATCTATTATGTCTGTTTTTTCTTTACACATTGTTAAATTCCAGCTTCTGCAACGTAAATTTTCCAAATTTATAAATTAATTTTATCTTAATGAATCAGTCTGCCGAACATTTAAATCTTTACCAGTTCTCGATATGATTTTCTGCTTCGTGCTTAAGTGATTATGTATTTTTTTCCAAGGAAAATTATTAATGAAACGTAGCTCAACCAAAGTTCTTGTTTTTGGGAATCGATTATTTCCGTTAGAGTTTCGGTTTAACGGTAATGGTGCATGAAAACTCTTTAATTCTGTCCACAGCCGAAATATTTTTCGGATAATACAGGCCTCCATTTAGCTGTCGCTGTGCCTTAGGCAGATTTTAACTAGGCTTGGTTCCTCTTTCTGTACCACTGATAACTAGTGGCTTGCCTATGATCAAATCACTTGTGATACGAGGTTAAGATTACATGGTGTTTTATCTGAAATATATCACTTATCCCTCTGGCAGAGCGGCAATTTAAACTTTCAGATAAAATAAAGAGCAATTTAAAATACTTTATAATATAATATGACTCTTAGGGAATTTATAATATGGTAAGAGGCCAACACGAGCATAAGGAGTTTGGATTATAACGCTTTCTTCCTCAGAAGCTCTATTTGTGTTCTTTTTGTTCGAATGCACTCTGACAGGGGATGGCTGAGAACCCATGCCCATCCTTCCATTTAGCCCAATGGCAATAGCACGCAATATCTTTGCATTTGCCGTCTGGAACCCGACGACGCTTCCTCAAAGCCTTCGGTCGCATCGTTCCTGTGTCCTTCCCAAAGAGCCAAGCCTCCTCCTCCTGGCCTTTAAGGAATCCGATATCTCTCCACCGAAACACCGACCTCCATCCTCACCCTTTTATAGCCTCCAAACTCACAATCCAGAGTCACCTCAACGGCTTATCTTTTGTTCCATTCTACCAGCGAGGCACTTAGATGTTGGAACGCATTTCCCTCTCTCCATTTCGTCGGACTCTGTTAAAGGATTGGGTTTTTTTCCCGGCCGACGAAGCATTTATGTTTTATTGGGATGTTTCTGGATCCTTAGCGCTCACTTTTTTCTCCTTCACTCGACTAGCTATAATCCGTCTTTCTTTTTTCTTCGGCATTATCATTTAAAATTTTTATTCCCTTGTCGTTCGGAGTCAGTTATCGCATGGGAGCCGGTAGAAGAACTCCAGAGAGCAATAATCAGTGTCTGAGTCCCAGTACACACTAAAGCAAGCTTTGTTGCTTTTTATGTACATTTTTGACGTAAAGATATTTGATGTTCAAGCCAATGCACTTTTTGAGTGTTTAAATATTTATTTCTTTGGTTTCAGAAAATTTCACACTATTTGTTAACGTAACATTGTGACCGCTTTCATTTTTCTATTGCATTTACTGCATTTAATTTTACTTTTGCATGTGACACAATCTTCAGATTAGTTAAAGCAAATACCGACTCATTTGAATAAGTTACTAATGAACTTTTCAATTTTTATGAGGCCCAAAATACACCCATGGATTATCGGCTTTTGTTGGGAAATTTGTGGAAGATGGTGCCTAGTCTGGTTTCCACTACACAAAACAAGTTTTGTGTATAGATTCTGACTCCCTGATTCTTTGTAGTCATTACTTCCCTAATATCTGAGATATATCTAGCTTAGCTGCATAGAGTTGACTTTAAGATGTAAATTCCCGAACTTGTAATTATTTTTCAACCTAATTACTTTCTCCGTTTGTTAGTTTTGTAATAGCAGTGTAAATATAAAAGTGTAATAGCAGTGTTAAGCACTATTCAAAATTTGGGCTTTGAGAGTGAACGTTAATGTGCTTCCAGGGTCACAAAGCTCAAAAAGACATCAAATTTTCTACTGTTCATTTACAATTTTGCTACTCACACATTTTAAAGAAACTAACCCTTAATACCCGTCAATCAAAATATATAACACTCTTTGGTTACCACTTCTTAATTCAGCCCAAGAACTGAAAGGCACGTAAAAGCAGTAAAGAATCCTCATCCTGGTCCATTAGCATCTGTTTATATTCTTCCTCTGAAAGGGAAAACATTCAAAAGGAATACGATAAGAGCATTCATGCTTGAGCTAATCGTAAATTTGCTACCGCTTATGCTTCGAACTAAGTGCCTTTTTATTTTAATGTCACAGCCTTTTAAAACTGCTCTCACGAGAGGTTCTTACATTGGCCTATATGTATAATTTATATCTACGCATAACTCGACATATAAATGTTTTACTTCTTTCTCTTTGACTTGCGTGGTCTCCTCGATGTTTCTTATCAAACATGGCAGCTCTTTCCTCTCGCATGAAAGCCCGTTCGGTGAAAAAGGCCTTCCATTTACTTTCCTGCTCTTCACTCTTTCGAATTCTTCCTTTTTTCTCCAGTCCTCGGCCTCTCACCCGGACTTCAAACCAGCTCCACTATCCAACTCTTCCCCAACTAGCCCTCGCTCACGAGAGAGAAATAAAAATCCCGTCCGCATCGCCTTCTATTTGTTTATCGAGCGCAAGTGTCACCATGTATCGCCGTCATTTGTATGTAAATGAGGCTATGAGATTAGCCATTGAGTGAAATCGAAAAGTTTAAAGCAGTTAGATAGCTCAGTGGAGAAAATATTTCTTTTATTTCCGAATGGCATCGATTCCTCTTCGCTTTACCTTTATGTGTGGCTGTCCTTATCTCCGTGAGGCCTTTAAGAGAGTTTATGTCTCTAGACTGACGAGCGTTGAAGTCTCCTGGCGTCGGCTAGCGAGCGATCCTGGGGGCGCCAAATCCCTGATTTCCCCACCCCTTTTCTCAAATCCCTCACCCTACACACCCTTTTACATCCCTGATCTCTCCTTCCCTCCTTCTCTCCTATCCTATGCCCTCCCCTCCCCTGCCAACATCTTAGCACGCAGCATGCGTCTAACCACTTCGGTGACTATGTCTCGGGTCTATTAAAGATCTCGGAGAAGCGTTCACTGCTATCGTAGTACGGGCAACTTGATATGGGATTTATGGTAAAAGGAGTCAGGTTAAGTGGCGAACTTTTAGAGAAGTGTTTACAAATAAAGTGTTGGACTCATAAAAACGTAAGAAATATATTCGATGAGAGGCGGGCTGGGATTTTTTCGTCGTGAGCGTTTTATCCATCGAGGTCAAGTTGTTTACGGGGAATTGCTTTCGCTTTTATAAACTCAACTAACGGCTGATAGAATGCTAATATGCTATATTTATGCTAAAGCGGATTAACGCTTCAGTCTCGTTTTTTTCATCTCTCAAACCAAGTAATAGGACAGTCATGGAATTTTCTCGCCTTGATTTTGAATAATCTTTTAAGCAAATTTTGGCTTAGAAATCTGCTTCATTTTATTTCATGCATTATTTTTAGGGTATTCCATGTACATCCTTAATTTTCTTATGGCAGAAAAACCACAGAATGTTAGGAAGGTAACGCCTGCTAAACGGTTATAACGTAATTATTGAAGCCTTATATAATGCTAAAGTATTGCTCCTGTCTTTAATAGCATAACTGTATATTCTATATCCCATTCCTTCTCCTCATTCTTCCGTATGTTATCGCGATTACGCTTAAACTGCAATCGAAAATCAATAATAGCAGTGAAACGAGGAAATGAAAACTCATTTTAATTAAAAACCGAAATTAACGTTTCCATTTTTATGAAACTATTCCCAGCAATCTCTGATGCTGTAAGAAGAGAGGAAGAGAGGAAGAGAGGTGAATGTAAAAGAAATTGTAACGGGTAGAGTAAGGCAGATGTAATTTCTACAACAGAAGACTATAAACAGTCACCTGTACAAAATCGATAAAAGGGAAGTCATCATAAAAATATATATTTCGGAGTCTTGGAACAATTATGCGGCAGTGAAGTCTGAACAATTTGAGGTACAGAAGAAAAGAGATTAGAAGGAATGGAAATATGGTGCTATCAACGAATGGTGAAACTCGAATAGAAGGAGAGAATCACCTGTAGATAAGTATAATGAAGAGATGGATTAAATGAACTTTGATAAGGACTTCAAAGTAAAGGATTGAGCTAAATGAACACGTTTTGCGACACAACAGCCTATTAAAGGTGGTCTTTGGAGGAGAAATAAGTAAGGAGAGATAATTTAAATGAAACATCTACATACTACCCCGTGAGCCGCCCCATGGGCCTGTGGCAAGGGGTGTTAGGACATCAGCCATGTAAATACGCAAGGAATGAGATTTTGGACGGAGAAATGGTGACGCGTATTATAGGAGTGTATTTAGTGGAGCTAAGTTTTTAATGTAATCGCTTATTGTTCGCGGAAAGAATGAGTTTTTGTACCTACAAAATAATGGAAAACTATAAAGTAACATGCGAGTTATTTTATTGGAGTGGAGAAATGAAGTCTAATTATCTCGGCACTTATGACTAAATTACCGATAATGAATCAAATGCATCATACCTAGCTTGGTACACAATATATAGCTGTATGACAATTGTTCATAAAGTTGTACTTTCCGGTTCTGTTGCATTTAATTTTAATATATATCCTTTTAGGCCAAATGAAATACTGTTAAATATGTTTGAAGGTGAATTGTAGCATAAAAAGCAGTCACAACCGAGACGTTCAGAGGTTAATATTTCATTCTCTCTCTCATACGGAAGAGTGTCTAATGGCATTTTTAGAATCGGTTGATGTTTTACATAACCTTTAATCCTCATGGAGGAGGGGCTAAACATTCTCAATGATGAAGAATCTGTGTGTACCACTTAGACGCATCCTTTAAAGTTTCGGCCTTTTCGCTTACCCTCTGAAAGCAATTTTTCTTTCCAAACGAGGAATGCACCAACACTACCGCTTCGGCTGACTTCCCGGCGATTTGGAGGTTCCATTCGAAGGAAACACGATATACCCATTACGGCGTATCAGTGACGTAATTAAATGCCTTCGTCTCCCTCTCTGTCATTCTGGGGTGGTCCTAAATGTCCTGTCCTCATGGCTCCGACTTTGAAGTTGAAGGCCGAATGACGTCAATAGAGGCGATATTTCAAAGCAAGAGGAGAGTTCATGTTAGTTTCTATCTTACAAATTTCTCAATTAAATATTTTCCAGAGCTAGTAAATTCCTAATTGATCCATCGATTCTGTGGTTGACTACAAAATTTCAAGCCATCTGTCTTAAATTTTCAACACGCGTGAATAGCTGCCACATTATGGTAACTAGTTCATCATTAATAGTGCTGTACTTACATTTTCTCAACTATTATTATTTTTTCTTCCTAATTGCGGGAGCAATTTTTTCTTTCATACATGTATGGAGAAAGAGAATGGGTGATTTTTTTACATTATTATAATTGTCCCGTTATTGACAACAGCATTTTTTTAATCCGACACAATGGCTAAGAAATCGAGTAAGTTTCTTCATTCACATTGTTATACAAATTCACAAACGTAGTCCACCATTTCTTGAGGAAGTACAATAATGTAAATAAGAGTGGAAAGAAGAGAGCAAGCTCTTGGCTGGTCTACATAAGTTTCATGCCTCAAGTACCTTAAGTACATGTGAATTGTTTATAAAAAGGATGTTTCTTGAATCGTTTGCCGTGGTGCTGGATTTTGCATCCATCTTTTTTCATTAGCTAAAAAAAATCTTGTAATCAACTATGTAATTTTCCTCTTCGAGTACTTCTCCCTGAAGTAGGGAAAAATTGTAAATTTTATTACTCGGTGCTTTCGAGGTGAAAATTATCTTTTTTCTGCAACTGATGTGAAGCTAAAAATTTAACTTTCTAAGTCCCTCAGCTACCAATTAGGCGCAAAAATTAAAAAGCACTGATTGAATAGCGCAAAAAAAAAGAAAAAAAATAATATTTCCCTTACTTTGCTACATATTTGTCCCCGTTATAAAATTAGACTTGGCGTAAAAATGGAAGCAAACTTATCATGCCTTTATTGTTTTGATTTGTAACCTTATAGGAACGTAGGAGTATATGTTTCTTTCATACTTTCCTCAAAGGTTAATATGTATTTATCTCAATTTTCAACATTGCTTTCATCATTTGTATCTTGATGCTTTTCAGTTGGGCGTAAATTAAGCGATTGAGGAATTTATACCCTCCACAAATACTTGGCAAACTCTCTTGAGCTCCGTGACAGCTGCTATAGCACGCTGATTACGAGTAAAAATGCATACCAATGTAAGTCGTAGGGATGGGCATGGCCGTCGCTTTAAGGTGAAATTAGCATATTCCCTGAGTCGCGTTTTAAGTCCTTCAGTCCCAGTGTTTTTCGTATGATATCTATGGTATCGATCATTTAGCATCTATCGTTTTATTGTCTATTATGATGTATTTTTGCACTGGACGTTACAATAGGTGATGTAAAGAACCACCGCATCATTCAAACAATATTTATCGCACATAACGCTCTGAGGCTGATGAGAATAAGTCCTGCGTCAAGCAAATCCCAAAATTTTCACCTCCTTCAAGTATTTCTTTCCCTGCCATCACATTCTTAAGCCAAAGGTTTCCATCATCACGCCATTAATTCTTGCGCGTGCATTCAGTTTTCGCGTAGAAGGGGAAGAGGAAAATCCATCCCGTCCGGTCTTTCCCTAATTTCCCATAATCCCGGCCGTAAAATCTCTAAAATGAATCATCTGTTATGGCTGGCGAGAGAGAGAAGGGGGAAGCTGGGTTGGCTGAGGTCTTATCGCGCACTGAGCGTTATCTCGTCGGCGGCGGTCCAGTGATTCTGCGAGGGTTTCTCTTCAATCGTTCGCCGCGGTGTTGGAATTGAAATCCAATCTATTCCATTTCCTTTAATCTCCAATTAACTCTCCCCAGCGGTAATGGTGAGTTGGGTGGGAGGGGGGAATTCGGGCGCACTTCCCCACAACGCAATTCCGCCCGCGACTGTGTACAACGATTTCCAGCGATGGGGGAAGAGTTGCGTCTGCAAGGGGTGAGCGAACACATGGCGCGGTTTAACGTGGGCGGCGGAATTTGATTCCTAATCCCCATTTCCGCTCTTCTCTCTCACAGGTTGTCAAGGTTCCAAATTCCTGAGCATAGCAACATGCGCATGCATATTGATCAGGAGTCAAAACTCCAGACTCACCCTTGCAAACCTAAAACTCCCTCACCAGACAGCGTTGCATGTTTGTATGGGGGATATTCAGCTGATGATTTCACTTGAATTTTTAACTACAATCAACTAACTTATCAATAAAAACCCGAAATTCCAAGTAGGTTTTCTTGCCACTCTTAGGATTCTCTGTTTTATTTCCTCTCCATGTGTCAATTTCAGGAAGCTTCGCTTACTTCACTGATATTTATTTACATTTTCAATCTTTTAAGTCATCATTTTTCTTTTCCTCTACATCTTGTTGTGTCCTGATTGAAAGTAAAGCAATCGATTGCTGTTTATAATCGTTGCCAAGTAATTTGTACATTGCGTTTACTATCGTATAATACTGAGTCTGATCAAAAAGATGAATTTAGTTATTTTAATGTGTGTTAGAAGATTGCCCTTCATATTCACAACTTCCCTCACAAATCTTGTGTGATTACGTCTCCCAATCAGCCCCTTTCGATGAATCGCCATAGATTAATACCTCAAAGCAAAACGCAATGCTGCGTAAAATTCACTCTTGCTATAGGGAATTCGCTGCATAGTATATTGGCCCTGCTTTTACTCATCAAGTTCGCAGAAAATGTTTCGCACATGTGGCTTACAATTATTCCTAGCCACTATACCTTTTAGTAGGAGGGCTTTCGCAGTTGATTCATGTGCTGGCTTATGCTTCTTCGTCCGACTTATGAATCGTATCATGTTTTCATGAAGCACGTAATATTATGAAATGCACTGAACTTTACAATTACTTATTTTCCTCGTGGGATTTCCTACCTACCGCAGAATCAAAATAAGTGTTTTGAATGTATTTTTCAGGTCCAATTTGCTTAATCTCAGAATCTTTTGCCTTAGAAATTCTCTTTGTGCTGTATTCCGAAATATATACGAACTAATATTTCTTCGATAATATCTAAGGGTTATGATAGCTGATTCACATCAAGCCGATTCTTAATCACTGATAATATAGCACTCAAATTGCATTTGAGATCTGCATAAATGTACTACTTGGAGATCAGTAATTGTAAATGTTTCACTCAGTGATCGTTCAGCTTCAGTGCATGGGTGAATGAAATATTTGGGTGTAATTTTAGATAACTGACTGTAAAATTGCTGATCAGGTCAGACAATCTGGCGATCAAGGGTAAGTGAAAAAATGGCCGACATCATGTTTTTTTGACCAATAACAATCTCACCATAAGAAATATCAGGAATTTTCCACACTTCTTTCATCGGAGGCTGACGAACAATTCAAACAAGTACTCGCAGAAAACTTTATGTTCCGGATGCTGATTATTTAGCTTATTCAGCAATAATGTTAGTAAACAGATTACTGACTGACACTGGCGACCAAGTTTGATATTCGCTTTTCACTCTAAAATTATTTCTTTAATTGAGGGAAACTAATGCAAGTAATAAGCCACATTGTTGCTTTTTTGTCAAAATTTCTCAGAATAATATTGATTCAATGTTCTGATAACCATTTAGAGTAGCTGTAAATATATATCTGGAATTAAACAAATAACTTATTGGTCCCTAGAAAGGTACATAAATTGCCAAAGATGTTGACATTTGCTGAGTACTGGTATTAAGATGCGTGGAAAATGGATAGAATAACCACTGAAATTCCCTTTAAAGCCAATCATCTGCTTGAATGTCGGCTTGATGCGTGAGAGAGTTCACCTCGTCCCAATCCCTAACGAGATGTGTAATTCACACCTTGGAGGTGGAAGGAGAGGAGGAGTGTGGGGGGACTGGGTCCTTGTGTGAGATTAATGTCGCCTTACTCACTTTACGGAACCCCCGTTCTCCCACCGCTCTTCCTGTCGCTTTCCCTCCTCGCACACATTTGCCAGCCGCGCCCCGCACCCGCCGACCACATCTCCCTACTCCCCTCTCGTCCTCGTCTCCAACACCGAATCCCGAAACGTTGAAACCGCCAAAAAGGGCTACGTGACATAGTAAGGCATCAGCTAAAATAAGTTATGTTCATGAGATATCGAATTGCTCAACCGACGGAGGCATAATCTGGATGAGGCAGGAAAGATGGTTTGAGGGCGTTTAGAATGATGATTATGTGAATCAAGGGGAGAAGTGTGCTGCGTATGTGCAGAAAATGTAAAAGACGAAGGAAAATTGTAGATTTTGTAAGAGAAACACAAATTACGATTAAGTTAAAGAACAGTTCATGTGATGGAACAGATAAAATAGAGATAAAAAAGAATGTTGTGATGATATCGGTGGTATATTTTATACTTCCATATCATTTCTTGGGATATCACGCATAATTTGATATCCCGGGAATCGCTCGGGAATAGCACGTTATCGAAATGTGAATATCCATTTCACATATTGCACAGCTCTTCTGCCAACGGGCTACGATCCCGCTCCTACGGCACCATCATCCCCCAACTCTCTCATTTGATCCGCCGCTCCAACAATGTTGTCCCCCTCTCAAATCACCCCCTGCCATCTCTCGCGACTCCCTCATTGAGTCACGTGACCCTTGCCTCTCCCCCTCTCGCCTCACACAACACCCCTGGTTAATTGGATACCCTGAATAATGGAGGCCCGCGCGTGTTTTGAGCGGTTACGTCTGTGAGTGGCTTCGCTTACTTGGCTCCCGGGCGCCGGGATGTTCCCGCTCGCATGCCTTGCCGTCTCCTGTTCCTCAACAGTCTCCTCTGATCGCACCTCTTCCTCCTTGTTTATTTCCTTGCGTCTCCACCTCCAACTCTCCCCTTCACTCACGTCTTGCGTGGCTGGAGACCGTGTGAAGGACTTGTAACGGGTATACGACCGTGAGTGGAATCAACTATTGTCCGCTTAGTTAAATATTTTGTGCAGGAATCCAATCTAACCATCAATTTCAACGAACTTAGTATCATTAAAAAGAGATGAACTCATCTTTTTTTATAATGCAAAAATAACATTCACTTTGACGTTTTTTAAAGATGTTTCTACTTAATTTATTTACGATGCACTTTTTGAATTCCAGATATACATTATTTGAAAGAAATAGAAAATACTGACGCACAGATCGCTTGAGAATTATTGCTTTGCGTAGATTATTTGTTTTCTCTCTTATTTTAAAATAATACAGTACTGCTTGCCATAGTAGGTATCTGTTGAACAAACTTACTTTTGGGTCACGTTTCCTGTTAATGGCTGAAACAAATAACATAAATTTAACGCTCCCATGTGTATATTTCGTTTATTTCTAAGAATTTTAGTCATTAAAATTGAAGATACGACACATGAATGGAGTAATCATAAACATAAATGCCACCAATCTTTGTTGACTCTTTATCATTCGGGTGGGTGGGGCACGGGAATATTATTACATACTGTCGTATATTAATTATCTCACTCAAAGAAGATATCCGTGCCCGAATCTTGGCGCAGTGATACCAATTCAGGTGATTAGTTTACCCATTAACTGAAGTTTTTATGGCCCTGGGTACGCAAATGTCATGGCAATGGTATGCCTCTGCAATAATATTGGTAACGCCCTGCATGTATGTGAGACAAAACTCGAAAAAATTGTACTTACTTTTATCCCCAAGTCGAGGATAAATAAACTGGCCTATTGAGTTGACTAGT
The DNA here is from genome assembly GCA_963169105.1 of Ceriagrion tenellum. Taxonomy (NCBI): domain Eukaryota; kingdom Metazoa; phylum Arthropoda; class Insecta; order Odonata; family Coenagrionidae; genus Ceriagrion; species Ceriagrion tenellum. The sequence continues at coordinate 32,092,554 of OY720633.1, read as the reverse complement.
CTTTATTTGTCCCTTTGTCCAGAATTCAATTTAAAGGAGTACATCGTTCAAATTCATATTTTATCAGATGAAATTGGTTTGCGGTTGGTTTGGGTTGAACACGAATTTTTCCCAACAGATAAATTCTATTGGTTATTCCCTTCACTTTTGTGCAAATTGTGGAACTATACCGATGTTTTAGTTATGACGGGAAAATTTTATGGTCCATGAATATTTAGAAATTCATCGAGTAGGAGAGTAAAATTAATATCATTAGAAAGTCAATTATTGAATTTTGAAATCACTTTAAAGGAAACATCAATGGCTATAGTTTCTCCAAGTTTATGATTCCTAACGATATTTCTATTCATGATGCGCCATGAAAAATTATAATACCTGGAATTAATATGAGCTGTTCTGTGAATTTTTTTTGTAGGATCTAGTAAACTTTACCGTTGCAGTTCTGACTGTTATCATCTTTTTTAATCAATCTTTTATCGGTTTTAATTTTCCGGAGAATGGAAGATGCGAAAGAATTCGGCATAACATACAGCAATGATTCAATTAATTGAAATTGAATATTTTATTTCGCACGTTTTTCATCCAATTGCATTCTCTGACCACGGTAAAGGGATGTTTCGTTTTTTTGGCAGTCACAAAGTAATGCATGTCACTCCCGTTAATTTTCATTAATTTTTAAAACCAACTGAACGAGGAAATAAAACTCTCACACATCGCTTCGTTTTAATGAACTGGATAATACTTGCTGGCATTGGGCGGGGAAAATTTTCATCGCACTCGGTACAAGTTATCTTTTCATGTATTTTCAATGGAAAGGGGAGGAAAAATAGTCTGTTTTTAAAGCTTTAATTTCTAGTCTTACGGTCATCTGCATTACGAGGTCACTTTCATAATCATAACTCGAAATGCAATTTTGAAATGAAATCAAATTTTCTCATTACATGGTTGTACCGAGGTTGATGACTTATATTAAATTCAGTTTTACACACGTGGTTCCATTTTTAACGGTGGATTTTTTCACTTTTGTACCTCATTTTTCCAGTAAAATCATCTCAATGTCCATTCATAAAAAATGAAGAGAAAATACTAATTTCGAAATTTTAGCTTCGTCTTCTAATTGAGTTTAAGTATGTGGTGTATGTTTCATTGAGTACCGACAAAAATTGACAACTTGATTTTTCATTTTTATGATTTTTTCATTTCTTTCTTGTTTTCAGTCTTGCATTTTTTATCAGCATTTTAGATATGAGTTATAATTGAGCCAATATCAAATTCTATTTTGCATGGTCGAACCTTAGTCCAAATTCTGGCGCAAAATGTGCAATGGAAGCGATATGTGCAGCAACAACCTTTTTTGGGTCAACCATTCGCGTTAACAGCCGGACTACCACAGTTGTCTCCTTGGTTTCATTTCCGCTAATAAAACAAAAAGTTTCATTCACATGGTTGATGACTTCAGCTTTAACACAATCTATATTACTCTATCTTTCCAAAAGTAAAAAGAATAAATATGAAGTTGCGAGGCCAAAAAAATTGGATAGGTTGAACAGTTCACGTATCCGGTATAATTTTGGTGGAAAAAGATTTATAGACGTTGAATTCAAATTGAGAATTGATCTGGCATTATGAGCATTCTAAATGGGAAAGATGTAGATGAAGAAGGGTTTGAAATAAAATTTAAATAAAGCTTAGTGAAAAATACGCGGATCTAAGCGCTGAATGGGTCGAAGACTCAGTCGTTGCGAAGAGTAGAGTTGAGAAATTTGAGATGTGAGTGAGGAGGGTGAGCTGGATGCCGAGAAGGATGAACGAGGATGTATTGGATATGATTGGAGAGGAAAGGAAGCTGGTGGTGGAGCAGGCATAAGAGATGGATGGAGGACGTATTGCAAGAGAGGGTATGTTGAACAGGTTGAAAGAGAGTGGAATGAGGAAGCATGGTAGAGGGACGGAGAAGGTAGAGTGAAATGAGAAGTAGAAAGAGAAATGAAGTATGTGGATGGAGAATGAGAAATGAGGTGTGTGGATTTTAAGAGAGACCTGATGGCTAGCCATCAATGGGAAGGAATGTGAGATATAGTCCCAGTAATTGGGATATTTGGATGAAGAATGTCCAAAATCTTTCAAACTGGCTGGCAGAATTCCCAAATGAACAATTACAGCCTCTAACAAAAACAGGGCGTGTCACTGACATACTCTGTTAACATATGTTTCACCTCCGACATCACCTTTAGACCTTTTTGCAATTATTTCCCCATTCCACGGCTGATGGCCCTAATAAACGTCTACAGCGTCTCACAAGGTGGATTGTAGCAGTTTATGTTAAGTTATTGTGAAAATATGGGTGCGTGTTTATATTCTGTACATAATTCCCATTTGTCGGATGTGATATTTTCATTATTCTACCAACCACCTGGTAGAATGCCGAAATTATTATAAATATGATCGAATTTGAAATAATGATGCGTATTTTGTGTACAAATTTCTCTGTATAAACACCTTTTAATTCAGATTTCTCCTTTTGTCCACAGAAGACAGACTGCAGAGGAGAGAGAGGCCGAGCGTCAAGCGGCGAACCGTCTCATGATGTCCCTGCAGGCCGAGGCCATCTCCAAGGGCATGTATCCGGGACCCCACCAGCCTCCGCCCGGCGTCGGACCCGGTGGACCAATGGGTGGACCTCCAGGAGGTCCCCCTGGGGGTCCACCCGGCTCGGACGGAAGAGACGCGGCGGCCGCGGCTGCCGCAGCCGCCCTCTGCGTGGCCAACGCCTCATTGAACGCCCTACAAAACCTGCAGCCATGGGCCGGGATGCCCCCGGGCTCCGCGGGAGGGCCCCCTGACCTCGGAGGGCCGCAGTCGGACGGGAGCCAGCCTCCCCCCAATGACCACCCGCCTCCGCCGTACCTCTCCAGTCCCGCGGGCCCCCCACCGCCACCCCCCATGGCCTCACCGATATGCTAGGGCCATCCACGCGGGATTCAGTCGTTCCCTTATAATTAGCGGTAACCTCGGCGCTGTGAGGCCAGCCGTTCGGCAGACGACGAATGTACGAATGTATTGTACGAGTGATTCCACCAAAGAAGGCCGAAAATGCTCTCTAACGAATCCCTACTTTTACTTGAGCCCAGTCCTCGAGAGGCATATTTCTTTGATGCCTTGACAATGTGATTCAGTGTTGCTCCCTGTGGCTTCTCTGATGGAAATGATTCCTTAGTTCAATCAGTGCTAATTGGTGCCAGTTTACACGTACATCGTTCATGTATACTGAGCATCAAATCTACCTTTTCCCGGTAGGTCAGTCAACTGCCACGCCTTGTTGATAATGATGGGCTCTGATTTGGGGACACAGGCACAAACATCAGAGCACGTAATGAAAATAGCTTCGAACATCTCCTCAGAATGAAGCGAGGCAGCCTACAGTTCATGCAGCAACATTTGGCTCTTTCAACCAGGAGGAATCCAGAGAAGTCATCAGAACTCCACGCACGCGACTGTGAGGGTAAAATGCGTCATGTGAACTGAGCTTCAGTGTCGCGCGCTGTTTGCAAATGCCGATGGAAAATTCCTTGTTGCCGGCTTATCTCAAGAAAGGTGATGTAAATGAAATCAAAACTATGTCCTGGAGATTTGGTGAGGACGGAGAATAAACTGCCAACGGACTGCCTTAAGTCAAGTCGATCTTTTAACCTGAGTAGCACCTATGTTTCACTGCCTTTTACCTTCATTTAATCCGTTGAAAAAATCTTCTCTCATGGATCTCTGCAAGTTTTGCCTCGTTCGGTAATGGACAAAAGCTGAGATGGAGTATTTGAAAGAACAGGGAAGTTGGTAGTTCGGGTCACAGTATTTATGATGGCTTCTAGGTAAATGGATATCTAAGAACAATCCTGAGGTGCCGATGGTGTGTTTTGTCTGAATTAGTTCACTTGCATGTGTAAGTTAAAAGGACGTATAGGGAAGCCGTTGAGACTCTCATATATACCGCATCTCTTATTGATATCCACACTGGAACCCTCAAAGCGCTTGTTGCACGGAACGAAGCTCCTGAAAGCGTGTGACATGTGTAATAATTTTACCAAAGCAATATGTACCAGTGTATTATAAATTAACTAATATGTAGGAATGAGACCAAACATTAGAAGATCGATATTTTTTCTGAAGAAGATGGACTCATGAACGGTTTAGAGCTTTCATAAATTGTAGGGAGAGAACATGTACCAGAGGAAAACTTCAAGTGTGAGAGAAATCGAAAGAAGCACGGAGCAGTCACATCTTCGATGAATGAGCTACCATTTTCTTCCTCCGACAGATTTTTCAGCTGAAGTTTGTGAAGAAAAGTGTTCGAGGAGACGTTTCTTACTGATGAGTTTCACGAGTGGGTGATTTGTGAGTTATGTATAGAATGCAAGAATGTTTGAATGACCTCCTATGTGTAAATTTTTTCATGTACATACTGCATCAGATGTGCGTATGCGCGCTAGTCTATTGAGAAGTCCTGGAGAGTGTTGTAAATAGTAAATTGTGTAGTGATCCAGCCGGCCTTAACAACTAAATGAGGCCGATGGAATGGTGTGCAATATTTCCAATACTTCGGTCACCTCTTGCGGGAAATCACGACACTGGCATGGACACCCGTATGGACTAACGGTGGTTTTGAGTTCCATGTGTTCTCATGTAATAAAAATGTTGGAATCAGAATTGTTGTAACGGCACATTGTACAGTTGATTTTCCCGTCTATCTGGAGCAAAATATAAATATTTGTGTTTAATTTTTGTTTCATTGCGGAAACCTCTTCAATTTCTAAACCTGTTTTTCTTTACTAGGTTATTTAGCGATAAATTTGTTTTGATTAGCCATCAGTCGCCTAAAATTGCGCCTCCATTTTTCAATATTGGCAAAAAACGTATGTCTGGATATATATAACAAATTAAATTTTGTTTAATTTTGTCATTGAATGCGTAATTTGAAAATTACATACTTTGCAAGAAGGTATTGTCTTCAATAGCACTCTGTTTTTAGGATGTCGCTGGAGAAATAAATGAAGTGTGCATTAATCTCCTATAATGATTTCTTTTATGATATTATTCTAGTAAATTTACCAATTGATTGGTTTATTTATATCATTTACGTCTTGTTGCAGCATAGTGTGCTCGTAAGCTCTGAATGTGATATGGAGTGAAAAACTGACAGGGAGAATAAATCTAGCGTATGATCAAATTTACGAGAAGTTAAGTAGGTAAAACCAATCTATAGCCAATAGAATAGTAAATTATAGAAGACATTTGATAAATTGTGAAGTTTTCTGAACATAATGTGTGAGCGTTTAAAAAAAAAACAACTTTTTCTCTACTAGCAAAGTGCTCTATGTTGAATGTAAGTCTTAATTTATAATTTTCGTTTCTATGCTGTGCCATGAATCATTCCTAATTGCCCTGGCATTAATCCATTAAATGTTCACTTATGGCGATTCTTTGATTTCCAAGAAATTCTCAAGTAGGAACAACCTTCTAATTCGAAAATTCATTGGACGTGGGCCGCAGCCGGGGACGCAAGAAAAAAATCACTGCAGCTGAGCTTATCTTTAATAGCTCGTATTCGCGAAAAATAAACCAGGCAAGTACGCATTAGCGCGGAAAGGTTTTCAAATCCTCAATAGTATGCCAATCTGCACCTTCTCGTGGTCTACGAGCGAAAGTTTTTACGGTCGCCGAGATCTCTTCCAAGAAGTCAGACTCGTGACCGGTAAAACGTGGAAAATTAGTATTTTTTTCTCCTCGTCCGACCGTCTGGACAACCTCAGAGACCCTAAAAGCGCTGCCCATTTAACCTCCGAGCACCGGTGCATCAACTCCAAACTGCAATGGAACTGACCCTTTGGCTGGGTAATTTAGTATTTTTGTTAGCATTGCCATGTGTTCTCAGTCCTGGAGAGAAAGAAAAAAACTTGAAAATGAGTTGGAAAAGAAGGGGAAGAAAGTACGGAGACTAGACTCGCCTGAGGCAGAAGCAGACCATCGGTGGAGAGGCAAGTGAGGGGGGTAAGACGAAGGTGCCTGACTGGAAAAAATATCGGGAAAACTAGGCAAAAGATGGAAGAGGGTTTGTTGCAGTCGCTTGCTTGGAAAGCACTTCTAGGCTAGATTGAATCTTGCATTAGAATGTGCCAAGTGATAGGCAATGTGAAGCACCGCTCAAAGCCTGGGGGATGGTTCTCCTTTTCAGCCGAGTGCCGTTTCCCTTGTCTGAAAGTGGCAATGAGCAAGTACGAAGCGATCATGCAGCAGACGAAGCAAATATTGTGGATATTTGCCAATAGAAGTGATGGAGCGATAAAGTAGATTTTGGAAGTAAAATAGAGACAAAGCATTCGTAAATTTAGATTGGAAATATGATAGCAATGCATTAATTAATGACTCTCAGTGCAAACTTATTCCATGCATTAATAGTAATTTGTGGGTATTACTTTACTGTAAGATTGGCTTAATATATCTACTTAAAGAGTTTCGTAATACCAAAGGGAATTGCTCGTTCAAACTAGCTGTAATTTTCTCTTTATCCCATAGGTAATATAGAGTCATGAATTCTGATTTTTCCCCTCGGGAATATTGATACGAAAATATTGGAGCTGAAATGCAAAGGAAATTATACAGCGAGAGAAGTAAATTCGTTCTTTGCGTCATTACTGGACATGTGATTTAAAAATAATGTTCGCAGTTGGCAAAATTCGCTTGTCTTCATTTTCATCGATTTTCATGATCGAATTTTGAAATTTAAACCATTTATCATTGATGCTATGTCATGCAGTAGGTAGTTAAATATCCTATGTTATTGAGTTCTCGTAGTCTTTAAAGCTTCAATAGCCCTAAATAGCCCTTAAAGCCAAAACTCCGAAAAGTATCATGCAAATTGCACACCTAATTTATGTCAACATGTCTTTCTGATGGTCGGTTGAGATGAAATGTTTGCGAAACGTGAAACGTATGATTCCTATTCCTAGATGATATGTTTTTTATATGATTTCGGAAAAAGCAATATTGTGAAACATTAAAAAACATACTCGGGCATAGTTTCTAGTATTTTTCTTGAAATTTTCTTTCAAATCTCCTGCTAGAGTCTTTTAAAATTAAATGAGCCACAGAAGCGAAAGACATGAAAAGAAAGTGAGGTTCCTCTTTGGTGAAACAATAGAAATGAACTACTGATGGAAAAAAAGACTTAAAACCTTAAAATCATAGCACTGCTTGCATTGATTCCATCGTCAAATGAAATTCACTGCCCACGTATTACATAACTTTCTCATTATGAGTAATTTGAGAGTATCAGCCTGTAATGTGATGCATTGTACCGGAGGAATAAATGGCACGGCTACAGTTAGAGCATGAAAGTGAAAACAACCGTCAAAGTCAAAATCAAGAGCTTAATCAGATTAATTACACCCATTGTTAAAGTTTGCAAATTTATTCCATTTAGGAAATAAATTTAAGACAATTTGGAAAACCAAGATATTCCGCTAATTTAAGTAAGGGAGACTGTGGTTTTTTAAGTGGAACGATGGCATAGAATGACATATTTGATTGCGTCACACTGATAATTAAGTAGCCACATTTATTTTCTTGGTTAGGATGTAAAGGGATAGAAATTGCTAACGGGTTAATGTCCTATGCAATTATGTATCTTGCTAGCCCGTTCGAAATTCTCAGAAAATTTCAATTGGAAGGTTTAATGGTGGCAAAAAAAATCTCCGGGAAAATAAAATTGCTCGGAATTGGTCGGTTGGTTGTAAAAACTTGGTGAAACTGGAAATGCAGTGGAATTCGGTTGAATTTAATTTCCTACTGATGGCTTTATTCCTAACTGAATGAGCATAGAAAAAAGTTAGTTGTCTTCAGCTATTTACCTTTAGCTCTAGTGTAATGCATTCCTATTTTATGAGTTGTATTATTGAACTCAGTCAGTGAATTATGATTCATGAAAAATATACCGATTTTTCTAAGTTACCGCCAGCCAAATCTGCTTTATTTGTGAACACTTTCATTTATCATAGATTCTTGAAGGTGTTTCAGGTAAATATCTGAGAGAAGACACCTAATTCTTCGTTGAGGACTGAATCAAATCAATTGGTACTAAACGTTTTTCTGCTATAAACCTTTGTAGCTGTGGCCACTAATCACTCTTAAACTAATAGTCTATGAACAATTGATGCCTTTTCTAGCTATGAATTTATAATGAAAACTAAATAAAACGTTACCTTTGTAATCTGGAAATTAGAATTGAACTAACCTCAATATGGACTGATTTTGAGTCACCCGGGACTAGCCACGGATTAAGCCTTGCGGAGTCACCTGCATTGCACAATTGTGCAAAATTCCACAGAGGTCAAGGTGGATGATTTTTCTTCTGTGGTATTTCGCTAAATATGGAGTTTTTTTCCGTACTTTACATATCAACTCCAATTTCTCATCCCTCCCGAATCTCATACTTATCTTTAAATTAGCTGTACAAATTTAAACTAAATATTCACCTTTATATATTTTGCCATGAGTCCAAATCTAAACCCACATAGCACAAAATATCTACAAAATATCTATAAAATATCTAATACGTCTTTTGCTAATATCTAGAAAACATCTTGTAATAACTTGTAGACATCTTCTAGACATATTGTAGATATCTGAATGTCCGCTTTTCCTATATCTACAAGATATCTTGAGAAGATATTTTCTAAACATTCATATTCAAATTGAACCCACTGGGAAAATTCAGGAAAAATGACTTAAGGCCTGGTTACACGACACATTAACCCGTACGTGTTCATGTACAAGTTCATGAATGAACATATATAACAGTAGAAGTAATAGTTGCTAGTAGCAACATGTAGTTTATACAGAGTTGCAAAATTATCAAAAATACATACTAATAAACAATTTAAATATCTCCGGTTATTTTAAAAATTAAGAAACTTTGAAAAATGAATCTATAATTTTAAAATCTATTAAAACAAAGCAGCCTGGCACCACGAATGAACGTTGTTAAGGTCAGATGACTGAACTTCAAAGTCCGCGTCTTCGCTTATTTCATGGTAGATAACTGTATCGTCTGCAAATAGTCTAAATTGACTTCAACCTCGAGAACTTAGGTCACTAATATAAATAATGATTTAAATGGCCATCGATAGAGGTGCTTAAACATTTATCCTTTAACCCATTATTTTGTACAAACTATTCAACTTTGATATCCAGAATTTTGGGATCTCATAGCTATAATGTAGGTCTATAATTTTTTATTGTTTCAAGATGCTGAGGTTTACACCTGCTGAATAATTAAATAATGAAAAATGAGCGATTTCTTTGTTTAAATCGACCTTCTGGGTTAACTAATAGTTGGATTTTGATCGGGTTACTACCAATTCGTAGAATTTTTTATCTTCTACAACTTTTGTTGGAAAAGTTATTGCCTTAACTTCGTATTTTTCATTGTATCATTTAAAAAACGACTTTTCTTAACTTTCAATCGCTTTTATAAACATTTGCCAGAAGAATTTCCCTTGCTTTTTTGGTGCACATGTGTACAATGACTTCATCTATCCATCCACCAAAAAGCATAGCAGTTACATTTTTTTTAGATTCCGGTGTTTTTTGGCTAATTGCACTAGACATATAATAAAAGTCGTCGCTCAAAATAGACATATTCTAGACATCTAGTAGATATTTAAAATATCCAAGACATTGAAGACATGCTGTAGATATCTAGTAGATATTTTGTGCTATGTGGGAAGACTTGGAAGAAATTAATAAACTAGACATTTCCAATTTTTCCTCTGATGATACAGTGCGTCTAAATTCACGGGTGACTTAGAAAAAGGGTCACAGATGAAAAGCAATGAAATACTGAGCGATAATGAAATTCCAAGAATTAATACTCATTTCCCATTCATAATTCTACATAGGAATTTCTTATTTACTAATGCTCTCTAACTAGCCATCGGTATGGGCAGATTTTTCATTTTTTTCTGATAAATTCATTGTATGTTTGTTCTTGTATTTGAGGCGTCATCAAAATAGGAAGGTCTCCGGAATTAATTTTTTGATAACAACTAAAGCAACAACTCGACTGTGAAGCAGAGATGGTGCTTCGGAATCAGATTTAGGCAAATTTCAGTGGTTTAAAGAGTTTTAAATTGAAAAATCGATTTAAATTACTTGTTACGTAATCATAAGTGTCAAGTATGAGTAACCAGCTTATTAATGGAATGTAGATTCATGGGAAGGTCCATGGTGACCGATATATTAAGTGAGGCATTTTTACTGTCGGTTAGGTCAGGAGCTGACGGAGAAAGTAATCGTGGCCAATGGAGAAAATAAATTACCCTTGTAATCTGAAAATTAGAATTGAACCAACCTCAATATGGAATTTTTTGCCGTATTTCACATATCTACTCCAATTTCTCATCCCCACTGATTCTCATACTTTTGTTTGCAGTAGCTGTAAAAGCTTACGGTTGTTCATCTTATCGAGATGATAGCTAAGAGTTTGCTATCGCTAAAGCTATTCAGTATATATCATCCAATAATAAGGCATTTAAATCCCTGCACACTGATGTAATAAACCAGTCGGAGAGAATAAGGGAGCAAGAAAGTGATGGATAGGCGGCATTTCATATCTATTGGAGAAATCTTAACGACCGAAAAAAATCTCTTTACCTCATCACTCGGAATCAGTTGCAAAGTGAAGCCTCTAGCGACGAATGACCCTCCATCACCGAGCATTTTATTACTTTAATATTTTCAGCACTTCTGGAGCGGATATTGGTTATAGCCTTAATAAAAACCGACTTAGTTCACCGAAGAAAGTATGCTCCATGCCTGGACTAATCCAGTATAACATCCTTCTTTATTCTTTTTACTTATTCCCTCCCTCAGTTCCGGATAGTTCCCTGATACCACTTGATACGAAAGCTAGCGAATGACTCGCAGAATAGTTCGCAATTGATGGTGTAGATTTATTGGTCACAGAAAAATGATGATCATCACAGCGTCCAACCCCTACTTTACTAGCAGAGATGTTTGCGAAGGATTTTCACGATATATTTCAAACAGTAGAGACATTCAGAAACCCAAACGAAGTTTCACGGAGTCTCCGAATATTTGTCGCTACATATTTGACGAAGAGTTTTGTGGGAGTTCAAGGAATTAAAATTGCGACGAGTCATATGGTCGAGATTCTCATATTTCTCTGAGATATTAAATTATTTTAATGCCTTCTGAGTCCGGATTTATCATATAGAATTATACCCAAGTTCTTAATTTTACACCGATAGTTTCCCACGATGAATTACCTGAAGTCTCAGGCAAATAGATAATTGAACACATCAGATAGCAACTTCTACTCGGCCCCGATGGTGGCGGGGTAAAGTACCCACCTGGTAAGCAGAGGGTCGCGGGTTCTAGTCCCGCCTGTGTAGAAACCTATACTGGATAATTGGCATCACATTAAACAACATTTTATTGCCTTTCACAGGTCCTCTTGGGGTTAAACTCATGATAATATGTGCGTTTAACAGTAAGATTCGAATATTGTACCTTACGAGAATATCCTATTAAGATATTGGAAAATATTTGGAAAAGAGGGCTAAAATTGCAGTCGTGTTATATTTATGCTTTTACTGCCATTAATCTAATTTTCTTGGATAAATTACACAATGAAAAGTTTCCTGCTTCGTGGGATACTTTGCATTACCAGTGAAGTGAATTGATCAAACTTATAACGTAATTTCAACAAAATGTCAGCCAGTAATTTTGCAGCAGTAATATATATAACAATTTCTTCAAAAATACTTCGCAATGACCTGTACAACCTGATGACCTGTACAAAGGATACTTTCTTTTTTACAAAATAAATTATAAAATTGATGCCTAGTATTAACATTTATTAAATCATGTGTGATACATCAGGGCTGAAGAGGTTCAAATACATCTGTTATTTGATGAAAGCTATTAAGATTTTGGCAAACAGTTGGAAAACAGGGCTAAAATTTCAGCCGTGTTATATTTATGCTTTTACTGTGTTTGCAATAAGCATTTTTTCAGTCTTGTCATTATTCTAGGACGATACATTTGCTAACTACTGTAGGCCGCTACCAACATTCCGCATCCGACATATACAGAGCATTCCGTGGCTTGGTCACTCCACCACTACCAATCCTTGGAACTCGGCGGGAAGGCAGTGAGAAACTACTAACAGAGAGAGATAAGAAGGGGAGGAAAGAGAATGGAAGAGGGCTGTCTACATGAAGAAAGACAGAGAAAAACGGTGAACGGGAAGGAAATTGAGAGGGAAGGAGATGAGAGAGAAAGAATGGGGTCCGGCGCCCGGCCCGTGCGGAACTCGGGACAGTGTCATTATTGCCATCGTCACAAAAAATGGATGGGGGAGGGAGGAAAGGACGGCAAGGGGAGGTGACTAGAGAAGGAAGGGGTGTTAGCGTTTCAGGGAACTGGGGGAATGGGAAAGGCGAGATGGGAGAGGGTTCGCTTGTAGTGAGTGTGAGGGGGCAGATGGGGGGGCAGAATGTCTTACGGAAGTCCAAGGAAGAGTGGAGTACAGCAGACTCTACTGCAACTGAATGAAATCAATTACTAAACTCCATATTTTTCTTTTTACTGCTTAAAAGAATACTATTTTCATCGACGACATGCCTTACGCCGTAGGAGAAAATATTAAGACACAAAATATTTGCCTTCAATTCTCTGTAGCACGCTGCTCGCTTCATATCACAACGGCGCACTCGCCTTCCATTCCTTTCAGACCCAGCGCATAATTCAGCGACTTCCGAAAAGCTTAGAGGAGAATTTTATCACTGGAGTGCCCTTCAGAAGAAATGACGTCGAAAATCACATGAACCATTGCTTTATTTGAGTTGATTTTCACTATTGACGTAGACTATAGATGGGGCTGCCTTACTATCTGCCGTGTGGTTGCCTTTGGTTACCATTTTTATGTACGCAGTTCGGACGAAGTCGTTTACTATAAACCAAAAATTTGTGACTCAAGGTGAACCAATTGGCAGGTAAAGTACCAAAAATTCCACCTGCGCACACTGTTCCAGTCTTCGCTATCAATGAGCGCAGAAGTGCGCTGATGTATTCCAATCCGCGCATTACGAAAACAGCGAAGGGAACACCTCAATTGTAAGATCTGCAACCAAATGCTTTGTTGATTATTTTTCAGCCGCGTAAGCCTGACGCAGAGCCACTTCTGACGCATGAGTGAATTTCTGCTTCATTACAAAATTCGCAGTAGTTTACTACAAACTCAAAAAAGATAAAATGGGTATCTAGTAATCTAAATTCTCCAATCATATCATTTCCTGAAAGATTTGCTCTTTGACTGCAATTATGTGTATTATCTATCCGCCTAAATATTAGAGGTGGGAATTCTGGTTCATTTTGTGGATTCGGTTCATGGGATTTGATTCGTGGCAATGATTCGGTTCTTTAAATCGTTCATAATGAACCGAATGAACCAAATCCACGAGTGAATCTCGAATCCATGTAAATCTCAAATCCAACTGAATCTCGAATCCAACTGAATCTCTAATCCATGTGAATATGTCGACTTACTGCATTTCAAATATTAGTGTGTGAAATAACAAACAAAAAGGTGAAATGTGATGCTCCAATTTGGAAACACAAGACATTTGACAAGGTGTTTCAAGGGTATTTACAGGGTTCTTATTGAACGATTTGGATTTGGCGGATTCGGAGATTTGCTAGCAGAATCTTCCACACAAATCGTTCATATTGAACGATTTGGATTCGGTGGATTTGAATCTTCCATCAAATCGTTCATTTTGAACGATTCGAGTGGAAAGCGTAGATTCAATTCATTCGGTTCATGCCATTGAATTGTTCATTCTGAACGATTCATTCATGAACGACACACCTCTACTAAATATTCAATATGGCATCTATACAAGGAAGGAAATACCAATGCTTCTTATCTTTCACATACTGTCGTATGTAACATCAAGTTAATTTCAAGTTCAATTTACGAATATAACGATGTGACTACGTATGACTTTGCTGCCCATATTAAATAAAGGATAGATTGCCAGGTAAATAACTAGTTGAATAAAGATCATTTTACTGTGGCAGGTTAAATTAAATGAATGAAGAAAACCAGTGAATACCCTCTTCGTTTCCGTGAACAGAGAAATTCAAGTTCAGTATTCTTTATCTGCAAGATTGGACGTGGGTCCCTTTGCGAGTAACACTTTAATTGTGCCATGAGTCCTCGAGAATGAAAAGTAAACGACGCTGCTCCTTGGACTCCGGAATGAGAGTATTTTTAGGGAGAATGAAGAGGTATAATTTCACCTTCCAGGCACATTGAGGCCAAAAGTTTACATCTCCATTGGATTTGTTTTATCGGCAATAAAATACACAAAATAAATAGATATTAGTAATTTTACTTGGAAATATGCAATTAAATAGTGTATTAATATACCGGTACTAATAAAAGATGCCATTAAAATGCTTTCATTAATGTACCTTCAGAGCAGGTAGGAAAATTTTATAATCTCTTCCTAATTAATTTTCTGTTATGGTCATCCATTGCAATGGATTGCTATCATCATGTTTATTACCGCTTTCAACTTTATCGTATCAGCGGATGCAATTTAATTAGTAGTTTTATGAATGACAGGGCGTTGACGTGAAATCTGTGATAAAACGAAGCGAGATACATGATTTGAGCCGGAAGTTGCTGAAAAACTATAAATTCACCCATTCGCTCTCTCTTATACCCAATTATGGACGCTCCTTTCTCAAAGAATAGCCTTTGGTTATATAGATGATTAGTTGCATCTTCAGTGCATGAGCGTAGAGTCATAAAAAAGTCAGATATGAGAATGGAACAGGATGGAGATGCAGGTTTTTGAAAGTTGGGTGATGGTTGCTAGACTGAAAGCCCGTTATAAATCCCAGAATACCTTGATATCCAAGGAATACCGTCTCTACTATTAGCATTCCTATGATTTAAAAAAATTATAGCTTCTCATTAATTGGCAATCAATTTAATTTTTATATTAATTTTATTGCTGATCATTATCAGCCATTAGAATCAACTGCAGTGGCATATTCATTTCACCAGCATATTAATCTTGGAGTAATAATGCGATGTGCACAAAGAACGAAGAGTAACGTACTTCGTTCTCTCTTTCAACTATTTTTTTCTCGTTGGAGTTCACCAAAATAACAAATAATATGGAATTTGTTTTATTTTAAATATGCTAGTCTACTTTTAGAGGTAAACTACTTGATAATAGTTGCGTGTCACCAAAGATGAGATTAAAATTTATTGAGTGAAATAAAAAAAGGATTTGTAACGACTGAACGATATCTCCTGAGAATAAATCATCTCAAAACTGGTCGTAAACATATTGTATTGTACTGTAATGACGAGAGTTTTTCCCCATACTTGAACACCGTAATCGAGAGTCATCGTTCGTAGTTTCAAGATTTATTCGTGTGCAATTAAAGGCATTTCGAACTTGTTGACGTTCAAAGGAGATGTTCCTGTGTATTTCTTCTTTCTTAAGTACCATCGATACGAAAAAATCGGTTCCATTTTTTCCCCGAGTTTTCGAGCTATCCATCCATCTTTTAAAAGACTATAGCCATGGAATGATGTTAAATAAAAGGGTATGAGGGGGATGCTAGTGAAAAGGATGCGTGAGGGAAGAGGGGAGATTAGAGGGGAGACAACAATGGGGGCGGAGGGGGGGAGAGTTTTCTCTCGGCATGAAGTGATTCTTGGAAGGAGGGACATATCGCCGCCAGCGCCGAGGCGAGACGCCGTGAGATCTCAGCAAAACACCCTCCGAGACTCACCCCCTCCCCTCCTTCACCCTCCCCCCTCATCCCTCCCATTCCTACCTCCAATCTCCTCCCCTTTAGCTCAACTGCCTCCACTTTCGACGCCTGCAGTCCTGTCAGCCTGACAAACCTTCCTTCCAATTTTTTCTTCGTTGCCCTTCCGACCGAAGAAAGACGGACGCGAAGATAAGTACTTCGTTACGGAACTTTCCCTCTCTGTCGAATGGCAACTGTCTTCACTGGATAATGTTAGGTGGCGGTAAATTGCAGTCAATGTCATACATGCAACGGCATCGCATAAGTTATTTGCAATTGTAAATTATGTCGTTCGTGAGATGAAAATACGCAACGGTGGTGATAGGAACGGGGCGAGGATCCCTCCAGAGGTCTTGGAAGGACAACTTTTTATAAAGAAAATATTTAATTTTAGAATCCCCAGTGGTCAAAAAGAAAAAAAGCAAAATCCGAATTTGAATGCTTTTGTACCAGCCTCATGTGCTAAATGACAAATAAAGAAGGTATGACGTGCTTTACATGGTTATAGAAGGGTGCAATTTGATGGCTAAGTGATAGGAGGACATTTGGAATGTTGTTTGGAGGGCAGTGTTTTCTCGATCTGTCACGGCGTGTTCCCAATTTTTTTCGCGATTCTTCGTATATGTGGTTCTCCTACACGTTCATGCACGCTTGGGTCACCCTTCCTGATTTTAGGCTCTGCGCTGACAATCACCACCAATCTATAATTCCTATTGAAAATGTTAAGAGAGATGCGAATTCTGGTACAGACATTTTTTTCACTATGGGCAATATTTTACTGAGTGATAAGTATAAGGAAGAATAAGGAAGTTAGATCCATAAGTATAAGGATGGAAAGTATAAGGAAGCACAATCAGCGGCGGCGTTTGAGAATCTATCCCTATCGTATTTCATCAAATTATGTCCATATCTACAAACTACCTTTCAAGTGGCTGTGAGAGCTTGTGGCAGGGTGTGTAGTTACACTAGATATTAGAAGGATAGGAAAAACGGAGTAGAGAGAAAGAAGGCGAGAGCGTGAATAACCTATATGTTAGCGGAGTTGTTTCGCACCACGCTTGTTTTTGTGGACATTAAATGTGCGTGGGAAGAAAAAATATTACTTTGTATCTGCCTATTCAACAGTTTATTTAGGGAAAATATGCTGCAGGACTAAAATTGTACCCTGCGTGGAATGCTGATACTCGCGTTATCTTAATTTTCCAGTTGACCATAACGTGTTGCCTCTTGGTGCTTGACGGCTCCCGACTTAGTCCTTCCTTAAGTTATGATCTGCTCCCTATTCGATCGTTTCGCAGATTTTAGCAGGGCTTGCTCCTTTCATTATTATTTTTTTGCTTCGCGAAAAACTCAATGAAAGAAAAAGAGACTACTTTTGTTGCTCAAAATTATACATTTATAGGGAATAGTCATTTGAAGAGGAGAGAATATTTGATTATTAAAAATTACCCTAAGGCTGCAAAATCTTTCTGTTGGAGTCTACGGGGACTATCTTCAGCTTGCCAGTATAAGAAGGGACTTCAGTGAATAGACTACATAATAAGTGTTTGATAAAAGTTTGCGGTGAAAATAGAATTGAAAAGACGGTCATGAGAGATTTTAGATTATGTAAATCACAAATGTTTAGGTTTGTACAATTGGAGGGTTGGATGGTTCACAAGGTGGAATTGGTGGCATATCTATAGTGTTGTCCATGTTGATAAATGTTCCTCTTTAAACACTCTTTGCAGTTTCTTGTTAATACATTTCCAGTCATCGTTTTGCTAACTTTATAAAGGTACATCATAGTGCTGGTGATAACTTACCCCTTGCCACACCCCCTTGAGGTGGTTTGCAGAGTGGCACGTAGATGTAAATAGACAAGTTGGAAGAAAATGGATAGCGCAGTGGAAAAAACAAAGAGGGTCGAGTTAGAAGAAGAAACTGAGATGCACGAGAGGTTGATTCACCTTGATGGAAGAGGTGAATCACAGGTAGATGAGTTTAATGGGAAGTTTGGAGAAAATGTGGATCATGTTGCTGTAATGACTCGAGTCCAGACTCCCCAGCCCCTTCCAGCCGTTGATTAACTTAATGTGCTTTCAAAATATATTTCTACGAACCTATTTCATTCCATAATGCCACTGCATTTGCTGTGTCCTTTCTTTCAAAGAAATCTAGAAATTCAATGCAAAGTACACCCGTTCTGCGTACATTGCTCCATTCTTTTATTATTATTATTAAGAATTTGCTACAGTAGACCATATGGTCCGGTGGTAACACAGATACTGAGAAAATACCAATATGCATACATGTAAAAATTAAAACAATGACATTACCAAAAATACAAAAAAAGCAAAGTTATTACCTTAGAAAAATATGGGGGAAAAACCCTCGCAGTACAACTCCCCTCAATCTCGTCATTAACGTCAGTGTCATATTTGGGAAGGGCTCTAATACTTCTTTGGGTAACTCATTCCAATCCCTTATCCCCCGGTGCAGGAAGGAATATTTCAATGTGTTTGAGAGCTGCCTTGGAGGCTCTATCTTATATTTGTGATCTTTTCTCGCCAGATAACTAGGTTTTTTTAATCTTTCGGATATGTCCCTCCACGCAGGATCGCCAATGTATGCCTTATGCATGCACTTGAGACGTGCTTTCCTCCTCCTCGATTCTAGTGATGTCCAGCCCAATACCCTCATCATCTCCGTTACACTAGCCTACCTATTAAAATTTCGCATCACAAATCTTGCGGCTAGACGCTGAACTTTTTCTAATTGCTTTATCTCCCCTCCCAAATAAGGGTCCCAGACTGACGCCCCATACTCTAAAATGGGCCTAACAAATGTCTTATAGGCGAACTCCTTGGTTTTCTTACAACTTTTTCCAAGGGTCCTCATTACAAAGTATAACACTCTAAAAGCTTTTGTCGTAATTTTTTCAATATGTGGCCCCCATTGCAAATCCCTATTTAAAGTCACTCCAAGATAATTACAGACACTGGCTTCCATCAATAATTCGCTCATAATGAAATAATTATTTGATATAGTAATTTTTCCTTTCCTGAATCTTATGAGTTTTGTTTTATTTACATTTATGACCATGCCGTTTTCATCCGCCCATTTCTCCAAATTATTTAGATCCTTTTGTAATATATCGCCGTCATCGACTTTTACCATTTCTCTGTAAATAATGCAATCAAAGAAGCAACGAAAACACTGCATTCAACGAAGTAAACTTAAAAAGCCCATTAACGTCTTTCGTCAAGAGCGTAGGTACCACCGACGACGGGTGTCGCTCCGCGCTTTCTTTGCCCTAAATAATCCAACCACCACCAACGTGCACATCTACCCATCATCACATAGATTGCCTTAGTCGTACGTCACTCATCATCCATCGGGTGTGTCACACCTCAACTGTAAGGGCCTACGGGTCTCAATGGCGCACAAACGTCGAAACCGAGCGGTTTCAGCGGATGTATTTCTCGGATTTGAAAATGCCTGTGATTACGACTTTCCCAGCGGCTGGACCCAGTTACCGGAAGTTCAAGAGAGACCTTGAGGTAAGATTCCTCAAGAAAACCGAACAGTACGATGCGGCTGCTCTTAAAGAAGCTCTTGGTACATAGGCAGTTGACGAATAAGCTTCCAATGGAGTCCTCTTTAAGATGCTGGCCGAATGGAGTTTTGTACATAAATGAATCAAGAATACCCATTTTGCAGTACTTTTAAAATTTAAGATAAAAATGAACGATCGATGATCATCACGAGTAAAGCTTGCCAGTTAATATTTTCTTCTTTAAATATACATTTTTTTAAAGTGAAAGTGTCACGCGATACTTGAAGTATACAGTAATCCTAATAAATATATACCATATAGCACGCTTGTTTTCAGGAACCATATTTGGTAAGAATGGAATCTTGATATTAATCGACTGATCATAAATTACAATTTTAAGTATACCACTCATGTTTTTTATATCAGAATTAGTGTTCCATATGGTCCGTCCATTTTATCTTCAGCATCCTCCTCCAGCACCAGGTTTCAAGGGCTTCTAGTCTTTTCTGGTCAGTGTTTCCAATGATTCATGTTTCCGATCCATAGAGTACCCTACTCCACAAGAATGTTTTTACGTACTGTTTCCTGGTTTGAAGTCCTATTTTCTTTGAGCACAGCAGTTGTCTTTTTCCCACGAGCGCCTCCTTAGCTTGGGCTATTCTTTGATTGATGTCTGTTGTACCTCTTCCGTTCCATATGATGGCACTCCCGAGATAGGTAAAGGAATCCAATAGTCCTAAATCTTAACTTCTATCTGACTTCCGTCTCTCGTTCACATTGTGACGACTAGCTTCCTGTATATTTGGTCGATTATTCAGATCTCAGTCCTTGTTTCCCTCGTTATTCCATTCGTATCAAGAAATAATTTCTTGAAGTATTTGATACTATGTTTATTTTTCTTATTTATATATATTTTTACCAAATTGGACTAAAAAAATAGAAATTAATGATATGATATTTGAAAGAGCCTAATTAAAAACCTCACTAATTTAAACGGTAGCTGCCAAATTTATAAACTAAAGGCAGAAAATATTCTTATTCGCTACATACATGACAAAAGATATTGATTTTGTTTTTCGAAGTCGGATAATTTAAACTTGAGCGTCTTAACTCTCTCATTTTTGGGAGCATCTGTTCCCTACACACAAGATTTTTAACAATTCCAAGATTATTTTTATTGAATGGTTATTTTCGCACCACATGAAAAATTACCTCTAAGATTGTTGGTTTTAAACTGTGAGATATGTTGTGTTTTCGGAACATTTGGTAGTTTAGTCTTATCATTCATAACTTCGCCCAACTAACTACAGAGAGAGAGTTCTATGCTCTCGAACTTGGCCGAAATCATTTATTTTTACACCATCAGTGTCCGATGTGAGGTTAGATGACGATTATGACGCGCTGGACGTTCTATTTCTTAATGGCAGGTTCCTCCCCTACAGCTATTTTCCCGGGAGAATGGACGATTCCTGTTTTTTGGTCTGAAAATTCTTCATGTCCCATTGCGTGTCATTAATCTCTGGGATAAAGTCTTTTTCGGAGAAATGCTCTCTTCTCGGTGTCGATGAAGATTACCGTGCACGTGGGTGACTGAGTTGTAATTACAGGTTATCATCTGGGACAGGTTTATTTCCTCTTGACTCCGCTAACATACTCTAAACCCTCCATTTCCGGAACACCGTCAAAACCATCATTTAGATTTTGACTTCTTATCTAAAAATAAGAAAACCGACAATTTTCCAGCAACGTTGTGTTCACTTGATTCCGGCTTCCACTTTCTTATCATCAACTGAATTTACGTCACAATCCTGAATATACACCAAAGTTGACGCTGTGCGAAATTGGTTTTATTATATATTTGATGTCCAGTTCTAGATCCTCTAAACATTCATATCAACTGAGAATTTTTACTCGAGATTGCGTCATATGTCCACCTGAGTTTTTTTCTTTTATGACTAAGTATACCGGTTTCAGTTATTTAATCGCGTTTTTAAGTTAAGAGGTAGCGAATATGCCATTTAACATGTAATTTTAACTTTCGCAAGGTGAAAAAACAGGAAAAGGAATATGATATTGGCATTCCAAATAGTACTTAGGAATATCCCGGTAACTCAAAACGCACGATGTTATCTTAACTCGGCACCACACGACAAGAAACATTTTTTTAGAACGAACTTGGTGGGAAGCCACACAAGTGCTACGACCTTGCGATGTTTCCAGTTCACTTCCACGCCAGCACAAACCGAGTTCAGACGTCATTTTTTGAAAGATAACAGACTCGTTCCCATAAACCATTCTAAGAAGTCGAGAAAGCTATTAAACCTGAATGACGCAAGGTGGACTAGTTCTCATCTATTTAACATATTAAAATGAGATAAATTACCTTGTACTTGAAATAACTATCGCTCTTTTTATACATAATAATTTCAAAAATTCGGCTGTTAGTCATCAAAAGCCAACTTGACCTCATAAATAATCGCTATGTTCTGTCATGGTCGAGGGGTTGACTAGTTTTCCTAGTCAGTATTGTTTTTTTCTCTGACAATGAGTAACCCATTCACTTAGATTAAACTTTTTGTACCTGTAGAAAGAAAAAACTACTGTCGTATAATCAGATCTATCAATATTTAGAAAATCTTGCTTTGATGCAACGATGGTGTCATCAAGGAGAAGAAATATACACTTATCTGAGCTATGCCACACAAATACGGAATCCCGTACATGAATTCACTTACACTTCAGATTTACTTTAAAATTATTCTTAAAAGAAGCTCTCTCTCTCTCTCTCAAAAGAAAACGAATTAGTAGTAACTCTATGGGACTCCATACTCATGAGTTTGATAATCCTACATAGGGGACGCAAATAGTGGTTAAAGAATTAGGAGTAGAGAAAATGAGCCGTCAATGGCTAAAATCTGATTAACTGAAGTCCACATCATTTTAGTTTTCCTTCCAATGGAAAACCACTGCAGTGACCTCATCTGATCGCATTTCGTGTCGCACTATATTTGAGAAATCTTGTAATTTACCCGTGCATCAGCTTAAAAACAATTCATTTGTAGAATTGACGAAATTATGAAACATTAATTGGCATTCTACTATATGTGGATAATGCTGTTTTGATCTCAGAGAGCCAAGAGGGATTGCAGAAGCTCCTAAATAAGGTTTGTGAATCAACAGAGAGAATTGAATTGAGGGTAAATACGTGCAAGACTGAAGTAGTAGTTTTTGATAAGGAGAATGGGGAGAATAACTGTGAGATGAGGGCGAATGGTTAAGTAATTGAGCAAGTGGATGATTTTGTGTACTTACGTTAGATGTTTGCAAAAGAGGACGAATAGATGAGGAGATAAAGAGACGTCGAATGCTGGAAGGAAAGTGATAGGTAGCATGTGGAGCATATCAAAGAATGAGTGCATGTCTACGGAAGCGAAAATCGCCGTATACAAAAGTGTACTTCTCCCCACTTTGTTGTATGGTAGTGAAATATGGGTATGTAAGGATATATATAAGAGTAGACTAAACGCCGTGGGTATGAGTTATCAAAGGAGTGTTTGCGGTAAGAGTAGGATGGATAGGGTCAGGAATGAGTGGGTAATAAATGAGTGTAGGTTAGATGCTCCAGTAATGGACATATATGAAAGGAGTGTGCTTCGTCGGTTTGGCCATGTTGAGAGAATGGATGAGAGTCGATTAACGAAACAGATATATCAGAGTGAAATGAATGGTGCGAGAGGTAAAGGTAGGCAGATAAAGTTTTGGTTGAATGCGGTTGAGGAAATTCTTAGGAGGAGGAATATTAGGAGTCTTAAAAACAGGAGAGCTTGTATAAGGCAGTGTATGGGGTAAATGAAGCAAAGGAGATTTGCAAGGATAGGTCAGTATGGAGGAAATTATTGAAGCAGAGTTAGGTGTACAATATGTATTTATGAGTGAAACTTTGTGACTTTGTGCCTACCCTGGAAGGGAGTGGCGTGATTGGTATGTATTAATGGACATGATTCGTTGGCTAATCATTCCGATGGAACCTATCATGGGAACCACAGCTTATCTCCTATTCCTCGAGAATATATTGTTTCTTCTTCATACAAAACATTAAAAGGCCTATAATTATTTCTAGTTCCTTTTTTTGGATTGAGTAGGATATGCCAAATTAGCATAGCTATAATACGAATACCGAAGACATCTGACCCAACTATGAAACAACATCATCCCAAGGATGCAAGCTTTCAGGTACACTATGGAAAATAATATCAGATGAAGAAATTCATTATGATGGCGAAGAATATTGTTCAGTAATTCATGCCAAGGATGTAGACTGTTCTATTTCGTCAGCCATACTTCTTTTTAGTGGCTTGTGTTGTTGGTAAATAGATTTCAAGTGGATTTTCCTGTCTTCAAACAATGTCCCACTGTTCATCTTTAATGCTTTTGAATCATAATCAGCCATTTTCTTTTACTTTCTTTTCTTTTACTAATACTCTGATCATGTGATGTGTATGATGTATGGCGTAATAATATTTCCATGTTAATCAAAGACAAAGTATTTGCTATAATTCACGTTCTTTCCGTGAACAGAAGGATATTAAACTTAAAGCATTATTGCAAATCATTCTCTCATCAATTAAATAGTTTCAAATCCGATGTAGTTCTAGTAAAAATCATGGCAAAATAAAGGTTGATAGGATTTTTCCCCTCGAGTATCTTAATTATTTTGCCCTAATGAATGATTTTGGAAAAATGCTCAAAAGGTCCTTTTTTTCGTAAGCACTTTATAAAAGTATTCACGCACTTGCCTTTAAGTTATCCTAAGGTTCCGTATATTTTTTTCAATCTTTTTTTGCGGCCCTCTGTTCACCAATTTTTGTCATATGAAGTGTTCTTTTGTCCGATTAAGATTGAACTGAATAAATCGTATATTAGTGATGAATGATTATCTTAATACAAATTATTACGTAATTGTGAAAACACGAATTTTGAATTCCGGCTAAAGTCCATCCACAAATTTTTAAACTAGAAAACTTTCCTCATTCGTGCATGCATACGCAACGTAGCTACTTTTGAAATTTTGAATACCAGTTACTTTTCTTTCATTAACATCTACATGCTACCCTACGAGCCGCTGGATGGGTGTGTGGCAGGGATTGTTAGAATTCTTTACGTGTAAATGTGGAAAGGATAAGGATTAAAGGGGGAAGATTATGTGTGTTTGGGAGTGTCGAGTATTTTCAATGGAGCTCAGTTGTTACCATGATCACTTACTGGGTGTGGAAAGAACGAATTTTTGTACTTATCTGTTCGGAAATGTGTCTCTCTTATTTCATCGCTTCTGTCGGACCAAGGAATTTAGTGTGGCTTCAAAATGACATTCTCTGTATCGCTCCCAATCACCCCTGTTCTGATTTTTTCAAACAAACTTAGCCAAGCGTGTAGCCTCCAAATTTCTAGCGGCTTCCTACCTATTCCTTGTAAAAGCTCTGAAACACTACATGTTCGCTCGTAGCACTTATTAGTGAAGGCATTTGATTTTCATTATATTTATTTTTTCGTTTAATCTTTATGTTCTAGGTCCCAAATTCTCGCTCCATGTTTGGGGAATGGATTAACCAGAGTGAAGTTGCACTTTTCTTTTATTTTTTCTTCCGAGTACTCTCCTATTATACACTAGTTGAAACTCTGGTCATTGTTTCCTGTGGGACACCAAATGTGGCTCTAACCATATCGGGGCTAATACCATCAATAACTTCTTATTGTATGCGATCACTGAGAAAGTCCGAATCCAATTCACTATTTATTTATTTACTTCACATAATTGTAATTTGTATACGTGTTTTTGTGATGAACCATGTTGAATGGTTTCTTGAAATCAAGGAATATCGTATCAACTTGGTTTTATGATTCATCTGATTTTAAAATGCCGCGAAGAAAGAGGACAAACTTTGTTTTGCAGAATCTGCCCTTACGGAAACCATATTAACTGCCATGTCAGGAGTTTCGATTATCCGGAAGGTCTTAGTATTGCTAACAACAGAATTGCTTTGAGAATATTGTATAAAGGTGATGTTAACGATGCGAACCGGAAATATCCTGGTTATGTCTTTTTCCTTTTATAAATATTGATTGTGTATAACTTGCTGAAAGTGAAATTCTTGTTACTAAGTGAAAGCAGCATTTCTTCCTCTGACCATTATTCTATTTCGAGCAAAATATTCGAAGCATATTCCTATATGGCATTAAAGTATGGACAATACAGGCTAGTTCTTTTGTTTTCTAGGTTTTCCGCCGCGTTGGTTCATCTTGGAGACGATATTTCGCCAGCTATCCTGCTGCCTTCCTCAGATCCATAAGACTTGCACCTGAGGAAGCCTGCAGGCCAATTGATCACTTGGACCTGAGGAAGTCTACAGGATAGCCGGCGAAATATCGTCTCCAAGATGAACCAACGTGACTAAAATCCCGGAAAACGGAAAAATAACCTTCATCCAAACCCCGCGGAAGCCTGAATCACAACTATGGACAATAAAAACTGCAGATCTAAAGAGATAGGAAACATTCTAGATATGGTGTTATCAAAGAATGATAAAGAACAAATGGACGGAATTTATTAACAAAGAAGACCTACGAAAATTTGGAGAGAACAGAAGCATGAAGTACATATAAAGGCTGAGAATAGAAATACTTATTGGACACATTTTGAGACACAATGGACTATTGAGAGCAGTATTTAATTGAGGAACATGCGCGAAGAACTGCTGAGGAAAACCTAAGCTTGAACGTTGAAGAGAATTATTTAGGACTTCAAATTGAATCATTATGATGGAATGAAGCGGTTTACTGGTGGGAGGGTTGAGCCGCAGGAGACCAATCTTCGGATAGATGAAAGCGGTTGAAGCTCTTGAAGGGGAGATTTTAAAACACCCCAGCGGATGGCATGCAAATAGGGGTTGCATTGTAGATTAATACTTTCCGTCACTCCCAAGGTGCAAACTCGGACCTTCCGGGTCAGAAGCTAGTACACTAACCATCGTACTAATTCACCCGTTTCCGCTTTCGTCGACCCCCTCCTTCCGATATCGATCCGTCTTTCAGTCTCCTGCCCACATTCTTCCTTCACACCCACTCACACCGCATCTGCTCTTCTCCAGACCTCCCACTCTCCCTTCAAACAAAGAGCACTCCCTGCCACTCATCCTCCGATCGCAATCGCAAACCGAAGCCCCGAGGAGAGAGTGAGTGTGATGGGCCGCCAACGCTAACCTCCTCTCCCCGATTTCAACCTCCGCCGGCTCCCTCTTTCCCACGTTATCCTCCTCCCTCTTCTTCCTCTCTTATCTTGCCTAAACTAATCCCCACTTGGCGCCCTTCAAGCGCCCGAATCCAGCCGCGCTCCTCTTTCCACTCATCCTCTCCTCGCTCCAAAGCCCTCCTCTTACTCCGCCCCCCCCCCCCTGCTCCCCCGCACCCCGCTCCCCAACTCATCCCTCCCGCGAAAACCCTCGATCAGCTATTTGCCTTGATTGCATTACCCAGGTCCCGCAGACTCCTGCTCCCAGCCCTCCGCCAGATGCCTCCACGTGAGCGGCGTGTGGGGAGGAAGGGTGTTGGCAAGTAAAAGGGCCAAAGGAGGGACGGGCTGAGGGTGTTCGGGAAGGCATATCAATTATCTCAAGGTCCTCCTTCCACTCTTTTCTCATCATCACATTAATGCTTCCCCCTTTCTCCTTAGTTCATATTCCTATATGCCATACATACCCATCACAACGTTCCCATTTGGGATAGGAAAAATTCAAAGAATTCCGTTTATGCCTTTAGCCCGGGAAAACTGACTCCTTTTTGTTTACTTCCTTTACAAAACCCAATTTATAGAAACTGCTATTGCTTCTCTATTTAGAAATCAATGAATTTGGTCTCATTTTAAAGAGAAATATCTCACCCTTATTATGACACCAAAAATTAAACCCCTTACCACATTACTTTCGGAGATATTTGTAAAAAAATACTAGCCCTTTTATGTGGGAAATGGTATGTGTGTGCACTCCAGAGAGATATTATTTATAAAATGAGAAATTTATAACTCTTAGATGTTGTAAAAAAAATAAAAGCGTATCGTTTGTATGTTTTCTCAACTATATTTGAAAATTAATCATATTGTCACCGCAGTTGGTTCTTGGGTATCACAAAAGGCCTTCCGTTTTGAAGGTGTTTAAAACGCACCGCGCGAAAAAACTGAGTCAAGTTAAAGACTTATTTAGATATTTTTATTAAGTACTTACAATTTATTTCATACAAAACTATATTATTGCACCATTAATAATGCAATATTTTATTGATGTGTCCTATACCTGGTGAAATTGAAACGTATAATTTGAATATGGTCTCCATTATGATTAGGGAACTATCTTGCTCGGACTACCTTAAATGCATGCACTGCTTGATACACGCTCTCCTATTCTTAAGACTCCTTATATTATTAACATTTAAGAGTCTCTTCTACCATATTCACCCATGATTTTCACGGTCGGCCTCTTCCTCTCACACCTTTTCTCGATTATCACTCATATCTTAAGTTATTGGATCACAACCATTCTCTTGTTATTGTCAAATGAACGAGTTTATAGTGAAGAAAGATCGAAGGCTTTCCCGACATAAGATGTCGACGTAAAGGTTACTCGGGTTTTCCACAGGGTCAAACTCTCAAACCATCTTGGCCGACGTTTCGATGAACGAGGTCATCGAAACGAGGTCAAGATGGAGCGTTTGATCCGGTGGAAAACCCGAGTAACCTTAAACGAGTTTATACGAGTCCTACAAGAATTAATTTCAGGTTCTCATCTTACATTGATGATAAGGATTAGCTTGGTGGGTGGAGTGTTGGTTTCTCACGCGACGGACCCCGGATCGAGCCCCGTGGAGGCAGACGCGTTTCAGTAGTGCCCCATCCCCACTTGCTTCCTTGATCAGAGTACTATCGGCGTCTGATGGGATATTGAACTTCTGCATTTTACCCCAATTTCGCTTCAATCTAAGTATTTCTTTCCTGTGTGAAGCGCCGAGTCATGAAGAACAGCCTTGAAGTGCACTGGAGATGATATGATGTTGTCTAAGTGATATGCCTAAACACAACACATTATTCATTCCTTGAGCTCGGTACGAGCTGGCGACGTGGCATCACCAATCGGACGCTGGTTCACTATCATTCCTTTCATTATCTTTTTTCATGAGTCTTTCAGCATCCTAGAAAATACAAGCTCTGTACAGTGATTTAAAACTTCTCATACTTGATGGTAAATTCGAACCGTGTCATATGTGGAAGTGGCCTTCGGCTCTGCATCTCGTTGAAATCACAAACAGTGTAATATCCAGATAATTTCCAATCGCCTTTCATTTATAAATAATATTTTTTCTCAAAATATTGGACCTACATATCCAGAGAAAAATAATATTGAACGCTCGTTTTTACATTAGTATTTCACTTCAATTGCAACACTCTTTCAATGATTGGTCATCCTAAAAGTGATATTATCCTGTAATTCGAGATTTCAGTTTCGCTTAACTAACGAGTAAGATGTACCAAACCGTTCAATTTACACTAGTATACTAGACGAGCACAGCGTTCCTACCAGGGACGAGATTAGTACCCGCG
Organism: Ceriagrion tenellum; assembly: GCA_963169105.1. Classification (NCBI taxonomy): domain Eukaryota; kingdom Metazoa; phylum Arthropoda; class Insecta; order Odonata; family Coenagrionidae; genus Ceriagrion; species Ceriagrion tenellum. The sequence goes on along the minus strand of OY720633.1, from coordinate 32,063,458 downwards.
ACTATTTGGTTTTCAGGCAAGAGCGTAACCCAGGTTTTTACCAAGGTCGGCGTGAACGTGAACTTCTTACGACTCGGATGTGTAAATGCTATGGGCTATCTTTCCCTCTTTTTTTGCCCATTCAACTATTAGACCCTCTTGCGGTGGCCGAAAGAGAACAGATAGCGCATAAACCAAGCTGAGCAAGGTTGAAAAAGCATTCCCATACAGCATTCAGCGACGCAGAAGCGAGATAGCAGGCACTCGTGTTTCAAGTATCTGGTGTAGCGTTGAAGGCCTCTCCTAAGGAACTCAAGTATTTCCTCCAGTTCAGTGGTGTTGACGAAAAGAGTCTAAAAATTATTCTCTCTTGATTTGCATAAGGCATCCTTGCTCGTGACAATATATTTTGTCGAAAGCTGTTAAGGTTCCAGGTGATTTTGGACTAAATTAGCGCCCTGGCGGATATTCTGGTCAACTCAACAACTCATTTGGACTGTGTGAGTTTGATGCATGACTTTTGGGAGAAGAAACTCACAGTCAGCTGAGTCGGTGCAGGAAATGGTGCTTATCCATGCAGTCTGATTCGGAAATTCCGCATCTATTCGGGTAGGTGAGATCACCCCTCAACTATTACTCTCCGGGCTAACTTATGTCCTTTATTTTAGGAATTCCACTCGCTCACATTCTTTCCCGCCTTTTAACTACTAAAATTCCGGAATTCTAAACGTATCTTTGTCTCTTCTTCAGCTAGATACTGGTTCAGCAAAAATATCAATTACTGGCTTTATGTGGGTTAACAGTATATTTTAAAAAAACATTATTTAAGAAGCAAATAAGGTGAACTTTCTTGACACTCCTTAGTAAATTCTTTTACTATCAGCGTAAGGTTCAATGTTACTATTATACATCACTTGGTCTCACTTTAATGTATCATCTCATTGTGAGGATCTTATCCAATTATGCAACCAGTATCCATCAGGCCTAACATGTAAGTTGTGAGCATTGATAAAGAACTTGATGAAATCTTATCACATTAACTGCCTGAGTATGAAAAAATAGGCCACATCTACTGTGATAAATTTATTCCGACCGGTTTCTCTTTTTCCTTGGTACCACCCCCTCCTTCCCGTCACCCGCCTGCCTATATAAACTTATGTACACTTGATATTTCTAACCTGAAGAGGCTGTAAAAAGCAAAACCGGTCGGAATAAATTTATCACAGTGGAAGTTGCCTATTTTTTCAGTCTTAGTTATGTTCTAATTCCACTCTATCAAGCCTGAAACCTCAGAGTACATTAACTGCCATCCATTACTAATATCCAACGAAGCAGGTCAGTGCGTTTTATGGAATACAATTCGTCCGATTATCTGGCTACTGAAAGGCCATATATGTTAGTAACAAAGGTCGTGAAAACTTTTTCAATATTATTCCGATATATACACGTTATTACACGTCTATAGACAAATAGTCTGGTCTGTTTATATTTTTTATTATCTTGTATCATATGTCTATATACATCTTGTATCTATACCTAACTCTGAATTTAGTTATACCACATGTACAGTTATTGCTTTTCACTGAGAATAGTTGTTTTTATCTTTCTCTTTCTATGTTATTGAAATCCATTTATTTTCTCATTTGAACATAATCATTTGTTAATTTCTTAATTACCTCGCCACTGTCATTGTATCGTATTGTTACTCTAGGGGACCTGTTACAGAGTATAATAAAGGTTTATTATATTCTTTAGTAATTATACACGCTAAACTCGGAATTACATTAGCAACACGATCCCTATGCACATATAGTACGGTTCTGTGGCAAGTATGAATGCCTACGTACATAAACCTGAATACCCTGATATCATATCTACCCGACATGGCCCAAGATCGTATATTAATCATGTACATAAATGAAAAAGGAAAAGATGAATGTTTTTCAAAATACGCCACCAAGTAATATTTGTTTATATGAAGAAATCACTTGCAGAGCTGACAAGGACAGCACTTTAAGATCATGAGATTTAATAGATGCATAAGTCCTGTTGTATAAAAGGAAAAATTAAGGCAGCTTTGTTTCCATCTTTCGGATTGCAGTCGATAATTTATTGATCTCGAGGCTTCGTAGTGTTTAAACTTATCGCAAGCCCGTGTTCCCCTGGAATGTAAGGAGACCCCGCGCTCATCCCATCAACCAGTTCTATTAAACGGTTTTTCGCTTAAGAGCGCCCAATAATCCGAGCCCTCTTCCTCCCTCACACTCCCTTTCACCTCACTCGCACCGCCTTTCTCCGCTCTGAGCTCCCCGCCCCCTTCCCCCCCACCCCCGCGACCCCTTCGTCCTCCCAGTTTTTAACTGCTTCCATTTCTCTTTAAAACCCCACCCTCTCACATCCCCCCGCCCACTCTCCTCTTAATATCCCTCCCACACCCCCATTTCCTTTTGCATACCCTTTTCCTCGTCATCCCTGAACTTCTCGCATCCTTGCCACACTCTCCCCATACGCCCTACTTCCCCTCCCGTTTCCATTAAAAGCCATTCCATTACCTCCACCCTCCATCTCAGCGTCCTCCTCTCTCTCTCTCTCTCTCTCCGAAAGCGTGCTCTTTGCACGGTAATACCTCCAACAAGGGGTCTCCTCGGCTGTACTGCGGCCTTAACTCCTTCCCCCACCCGCATCATCTGCCCCGTCCCCTCATCTTTAATGCCCACCTCCTTATTCTCTCTAGTACCGCCTCGTTTCAACCACCATCGCACCCATAGCAGCTCAACCTACCGACATGCATTTCCTCTGCTTCAAGGGTTACCACCGTTACTCTGTGATGTCCTCCTCAATAGGGATGGAAGAGATCTCTGTCTCTCCCATTAACTTAAACACTAATGGAAATCCATATATATATTTTTACAGATGTGGAAAGTTTTTTAGCCATATCTTAACAAGATGTAGTGTAATTTACCTTGTTATCCAATAAGATAAAATAACCATTGCTCTAATAAAAATCCTTTAATGGGTTTCTGAATAAGGCTACGCTGGCTCCATTCACATTTTCAAAGTTACTTCATAGCCATATTCAGGAGAACTTGGGGATTTAATAGTATTTTTTCTTTTATAAAGTGAAATTTTGGATATAATCAAATTTATTTTCAGCCAGAATGTTTGTATCCTGATCTCCATAATGTATGGAGAAGGATGGCAATATTTTATTGCATTGGAAAAAATAGTATTACAAAACTAGCGATAACTTACATAAATATACCTATTTCATAAATTCAATATTTGGTCTCGGGAGCATAAAAATGTTGGTTGAAGGGAAATCTTTCATCATCGTTCGCAAAATATTTAACCGAGGAGGTCCACGAAAGTGATTTTGAGCCTAAAGTGCCACACAGAGAGAAAAGGGGCCAAATTGGACCTCCTAGAACAATTTGAAATTGTGAATGCTACTAACAACAAAAATGTGAAACTTCTCAATGAATATGTTTTTCCTTCCTATTCTCCTCTATTATCTATATCACTCCTACCCCCAACCTCCCATTCACCTAACCTGACCGTGACGCACGTCTCTGACGTCAATTAACCACCTTCACTGCTATCCCCTCGTCTCGTTTCTATATATTGACTCGCATATGACTTAAATATACCTTGATAATGATTGCTGTCTAGTAAAAACCTGGGTCGGAAATAAACTTTGAAGTGTGGAATATGGGTACTAATAAATTTTTTCGTCGTGTATACCTATTCCACTTGTTTACTACATTACAAATTTTTCGTTGATATTAAATATGATTCTTCCCACTCCCTAATTTATTGTTTTATAATTACCTTCAAGTACGTGGACAATTTATTTTTTTATAACTATTCTCATGTAAGTTTCAGCCTATGAAACCTAGGGGGCTCAATTTTCTCACGATTGGTTATCGCCCATAAGCACGCTGGTCGGTATGTTCGGAGCGGAGACAGGGCATCGCAACTCCATCGCAAGTCCCAAGGACTCCCCGGGACGCTCTCGTTATCCTTGTACCACAGCTCTCCTTTACCTCACCATTACCCTCCTTCTCCCTTTCTCTTCATCCTCCTCCTCAGCAAGCCAAAGTCATAATATCCTTGGTCTCCATTAAATTTGAGAGCGTTCATACGCACCGACCCACTCAACATCACTTCGTCGTCTTATCAGCCGCTTGCGTCGCGGTTTTACGAACGTTTGGAAGGTGTTTGAGAGTGTATCCCACTTTTGCTTGCTTGCTTGCTCCGCTTGCTGCCTTTTGATCTCGATCCACTGAGGGGGCGTGAAAGACGCGTCGACTTCAGTCTAAAACACTCGCGAGTGTGCGGTTACGAGCGCCCGGGTGCCTTTGGGTTTTGCAAGGCCTGCTCTCCCGGTCGCTCTCTAGCGCTTACGGGAGCTAAAGATAGATACATTCATACACGTGTGGAGGGGGGGGCTTTAACGTGAGGGTTAAGCCGTTTAATTAATTAGAAACGGTTTTATCCGTATTTAATGAGTTTATGGCGTGAAAGGGTTGTTATCCTTTCCGTCGGCATTTGTTACAAAATTTTCCGCCTCTGCTTTTCCGCGCACCGGAATCCACTGCGGTTTTTTGTCGCTATCCGGGGCTGTCTCGATCACCTAATTATCCTCTTTTAAAGTAAAATCTTTGTCAAATTGCGTTCACTAGTGATCTTAAATTTTACAGAGATGCGAGGTTCCTCCGCTTTAGAGTTTTATCTGGTATTCTGGTGCGAAAGAATGAATTATGAAGGTAACTACACGAGTATTTTACTTTTTCTCTAAGTTCCCATTTCATCGTAATGCAGGTTTGATATTAATTATATCTTAAACGTACTCATTAGATAATGTTAATTTATAAATGTACATATATCTATTCTGCCGGCTCATAATTTATGAATACCGTTACAAAATAATCTGGAATTCTTTGCATAAGTTACTTCCTCACTTGACAATTGATAACCTATCTTTAGCAGTTGTCAATGAAATTCTGATATTCCCACTCCAAAGAATAGGAAACACAAGCATTTTCTTCCATTACTTTCTTGAAAAATAATGCCTATTTTAATGGCTATGTAAGCTGGTTATCTTAAAACATCGTCATTTTCTTTGGGAGTAAACTTATTTTAATGAAATAAAATTCTGAAAGATTCCATACCTTCGGATAAGTGAATTCGTACATGGTGATATACACTCATGATCTGGTTTTACTTTCAGATGAATTTCATACCCTTCCGTTAGCAATTAGAAAGGATGCAATTTATATTATGGCAATTACAGATGTGTTTTTCAGTTTTATTGGCACGGGTCTTTCCGCTTATATTATCCCACATGAAAAAGGAAACTATTTTTTGAGAAAAATTTCTCAGAAGTGCGTTAATGAAAGAAAATTGGAAAGCACAACTGCCCATCATACTTATTTTGCTCGTTGTCAAATGAACGATAATCAGTGTGGCATGATATTCATTAGAAAGTACTTAGCTATAAACCATAGAAGCTTGCGATTTCTCCATTGATTTTGAAAATCGGGCGGTGGATGCTTACATCACTCGGTCAAAGCGTTCCTCGGAAGCCAATATTCGCTTGTTGTCAGGTTTTCAAACTCCTTTTTAGGCAAAACTTGAACGGTGCTTCCATGATCGGAATGCACTTCCACTTCATTCGGTGATAGAGTTGACGCTATTACTAATATGCCAGGTACCTATGCATTTGGGTATATAAATTCGGAAATAGGAAGTAGGCCATGAACTCGGTTGAATTAGTATTTTTTCATTCAGGTGATTATGAGTTCCTAAAGAATCAATTCCCTTTGAAATACCTAAGCGGACATTTTTTCCGACTTTTAAATCCAAGGAAAGGTCTCGGCATATTATCACTTTTTTCATTGTAAATTTTCCCATTAATTTCCCATAATCCAGCATTTCAAGTTTGTATAATAATCAATGTTCACCTTCTGACTCTATCCAATATATCCTCCTGAATATATTCACTCCAACCACGCCTATTCTTACTCTGATTAATCAAGACCTTTTTAGTCTTTCTCTTCTTCTTGAACATCATTCTTAATTTGAGCAGCTTCTGGAATTCATTCTACATTCATCTACAGAGCGTTTCCAAGTCTTTGCCTTTCGTATCCTTTCTCCCAAAATTTCAATTACGCACAACCAACTATTTTCTCTTCTTGGTTTTATCGCAGATCTCCAGAAAACTGTATCTGGGGATTGCAATTCGTCTTCCTAATTTACATTTTTCGATGTTCTATATGCTTCTAGTATATGGGTCAACCCAATTTTTGTGTCCTTCAATAATTTCTTTCACCCGTAGTTCGCATCTCCACCATTCTGAGCAATCGCTTTGGATTCTGCCTTGCTAATATGAAACTGTACTCGTTCCGGGAGTAATTAATCGGTACTCCGTTAGTGAAGATGCTTTGATAAATTTTATTTTCATGGAAGTTGGTTACGACTTCATTTCTCCACTAGAAAGATAGTAAAATGGTGGCCTCGCACTTGACCTTGGGTTCCAGAAACTGCTAATTAACATCCTACAGCCTAACCTATGATCTCTACCTAAAAGCATATTGAACATTCTCACTCGAGGTGAATTGTGAACTCTCTGTCTTTGTGTTGCCATTTCAACATGTTACCAACCGTTGTGTTACGGTCCACTTGGCTCCGTTCGCACAAAAATCACATTCGGCGATTCTTTTGGTGTAAAATCAGATTTCATGGTTTACAGCTGGAAGCAGCATTAACGCAACTATTCATCAGAGGCAATATTAAATGCCATCGACCTCCTACGCACTAACTCGGAATCCCTTTCCGTGGGTTACTCACACATCCAAACGGAATAAGTATCTGCTATGCATTCATTTCTCCTCCCTCCCCCGCGAAACGAAGTTTTCCGAAGCGCTTTCACTCGGCAGAAACGACACACAGGCGTTCTCTCATCGTGTAAAAACTTAGCTCTCAAAACGCACGCCGGCAAAATCCCCACCCAAACTGTTCCGCGTTCATTCGACCCCTTTAATTTCTCCTCACTCCGCACCTCCACAGAGCAAAAACTACCAGCAAATTCAGAGTGGTTTCAACACTTCCCGCCCGTATGTCCTCTCATACTGAAGTACCCTTGGGTTTTAAGTGCTCTCTAAGACTAATAAGTGATAATGAAGTCTTAACCTATAATTTTAATCCTAAGTCTAATACGTTGTCAATGCCTTGGGTGGTACTCTAACTAGCAAAATAATTGTTACCCGGGGAACACTTTCAAGACCACATCCCAGTTCCCTCATCCTCCATCAATTATAACTCTTCTAACTCAACATCTTTCAAAACCGTTCCTTCGCCATCAAAATGAATAAATTGACAAAAGAGAGCAATGTCACTATTCATCATAGCCACCACCAATGGAATCGTACGAGTCCGGACAAAGTACGACGTAATGGCCGCCTTTAAGCCTTAGTTATGAGTATGAGACTCGTTAACGAACGCCAAAGAGAGGTTTTCCTTGATAAGCGAAGTTAATATCCAGGTTTCTTTTGTAATGTGCAAACGATGTTACATCGGGAGGATCGCCAACACCAAGATTAGACAGCATAGGAGTGCGACTGGACTGGATCACCGAAGACGCTCCGCTATCATTGAAAGCGCAACCGAAGGGCTCGTACTTGACGCGAAGAACATAACGATCTTGGCGATAGAAAGTCTATTCAAAATAAACATGATGCAGGGTCCATCGAAATACGTAAGCACCCGAATAACTTCAATTGGGAGCATGAAAATAAAATCAGTAAAATTTTCAAAGCTCATCATTTCGAGATGAATCCGACCCATCTCTTCAATTCCTATCCTCCTTTCCTTCCATTCCGCCGTAAAATTATTTTGGACTCTCCGCAAGACCTTAGGAAGAGTATTTCTTTGGGTTGGGAAAGCGTCGGTTTTTTTATCCATCCTTGATGGGGAACATATGTCGGTTGCTTTGTTATTTGGGGAGGCGACCGACAGCTGAGTTCGTTTGAGGCCCTGAGGATAAGTGATTGGTTGGACGGAGAAAAATTGTTGATGAGTGGAGGAAGGGAGAAAAGCCCAGAGTTGGCATTAGCCATTTTTAAACAAAAAACCTTGGATTCAAACCCAGACCTTCAGGGAGATTAGCCAATACTCTAGTCACCACGGTAACCTGGTCTCCGAATACATAATTAGTTTATTTTATAGAAGTTCAGTCATGAAAAAATAAGCTTTTAAATACTACACAAGAAGATCTCTGTTATGATTAAGCAAATATCTTGCTCAACTACCAGAAGAAGGCTCTTCTGCAACCACGTTAGTCAAAATAAAATGTGTATTCCACCTTTGTATCAATTGCTTGAAATAGACTGCTATAACTGTTTAAACCTCGTCTATTGGAGCAAAAATTTCAAAATCCAAGGAATGCCTGACTTTTTTTCGCTACATATTTTTATGGAGATTTCCCTCTTTTATAAGTTATTGCGATAATGTCATCCATATTAGTGATAAAAATGTAATCTTTCCCAAGTTTCACCTAATCTTTCATTTTAAACCATAATATTCCGAGTTCAATATGCAAAAATATTTATATTTGCAATCATTAGAAATGTATGATTTTTTTGTTTTTAAGATGCATAGACCATGATTTTTTTGTAACATTATGGAATGATGAAATGTAAATCATTTTATGGCGGAGGCATCTGAAGGTAGCGTCTAAGAGCGGACTTAAAAGGGCACCTCAAACTTAAGCGTACGAGCCATCCTTCCTACAGTGGGGTTTCCTATTTCCCTTTTCCTCTTCCTGCTCATCCCACATTCGGCAAAGACACCGTCTCTACTAAGCCACTCTCTCAACTAGCGCCATCCCTTCTCCGAGCCGTCTCCTTCCCCCACGCCGTTCCTTTGTTGTCACGCGCAATTTAATTCCAAAGGCTCCCGCCTCCTCAATCATTGTCGCAGACAACGAGAAGTTAATTCGATCGTCCTACCTTCCCCTCCCCCTCCCCCGCCAAGTCCCAACCCTCTCTCGGAACACACCCCATGTACCCATTTTATATTCCCTCTCCACATCCTCCCCTCTCTCCACCCTGCGCCAGGGTTACGCGCGGTAGTCCCCCGCACCCAACCATACGGAGGGGGGACCGCAACACATGCCATTCCCGTATCCTCGCCCCACACGCCTCCTCTCTTTCTGGGGGTTCCCCGGGCTAACGGCGAACGCCCCATTCCGCCTACCATGACCCATTACACACCAGTGCACCCCAATAATACGCCGCGAGCATTTGAAACCCTGCGCAGAGAGACTTAACTCGCGAAATAAACAATATGAAAAGGAAAGCTTGACGCTTCGTTAAAAAAAATGCTGCCAGACTACAGGGAATGTAACACAGCTGGCTATAATACCGCTGAAGGATATGATGCAAGTAGCGTAGGGGAAGCTTGAGTAAAAGATGGATATGAAATAATAAAAGCAGTAGGTTTTGAGAATAACCAAGATTTAGCGAGACAGTCAGCCAATGAATTATTTTTATAACCAGCTAAAGAGGCATGGAATAGTGGTTAATTACATGAAAACTTGAGTAAATGCATTTCTGATACTGAAAATTCTTTGCTGGATTCTGAGACGGAAACTAACTATTGATGACGTTATTTAAAAAGTAAATTGTAGTTTGTAAAACCGTTACAGGTGAACAAAAAGAGTAGCACAGTAAATGGGAGGTCTAGGTTGGTGATCGCATAAGGGTTAGATGCAACTTGTATTTGACTCCTAAATTTGTAATCACGGTGAATTCAGGTTGACATAGAGGATATAATTTTTACTCTTCTTTACTGTACTTAGTACTGATAGAAACTGCAAATTAAGTGTAACAAACTGCCGATCTGATGTGTAAGAATATTTCTTACTCCCTCGCACTATTAATCGCATGCGCTATTTTAATAAATTCAGATTTCAAAAAAATACATGGAAAACCTACGAAATATAGGAATAGTTCGGAAATAGAGTTTGGATTTAGGAAGAGCAGGGGCACCAGGGAGGCCATACTTTGCCTGAGAGTAATCGTGGAGAAAACACTACATGTGAAAAAAAATTGCATGTCGCATTCGTGGACCTGAAGAAAGCCTTCGACAACGTTGAGTGGAACAAGATGTTCAGGCTGCTGAAAAATCTGAGAATGGATTACGACGACAGAAGAATTATCTACCAACCAAGCAAGTCGTGACAATGCGGGATAAAGATAAACGGAGAAAAAATAAATATGCTCCGCTACGCAGATGATATCGAAGTCATAGCTGGAAATCGCTAGGATCTTCAAAGGTCACTGAATATCATGGACCAAGGTCGATAAGAATATAACTCTAAAATAAGTAAGACGAAGACTAAAATCCTGTATGAGGAAGAGAGAGGATGAATGCAGAAGTCACCCTGAGAGGAGAGAAATTAGAGCAAGTGGATTCCTTCACCTATCTCGGAAGCACCATCACGTGGGACAGAAGAAGTAAAACGGATATCAAGCGGAGGATAGCCCAAGAAAAGAAGGCGTTCACGAGAAAAAGACAGCTGCTTTGCTCAATGAAGATAGGACTACAAACGAGGAAATATTATGTGAAAGCCTTCGTGTGGAGCGTAGTGCTCCATGGATCGGAAGCATGGACCATTGGAAAAGCTGACCAGAACAGACCAGAAGCAATAAAAACTGAGCTCCTCTAATTACACTCCCATAATGTATGTCACCATTTCACCTCCCAAAAACTTACATCTTTACACGGCTGGTGACCTATCACCCCCCGCCACACGACCATGCGGCAGCTCGCGAGGTGGTTTGTAGATGAAGCTTTTGAAACCTGGTGCTGGAGAAGGTTGCTGAAGATAAAATGGACGGAAAAAATAAGGAGTGATGAAGTGTACAGAAGAGTAGAAGAGGAAAAGACCATAAGGAACACCCAAGAAATAGGATCCAGGAATTAGCTCATGGACCAAATAAAGAGGAAAATACATAGAAAGAGATATCAGGAGGTAAGGGAACTAGCATTAGATAGGGAAGGGTGGAGGACTAGAGTCAATTAATCTTAGGATTGAACAACCAATGATGATGATATTTGAAAACCTACCACCCAAAATTTCTCTAAATATTAAAGGTAATTTTGCCTTAAGATATTAATTTGAGGCAATACTATTAAACCTGAATTTATGCTTTGATATCTCTTCAGGAACGTAATAGTAATGAACTTAATGTGAAGGCGCTGGTGACGGTATCTGTAAAATTTACCAGCAAGTTTTATGAATATGTGAGGAAATACTGATAACGAATGTTCAATTTAGAAATACTTTAGGTCCTTGATAACAATTTGTAAGATATTGTCTGGGCATTTCAATATGCCGGTGATATTTTGGGTGATATAACTTCACCAGGCAGTTACACGGAATATATTAGTAAATCATGGCGCTAACCACACATAATACTGCTAATATCTTACGGAGGGTTCAAAACAATATTCATACGCGTATTGTAATTATGTAGCTGAATCCCTTTCAAAAATTAATGCTTTAGAGCCAAAATTGCTGTTAAAGAAGGGCAGCATAAAGTAATTTGCTGAGAAACATTCCTTAGATTTAATCATTCATAGGCAATTTGGAAAAAAAACTTGGTAAAGCCTCTGTCTCATCAGAAGAAGAGACACGATTAATCTTATGCTTCTCAGCTTTAAGCTTGCGTGCGCATGCGTGTATCGTATTTCTGTTCAAAAATCGATTTATGTGTTAAATCCGCAGTCTCAGGAGCCATGCATGTTTTATTTCAATCTGGAGTCATTTATTTTAATCAATATGATGCATAACTTTTTCGTGAATCGGCAATTATTTTATTTTAAATTAAGTTCTCCGAGCGAATCCATTCTTTTGGTCCTTTCCATTACCGCGGAATCAAGTTTCCATTACGACATGTCGCAACCGAGCTAAATATTTCATGAATCCTTCAAGGCTAATGTCAATGGCTTAGAGCGTTAGCGCTTAATTGCGTCACAGCGGTGACTTTTAACTATCTACTCATCAGGACTTGGGGACGCTCCAAAAACCTTTTGTACAAAGCTCATTCGGTGACCACCGTAAGTGAATAAACGATGAGTGACCATCGTGATTACTATTGTAAATTTTGGTTCCCAACGCGACGAAGAACGCTGGTAGGTGGGGTAGTTGAGGGATATGTAAAATAAACGAAGCAATATAATGAAATTAGGTTCGAAAAATACAAAAGAGCAAAATTTTCACATTTCTCTGTTGTTTTAGAATAAAGAGATGTTTCCCGAGCTACTCAAAACCTCATATCCGCGGACAATCACATAAGTGCAGGATTTTCACTTTCGCATGAGATTAGATGCTTACATTTGCCCAGTTCAGGGCTAATTTGGGACTGACAGGAACCAATAAGTTCCGCATCTTCCCCCGACTAAGCCAATTGTCCCCTTCCCACAATTCTCATGCCTCTTTTACGTAATTTGGTTACATTTTGTCACATAAAATTTGACAACGCGTTGCAAATATATAACTGTTCGCCTATACGTAATGGGTGATTCACGTCTAAAACATTAATTGTTGAAATTTTATGTGCACCTTGAGGTCGGGATTAATTAGCAGAGAACGCCCTATGGTCTGATTCTCGTTCCTTTGGAGCTGACTTATTATTATTATTACTCATGATGATAAAAATGACCTCCGTTTAGGGCTGCCTCCAGAAATGGCTTCATAGGTAAGTTATCGATAGGGTACTTGATACTTACGATGGTGATGTGAACGCAAAATAACCTTTTTTCTTTCGCATTCTCTCCTCAATCACTATATTCCCGTCGCCCCAATCCGGCCGATCACTCAACTAACATACTCCACCCCCGAAACCAAACTCTTCATCACCGAGCAAGACGAAACGTCCCCATGAAAGTGGTCACCACGACATCAAAGAGAGCTCAAACCCATGACCCAGCCTTCCTCCCTAACTCAAATCAGCGAGATCGCAAAACAAGCAATACTCCATTCCCCACCACTCTTTCCTCCCCTCCACCCCCCTCGCCAATAATAAACACCCACGGCTCCATGACAACGCACGGGTCTCCAGTTCGCTTTTTATTTGCCTCCCTTGCCGACACCCCAACTCCACCCCCCCTTCCAACCCCCTCCCTCGACTTCACCCCCTCGACTTAAGTGCATTAGCGAATTATTTGAGTCCGGATATTGCGCGGATGAAAAATGGCCGTCCTGAGAATTAATTAGCTTATGGGTCTCGCAGTCCGGGTTTTTGATAGCCCAGTGGACCCGCTAACCCCCTCTCCTCCCTCTCTCAAATCTTCCTCCCCTCCATCTCCTTTCTCCGTCACTTTAGCCCTTCATCACCTCCTCCTCCTGCTTTTCATCGCCATTTCCTTTCCACATGGGCCGCGCGATGCTGCGAATTTCTTCAGACGAGCGATGAGCATTGAACATCGATGTGGAACTTCAAGCAGGAAATTATGAGGCCTGAAACAAATACGTTTTGATTCGAAAATATAGCAGGCGTTAAGAATCAAATGAACTTGAATTAAGATAATATCTTTTGTTTTCTACTCAATTCTCTAAATAAGATATTCATCATGCATTGCTGTGAGTCTCAGTTCATTTCAACCAGGCAATCCACAGATTTAAGGCTTAAATAGGATATGCTCAAAAATGTGACAATGGTCGCCGATATCATAAACGATATAGATTCCAAACTAGATATTGATTCTATGTGAATGTAAATAAATAAGGATTCACTCTAAGTGTTCGGATTATTATCATAGTCAGTTTTGCATATTCGCTCATTTAAACACCATTCGTTGCGAATTACAGACACACCGGCCACGGTTGACCGTAAAAGCCGTTAACTATTAGGTACGTAACTGCCTTTTTATATCCATCCGTAAGGCGTAAGGCGTAAGAAGAACTAGGAGAAGATATTTTACAGGAAGAATTTGAGAAAGCATTGCTAGATTTGCCAGATAGGAAAGCAGTAGGCTGTGATGACATTCCCTCTGAGCTGATTAAAAAAGCTGGTGACAAATTGAAAGCTTCTTTACTACAACTTATAAGAAAAATATACAAGACGGGTGAAGTTCCTGAAGACTTTCAAAAATGTGTTATGATACCTATACCAAAGAAATCATCTGCTACGAAATGTGAGCAATATCGCACACTCAGTCTATTATCACACGCCTCAAAAATACTTATAAGGATAATCCTTAAACGAGTTGAACGAAAGCTGGAAAACACTTTAAGTGAGGACCAATTTGGGTTTAGAAGAGGAGTGGGGACTAGAGAGGCAATACTCTCTTTAAGACTTCTCATTGAAAAACAAATATCTAAAAATAAACAAACTTATGTTGCATTCGTTGATCTTGAGAAAGCATTTGATAATGTTGTATGGCCAAAAATGTTTAGGATTTTGGAAAAAGTTGGACTTAAATACAACGATAGAAGAATAATATTTAAAACATATCAAAATGAAACAGCCTTAATTAGAAATAAGAATAAAGAAGATACAGCTATAATAAGGAGAGGAGTTAGACAAGGCTGTCCTCTATCACCAATAATTTTCAATGCATACATTCAAGAAGCAATCGACAAAGTAAGGGAAAATGTTGATGTAGGAATCAAAGTAAATGGGAAGAAAATAGATATGTTACGATATGCTGATGATATTTACATAGTTACAGAAAAGAAAGAAGATTTAAAAATTATACTTAACGAGATGGATAGAATTCTTAGAGACCAATATGGAATGAGGATAAACAAGCAAAAGACTTAAGTGATGGTATGCGGTGCTCAAGACTGCTGTGAACCTGTAAGGATAAGAATAAATGATGAAGAACTAGGACAAGTTACAGAATACAGCTACTTGGGAAGCAAGATAACAGAAGATGGAAGGAGTAAACGAGAAATTGTGAATAGAATACAACTAGCAAAAATAGCTTTCAATGATAAAAAGACTCTACTGACTTGTAAAAATGTTAGTTTGGAAGTAAGAAAGAGGGTTATGAAAGCTTATGTTTGGAGTGTGGCCCTTTACGGGTGTGAAAGCTGGACTATAGGGAAACATTAAAAGAGCAGATTAGAGGCCCTAGAAATGTGGTGCTATCGAAGGATGCATAAAATCAGCTGGCGAGACAGAATCACCAATGAGGAAGTGCTGAGAAGAGTAAAAGAAAATAGAAGTCTCTGGAGACAGATACAGACAAGGAGACTTAAACTAATAGGTCACATTCTACGATGCAATGATTTTATAAAATTAATAGCTGAAGGTTGTATTGAGGGGACAAATCGTAGAGGACGTCCTAGATTAAGCTATATGAAGCAGATCATCAATGACTCTGGATGCGCCTCATATGGCGAAATGAAGAGAAAAGCTGAGCAAAGAGTGGAATGGCGTGCTATTGCCAACCAACCCATGGGTTGATAACCGAAGAAGAAGAAGAAGGCGTTATGAATGTGGTATTGATATGTAGCATATACTAAACTCGATATCCTTAAAGTAAAATGGCTTCACGATACTGAGCAAATATGCGATGTGATTTCGATGTACTATGCCATGTGATTCTATTTTGAAACTAAAAGGTACCCTGTTTGATATGCGATCGGATAGATAATATGACCTAAGCGTAATAAAGCATATACGTATGATATGTACGTATGTGTGAATATATAGATATAAATTTGATTAAGAGACTTGAATATTGATGCCCATTAACACCGTCATGTCGTTAATAACACCCCAATGTAGATACACGATGTATATCGCATTGCATTATTAAACTTTCTAAATGCAACTGTTTAGAGGTTTTCAATGTTGTAACTCTTTCAAGGGTCTTCTTTTGCGCAATAGTGCAATGCAGTAAATGAAATATCTTTGTTCGAAGGTTTTCGCAGCGACTCTTTACTATATTCAAGTTATTCGGGGTATACCGCTGCGTATTGAGCATTTTAAATTCACTCAATGTTTCAATCTTCATACTGACAACGTCGTTGAAACGTTGAGTAAATTTAAAATGCTTATTACGCAGCGGGATACCCCGAATAACTTTAATATAGTATAAGTGTGATATGTTGCTAAATTTTAATATGAAATGTGAATGGCTTCATATTTTGTACCCTAAGTCCTTTTCAAACGATTAAATGAGATTTGCGCCTAACTTAGATATAAATGACATCTAGGGGATGTAAATGCCCGAAAAAAAATTCAAAGAGGTGATATCACGCAGCTGTGTTTTCATATTTCTTCCCCAGCCCTGAAAAAGAGCTGTTAAATAGGATCCGTGTGTTTAAAAAGAAGCTGACTCCCCATCCTCTTTCATGTAAACCAGCCTTGAGAAGCATCGCCATCAGAAGATATGCATAATATAAGTAGTTTGTATAAATAAATAATAAAGTATGAATATACTCTATCATGCTCAGTATTGGGACTCAATGTACCATATCTAAGCCAAAATATTGTATGATGTTTAATACCATTGGTAATGCGTTAATTCGCTTTCATAGTTCGAATTTAAAATGAATGCCTTCGATTAAATCAAATTCATGGCCTCTGGCGACGTATGTGCCACATTTAACAAAAATACGATATTTGGATTTAAATATCGATACACGGAATTGTAAATAATGGAGGCAAAATAGAGGGAAAAGTCCCCAGAGGAAGACCCAGGAATAAGTTCATGGACAAAATAAAGAGGAAAGTACAAGGAACAGATACCAGGAGGTAAGGGAACTAGCATTTGATAGGGAAGGGCGGGGGGCTGCAGCCAACCAATCTATGGATTAAACGACTAATGATTACCCGCGATTGATTATGAAATGGTTTCATTGCTAAGCAGGATCAAATGCGTAATACATATCGCACTACGATATTCAATATACGACATCGCACAGAATCTTCCAATCCAGCTTAATACTCCAATATAAACTGAATAAGAAAGGATGGAGAGGCTTGAAACAATATTCGTATCCGTTTTTCCGAAACGGCTTATTTTTCCTCTCCCTTCCTCTAACACTCCACCCCACCTCTCTTCTTCTCCCCTTCACCTCTCCTCTGATTCCCCCTCCACGCGCCTCTCCGTCTCCATGGCAGCGCTGCAATCAACACGCCGTTCCGCTCCATTCCCTTCATTCGAAATGAACCGTGATTAAGTACGTTATGCGCGGTCATCGATTTGTCGCTTTTACGACTCGCAAAATATCTCCAATTATCGCCCCGTCTCTTTTTTTATTCTCGAGAGAAGAATGCAGAAAGCCCAGGGGGTAAAAAAATAAAAACAATGAAACGCATTCCATCCATTTTTCCGGCGAATGAATTCGCACCCTAACAGGATAACGACGCCATGTTTAATTTTTTTATCGAGTTAGTTGGATAAAAGATATATTCGTTACGTACTTCATTTTCATCGTTACGGTGGATTCCGGACGGGTGAACGCACGCTTTAAATTTCTTTTAATTTTTTTATCCCGGGAGATAAATTAGGTGCGCGCCTTCGTGGGTGTCGCGTATTTTTTCGCGGAAATACATATTTTAGGCTTATTTGATTATATCGTATCCGCTTGGCAACCGCCCGCAAGAAGGAAATGGCCATCGTCAGGCAGGTAATTAGTTTTTTTATTTCAAAATTTCGAGGTTCTCAATGGTAAGCTTATTTTTCATTTAACTAAATTTAGCTATCCTCTCATTTTTCAACCTCGCCTCCAAGATTTAAAGGTTCGAGAGGTGATTTCACGAGCAACTATCAGACATTACAAAAAATTACAGTGAAAACCTCGTTCTACTGTCTGATGTTCTCCCTCAACCGTCGTTTTCATCCCCTACTTCCTGTTAGGAAAGGAATATCACAATTTTTGACATTACTTCTTTCTGCATCAATTGTTAAGGCATAATGCATTTAGCCTTGCTATGACGCACCAAAAATTTTCCGCCTCTCTCTCTATATTCCCATATTTTCTAACTCTTTAGTCGTCCATCCTATCTGTATGTAGTCTTAATCTATTTCTGTGCTCTCGTGCGGTTCTGTTAATACCTTTTACGGATAGTTCTTTCCGAATACATGTATTTATTTTTTTGTCCGGTCGTGAAGAGTCAGTGTATTTTATTTTAGACTTGCTGTGCCCGGCATGCGTTGCAATGCCTCTTGATTAAAATCTGCCTCTAAACGAATTTGAGACCTATTCCAATGAATTCCTCACACCTACACAGGATTTTGTAACGCGCAAATGATGGCATGAGTTTCCATCCATGCCTATGCTGCGGTTTGTAGTTACTAATATACTCCATTGTTGAGGTAGTGCTAAAAGTTAAGATTTTCCAGATAAAAAATCAATTTTAGGAAAAAACGAAGCATATGCGAAAGTCGAATGCAAGAGTTCAAAAAAAGGAAGCAAAGAGACCACTGCACTAAATCTTATTCTACGTACAAATAAATTATGTACCTTTTTACATGAATTATTTCTCACTGATGTGATTCTGATGCACGCGATATTATGTCTCACTGATACGATTCTGATTCACTTGATCGATCAACTCGTAAACGATCTTCTTCGTTGCTTGCTTGTCATTTCTCGCTTTTTTGAGAAGCTCGCGTGCAGACACTCATTTGTTGAATCAAATCACGCTCCACCTATTGTACAATGGATTTAATAATTCAGCAACTTTCGCGGGCGCGCGCACAACAACACTCCAAAGTCTCATCGTAATCTGATGAATGGTATGGGAAGGCACAGAAGACGAACAAACAAACATTCATTTTTATATATTAGACAACATTTCAGGTGTTTTTAGTCCTAGTTCCTTTTCTTTGGTCATTTTCCAGTTCCCACTACCATATATTCCATGAAAAATGTCCATAGTGACATGAAATTTAATCTAAATGCTAAATCTTACCTTTATTTTTTGAGTCCGCGGTAATTTACTGTTGATGCACCATCGTTCGGAAATACTATTCGGATTCAATTACATGAGCGTAAGGAAAGCGAAGGCAAACTGTCAGCTGTAAGCTTAAATTGATCGATGACGTTGAAAATTAATCCTACTAATAGGTAATCGTGCCTGTCGTTTAAATTTCCCGAATAATTTTGTGAAAACCTTTGCCAGGAAAATGGATCGATCATGAGCTTTCTGACATTTTGCAGCCATTGCTTTTTGCTTGAAACTGGCATCATGAAGTAATTACTCTAGGGAACATTTAATACTGGGAGTACCAAGGACTCTCCATTAAATCACTTTACAATAGCTAGAGCTTTAATAACCTGTTCGGGTATTTCATTTTCCGCGTGATGGATTTTCGCTATACAAATTTCAACCTAATCTCTCGTCACGTATTTTGTTAGGAAAGTAGGCCCTAGACGAAGGTATATCGGATGAAAAACCAAGTATTGACAAATACTCGTTATTTTTCTCGTTCACAAACTGAGTTTCAATAGCAAATGCCACCCTTAAGCTTTGTGTCCAAACCCGGATTTCAGTGATAAAATGTTCTACGGCAGCAGAAGTGTTTAAGTTTCGTGTCACAAGGAGTTCCATTCTGCGAAGCTACTCAGGAGACAATGGATTTTGTCAAGTTTGAGAGCTTAGTTTTGAATAAAAAATTAATAAGGTTACTTAGGATATTTCGCGATCCATAAAATAATTAGAGCAGGTATTACGATCTCGCTGCCCAAAAAGCGACTGCATTTTCAATTAGCTCCATAAATTCTTACCTCAATTATGATTGCATTAATTATTCACAGTAGAGGAGCTCGAAGGTTATACGTAGCATTTGAAGGACATTAACGGCGAACTGAAATGATAAGTCCCGTGACAATCACACGAACCAACTTCATCTCCCAGCTCATTATTAAACGTCATCAATTTAACATTTAGTATTCATAAGGACGAGGCATAGTTCATCTTCGCGGGAATTATTCCGTCCTGAGCACCATTTCTTTCGGAAGTCGGCCTGACTTGGAGTTATTGCCTCATTTTGCGAAAACATTAAGTAGATTACCGGAAGATTACGGACAGGACGCGTCCGCAAGGTGAGAGAGCGTAGGGGGACGCTTGGCGGAGACCTGGGCTCGGGTGCTCAACGCGATTACAGCCTCGCCGAAATAAAATAATGTCCTCTCGCTGCGTGAATCTATTCCTCATTTCCCGCGGAATGAGCAACTCTCCACCGCCTTTGTGGACGGCCGGGGAATCCGCGGCTCTCCGCGGCTGCCGCGTTAATTATCCATCGAAATATCCTTGTCCCTTCCCCCCTCCATCGCGACACTGCCTCCAGAGTCGAGCGATGATGAAGATTATTAGGCGATGGACCACATTTGTGGGAACATGTCGTCTAATGCCTCGCTCAAAACCCTCGACGCGAAAGTCTCGCATAAGCCTCTTTTCCGGCGCGGGGAAAATAACGAGCGATAAGATGGTATTTCCCAGTTTTTCGGGTAAATTAAACATGTCACTCCACCGCGGTCCACTTAAAACAAAAATGAATGAAGATGCGGGAGGTAAGCCACTCAGGTTGGGAAGAGAGGACCGGACTAACTTTCTCGCTCCCGTTATAATTACGGACGTTCGGCTGCGTAAAATTTTCGAGGCTTTCAGCTGTCGCGGGAGTTAGTTGAATCTCCTAACCTTTTTGGCCTTCGTCCTGTTACCAGAAAGTGAATGGCTTGGTGGACCTCGTGATAAAAGCGGCCGAAAAATTAAGGTGGGGCACAGTTTTTTTTTCATCCCGTCCTTGCAAACATCTCATCCAATCAATCCAATCCTTCTCCCCACCCCCACTCCTCTCTTATCCTCCATTCGGAAGCATCCCTCCGCTCTGCGTGGCAACGCGTAAACACTTTGTGAGCACCACTTTCTCCAATCCACTTCACGCGGGCAAAAGAGCAAACGTCCACTTACTTCCCCCCCCCCCTCCACCCTCCACCCTCCCCCACTAACATATTTGACGCTCTCACGCCCCACTTCGTTCGTTTACACGGATTACCGCCTCACACCCCTCCCTCCCTCCCTCCCACCCTCTCCGTATCCCTTCACCCTTATATTCCCTTAAGACCTCTCTCCTCTGTGAGTCTCCCCCCACCCCAATCTTCTAACCCTCCGATTTGAACACATCCCTTTCCCGTAGGCAACTCTCGCACCATGTCCCTGTCCCCACGGCCCACGAGCCGCCCCTGCTTCCACCTCCCCCCCTCCCCGGGGCTGTTTCCTTTCCTCCCCATCCTAAATTAACTTCATCCTTCATCAACGCACCCCAATCGTCTCCCTTCCCTTCCTAG
This sequence comes from Ceriagrion tenellum, assembly GCA_963169105.1. Lineage (NCBI taxonomy): Eukaryota > Metazoa > Arthropoda > Insecta > Odonata > Coenagrionidae > Ceriagrion > Ceriagrion tenellum. Next base: position 32,042,160 of record OY720633.1, on the reverse strand, counting down.
TTGAATAATTGTCACTTTTTATTCTCTTTTTACGGTGAACTCTAATAACCCACATTATTTCCCGTAACTTGAGCGTAAAAAATTGCATAGAGACGCTAGTGTATGAAGTCATGTGTTTGAGAATAGTATGCATTCATCAAATGTCATTTTCAAGAGTTGTAAAGCATATTTACTTAGCTTTAAAGTTGTATAAATTATAGATCATTATACTTACGATCAGAATATTTTTCAAAATTGCTTAGTACTTTTTCACAGATTTTTATTCTTAGTCGACCGGTTTCGTCGCATAGGCGACATCATCTGGTGATGTCGCCCATGTGACAACATTTCATGGAAATGACAACATTTCGTCACATAGGCGACATTACCAGATGATGTTGCCTATACGACAAAACCGGTCGACTAAGGATAAAAATCTGTGCAAAAGTACCAAGCAATTTTGAAATTTATTCATAATAGATTTTCACGAATTGAAGCCTGTCACCATCTAATTTATGCATAAGATCAACCTGATCCATCGTATTTTGATTCATACCAGATTTTTCTTGAGTAAATTAGATGAACAGGATAATTTTCATTCAGTTCCATGTAATATCCACCGTTTAAACATTGAGAAAAATGTAATTCTTGTTATTTATCCCCAAATATTATTTAACTGACCATGGCTTTAAGAATCTTTTTCAAAGCATCAGTGTTCCTTTATAATAACTCTTAAATGTTGAACCCGCAGTCAAATTAAAATAACAAAGAAGCGGAAATACTGCTTGTTCTTTTTTAATGCTTAAGTAACAAAATAAATTTACAAATTTTTGCATGAATTCATTCTGCCAGTTCCCTTGTTTTATTTCTTGGATTGAGCGTTTCTTTGCCAGCATGGGTTCCTAATATAACGCCAGGTGGTGTCTACTTAAACAGTTCTCCCTGTGCACAGCAGCCGTGTATTTTTGCTGATGCATCGTAATTTTCTGGCCGCTCGGAATTATGTTTCTGCACCTCCCTTTCATAAATAAGTATCAGATCAGCCAATCGTATCAGAAGTCGTATTGTGATCTTATTTTTACCCTAACTTCCAACAATAACTCTGAAATCCACCATAGGAGCTTACCCACCAAAATGCCACCTATGGACTCGAGTCAGATCATTTGTAGAAGAACGTATCTAATCTTTGGTTGTCGTTAAATTCTGAAAAGGAACAAATAATTTGCCAAGACTGAGACTCTAACCTTAATCCCTCGATACTGCGCTGAGTCCACCAATTCCTTCCACCAATTGAATTACCAAGGCATCCTTGTCCCAAAATGATTTTATTTATAGGAGGTAAAATGATTATACCTCTATGGAATTACACACTCATGGTCATAGGCGGGAGACTTTGTAAAGATACTACTGTGGCTAGACCTGGAGCCAGTAGTAAACTACGATCTATGCTTCATTTTCTTTTTGTACTTTGTTTAGTACACCTATCATCAAACTACGGCAAGATCCTTGCGATTTTTTTCGAGATGTGAGTTGAATATCGCATTCAGAAATGAACATTCCATCGTATTTGTAGTCAATTCGTGATTCTTGGGTTGTAAATCCTCTTTATAGCACTCTCCCGACAATGATGGACTTTGTCTGTAAAGGATGCGATACGTCAACGAAACAATGTAACAACCTGTTATTTCGGCGAGCGATAATCCCATTTTGTTAAATTTGACTCACCTGCCCACAGCTAATTCTCATAATACTACAGCGTGGATACTCCCACCTTTAATGAGCACTAAGTGTAAATAGTATTTAAGTCTCCTCACCGCATTATTTATTTCACAGAGGTATACACGACACTTTTTAAATATAGATGCATTGTCGGAGCACATGACCGTGCTTGTGCAATGCTACTCAGCATTTAGACTAACAAATAGGAAGTATGAGGGTTGGATAACATATTTCTCTGTAGGCACACTATTGTCACTTCGGATACCTCCAGTTGGAAGGCTGAATAGCCTCCATACATCGTGATCCTTAAGCCCCAGCCAACCAGCGATGTGAATGCCGCATGCGGTGCGAATATGACCCCTCTGTGAACGCGGCTGAGAGAGGGTTTCTGAGTCGCGGGACACATACGGGATACGGGTGCAATGGCCATTCATTATCCCCGACTGGACAAAAAAAACATGAAAGACTCTGCTTCTTGCCTCTAAAACTGTAAAAGTAGCCCTGGAGAAGTAAATCGTCAATACTTGCAATATCTTGCTCCAATGCATTCTTCTTTATTCCCTACCGATTTGGTCCACTTTTTTCATTTTGAAGAATATTTCCAAGTCAGCGGGGCATGATGCTCTGTTCACCATTTCAAATATAATTACATTTTTGGCTGTTGAAATGGCAATTTTACTTTCAACCCTTACTCACGTTTTAAAAATCCCATTTGCCCAAACCTCTATTTTGCAAAAATGTTATTCAGAAAATCAAAATTGGGTTGTTCTTCTTTAATTAAATTCATTTCTTAGCCATTTACGATCACTATCGTCACAAGAATTATTTCGTTTCAAGCCTATCAAATTGCCATCTCGTGCTTCACCAATTTGGAATAATAATTTAAAAACCGATCTAGGAATCTTGAATCAGCTTTTTCGTCTCATTAAAGTGAGACTCACTTCAGTCGTTTTACATCTAGATCGCGAAGTTTATAGCTTTTGCCATAACTTGGAACCTATCCTGAATGAAGTGCCAAAAAAAATTGTGAAAGTGCCTAAAACTAAAAAGAATGAAATGACCTTTTGTTTGATTCAGTGACCGGACCCTGGATTCCATATTCAATCACATCATTTGACATGTGGTTAATTTATGCAGGTATTCAAAAGATTAAGTACACACAATGATGCGACGGGGAAAGAATCTAAAGAAGCTGGTGTTATTCAGACTCATTTATATCAATTTAGATAATCTAAACCACCTTGAAGTGTGCTGACTCATTGATATACTTCCCTACGTACAGTGCAGTCAAGGCTATACTTTTCACGAGGCCAGGGCACACATTATAACTTGCTGACTCCAGGACATAGGTAGAATGAGCCTCCAACTCGCGCATGCTTTCCGTATCCCTTCCACCTCTACAAATTGTCTCGTTCAACTCCAGGACCGGGGGTGGATCTATGGGGGGGCCAAGGGGGCTATAGGCCCCCCCATTGGGTCGAAACTTACACTAGATAAAATCGAAATTATTGGAGGGTACCACTTTGTACAATTATTTAGTTATATTTTTCGGAAAATTTTCCGGTGTCTTTTTTATCAAAGCATTAGCCTAAAACCGCAGTTTTTGTGTCTTGAAAATCCAAAATTTTCGGACCCCCCTTCGGCTGGGGGGTATTCCCCTCAGACCCCCGGTTTGCTCCCCCCTTGGGCCAAACTGTTTCCATTACTGTCCAGGACCACAGATTATGTCCCTCCTACGACATACCGTTTGCGCGAACTGTACTCCAAAATTAGACAGATGCAAGGTTTCCAAAACTGAGGTTACTACAATAATTTCCATGCCCCATGTTCAGGTTTACACTTCTGTCATAACTTTACTCCCAAAATATAGTCAACTGAAGAAGCTAAAAAAAATTGATTCCCAGTGGTACAGGTAGGTGTAAAAATGAAAGAAGACCTTGCATGTCCTTGACGACGGAAAAAGATTATGAGAGAGAAATTAATTACCCAAAACGCAGGTCACTTTTATTCCCTTCCCTCTCCTTGCAAAAGTTGAAGCATATTATTATAAGGGTGCGTTGACAGCTGAATACATTTTGCATTACATACTGCCAAATGATGTGAAACAAATTCACTGAACTCATGAACTATCATAGAGCAAGGTCGTCATAGAACAACCTTGCTCTATGACAGTGCATGTGTTCAAATAATAAAGCATTATAAATTTTACACTTTTAAAATGATCCTTATCGTTTAAAAGCACTATTAATTCATTTCCGTAATAATTATCATCATAAAATACCTTAATAATGCCTTAATGGATATTTATCATGTTTCAGGCCACCCAGTACCAACCAGCAGATGTCTCAAACTTTAAGATCCGCCACACCCTTCTTTCAGTTCTTCTCCCTTGCTTCCCCCTCCCTTTCCCAGGATAGTTTACCTACTGAACACTCCCGATTAAACGCCCTTGCGGTGGATCTCTATATGCATGTTTGTAGATGAAGTTGATTGGAACTCGGCTCGTTAAACCCTCAGCAATGAAATTGCGACTGCTCAATTTAGCTTTCTTTGATTGCGGACAATGGTGCAAAATCCCCTCGTTCATCTCCGGCGACCGACGACTCCTTTCCAATCAGTCGGCCCGACGAGAAATTTCATCGAATGCGCGTTTGATTAACCCGTCGCTTCCTTGTTCTTCCTTCCCCACCCGCTCGATCGCTCCATTGCGATTAACAGTAGTCCGCAGCGTCCTCTCCGACTCGACGTGTCGTGCAAACGTCCCCTTCGTTTCCCACGGTGCACGACTATGGGCTGTCCCTCTGGGAGGACCCATCAATGCAGACAGACGGGCAAGACAGAGAGAAGCGGGATAGAGATGCAAGGCATCGGGCGGGGTGAGGCGGGAGCAGTGAGTGAGCTGGTCCAGGGGGAGCAATTGGATTTAGGACGGGAGTTAAGGGAGTTACCCTCACTGCCTCATCATTGTCCGACCGAGAAACCACCGTATCGGATTACCTTGGGAAGCAATCGGTCGGTATAAGCGCGGCCTCGGGGCTCGGGTCATATCCTATGCCTCTCAGTAATGATGCTTTTAGCTTCGCGGGCGCGTTTGTAGTGTGTAGTACGTGCGAGACCGGAATGCCAAATGAACCCGCTTTCCTGAGAGGTTTACAGTTGCAGGCGGCGATAAAGTGCTCCGGAATGACTCCTACGGCTTGTCCAAACCTAAATCGGCGTTTGTATCTTATGATGGTGTGGAATAATTCGGAATGAATATTTAATACTTGCGATTCCCGATTCAGGATGCTGAAATTATGATGATCGCTCGGGTTATTCATGAGGTTATAGCACTGGTGTACATCTTTGTGGGTATAAATTTGTGTTTATGGCATAAATATTGCAGAGTAAATGAATGTACGCCAAAATTAAACTTCCCTGTACATTTTTCTCGAAGCCTTTCATTTGCAGTAGAAAACAAATCATGGATTACGAAACGCATTAATTATCAGTTTATGATATGATAAAAAAATGATGGCTTAATATCACCTACACATAACCTTCACCGCATTTTTTTATACTTATTAAAACCTTGAACTGATATTTGTTATAATTTTTAAGTCAAATTCTCTCTTCAACATCGATGCAATATGCCTCTAGTAATCTCATTTCATTCATTGAATCGTATCATAAAAATCACTATTTCTAATACATATTAAATTTTTCTGATCTGGTAATCAAATCTTTGTAAGACTACTTAGTTTTACATTTATCAAAATATCTTGTGTTTACATCAAAATCTGATTCTGTATTCAGTTAAAGTCTGAACTGAATGAATTGAAATCGATATGACCTATTGAATGTGAGTCAGAGTCATCCGATATTTTCAGACACTTCGGTATTCTACCAATGTATGCTAAAACTGTAATAAGGAAGACATCATTTGTAAAATTTGATTCATTTAAGTAAGGAGGCGTTGGTTTAATGGTAATATTCATAATGGAATGGAATACATTTATAAGTTGATTTCCATCCATATCCGAGGTTGTTTTAAAAACCACAGATATTTTCTTAGTTTTAGTGTGAGCTTGGAAAAACATATATGTCGTGAGAAAGTTTTGGTAGAGGTAATTTTACATTTTTACAATCAAATATACGTGTTCATGGTCAATTTAATTGATATTTAGCCTTCAAACAAGGCAGTAAACTGCTTTTTATCTCTTAAACTTATGCATATAGCCATGCACGCATGCATATTTCCTAACCTATGCATATTTCCTAACCCTGTCGTTAATTTGAAACGTCAAAGAGATTATCAGTCTTGTCATGCCATAGTAGGGACGACAATTGTTGCAGCGTTTAAAGCCTGCGTAATCAGTCAGTAATTAATTGTGTTGATCTCATCTCTTTTCAGCAACCGTTTTATAGTCATTTTTTTCGTCTTCTCCCTCCTTCTTTGCATAGTCTCTCACATAGCTGGTGTTCTTGTCACACCTTGGCCTTTTTCTGCGGTTCGCAGGGCAGTGTGTAGACGTAGAATTTCGATTGAAACAGGGGAGAGGCAATTTTTTATGCCAATTCTCTTTCGCTCACAGCAGCGGAAATGGAGTAAGTGAAGAATACAGCCAAAATCCGGCACACCCCTCATTCCAGGGCAAACAAAAAGTGAAAAAAAACTGCAACGCCTCTGCCCGGCAAATGAGACAGCAAGTTGAGAGGCGATCATCACGTCATTCTTTTGATGCCAGTGATGCCGCGAGGTGGCCGCGTGGATTTTAAGCCAACCGATGTCAAAACAGATTCTGCAGGTAAAACTGGTGGTCCCTTTTCCCTCTCCTCTCGGGCCGAAAGGAAAGTAAAACAAAAAAAGGAGAAACGCCGGCCGCGCGGGTGGGAAGTGGGCGGTGACGTGTGTGTGTGTTTGTATTTTTTCTCCATGTCCTGGTCCGTGTTGGGCCCTTTTATTTTTTGGGCCATTTTATTTTTGGGGCCCTTCACCTGGCGGTGTTTGCTTTTGGCAAAAGAGTAATCGCGCGGCGGCGGCGGCGGCCCTTGCACACTTCCGGTGGGGCCTCCCACGAACGCCAATTCGACCTCTTGGCGCCCCCGTCCCTCTCCCTCCCTCCCTTTCTCGCCAATTACAGAGCGGTCGTGTCATTTTGGGAGTCGCCGAAATGATGATGGGGAGGACGGAGGCCGTGTTGTTGTGGGTGGGTGGTTTTTGAGCATCCCAAAGGGACCGATCCGGAGACGCATGGATTCCCATTTAATGCCGGAATGGGAATCGGCATCGTGTAGTATACGTTACGGCCTTGCGTTTCCATTTCCATGAATGGAAGAACAGCATCCGTAATGACCATTCGACAGGAGGGCTCCCTTTCCATTCCCCTCCACCTCTGACTCATTCAGTAAACTTTCTCACGCAAGCTGCCATGATAGAAGGATGTGGTTGGATGCGACCGGGACCGAGGTCAAAAATACAATCATGAATAAGCTCTTGGATAATGGGTTGAAACTTCAATGAAGTATAGAAATACGTAAGATAGCTCTGTTTATTTTCTACACTCAGAAAGGGCAGTTTAATAGCGTATGTTGAAAACTAGTTTAAGACTGTTTTGTCCATCGCTGGTAAAACATATGAAAACCATTTTGCTGATGAAATGATTTTTATATTCATTTAGCATTTTTAACAAAAGCCTAATGTGCAATATCGCTCATTCATGTCCCCTAATAGAACACTTTTGTAATATATAATAGTAATTCACCAGTGTCAATAGTTGTATAATTACCGTTTGACGTAAAGTTTGAACTATACTAGCCAAAATAATAAATTTTTACGTTACAAACCTTTTCCCAGGCTAAAATCTTTCAAATTTGTTCGCTGTTTCTTTTTTAAAGCGTCGAATTTCCAAGCAGAGCCTATTAAGAGAGTTAGTAAAAGTGATGGAATTCGGAACTCCAAATTAACGCTTTCCTTGGGACACTTTTAAACGCATAATACACACAGTTATAATGATTTTATTGCAAAAGAACTTAATTCCACTTAGGGAAAACGTAAATCCTGTCAAAAACTCAATGCAGGAATGTAATTCTTGCCATAAATTTGTCATTTAAATCGAGCGTTGAGGTCTCTCCAAAGGATATCGCAGTAAGCTAGAAAAAAACTTTTATAATTATAAGTCAATTGAAACTTATGATATGTAAAACTTGATTAGAGGTTAATAATTTAACGCCATTGAGCTCTAAAGATCAATGTGAAATGAAGCACGTACGTCATGAGGAATCATTAGCTTAACAGTGAGATAAATTTTCCGTTGAAAGTATCATTTTCAAACTTTTGAAAATAATGAAACCCATGTAATGAATGATTAGTCTCGGTAGTGGATGAATCACACCCAAGAAGAAGCTATGGGTTGCATCCCGTAGTGAATTATTTTAATCATTAAATAATGAGGGTTTACAACAATGATAACGTAAGTCCAAGTTTATCAAGGTGCATTGAGTGTGCATTCTTAGAAAGGTATGACTGGTTTTTAGATATTTAGATTAATTACGTACGCTGAGATTAACACCAATCTAACTCTTGCGAGATACATAATCATAATGTAAGAAATTTTGAATTTAGATTCCAAATATAGTATTTCTGAACAATATATAATTTTTATCTTGAAGAGATTTAAGTTCAAGAGAAGCATTGTGAGAGTCAATTACATTAAGTAAAATGTAAACGTCCTGTTCCCGCGATGAATGTCATGTGTAAGTACATTTATAAATAATATGAAATAAGTATTGGGAGAGTTTTGACTTCACGATTTAAACAAATGTCCTTTCTACAATGAGAATTTAGCTACGCATCCAATTTAATGTCTATAAATCCCTATTTTACGAGGAAAACTAAATTTTTGGTTGATAAACGGAACTAAAATTGAAAAATTTTCAATAGAACAGCTCAGTAGTACAGTTTGGCATAACCGGCTGGGGTAAATACAAAATTTCCTTCCTCATTCCACAGAGCAAAGGCAGCCATTGTGTAGAAGTCAAGTCTGGTATACTTAGGTCTATTAACGTTAATTTTGCGGCTTTGAATCCCACTGTGAGCATGAATCTCAACTTAATGTAGAGGTTGATAGTAAGAAAAAACCTTAATGTATAATTTCTACTCCAATAATATTTTGAAAATTACCTAACTCTCCGTCGCCATGAAAGACCTAAGGTTCTCCAGGCGTAAGTCAATCATAAAGAGTTCTTTCGTTTCCCACCAGGTAATGGTGTAAAACTGCACCGCTTCGTCATTACGTGTCAATTAAGTAGTTCACCATCGTGTTCAGGAGTCGAGAACTGTCCATTCTCACCTTTGATCGCGACCGCCGATCAAGTACTCATGCGTGTGCATATTGGCTTGCGCAACCAACTGGAATTTTGGAATATGATGGGAAGGATCATATGGTGCTTGTTTTCTTTGCCCCGTGATGCGTCATTCTCCACCGCAGACCGTGCCGCACTCGAAAACTAACCTCCCGAGTCTCTTACAGTCCAGTCCGTCGGGTCCTCGGCCTCTAATCATGCCTTCTTCTCTCCTCTCTCGTCGCCTCCTCCAAACAACACGCAAGCTCGCTCACTCAGTCCTCTCGGCGGCTCGTTCCCGCCTCCCCCCCTCCTCTGCCTCCCTCGTCTGCGACCTCTCGCCACCTCCGGCCCACCCACCCACCCGGGCTACCTGCCCTGCCCGGCCCTTCGTCTTCGCCGACCGCCACTCACCCAACCCCTCCTCCTTCCTCTCCTCTCGACTCGGAACCTCCGGCTGGAGGGTCTGGACTCGGATCCATCTCCCCAAATTGGTGTCAATTTGACAAATTTCTTTCTCCCTGCGCATTTCTGTCTTCCTCTTTTCATTCTGTTTCCGAGTCCGATAGGTCGTATTTCTCAAGGAGTCGTGCCATTCTGTGAACCCTTCGTTTTTACTTGACCGGTTCTCTGAAAAAATGTCTATGAGAAAGCATGAGTTATTTTAAGGTGTCCGGAGCGATATTAATTGATCCACGGATTTGCCTGTAATTTAACATGCGCATTCTCAGTGGTGATATCGATAGATATAAATGAAAAAATTCAACATATCGATAATTTTTGGCGATCCGATGCTAGCTTATCACGAAGCCTTGCGGTGTTTGACCAATGTTTAGTAATAATTCGATTGCATATGAACAAATTCTTTCTAAACGTAAAATAATACAGTCATAATTATTGTTGCTAACTAATATTCAGGTAATCTAACTCATATACAGGTAATAATATAATATAGGTATCACTACTAGTCAACGATTCTATAACAACACATTACAATATATTTCCGTCTAAATGTCGATTACCAAGGCAAAAACTCTGATCATACCATGCTTTAATTAGGTGACAATGTAAAATATAATCCTAGAATAATTTCCTTTTCTGACTGTATGATGAGTTTCACAGTAGGAGCAGATGTGCTGAAGCGACATGTGGACTAAGATATTTTTACTACTTATGAAGCCATCAAAATTTTAACTTAATGACCAACGATTACCACTCCAGTCATCTGTAGTATCTTTTAAAGACACTATCTTTATGGTAGATTTTCGATTTTCATCATTTAACGGTGACTTGTGTCTTATTATTTACCCATGTCTCTCGTACCCTGCATTACGGCATTCTTGTATGTAAGATTTTTAAGGTTCATGCAGACGGCTCATGTTTTTGGGAAAAGTTGTTGCAATGTCTAATTAATGATCTCAGGCATAAGCAATGTTTAATATACACTGACCGATTTGAGTCAAAGGCTCCGAACTGGTTGGTCATATATGTAATCGTTTCAATCCAATGTCATAAGTCGAATCTCACCGTAGGCCTAGGGTTCGTATTTTTTTCAATATCTCATCTCATTAGAATATTTGCTTTAAACTTTTAGTCGTTGCAGTTGTCCAGAGCGGGATATTTCGAATTAAAAAAGCAATGCCTCGAGTTTTAAATTATCTTTAAAAATATTTGTTCATGTCGTTATATAATTTTTCAGTAGCACATTGATCGTAATTAAATATTTGAGAAATTTCGAAAATCAAATATCAAAGCAATTTATCGAATTCTTTTAAAACGCTCTTAGCTGCTAACTGAAAACTATTTCACGATATTTCCATATCTGCTCCCGGGGATCGGGTCTATAATGTGCCCGTCCCAATATCGTGGGTTCAAAACCTATTCGTATCAGAGTTAACAGTGGAATGACATTTCTTACTTGAATACTCCGTGGAAGCATTTCAAAATCATTCCTCCGTCCGTCGTATGGGAAGTTAAAAGCTGGAGACCATTCCCCATTTCGTTAATAACAGGCCGATTCTGACACCGATTTTCTCTCCGCCCTTCCTCCATTTCACAGCTTATCCTTCCCTCACCAACCAACCAACCTTGCTTTTATATTCATCGCAAGGGTCTAAAAATCCGTCGATAGCGCTGGCGGACGGATTATAATTTGGGTATGCAAGGGAAACCCTACATGAAAGTTCTTTAAGTGAGAACCCCACATTCCAGTGCGAGAATCTACTACGTAAGTTTTTTAACCGTTCCACAGTGTAGAATAATAATAGATTCACTCATTAAAACAGACATGCATATTATCAAGTGCCATATTCACCATTTTTATTTTTAAAAAGGAATTTGCAGTTTATCATGTAAAAACGGCAAAATTATTTTTAAACCGTTATTGCATTGAAGTAAGATTTTCACTATCGATACAATACTCATGGAGTGCTCTATCTCCGCAACAGAGGGAAATATTGTTTGAGCCTGTGGAGTAAAGTCATATTTCGCAGTCAGCAGATGAAAACATCCATTCGGATGCACTATACGAACTACGCAGCAAGAGTTAAAATTAAGAGTTAACTTCTGTAAATACAAGTGATCCTGGTGGGCGATCGTCTACCATAGAAAGCCTACCAATTTGTCTCCATGACAAATTTTCTCTTTCTTTTAAAACCCAATTACCGCCTAAGAGTGACATTTTCACTGTGGCGCCTCATTGTGTACCCAGTTTATCGTAGACTAGATAGTGAGATGAGTGAAGAGAGTGCAAATGGAAGCACTCCTGCTTGTGAATTTCAGTTTTTAACTCGTTCCTCAACAGCAACCCTTCCTCAATGTCTAGACAGCATTGACTGGCAGGCAAAAAATGAAGAAGTTTGGGCCACAGAATGGCGCCGATGACATTTTCGTTCGTCGCTGGCTATGACGCCCAACCCTTTCCCACCCCGCCGGCGGCAGCGTGTGGCTTCCGACTGATGCTACGTTCTTTTTTAAAGTTCCCATGGTTTTAGGACTAGAAATAAGCCTTTTTTTATGCTCGTTCACTATAAATTGTAAATATATTATATAGGGGCACGCATTATTACGTAATGGTCATATCGCTTATGGATAACCTTTAGTCCTTTAGTGATTCGCGAGGGAAAAAACAAAAGAGCTAATATCCGGAAGAATGGTGCGAAAGACAACCAGCTTTACGGGATGGTACCAGTAAAGGTGAAATCTGTGTCATACACTGGGTTCAGCCTGACATGTGAAGGAAGAAATTCAACGGACATCAAGAATAACACACACCAAGAAATCAATTGAGATGAAAATAACTTTTTTGTTTCGACAAATAGAATTAGCAATTAAGCAGTACTTGAAAACAATCGTATGAAGTATTGAGCTTTACGGCTCAGAACCAGGATTTGAAGAGAACTAAGGCGCTCATAGCTCGTTGTTTAAGGCGGATGTTAAAGGTTAAGGGTAGTGCGAGCGAGACAGTTCTCTAATCATGATTGAGACCATATTCGAATTATACGTTTTAATTTCACCAGCTGTGAGACACACGAATTAAATATTGCATTATTAATGGTGCAATAAAATAGTTTTACATGACAGAAATTGTAAGTAATGAAATGAAAATATCAAAATAAGTCATTAACTTGACTCATTTTTTTCACGCGGTACGTTTGAAATTCCAACAAAACGGAAAGTTTATTGTGATTCCGAAGAATTTACTGCGGTAACAATATGATTAATATTACTAAATAGTTGAGAAAACACAAAAACTACTTACTGTTGATTTTTTACGAGATCTAGGAGTTAGAAACACCTCATTTGTTAAATAAGGTCTCTCTGGAGTGCGTACACGTACCATTTCCCAAGTAAAAGGCTGATACTTTCTGGAAAATATCTCAGGAAATGGTATGGTAAGGGGTTAAATTTTTGGTGTCAATGAAAGGGTGGTACCTATATTTTTCTTTAAAATGAGACCAAATTTATTGATTTCTAAGTGAAATGATATTTCGCTCAAACTACCTTAAATGGACAGATGGGATCAGAAACGAGGAAGTGGACAGAAGAATAGAAGATGAGAAAATCACATGGAGCAGGGAGTCATAGTCCTGATGAAAAGCCCTCATTTTAGAGAGGTAATTAAGTTGGAAGGAACATAATGGGAAGATTAATCATGAGGAAGACCAAAGGGTAAGTACATATACCAGCATCAACATCTCCCGCTCACGCCTGATGTCACCCAATGCTACAGATATGAATCCTATGCTGGCGAAGTTCTATATTTTAAGCATCAATTTCAATTCAAAAACTGCTACGGAAAATCAGGAGTTTGTCCATTACGACGACGACGAGAATTAAACCCTCCTTATATACCTGGAATTAATTGATCCCGAAGGGGTTCCCAGGTACCGTAATGTGCCTGTCTGCTAAGGTTGACAACTTTTCATTTTCTTGGCTTTTCTTTCAGAAAAGTATCCACCGATCATTCACTGCATAAAAAATCGGCGGCGTCGGGGCAGGGCGGTCTGTAGTCAGGACGTAGGAGCGTGAGGAAGGGTCGGTTAAGGCTGGGAAAGGATACATCAGGCACTTCTGGGAGAGTATGTGGGTTTGTTGGGCGCCGAAACATTTAGCGCCCTTGTATGGACATCGTCTGGCCGGGCGTGATCCGATTTCTCGGCAACTGCTTTGTGCCCAGCAACCACTCAGCCTTGCGATATTCACAAGTTTACTGTAGATAATGGGATAGCGAAGGATGAGGTAGGCACAACCCATTTCAAGTGCTCTATTTCTCGCCAATTTTGTCGCCAGGATTCGTTGATTATGGAAGTCTGGGATTCGTTCCTGTGGAGTCTCTAAATGTTAAACAATGGCTACCGGAGAATGGGAGAATTTGAGTTGTTCAAGAAGTGGAAATATTTTTGCTAGCATACTTCAATACTCTGCTTTTACGCGCGATGTTTTTATGATAATTTTTCGGATAAAAGTATAGTTATGACAGCTAAACCGGCTTCTAGACACGCATACAAATCAGTACAGAAGTGTTTATTGGGGCGATTGGTCCGTGTTTTTAAGCCTTCAGCCACGTTTCCAACTTTAAAAAATCATCTGAACGCGTTTCGTCAGAAGTCCCAAAGTATAATTTGGTCCTTCCTTGAAGATACTCGGTATTTTTTGCGCAATCATTCTCTCTTGTTTCCACGGAAGAAGACGCCTTTTCCCCCTCCCTTGCGAAATTGGGCGGAGGATGTGACGAAAAAAAATGAACACTGGCGAGCCGTAGAAAAAAAGCAGCACATCTTCGCCGTGACCTTGCCTCCCTTCCATCGAAGGCTGTCCTCGTTGGCGTTGTGTCCTCCCACCTCCTCCTCCGGCGGCCTCCCAAACAATCGTGCATACACACGAAAGCACGCCATTCAATTTTTCTTCTCTCCTTCTCTCGGAGAGATCAGCTAGGAACACGGCCATACTATAGCCGGAAGAGGACGATTTTGGCGAAGACCACTCGTCCCACGCAGAACCTCTCGTGGAGAGGCACCGTGCTCCTCCCAGATCGCTCAGTCTCCCCTCGTAAGACCCGCCGCAAAAAGAACAATGTTGAATTCTTCGGAGCCTTTGCGCGCCTCCGTTAGAACTAAAATGCCAAACCTTAAGACTGAAAGTTTGATATGCTCAAGTGGCTGGAGCGGTAATCATGAGTTATAGTGTATACGTTATGATATTTTTCCAGTAGTCGAAAAAATTTATAGACCACATTTCACTAAGTACATGTATGTTTGTTTATACGAATGCAATCGCCATGTATCAAGTAAATGATGTAGGAGATGTAGGATGTATATCTTTTAGAACTTCACCCTAATTTGAGCATTTTTATGACTTGATATCATGTCGCGGAATTCTAAATTACGCAAAATCCATGGGTAAATACCTGTTTTTTTAAACTCGGAACGATACCTTGACAGTTATCCTAGCCACTATAGTAAAACTATGAAACAAATTATCACGCGTTTTGGAGAAAATTTTATATATCCGCGTTGTTTCAAGATATAATTTTATTTCCAAATAGCTACGTGTAAAGATAGATTAATATTGCCAAGAAACCAACTGTGAGATACTAACATTTTTACTTTTATCTGATGAAATTAATAATAAGCATACGTATGGAAAGTTTCCGGTAAATTTATACATTAACAAGAGTCGTTCCAACCACCATGTGTTTGTTGGTACGAGGCTTTACGCTTGTCTTAATAGAGAATAGTTTACTCATATTCCAATTCTAATAAGAAATTTACAAAGCTTTACCACGCATAAAGTGAATAAAGTTATATTCATGAAGTTAAGTCTATGCCTCCATGGCCCAGGGCTTTTGTGCCGTCTCATCAAAAATATAATGGAGAGAATGTAATGTATTAATTAATAACAGGGGAATGTGCGAAATGCACACAATGTTATTTCTTACAAGATTTTTGGGTCAAAACTTCCTCGTTTTATTAAAAATGCCTCTCTGGATCGTACATACGTACCACATTCCATGAAATGTACAAACTCACCACATGGAAGGTATACCGGGGGCTTTTATTGATTGAAAATATCATCAAAAAAGTTTATAGAGGTGTGGATATTTTTGTATTTTAAGAAAGACGAGATAATTTAAAAAATGTCTCTCGGGTATCCCACCGGGTGAGCAGCTTCTTTTCAGTGAACGAAGAATCAGAACAACTGAAGAAAGAACAATTGGTTCTCCGAAACTTTGGGACAAAGAAAGCTGCTACCCGAGAGGCTTTCACTCAGCAGATACGCCGAGAAAATCTAAGATCTTTAGTGAGATAAATACTTTATGATGACGCTTAGTTCATTGGAATTCACTAAATGAAAGAGGAGTGGTATTTTTTAGAGAAAATTTTCAGTTACCTCAAAAAAACGTGTAAAGTAGATGTTTACATGTAAAAGAGCCTCAATTTTTTAAATGAAGAAGCCAAAAACATTTTCAGGAAACATTCTATAAACGCGGGCGCTGCATAACTTCAACACTCTAGAAAATATGCGGTGGATATCAATGGTTGTGTCGTGGGCACTACCTGTTAGTTTTTTTTAATGTCCACTTCGAACGGGATATGATTGTGCGTGAGAGGAAAGAATGAAAACTCTCAGGAGAGCCTTCTCAATTTTTTGCTAATTTTCGCGAAGAGCCGAAACTCGTATCGTGCTCCTATTAAACGGAAACTCTTCGAAAAAAGTTTTGGTTGGAGCACGCGTGTCTAACGGGTTCTCACTGCAGGCTGGGTCTCGAGTTATCAGTCACCCAGGTTCATGCCTGTTGGTGACGATGGACGAGGGGAACACTTCAAGTTTTCCATGTATGCAATATTTGAAATGTCAATGCTTTTTTTTCTTTTTTACATGAGCAAGTGTTTGGGGGAGGGCTAAAAACTCGAATCCGTGACTTCCCAAGCGCTAACTAGGAGGTTGATTTTTATATTCCCTAGTCTCCGTCGGCAATTTTCTTCATGAAGGTGACGGTCTCTTTAAACGCGAGGGGGGGGGAAAATAAATTTTACCTATGACGAACAACTCAATATTTTATTCTAGTCGTTCCCACAACTAAGGTATGAAGCTAGCTTGAGTAATATGCATAGCCCTTTAACTCCAATCCATCTTCTGGCGTTGAAAAATGATTTTTCCCTTCTTTCATGTTTTTTTCTTCAAATTCTAGGGAATATTTTTCATTATAATGTGATGCTACAACTATTCAAAGCAGGATCCAAGGCATGGTATTGGTGCACCCACCTATAAATACTCTTTAAACAGATCTATTTTCACGCTCCAAGCTTATTTTGTTTTCTCTTAGTTTTCGATTACTTCTCCACTCTACGGTCCGATGATTTTTGCCCGCAAAAGTTTGGGAAGAGAAGGTAATATTAAATGCTTTAAAAGCAGAATCACTTTGGACGTAAGTAGTTAACTTAACGGATAAATGAAATTTGTTTTTTGTGTTAAACTTGAGCTTGGCAGTAAGCGAACCTTTACAACGTGCATAAATGACACTACGCAGAAATTTACTTCCGTCCATACTTTGACTTAAGTTATTTAGCTTGTCAAACACGTAGGTGTTATTCCTATAGTTGAACGTTCAGAAAATTTGTTGGTGATGAGACATAAGTGATGAAAACAGCCTCGAAAAAACTAGTATAGTAGTTAGGTCCTCGGATCAAAAAGTGAAATAGAGGTGCTACTTCGCTCTGGTTAGGCCACACACCAAATATGTCGCATGTACATATTTTAGACCCTGCACAGAAAGACTTAATCCGAAAAAAATACAAATTAATTTTATTTAATTAATAAAATTGCTCTTCGTTAAAAACTGCTGCAAGAGAACATAGAGTGTTTCACAGATTATAGAGGGATATGATTGTGAGCCTCTATAGACTGGGAAGCCGCACGCTAGGCATAGTTCTTTTGAGAAATTCAGAGCGTGTGTTTCAGAGCGACACACATAATACCATTTTGATGCCACACTACATTTCTAGGTCCAACAGAAGCGATAAAATTAGAGAAATGCATTGCTGAACAGATGGGTACTAAAATTCGTTCTTTCTACGCACAATAAATAATCATAGTAAAATCTGAGCACTACTCAAAACTTTCCTGTAATATTTTTCACCATTTAACCTCCCAAAACCTCATCGTTTACACTTTTGCACGGTTGTTGTCCTAACATCCCCCGCTAAAGGCCCATGTGGCGGCTCACAGGTTGGCATGTAGATGTAGAACTTATGTTGGTTTTCACTCTCAATTGCTCCAACCCTCTCTTTCATTCTGTCCTTTTCCAACTCCTCCCACATCCTCCCACATCCTCCCACCCTGAGCCCATCTTCCAGAGGCAATGGCTCCGACAACTGATGGACAGGTGAGTGCGTGGGTATGATATGAAAGGCCTCCCGCGCAGGCGACCACAGGCGAACCAATGGCGTTCGACGAGAGGAGAGGGAATTGAGTCTCTCGCCACAGAGCGTGAATTTGATTTAGAGGAGTTATTCTCCGCTCGCTTATAATTTGTACGAAAGGAACTCAGCGTTTTGCTACCCGGAAAACCATTTATTTGTTTGCAACTGCTGTCCTCTCTCCTCCTTCCGCTTGAACCACCCTAATGATGGCGCAACCGAGCATTAGGAAAAATTTTCATTTCCGTCATTCTCAATTTTCGCATTCTTGCAACGGGCTTTACGTGCCGAGTCAAAACCTTGGGCGAAGTCAGGTGATTTCGACTCAATGCCAGATTTGGCGTAAAAAATGAATGGAAACTGAGTAGGAAAAATCATAATATACTCTACATTTAAATTATACTTATATTAAAAATTTAATGGTTTACAGAAATGGGTGCCTGCCATTGGGCAGTATATGAAATGCTCAAAATCTAGAGAAATTGAAGATTTCTTTGTTGTTCAGTCACTTTTTGTTCTCGTGTTATAAAAAATTAGGCTCCTTTTTCAAATACAGTGAAGCATGTTTCACCTTCATTACTATTTCTACAATTTGTCCCTCATGGTTTTATCTCAATTTTTCTTTAGTATCGGCCAATCGGAGATGATACAAGGAGCCAGGTGGACTTGAACTATCTTAAACTAGGTCTGAGTGCTGGAGGTAAAACATTTTACAATTAGATTAGCGAATGACCAAGCTTTGATTAGCAGGTTTTATTGCGATTTACCATCATTTTGGGACCCAGATTAAAACATATGGAATGTAGTTTAACCTTATGATAATCTAATTTATAATATTTTTGACAAAAAAATCCAAATATTAAAGTAGCATGCCACAAATTGAATAATGACGACGTCACTTAGTGTAAACCATTCCTTGCAAAGTTGAGCAAGCAGGCATGATTAATTCCGAAATGTAGAGGGAGCATTAATTCATCCTGGGTGGCTTAATTATGCGTTGGATCTTTTGACTATGTTAAAGATGGCTATTTTCATTCTTCTTATACATGGTGAAAATTTTCCTTTGACAAAAATTGACAAATGCTTTTGAAAGTGTTCTTAATGTTCTGAGGATATTCTTATCAGTGCTAGTGAATGATTTTTCTCATGTTTCCTGGCGCAGTTTTTTAGTTTCCTCTTACTTTATCGGAACGCTAAAAAGTCACGAATGAAATCTGCGAGGCAATACAACGGAGCTAAATTTTTTTCTGTTGGCACACAACAGTGTGAGCAAATTTTGATTCTCATTTCAACGCTTTAAATTACCAGGAAATCAGCTTTTACCAATAAATATTATACAATGAGCAACATTTTCCGCGAATTTATAAGATTGAAAAAATTATATCATCTAGCCACTGATCTGGATGATTATTCTGTAAGATGTGTACCATGGTGGAACCTGAAGTCCCTCTGTCCCACATTTGTGACTTTATTCCTCATTACGTAATTATTCGGGCAAAATCAAAAACATTTTTGTGGGAGTAAGAAAAATACATTTTATAATGACTGCGTTAATTACCTATCCGCTTCTGATCTTGTTGCTTGCTCTAATACCAGTTAGAGTAATATTAATACTAGTTGCAGCAACATGATAAATTTACGAACTCAAGACTTAGAATCAAATAGTAAAGGGGCATGATTTGTGAAAAATAACGAATCAGGGGCACAACCACCATAACGCACGCGCTCGTGTTATCACTATTTTTCACTTGAACTCGTGTGAGCAAAACATGATAGTCATTGTTCAACCTTAGTCAGGCGCTTTAAATCTTTAGTCTTAAGTTACGAAGTGCGTTCTTACGACAGTATAAGTGAATATCCTCCTTCTAAAGTGATTAAAATTTTGCATCACGTTAAAGACAGCGTGGGAAAAGGAACCATACTTCCACCCCAGGGGAGATTTTTAAAGCAGTGGCTATCCACCATATCTTTCCGGCCATCAGGTGTTTTTTCTGGATTTAGACATGACTCTTTGTACCGAAGGATCATTTCTATTCCTAGATGAAAATGTTATAGTTTTTATCCTAAGATTTTGAAGAGTTTTAATTTTAATATTTTATATTAGCTGGTCTTCTGATGTAATTTAATAATATTTATTTATACTATTGACCCGATTTCGTCCACAAAACCATTATTATTTCATTCAAGAATGCTGCAGACATGTTTCGCCACTAACTACTGGTGGACATTTAAAATCGATCCACCCTAAGGAACGTACAATCTGGACTGTTTTTCACCAATATCTCCGATAATTGTATTATGGGATTATGCACTGTTACCAGGATTTTTTCGCTTTTTTTTATTTGAAGCAATAATTTGAAATTGTAATTTTTATCCTAGCTAGATGAGTAAGAACGATTTGGTAAGTTACAGTTTATTAATCAATGGACCGAGTAGGAAAAATATTCTGGCTCATTTTATGCGACTATAACGTTACCTAACTTCATGATCCTTGCTCAAATATTAATAACTTTTTTCATGTCTACACAAATAAGCAATGTAGTGTTATATAATAAATGTTAACTTTCAATAATTCTGAACGCTATCCATCCTACCTGTATTGTTCTACTCTGTGATTCAGTCACCGTGACCTCAATGTATTTCATTTAATGGTTGTGCTGGCCTCCGAGATGATTTCATTCGTTTTTCATTTTCACCTTTCACTTGTGTAGAGTTTACATTAAGGAATTTTATGAATATAAACGTCTGGTTAAAGTAGTTCTTTTAAGGTGAGAACACTTTCATTTCTTTATTCAGTATTTTATGTTAACGTTGAACCAGTTTGTCTTCTAATATTTCTACAACGTTTTAAAACTAAAAAACCCACTCACTCTTTTCATGCCTTTATATTGACATTTATATCCACTGCTTTGGTTGTTTCACAGTAAAATACGTCCTGGAGAAACTCCAGCATCAGTTTAAGACACAAAATAACTGGCATAGCAGTCGTAATCAAATTCTGTATTTCTTTGCACATATTAATGCGGTGTAAGTTGCGCCATTATGAGTGTTTTCTTGATTGGATTTTTTGTAAAATTCAATAGGTATATGTTATGTAAAATAATTCAGTTTCCCTCTTTCACAATCACATACTTGAATACATATTCACCAGATTTATCGAGTCGTGAAAGATTTCTTTGACAGAATAGCATTCATAACTCTCTATTTGAGGATAACACCGCAATATTCAGCCAACTCTTTACATCTCTGTCTTTTCCTCACTCTTTTAACAGGCGTTGATTTGAATAAATACTTCTTAAATCTCAGAATATATATCGCGAACCTACTGCTTTGAGAGCGTCAATTTCTCTCTCCTAGAACGGGAATGGACTATGTAATCTAGGAGCAAATTGGTGAATCATTTTTCGAGAGGGGTGATAATTCATGAGGAAATGGAACTAACACTCATGCGATTTCAGCCGTAAATTTCTAGAGCCCACTTGGAAAAAAAAGACTGGAAGTATGGGAGCGTGAGGCAGCCAGAAGTGAGTGAACGATAAACCTTTTAAGTTATTCGATTCCACCGAGTACGTAATGCCCTTTTTCCTCTAATGGAATGTTCATTTTTCCATCGCTTGCGGTAACGCATAAATTTGGTTGGAGAGGGAGATTTTCTTTTTTAAAACTAGTTTTTCAACCACCAAGCCTTCGGGATATTTACGGATATACTCCGGTTATATTTTCTAATTTACTTAAATTGCGAAAATTATTCCTTAAGGATTAAAATGGGTCCATATTTCCAAATAGTTCCAGGTTTCCACTTTTGTCGTGTCTCTCTCGAAAGTAGATTCTTTCAACTTTATGAGTACTTTATCAATTACTTCAGTAAATAAGTGACTAGTGCTCCTATTCCCTGTTTCTGATGGACTGGTAATTTTACATGAATGAATGCTTTTCCACCCACTGCCTTTCTAAGCTGAATTTTAGGCCATTTTTGAGTTTTTTTCATGTTTCATTTTTTCTCGTTATACGTCAACTAAGGGGAGAGTTAACCAACATATCTCACATTCATGTTACGGGCATCTTCACTAGAAATCGATTACAAGTCTTTTGACGGAATGTACGTTTTTATTTGATCAAGAAAAGGATGCCGATCTTCGAAAGAGGGTGGGATTGGCGTGTCTCTCGTTAGTAACTCTTTCGCAGTCATTTGGCGTTGGCAGCAACGAGAAAGTGAGGCACTAATTGACATCCCTATCCTTCCGATGGATTGAGTTTTTATTCTCCTCCATTGGTCATTCTAACGGACGCACCCCTATGGCATTACGTGAAAGGGGAAAGTATTTCCCGCGCTCGAATTTTATACGCGGCGAAGCCCTTGAGCGATTTGAAGTTGTTAGGTAGCGTCAGATTCTCGAATTCACGCGGATTCGTAAAAGTATGGTAAAAATAACTGAATTCCATGGCGTGATGAGGTTTTCTTGTGACTCCTATACTGTAAAAATTGAGATTCGTAGCATTTTACTACGCTCGTAAAAATATGCCGTTATGAATTAAAATTTTGAAAAAGTTCTACATTTTAATCAAATGTGGTCAGGATGAGCCATTTGATGAGTTGGATGAATTTTAGCATTAATACATAACAACACAGGAGGCAAATTTACCCAGGCATTTGAAAAGAATTTTTCACACTATCAAATGTGGTCAGGGTTAGCCATTTGATGAGCTGGATGAATTTTAGCGTTGTAAAATAACAACACTTTTCCCTATGAGGCATTTGGAACTTCCAAAGAAAATTAAAATTGATCCACCTTACAATTTATTGTTCTTTAAGCTAACATTCTCGAGACTAATGCGGACCTACCCGACTCTTTCCGTGAAACAAATGGAAATAAAAGTGGACCACTTGATAAACGGACGACTCAATCATTTCGCAGCAAGAATCCCCACTCTCCCTCCCATTTCCCCCTCCGAATAAATTATTATCTTACCCCCCTCTCCGTGACCATATTCCGGGCCCCCTAACCCGACGGCCCTGGTCCACGGGGACTCACAGGGCCGCTCTCTCACCCTTTCCCCCGTCCCTATTTCACGCCCTCGCCACTCTAGTCCTTCATACCTCCCTCCCCCCACACTAAACAGCTACCTCCTCCTCCTGCCATTGAACCAGACCAGACTTCCCCACTCCACCCGTCCCCTTCCCAACTCACTTCTCTGGCGAAGAAATTGAAATGTAACCGGTATCCAATCGGTAGGAAGGGCACATCCCCCGCTCTGTCTCACTCAATCTAGACCCAACCTCGATACCGTATGGTCATCCCTCCAGGGAGAGAACAGACCTTCCTCTTGCACCGATGCTGGTGCCTTCATAATCCATAGTATCGTCTAATTTGTTACTTCAGGAAAAATTGCTAAAGTTTTAAAATCTGGTCAAGAAATGTTTATCTTTGGAAGGCAACATGTAAACCACTCAGACGCCCAGACCCAAAGTGGAAGGAAAATTTGTGGAGAAAATCCAGAAGAGGCCGCAAAAATGCGTAGAGGAAGTCCTGAGAAGGAAGCGGGGTATTTAAAAGAGGGTGATGGAGGTGAGATTGTGAGGAGAGCACAGAAGAAGAATAAGGAGGACGGGAAGTAGGACGACTTTAATGGGTGATAAAAGATGAGAGGAGCAGAAAAGAGGTAATGTGAGGTAAAGAGTAATAGTTTTCTGTTAAGGTCATTGATGACCCGATTTTTTATCATCTGCAGTTATCCAACTTCAGCACACCTCTTAGATGAATGTCTCATTTGTACAAGAGTCATCTGTTTGCCATCATTCATAGTTTCCTGCAGGTATTTCATTGGTGAACTTCTTCGGTAATTTTTCCCATTTATATCTCCATCAATAACTATATACATAATTTTTTCAAAAGAATAATTAAGTTTCAATGCGTCCATAATGTTTTCCATTTTCTGCAAATCTTTAAAGAATATATTTCCTTTTAAACCCTCCTTGGAAATTCTCCTCATTGGTGATTTTCTCCATCCATGATTTAATTTAATGCTTTTTTTGGACGCGACATAAAACCTCGTTGCTTATAACCCTCTTTGATATACTGCAGTTATCAACCAAGTTAACTGACACTTAAAAGCCGTCTTCAAATTTTTACGTTTCCATTCTTCCAAGTATGTTTCAACTGCAGACTAACAGACTATATTTTCCATCCACAAACTATTTTTCCCTCCGCTTAAGGTAGAATGCCACCTTCTGCTTTACTGTTCAAATTCCTCCTTTCCGATTCGATCCATGTTGATTCTACTTCCCAGATGGCAAATTATGACCAATTTACCGGGTTAATTTATATAGGAATTAAATCATAGGACAAGATACAATGAGTCATTACGGTCCTTATATGGTGTGATGGTACTTATAGGGCAGAATCGGAATTGTTCTGATTTTTCTGTTTGTCAAACTGCTTTTACAGAGTTCTTGGATATCATAAATTAACATCTGTCACTTAAAATTGAAATATAAAATTGTAAATTTGATATTGAGAGTAAAATTCAATGGTAGAATCTAATAAAAAAGTGGAAACAAAATGCATTGTTTAATGCTTAAATTGTAACATTTTTTAACATAGAAACAGTTTTAACACGGAAATAGTATTAAAGTGAATGATATGCATAGGAATAGGCAACTGTTAAATTGTTTCCCATTTATGCTAAATATATTTTGCACATAATTAGTATCGGATCCATAGTTCCACAACATCAGCTGGTGAATATATCAGCATCGATCTGTATCGGGTGAACTGGTATCTTGTCTCGCCTAACATTTATATCCCTCTCGGGTGGAAGAATAATTCATTAGCCCTTGGGGAATAAGAGGGAAGGGGTGGGAAGCTGGAAGCAAAGGACAGACGGAAAGGGAGGGGGGTAATGTGGCAGAATGGTTGTGGAGGAAGGTGGGATGGGATAGTGGGCTGATCTGATGGGGCCCTTCCCCAACCTAGCCTCCCTCCTCTACCACGCGCCGTCCCAAAGACACAATGATTGTGCAAGCACTTCAACCCAGACTTGGCTCTGGAGTATTCGATGGTCACCCCGGAGCTATTATATGCTATGTTATTCATACTCGAGGGTATTCAATCTTCCTAAGCGGGGCAGTTGTACCTTATTGTTTCCCCCTTTTGCGTGGCAATCAATTTCCCTGGGAGCAGGATATGCCACGCAATTCCCAGTTTGATGCTCTCTGTCCAGGCATCGGGGTATTTTATCTGCGATAGAAGATCTTCCACAACATAGCTGTCATATTGTAAAAATTATTGTGGACGGCTGCCCATTTCAGTTGCTAGTTTAGCCTTTCTTTGTAACATTTCCGCAAATGCTGCTGGTATTACTGAGGTAATAAAGCCCTGAAGTATTACTTGACGCCTATTTTTAATGAGTATCTGGAAAATTAAAGTCCCACAGAACCTCGAAATAAAGGTATCTTTATATTTCTTTAAAAAATATTAGAAGACCTGAGTAGGCTCAGGTCTTCTAATATTTTTATTTTTTTAAATCATCATAGTTTTACACTGATTGTGCACTAATAAAAGTTTCTAGTCCTATTTGGACCGAGAGATTTCTTTATTCGCAAACATGGACGACCTCAATATTTTTCCGTTCTAATTCGTTATCATTTTACTAAGTTTTATCGCACTGATGACCATTTTAGTTTTCGTTACATATATAAAAACAGTCGTTTCACAATTTTTTCTTTCTGAGTGCCTTGCCGGTGAGTACTGTATGTTTGAACCACGATATTACTGTTAGTACGGACCACCGCTGCATCTTTTCCTTCAAATTTACAATCATTTTATTGAGATTCAACGAACCCATGGCCATTCAAGAATTCAAAATTTAAAAAAACTATATTTACGCCATATTTATTTCTATGTTACACTGTTAGTATGCGTATAGTAGCTGTACTTGTCTGAGATATTTTGATATTTATCATAAATGGCATGAATTGTGAGTTCATCACTCTTAATGCGATGAATTAGAGAAAAAGTCGAATCGAAGTACTGAGGAAAAATGCCACGAGAGCCATCGCAATTTTGAAAGAAATTTAAAATATTATCTCACGGAAATTTAAAATATTATCTCACAAACCAAATATGTTATATGAATACATACCATTAAATTTATTATTTGAGCCCTAAAAAAGGTTTGGTGAGCATTAATTCTAAGGTAATATTTACATGTCATCGAGGAAAGTTTCGGGAATACCTGGTCCCAGAAGCTCATTAAATTAAACTTTCTGATTCTCTCAGAATCCTCAGACAACTATTTATTCAGCGACAACATTCTTGGGCAGAATTTATTGGAGCAAAGAGGACATAATTCATTCACTTGCCTACCGCGCAGGAATTGGCTCTGATCCGAAGAGTTGATTCAGTGATGATTATCTTCAAATACACGATTTGAATAAAGAGCCTACTAAATTTCTTACCAGTTTTATACCGCTTTCGAGTGCGTCATCAAACCTCATTCATTTTTTACGAGTAGCTGCTCCCTTCATCTTACTCAAATGGTCCGAAATCTCAACGTGTATCAGCTTCTTTTAGTGAGCAGCTTACCCAGCATCGCAAATTAATTTCACTGTCGGACGAATGATATGGAAAGAGATAATAATACAAGGAACAAGAGTTGGGTGTGCACTTGTTTAATGTCAACAGTTCAACACTCAGGAAAAAAGCTACTGAAGCAAACTCAGGAGGAATAAAAACCAGCAAAGACAGCTCGGGAGGAAACCCTTTATTGAATTGGGCACCACCCGGACGACTTCTGTGAATGCCACTCGAATAGGAGATTGATCACTCTATGAACCCTCTGCCCCCCTCCTGCGTCTCTGTTCAATGTCCCCCGGAAGAGAGAAGGCGGTCATGTCCCGGATTTGATCGCCCCGGCCGACTGTGCCACGAGCGACAAAACATTCGGAAGTTCACGGTCCGGCGGTCCTCATCCCGCTGGATGGGGAGGAGGGAGGAAGCCACATGTGGAAGTGGGCGCGTGGAGCGGGGAATTAAGAGCTACTCTTCAAACCCCTCCAAACGACTGAACCAGCCCACCCTTTAACCGACTACACCACTTCACGCACAATGGGGAAGGATGGGCCTCCGCCGCCGTCCCATTGTCACGGATGGAGATCTGCTATGGTTAGCGAGAGTGGGGGTCAGGGTTTGGGTGACAAGGGAGATCTTCGGCGCGGTGAATTGGGGAGTGGCTGCTCCTCACACAGTTATGCTCCGATCTCCCGGCAATGCCTCGCTTTCCAATGTAGCCATTCGACATCTTGGGTACCCACTGCACCTTCTGTGTTAACGGAGTCACTCTTGGCTCCTCACTTTCAAAGCAATGAACAAGTGAAAGTTAAGCGTTTACATCCACACCTGAATTCTTTCTACTTTCAAACCCAAATGGGTTTGACTTAAGTGTCGAGTTATGACCAAAATCTACAAGATTCACGAAAAGTCTGTACGTTATTTCTATCAGTATTATCAGCATACTGCAAAAACTAAGATGAGATAATTTTCAGAATTTTGCGAACTTCCCGTGGTATAATCTACAGTACAGCATTACCTTGAAGTGCAAGCACGTACAATAACTCCAGTGTCACTATCAAAACGTACGATCAGTAAAAGTTTGACTTAATCTTTTGAGTAAGTTCCAAGACAATCATAATATTCTGACGACGTCAAAATATTGTCCCAACTCCTCATTCTACCATCGGTTAGACTATTATAATAAAATTTGGTAAATTGACTGTAGATCAAATATGTTAAAAACCTTATATTCCGGAGAATGATAGTAGGTCATAATAGATGCCATGGGTATTCAATAAATAGGGTTTTCGATTGATATTTGATTTTTGCTCTAATGCTATTGTTTTTATTTTCAACGTTGTATTAAAAGGATTTCTTGCATAATTTCTATATCATTAAAGCTCCTCTGCGAAATTTCGTACGAACAAAGTGCATTAATACTAATGAATTATATAACATTGGTAGCAAACGTTGGTGTTATTTTACCTCCAGATTGGTATTAACTGGTTTTTCAAATTCAATAATTGCATTGTTTGTTGTTTCATTAACATTTGCAGGATAAAGTCCATTTCATGTTTGTGAAAACGGAAAAAAGAGTGGAGATTTTAGAATCACCTCTGTTGGCATAAGATGAAAATAGGTTTTTATACCATAAATATTTTACTACACATTATTGACGTGATTTATGCTTTACCGTAGATCTTCTGCAGTCTTCTCTTATACGAGGCAATAATTGTATAGCTATAGCAGTGGGGACGTTAACTAATAAGAATGCATTGATGACGAGGTCGATAAATAGGAGGAAAAGAGCGATAGGGAAACAAGCGCTAAGCAAAAGGAGGGAGCTGATGACAGGGATTTGGTGTACGGACGTAAAGAAAAGACTGACAAGGAGTCTGATATGGAGTGTAGCGTTTTGAGGAGTATAAACATGGACTCTGTTAAAAAAGGATGGGAATAAGTTCCAGACGTTTGATATTTGAATGTTGAGTAGAATGAAGAAAGAGCGTAGGAAGGAAATGAAGACGAACGCGGAAGTGCTGGGTATGGTGGGGGACACCTTTTTTTGTTATTCCATTGATAAAATATCTTAATATTGTCAGGCACACTTCGATTAATAATAAAAGTATGATAAATCGCCATACTTCTTCGAACTTCGTTTATTTTTCAAAGAATTCGATCAGCACGTTCTCTGGTGGGCCTAGGATAAGTTCGAGCGAAACTGTAAAAACCGTAACTCTCTTTTGTATCAGGACTTTTTTGTCTCATAACACTCACTGAGAAAAAGCTCATAAGAAAAAACTGTTTTCATTTTCTCCGTTATGTACGCTGCTGTAATCCATCATGATAAATCATCCTTTGCCTTTGCTTCGGGTTTGTTCTAATCCTGTTAGTGCGGGTATTAACCATGGGAAACCCTACTAGGGTATCATGAGGAGAGCACTTCAGGTGTTGCACTCAGTCCGTCGGATGTGACGTTAAACTGTGGCAATTTGTGCCTTTCCGTCAAGAGCAAGGTAATCAGAATCCTGGTTTCTCTCGACTCTTTCCACACTCCTCAAGCAATACGAGCGTGAGTTCCCGTTGCTTCCGAGTTACCTTGATATGTACACGCAAATGTGTAATGGCCGGTCGATGCGTTGGTAATGTGGACGGAGCAGTGCCGTGGCCGGGAGAGGTAAGTGGGTCGACAGCAGACGGTATATCCCCATCCAAAGGATGCCATGGGGTCGAGGCACAAGCACTGGCTTCAACGGGGTGGTCTCCAAATAGGGGGTGAGAGAGGGCTGTGCCTCCATATTGAGGGGTGGTTTGTTGAGTTCTTCATGGGGATGACGGAGAGGGGGGATGACCCATCACCCCTCTCCCGAACATACTCCAGCCAACACCCGCTGGTAGTTGAATGAGGGTTTGAATGGATGATGCGTTCGATGTGGCTGGTCCAGGGACTTCCCGACTTTTAAACGCCAGAGTGCAGGAGGGGGTTAGGGGTTGGGGAAGGGCGTCACGCTTATCGGTGCGGCGGCATCGGGAGCAGATGCCCCGGATTCGAGTGTGAGCGAGGGTCGCGGAGAGAGGAAGGGGAAGTAGTTGTCGGAAGTCGTCGGTGGTGGTGCGGGAGGAGAGCGCCGAGATGATGGCTCTGGAGTGGGAGAGGGAGAGTCGCCGACGGGTGCGAGGCAGGGACGGTGCGCGCCCACAGCCCCGAATGGCGCGCCACGCGTGCGTGTCGAGGTGAATAGAATCCCTTGAAAGGCGTTATCGTACATTCATCTGCGCCATTAGGTCGGGAAACCCTGTTTTTTTTACAAAACATCAAGCACTTCCCTATGATCCATATTTACACTCTGAAACCTTTCTATGAACACACAACTTAATTTCTAGCAACTCAAAAGTCTCAATTTCTACACTTATAAAAATATAACTGAGTTGTGTCTGTCTGTATGTTTGTTATTTTTCTTCTCGAAAACTACTGAACTGATTGAGTCGAACATTTACACGTCTCTACCGTATTTACCGAGGGGTGCTATAAAACTTTGTTTCGGAATTCCAAACCCAAATCCTAGAAAAAAATCATTTTACAAAAATTATTTAATAGACTTCCTGTTGTCGAATTGACTATTCATACATCCGTTGTTAAATCCGACATTAGTATAATTATTTGGAGCTAATAGACTTAAAAATTCTTCTTCAGTTGCGTTGCTTTATGATAAAATGATTTCCCTGATGAGTTTAATCCTAATTCCAGCAATATAGAATCCAACAAACAATAAAAGTTTGTATGACAGTATTGCAATTGTGATAACATAGGACTCAACTTTCAATGTAAATCGAAAACGTATTAAATAACTGTGTAAAAATAAGCATCTCTTAGATTCTGAGCTAACGTAAGATGCTTAACATATCACATCACTACACTGGATTCATTCTGTTTGAAAATACCTTCCTAAGCTCTTTTCTCATTCTAACGACGAGTATCAACCCCGTAGGATTCATCTTTAATGGAGGGTTTATTTCTTGAACGAGATGAGTAATTTTTGAATCTGTAATAGTAGCTATATATTTATACAGAACACCAATCATACGAATTTTTCTGTTATAAATGTCACGTTTGCTAATCAAAAGAATGATAATAAAAGAGTTAGATATTATCACTAAAATGTTTCCCTATTAACTTTTCCTGATCAAAGAACTCGTTGGCCAATGTTTTCCCATCATGCTCGCGTCAAAAAATGATAAAATTCGACGATTAACTTAAGCATGCCGTAACTATAAACTAGTGAATAATAAATTTGCTTATTTCCCTAGGAAACTTTCTATCAAACCTCTATCGCTGACTAGCAAACTAGGTTGTGAATGGAGTATTTGCATTAGTGTGATTTCCCGTCAAAGGAGTTCATGGATTAGTCAAGGTATAACTATAGGACTGATGTCTGGGCTCCAGCGCGTGAATTTTGTTGATTCAAGAATGGAAAGGGCATTAGGGCCGAAAAGCGGGAACCTCGTAGGTGGAAATGAAAGATTACGATGATTACGTCAGAGATGCGGTTTGTGGCGTCGGGTCACAAAAAATGTTTAATGCATGCCCCTCGTCATAATTTCTTATTTAATTTTCTCCAAACATGCTCTTCTTGGATTTGAATCACCATCCCTTTGTGGCGTGCGAGCCGGGATTAATCTTGAGCGCCTTCGAAACTCCTTCGTTCCCGACCCTTCCGAACCGCTCCCAACTGTAAGAAGGAGGTATAATTCTTTTTTTTTCCCTCTCCAGCAGCGACCATTAACTCCGATTGTCCCTCAATCCCGACTTTAAATGGACTCAACCCACTACCCTCTGTTTGTTTGTACCGCGACCCCCACCAGGTTGATATCGCGTGCACAAACGCCAGCGAATTGGAAACGGACGCTCTTAATAAGAGATCCGACCCGACATCTCGTGGGTTATAAAGCAATTCGAATATGTAGCACATTTCCCTCCGTCTTCTTCCGCGAAGGAGGGAAAAAAATTGAGTGGCGTTCGTGCGAGCGGGATGTTAAATGAGAGATCAGGAAGTTGACTTGGATCGGGTTGGGTTTTCGAGTTGACAAAAAAAAGGACCGGGACATCTAACGAATCCGCCCAAAATGAGAAGTCGCAAGATGGCCTTAGTTTACTCATGTCGGGAAAGCGGTCAAAATTGAAGGAAGCGTAATTGTATGACGGTTGTAATTCTATTTTTTTACATTTTATTTCTCATTTTTTCGATCACCCTACTTTTAAGAGAACAGACAACCGTTCAAAACTGAATGGGGGGGTTAATTAATGGTCAGGCATCCCTTTGTGCTCATTTAAAATCCCAAGAAGCAGGCTTCCTTTTGAATTGATAGCGTTTATCTTTATAATGAAGTCCCTTGTGAGTCCGAGTAATGAGAGTTGAAACTATTGCCCCAAACTAGTAGTCCAGTAATATATATCGCCATCGCCCGGATCAAAAGCGTAGGACCGACTCTCACGCAAGGATCGTCATTTAGGATTACTCGCTTATGAGCAGCATCCATTTTTTGTACATTGACTTTTTGACATCATCTCCTCTGCACACAATAGCTGCAGTCGTCTAATATTGCGTATCATTCAGAATTTCTATTATCAATCCATTACCCTTATTGTACCACTTTGACATATATTTAAATAACATTTTCCGTTACTAAAAGCTCGATTTCATTCATTTATGTAAATGATCAGCATGGTAGGATGTCAATTAGCAAAGGAAAGTATGTTGCCAGATTTCTACCAAAATTTTACATAACATACGACTCATTTCATATGCATATATTGTCTAATGCATATATTAATAGTCAATTTTTTTTAATAAATCCATGAAGTTGAATTAATTCGACCTCATTTCATGAACATAATATTTACCAATAATGAATGAACAATGAACCACAATATTTAACAACAATATCACATCCTAGCACTGAGCTCGCGTCTGTGTTTCATCGTCGGTGGACTGGAGGATTATAAAATTTTAAGGGTAGGATTAACTGGAAAATAAACACAGCAGTAACTTATTCAGAATTTTATTTCTCTTTTTTTTAGTCATTTTTATTACCATGGTTTGCAGGAGCAGTTTTTAATTGTACTTTAAAGTTCAGCTTTTTGCTATTCTATTCATCACTTATTAGTCTGATATCTTTTTCCAAGTTTTTCACATATACCTATTACAAGTTGCTCACAAAGAAGTTTTGAATAGATGATGCATACCTTGCATTGAAGGTGATATAAAGTACAACTTGGTTCATTAATTTAAGGCATTATAATAAAAATAAAATGATAGAATTTCTTCGATAGGAACCTATATGTCCAGAACATTCTAAAAGAACATACCTATTGAGGAATCATTTGTAAAATAATGATACCTTTATTGTACCACTTTGACAAATAAAAAAACATTTTCCGTTACTGAAAGCTCGATTTCATTCATAAATTGAGGAAGCAAAAATTAAACTTGAGGGCCTAAGAATAAACGCGAGATTCCGCTATTGAACTGAATTATAAGCCTTTGTTATATAATCATTACTCATAAAAATAAAGAAAAAGTAAGTTATACTAGAACTGTTTCAGAATTGTATTATTAGATAACTTGCTCAAACCCGTAACAACAACGTTCCCTCTTGTGAAATTGAGTTATGATCAATTATGAAAAACGGACAAAAAAAGAAGTACTAAGGGTGATGAGTAGGAATTTAGTTTAACCCATATTGAGATCCAACGCTCGATCAGAAGTGTGAAAGTATTGAAATATTCCTCCACTCAAAACCCACAGTCTAGATATTAACATGAAAATCAAAGGCAGGGTCTCCTTTAAGTACCGATAATCGGCAGTCATTTGATTAATGCGTGGATCATTTTTTCATTAAAAACAAGACCATTACTTATCACTCTCCACTTACGCTCTCTAACGCGTGTTATCTGAATTCGGAAATAAGTTCTAATGCGTGGCCTGTGAACTCTTGACGTGAAGTAGAAGGGGAGTGGCTCAAAGGGAATAATTTCAAAATGAATAAAATCTAAGTGATGTGTAGAAAGTGCGGGTATTCCTGGATTAAAATTTGGGCAAGCGGAATTAGGGCATATTTTGGGGTATTTATTAATTACGCTGCAAGGCAGAACACAGAAGGCTGGATTAGTGATGGAGACCGGATGTTATCTCCTGTATTTATGTACTCTGCCTGTGATGAAGGAGGCCGAAAATGTGAGACTTCGGAGGAAGTAGGAAATAAAAGTTAGATGTTTATTATTTTGTAACGAAGTCCTTGGGAAATCCATAAGAATTTTCAGCTGTTATTTGTTGTCAAACTCACCTTTATCTGCAGACCGCATATCATGAGTGATAATGCCTTAGGTATCACTATTTAATAATTTTTTCAAACGAAATGTTCTTCTTTTCTGTATTAACAATGTTCCAAGATAAGGTATGATCATTCTGTTGTAAATACCTATTGTCTGTTATCATTTATATAGTACTATTTATACATTTATTATTTACTATAAAAGGTATTTTAAGGAATAACTCATGCGTCGTTTAGTATCAATATACTTTTCACGTACTTCAATTAAACAATGAAAATCGTAATGTGCTCACCAAGAAATTCTTTTAGCCAAAATGTATGCTTTACTTTTCAGTTATTATTTGTTAACTCCAATTTATCACTATGATTTGATCAAATCAACCATGGTTGAACTTAAATATTCTCACTTCCCTAGTAATTTGTTATCATCTCTCGTACAGCTCGTGGCAAGATAGCCATTTCTGGACCTTAGTAACAGGGTGTACTAGCTGAATGAATGGACCATTTGAAATGGAATCATGTTCACTCAGAATGTTAAACTGCACCTCTTGCAGTGGCAATGTGATTCATGCTATCTCATGATCATGTTTTGTCGAGGTAGACCTACGAGGCGATCCAATAGATCGTGTATTCATGAACCAAATGCCACTTGCCAACGTGTCGAAATCAAGACGGTAATTGGTTCACCCATTCTCAAATTGAAACACCGTGCTCAGCTCACTTCAGTTCATTGCATGGAATGTGAAAAAAGGGCCATCAAAGGTTTAGAAACTGGTAAAAATGTTATAGTTGATTTAAAGAGCTGAAAATCCTTTATTTCCACTTATAGGGCAAGTTTTGTAGGAGTTATAATCCTAAACCATATACCATTTTCAAATATAGCCTGAAATTTTAATGAGAACCTCTAGGTAAAGCAATTTTTTTAATGAATACGGTTGGAATGAAGTGTGTTATGCTAGTTTCAAGATTGTAATAAGAAGAATGTTAATAACAATTGTTTTGATTTCAGGGAATCGGAGGTTATTTGAGCTGTTTTTATACAATATTTAATTTCGCCGACGACCTTGTTTCTTCACTCTTTTGCCGATTTATTTATTTTCAAATATTATTGAGAGCGTCTTAACAAAAATATTACTCACATAACAACATTTCAACCACTCTCAAAATTTGTAAAGATAAAGAAAAATTAAGAGTTATATTCATATGGTCAAATTTGAAATGGCAATGTATTTTTGTGATATTTTGGAATCACTCATATATAGTTCTCGGCAGTATTTGATTTTAAAGTTTATATCAACGGCTTATAGTCATTAAGAATCACTCACAAAAAATTGAACGTAATCAGTTTCATTTAATGTAATTATAAACGTTATTAAATGCCTACAGCTCCGTATTTTTAAGAATAGTTATAACTGGGCATATGCTAAAACAATCACCATTCTAATCATCAATGTAGAATATCACTTTAAGATACGAAATATTCGGTATTACTTTGCACACTATTAATCTGACTATACATTTGAAAAATTTTTCTAAAGCAGTGTTTGGACTAGGAGCACCAGTATTGTATGAAGATAACAGAGATTTGCACCGCAAGGACTCACCAGAATAGAGTTCTCATCCATAAAACTTAAGGATATCACTTTGAGCTGCGATAGTCAGAATATCTTAGTCGTTTCATTGACGTTGCTGGAAAACTAGACAAAATATAAAGCATATAATCGATACATGTAGTAAAACCAGCAATACGATATGAAAAAAACAGGACTTTTTACTCACGATTCCTAAACTGAAGTTAACAATCTGAATAGTAACATGGTACCCGCTGAACTAAGCTCATGACACCATTTGCATTGAATTCCATT
The DNA here is from genome assembly GCA_963169105.1 of Ceriagrion tenellum. NCBI lineage: Eukaryota > Metazoa > Arthropoda > Insecta > Odonata > Coenagrionidae > Ceriagrion > Ceriagrion tenellum. Next base: position 32,006,469 of record OY720633.1, on the reverse strand, counting down.
TCATTCACCTTTCTGGCTCATATGCCCAGCCCTTTTCCTGACCCTTCCGCAACCCCATCAAATGAAAATACACAGTACATGAAAAGTCAATTATTCTCTTCCGAGGGTCGCAGTTCAATAGGGGTGGGGGCGGGGGGATGAATCCCTCTATTCTGTCATTGTCGCTCACACCCTTCAACCCCCCTTTACGATAACCCTCCACTCCATCCCCCACCCTCTCGACCCACCCCAACCTACCCCAAATGGTCACGGCTCCGACGGGGATGACACTGGAGGGCGGTTGTCACACGGGGATCCATTACAGCGCATCTGTCCGCGATAGACGGAGATCAAGAGGGGAAACCGTTTGAATCGTTTCCTCCCGCCTCCCCCGTCGCCGCCCCGCCCATGTTCCCCCCGCGTTTATTTCGGGGGCGAGTGAAGGGCACGGGATGCTTAACCCCTCACCCTGTGAGTCTAAGGACTACGCGAAGTTTCCACGCCCGGGTCTTCCTCTAGGGGATTTTCTTTAAACATCACGATTCCCCTGAGTGCTCTGACGTAAATACGTCCTACCGGAGGTGGTGGGAACTTTTTCGCACAGTGCACTTTCACTTACTTGAAATAACTGGCGTATCTTAGATGTAAAAGCCATTGCTTTTTTGGATGAGTCAAGCATATGCTACGCTTAGGAATTTCATTGGTGATATTTGTATCAAAATTCCACGTATTATTCCTCAATGAGGAGAAAACTTTTAATGTAATAAATTAATAGTTTCCCTTTTATTAAAAAAGTTTATAAAACATTTTGCAAGGATTCGCTCTCATCTAAAAATTTTCAAGGAAAATGAAAGATCATTGATCATATTAATTAGGCTTAACGTCCTCTAAAAACTCTATAAAACTTGAACGAAGTCGCTCTCATTTGGAACGTGTCGCAAGTCAAATGCTAATTGGAACTTGATTGTTGCGTTCCACAAAGCTAGGCTGAAAATTCTGATCAGATTCGATGCAACGAAGACCTTCTATTTAAAATTAATAAATTTATTGTCATTACTCTACCGAAAATATTTTGACTCATTATGTTTACTAGAGTACCTGAGTATCCATTCATCATCTGCCGTATTCTATCAAAAAATTAGTTTGCTGCAACTCTCCTTTTAGCAAAAATTTTCACCCCATTGTAAGAACACTCAGAACAATATTGAAAACATTTTTTTTATGTATGATAGGTTGCCATACTTGAATTATTTTTTTATTGCATTGATTGTTTTGCATATCCTTATGTAACATTTCCAAGGTTATAGTTGACTTCACTAGTTTGTAAGCCGGGGTTTCAAGATAAATTTCTTTGACAAATGTATATTTTTAGTTTTACTCTTTTCGAGAGCAATGCATGTTTTTGTTTATTTAAGATGGTACTCTTTAAACAGGTAATAACCTTTTAAGATTACCTAAGCATCCTAATTCATGTTGTTGCCAATATTTTTGTACCATTGTTGGATGCAATAAACGTCTATCTTTCTATCTATCTGAATACTAGGGCAATGAAGCTCATTTCAGGCATTTACTTCTCTCACTCAGAAGTGGCTTTGCCACGTTAGATGAAGATCTGCAGTATTTTTTTCCTCTGAAGACGAATAATATTTTTTGCTGTAAATGGAATAAATTGTTTGAAATTCGGTCGAGTTTTAATAAAAAAGAGCGATACTTCCGTATTTGTATAACTTTTTATCTCGTCGGTAACCTCTTTCGATAAGTATCCAATATCTATTATAGGAGCCTATTAAGTAAAAATATCTCTTTAATATACTATTATAATATTAATGATTGCAAGGATGAAGTATGTATTCCTAACTCTATCCTTCAGATCCCAATTGTATTATAGACCTAGTGACAGGGAATGTGGCCAATAAGTTTAGCTTGGGATACACAGAGAATAGATTTATGCGTAAAGATTGCACTTATCTTTGGGTTTCAATTCAGTTTATCATTAGTTGCTAAGATAGACTCCCTGTAGCTGAGGGCATTGGCACCATTAAGGATACGGTTTTTTTTAGGAAGGAATTGAATGAATTTCGAGTGATAGTCAAGCTAGTGGCTTCCCATCCCGAACACATAGGTTTAATTATCGGTGGCAGCAGACATATATCAGTGAAATGCCCATCGCAACTTGGGTACCATGTAGAGAGCACTTCAAGAGATATTCACTAATAGCGAACGCTAAACAGTGGATCACTTGGAGCCTTTCGTTAGGATTATGCAGATACTAATAACTCGTTTATCTCCGCCCTTCCTCAAACAATCCTTAACCAACCTACCCACCAATCATTCGCGGTGAATATGACCTCAATCGTCAGTCTCCTCCGCGAATAACCTATCAACCGAATAACTGAGAACTTGAGTTGACAGGAGAGGTGTTACGGGCCCGTGGCAGAGCGGCGTGTGGCAGGGGGGCGCGGGGGTGAGAGAGGAGCAGGGTCCCCTTATGCCGTCCCTCCATTCGAATCCGATCGCACCACAAGGCATCTCGCCCCCTCTTCCCCTTCCCTTTCCATCCTCCCCTCCACCCCTCCCCCGAGGAAATCCCTTTGTGACAATATCCATCGCATGGTTTCCCACGGATTCCGATTACCTCTCGCATAATGCGAAGGCCGAGCGCGCCTGGGATATAATGCTAACCAATTTTCCCCTTGGGTACTTTCGCGAAACATATCTCTCTCTCTCGCTTCATGACGCCCTGAGTTAAATAGACTGCGTATTTGAGCTTCAGGGATTTTATAAGTCAACCCTATATCCGAGGGTTATTTTCGATTCCAATCTGTATACAAGACCCTTGAGTTAATAACAACTCAACAGCCACGGCTGACGAGGGCCTTGGACAAATGCTATTTTACCTGTATATTATTTGAGGAGTTAACAAATAGGGTACTCGCGAAGATACCCATTGGTGCAAATGAGATTTAACCCAAGATCTGTCTTTTTCTTGGGCTGTCAATGATTGGCAGCGAAACCGTTTTTAATAGTCCACAACGTTTATCATAACTTACTTCAGTTTTAACGATTATTCTCCGGGATATTGGTATGCTGTTGTAGCTCATATCTTGATTATAGAATTTGTTATAGGAACATGGTGCAGTATATTGCAATGAAAGTTGAGGACTTGAAAACGAAGAATTATATGAAATAAAGAATTGAATTACATCTCAGATTCTTAAACAAAACTTTTCAATGTTACGAGCTCGTATATCTGAACTATACTGGTGCAAATATAATGGCCACCTGAAAATAAAATTACGATTAACATAAATAACTTAATTGTTCCTGTCGGACACGATTAAATGTGGGATACTATGTTTCTGTTTATCATTTCACGATACCATCGTTGAATCGTTAATTACTTAGCGTCAAGGCAAACATTTAAAAACCCTAAAATGAATAATGGTTTGCATATTTTGCTTTTGGGTCTTTCTATAGTCTGTACTCATTTTGACACATATTGGTTGTTCTTTGAACTTGGATGGGATAGAATTTTGGCTCATACATATTTACCTATATCGTAGGTCAATTGTTAACTAATTTCTGTACATAAAAATATCATAGATATTACGACTTGCACACTGTCTTGTGCTTTAATAATTTACCGGACGTATTAACTATTCTCTATTCATTCAAGTTTATTACTGACGTGGGTGCCAAATTCGCCATTTCCCATGAGAATCCTTTGCGTACATATCGGGCGAAGAGTCACAGGTATAGCGAGCAAACATATTGGTTTGCTCGTTTAACCCGGGCTCATATTTTATTTTCCTCAATCCGTTAGGAGAAGGGCTGGGTACGAATATTTTCGTCTACAACTGCGGCCCAGGACATCGTGTCGACAATCCTGAGTGGCTGAATGTGAAAAAAAAAGCCTTCGGCATGGAGTGATTTATCCGAGGGCAATTTTTTTATCTTTCCGGGGACAGGATCAATCCGGTGGTGTTGGAGGAGGGTCCAGCCACTTGCCGACACGTCGCACATTACTCCAGCCTCGCGCTTCCCTCTCGCCACCACTCCGCCCCACCCCCTCCTCTGCCCCCGTCGCCGGCGACTACTACTGACTGCCTTCTCCCCATCGGAGAGTTATCGCCGCGTTTGGCGAGCCGAGTGGACGACCCGGGGACGTGGAAATGGAAGGGAATCCGAGGGAGGTCGTTCTTTTCCCGCTTGCCCTCCCTCTCCGGAGGGAAACGAACATTGGGATTGAAGCGTTGAGTAAGGACGGGACTAGTGGTGGGAGGGTCATCTCCAGGAGACGATATACACGTGGGGAGCACGATATTTCGATGCATCTCGTCTCAATGTGCAATAGCCATGAGATATCGCATTTGATTCTAGCCTTCCGTGCGATGCGATAAATTGTTTGACGATAATTTGCGATGGAGGAGCACTTCGTTAGTCAAATTCACGAATACCCATCCACGCTTAAGTCATCATTTTGCCTGCCAACTCAAGGAGCGTTTGGCACAGGAGATTAATTTCCTCTGAACATGCTCTATTCTATCCAACGCCTTATTACATTCCTAGGTCCGATAAGCGATAAAATAAGAGAGAAACACTGCCGAATAGATAGGTACAAAAATTTGTTCTCCTCACGCATTATGAGTAACCATAATAAAATCTTAGTTCCAATCAAAATACTCTCATTAAATATTTCACCTCCCAAAGCCTCTACGCATTTACACCACTGGTGTCGTAACACCACCTGCCACACGTCTATGTGGTGGCTCGTAGTACATGTATTAAGTACATGTAGTAAGTACATGAATGTTTTAGAAACTATATTAAGTTAACATGTGTTCATGGCCTTAGCGCACGCTTGCATAGCCACGAATATATATATTTGGATATCGGAAGTAAGTCATTTGGTGGAGGCATTGTTGTCCACATCATCCGTTGATACCACTTCGAAGATGGGCAGCAGTTCCTGAACTCGCTCTCATAACCGCCAACCGCAACATTCACACACGATTTTTCCTTTTGACATCCTTCACGATTTGCCAGATGCATTTTATTCTTGAACTTTCTCGGTAATTCTTCCCTTTTCTCCCTCCTTCCAATACTGTTTTCAATAGATTTTTTTGTATCATTTCAGCCAAATAAGTTTTTCTCTCTTCCTCGCCGAGTTTTCACAATACTTCTTATCTCTTCAGCTTGTCGTAAAATTTTTCCGATAGTTTCCAATTTTTTAGATAGTCTGTTCGCCCATTTTATCTTTAGTTTATTGGTAATATCAAATCCCATTACATCCAGTCTCTTTCTTTCTAGGGCCACAGCTGTCCAATCTTCACTGCCAAATATGAGCATCCTTCAGATATAGAGCGGATGTAATGATAATGAAAGAACTTAAGAATTTAAAAAAAAATTGAAGGACAATTTAGTGGTGCCCCAATGTAGATTGTCCAAAAGTGCCAAATCATTTTATGCAATAAAACTATGATATTTTAATACACTCTCCCAATAGGCTAGGCATGTCTGCCTATCTGGGTTTAAATTGATCATTCACTGTTGGCTTTCGTCTAAAGCGTTTTATTCTTTGCAAGGATTTGTCGAGAGTGATACCTCCGAATTCAAATTTTAATTTCCTGTTTGTGTGTTTCATCTTCTAAGTGCTTTTCTATTTTATACTTTTAACGATGACTATTGCAGTGTATTCTGCTTAGTGTCAACCAAACAATGAATAAATCAATAATTGAGGTAGTAGGGAGGCAGGTGAAACATGGGCGAGAGAGAACAGAGAGGCAACTCAGCACTGTTAGCACGCTGGTTTGTTGGCAAGTGAGGATATCGTCTAGTTCTATCTTCTTAAGCCATAAAGCGGACTTTTTCTATGTTTTAGTGAATAACCAAAATAATTAATGGTATCTTTACATATTTATGATGTAAGCCCATCCTAATATGAAAACCCGCAGGAAATCCAAAAGGTCGAATCTCGTTGGAAAGGCGGTCTCATTCTTTAGTGATCAGGGCCGCTATATTTGTGACTGAACGCGTAGAGACGGCTTCGGGAACGCCGCAAAGTCTACGCTGCAAGCGACGCGCGGCGAAGATACTTCTGTAAATACTGCAAATACCGACAAATACTGCGTACTTGCGCAGGAAAATCCACGTCAATATTTCGGCGAAAAAATCTAACGTACCAGCACCTGATATTTATCTTTTTGTATTCACATCACATCTTCTCATCTAGTAACTATCTTCTCATCATGTACACTATCATTTTATTATCTAGTGCTGATACTTAATCCGTACCATCTCGTATTGTTTCCAAGGATGGCGAATAAATGTACTTTTACTCATTTCTAACCTCTTAGGTGTACGTAGTAGGGATGGGCAAATAGTACTTGCATTTGATACCAGCAGGTAATGTTATTTTTCTATTTCAGTTCTACCTGATTCTATAGGGAATCGGTACTACTGAAAGTATCGGTAGTGAAAGTACCAATCCAAAAAGAGCACTACCATCTCGTGTAAATGTGTTCAACTGCATTGGGAAAATAATTAATTCTAGTAATGTGCATCACTCCAATATGCTGGAATCATCCACAGTTCAAGTAAATAGATATTTTCTGGGAATTCAAAAACAACATAGAAATTTATTGATACAGAATATTGCAAAGGACATATAATTCCAGAGTATTACTATATACAAACAGCATTTCATACATATTTATAATTTTCATATAAGAAGCTTTTTTTGGTGCCAACGAAGGATACCTGTGTAGTGACATCTCTTGCCTCTTGAGCGCATGCGAGCAATAAATCAGAACTTAACCTCGCAACATAAGACACAAGTTTTGAAGAGAGAAAAACAAATTAATAAAAAAACAAACGAACAAACAGAAATGAACTTTTTTATAAAAATAAAACTGATATTAGTACAACACAAATATGAATCTACTTCCTCTTCTACCAACAACCATTTTATTATCCTTTTAAGAAATCTGTAGGAATTATTTACTTGTATATCATCATCTAGTAACAAGAATATAGATTTTAGGCCCTAAATACGCAAGGGATCTTTTATGTAATGATATATTAGGTTTCAAATACCTTATAAAATATTTCTCTCTGGTGTTATAAACAATTTATAAGGTAGTCGTTTCAAACAACTTTGGCTGTCACCAGATCAGACGAAAAACATTCTTACTGTTCTGTCTTACTGTCTGTACAAATGTATATGCCTTATTTGAAGTAATTTCAAACTTTTCAACTACGGATATGACGGTTTTTTAAAGTCAGAACTCGAAGAATCCTTTCTTGTAAGACAACAACAGGATGCAACGCTTTTTTATAACCACTACTTCAGCACATCAGCCCATTCATTAATTTCCATTGTATGAGGGCACAATAAATTGCCTTACATAAGGCTACAGGACATAGGAATTTAGTCTCCTCACTTAACTCTAGTACATAATAGTCAAACCAATCGCGTAATTCACACAAATCCATATTTACATAATTTTCTGGCTGCTCTCATGTCAAGGAAGTATAGTGTATTCCTATATCGTCTGCAAAACTGTTAACTTACCTTTAAATGTATTACCACATAATGTATATTAGAAAAAGGGTTGGTCCTAAAAGAGAGCCTTATGGTACACCAGAGCAAATCTTTTTATATTCACTGAGATATCCATTCACTCGTACACACTAAATACGCTTATACAAATAACTCTGTAACCAAAAACTCAGTTACATTTCAATTAACTTCACGTATACCCACTTGACGCAATTTACTGAAAATAATATCGTGGGTTAAGGCGTCAAAGGCCTTTGAAATATTATAAATTTAAGCCATTACCCGCTTATGTGAGTTTATCGCTGAATATACTTGACTGAAGTGTAAAGCAAGGAAATCTTCTGTGCCCATACCAGACATGAAGCTGAACTGATTTTGGCTAAAAAAGTTACACTTATTGAGAAATTTCAGCACCTAATTTTAACAATCTTCTCAAATACCTTCAAAAAAATTAAATGTAGTGAAGTTTGTCTGTGATTCCGTACTTCAAATGTATCATTATTTTTATGCATTGGAATCACAAAGGCTTTTTTCGTGAACTGGGAAATTCACCACTTGACAAGCTCAAATTACAAACACAAGCAAATAGTTTAGCAATGTTTCTGATGATAGCTTTAAGCATTCTAGCATTTATTTCATCTGGACCTGGAGATTTTTGAAGCGGAAGTAATTTGACTAGATACAAAATATCAGCGGTTAAAACTGGCGCTAGGAAAAAATAATCAAGTGAAGATTGTGTAGCGCAAGGATTTTTCAGTTGCCAACTAATGTTCCTACGGGAGTTAGTTGACTAAAAAATACTAACAAAGTAATTATTAAATTCAGACCCTAGATCAACTGGATGATTTATTGTTTTGTCATTTTACTTCAATTCTATAATTTCTGTACGGGCCGTTTTTTTCTCCCGTTAATTTACCAAACAAATTCCATTGATGACCAACGATACCACGAAATTTTTTTAAATTGGCTCGAGTCGTCTGAAGCATATCTTAACTTTTTCTTTGGCTTGTTTCTGTACTTTAAAAATTTAATACAAAGGGTTTCATTAATGAAAAACGATTAAAATTTCTCTTGACTATATATTAATTTATTAATATAAAGTAATGTTGTAATGTAAGTTGTAATGTAAAAATATTGTGCCAAGAATTCGCATTCAAGGTTCCGGGGGCATTTCTACCGTCCATCGGATATAATATTGTAAACTTTAAGGAGATTAAATGACAATAATCAGTATTCAACTTACAACTTCGAGATTAATTTCTAAAAAGTGTACTGTTTGAATGATTGAATGAGTATTTAATAGCTGCTCAGTTAAGTGAAGCCAGTATTAAGCTGCTGCACCTCATAAGCTCCCGGCAAAATTTCCAGATAGCTGTTTTCAAGACCTAAAGTTAAACACTGAATGCCTAATTTTATACTAGAGAAATAGACCTTAGAGCTCAGAATCTTAATGTTTCTTATGGTCATTACTTTCTTTGGCAATCAAAATTTACTTTATGGAATTTATATTTCATTTGTGTAATTCGATTGGAATGACAATGGATTCTGTGATACTTTTCACGATGATTTTTATCTAATAGAAAAAATGGAAACACTATTTTCAAGGAATTTGTAAATTTAGTAGTGCGGAGTTTCCGTGCAAAGAGCACTTCCCTCCCTGCAGTATATAGGCTGAATATATATTATAATTGGAGTGTTTAAATTAATGAATTAAGAATATTTTCCCTCCTTACTCGGTAACTGGTGGCCAGAAAAGGGATCATGAGCAATGTGAAATGTTGAAAAGTGCTCGTCTAGAAACGTTTGCTCATGATTGAACTGCAATGGATTGGATCATCCACGATTACTGGAACCACTTGTTCAGAATCAGTTAATAATTAAAATGAAAGAGGTTATTGTAGTGTTCCCTAATTGGACATGGAACTGAAATATCGGTACTACACCATAATTAAAAGAATAAATGCCTAATCCTTGGCAAGAATTAGGAATATTTCATATGTGTTATCACCATTCAGAATACTTGATACATTGCAATTCATAGAAAAACTTTTTAAGCCAAGCTATTTTCATATTTAAAAATATTTCTCATGAATTCAAGTTGTTCATACCAAAAAAAGTACTTTTCATGTTCAAATTTCCTCCCATCTGGTACTGAAATATCCTTCTGAGTTCTTTAACCTAAAGAACATAAATATACTGTGTCAATTTATTAGTAGATTTTTTCCCAAATGGCTCTCTCAAGGAGTACTTGAAACCTTTTCGAGATCTTATAAGTGTTAATATTCAGTTTAAAATAATACAGTAAGTCCTTAGTTTTAGCATGTATTCGCGACGTTTGGGGTCATTATTTTTTGAACTAATGTTACACGTTACTCTGATTTCAGAGTTGTCGTTCATGCTAGCGGAAATCCATTAAGCCAACACCAGTTCATTTCGTGCAATGTTTAATGGAGAAAGGTGTTTGGGACCAAAATGCGATATCTAAATGAGAATTTTCAGATGCTTATATCAGCAATATACGACATACTGGAGCAAAGCAAAACTTGGAACGTGGTATCAGCGCGAGAAGAGTATGAAACAAGGAAGACAGCATTTGACGTTCGCCGTAATGCATTCTCAGCTATATTTATCTGTGAATTGAATAAATGTGCAATGGGTCTATGCTATTTTTATGTATCATCCTCTTTGCTTGACGATTTGGAAATTTTAATACCTTTCTGCGATAAAATGCAGTGTAAAACCGATATGTAATGAGCGACATCATTTTACGAGCGTTACCTTCTTATGAATTATAATCTCATGCGCGAATTTTATTACGTATTTGGCGATGCATCACTCATATCACATTGCGATGCGATACTCAAAATCGGATATCGTTTCTACTTAGCAAGAGAGACGGGAGCGAGGGATGTTGAGGAAGTATAGAAAGACGGATGCAGCCACGGGGCATTCCATCGGAAACCGTCGCCGGGATCTCCCGCCCCCACTCGCCCCCGGACTCATCAATAATTCCGGACGCGATGAGACCTGAGGCGATATTTTCAAATCGCCGCCGTCGCCCGCCTCGAGCGAAGCCACGGAATTGCCGAATCCGCATGCGGGGAGCAGGAGGAGGAAGAGGTGAAAGCGCGGCCCGGGTGCCGTACATCTCCGTTCGTCCGCATGCCCGCAGACACTCTAGACCGACACCCAACACTTGCTCTCTCCGCTCCCCCCTCCCGCTCGAGCAAGCCATCACCTCCTCCCACCCCACTTAACCCTCCCCCTTCCTCACACCCCCGCCCAACCATTTCAACCCCCCTGCTCCACTCCTCACCCATTCGGTGGCGAACACGATTTTCCAATAGCAGCTCTCTTTTTGTAATCGGCCCTTATTGTCATGGCGCTTCCTGTGTCGCGGCCTGCACTATCCCCCTCTCTCTATCACTACCTCCCGCCACGCCGATTTTCCATTCTCTGTCGAAACGTCCGTCGCTGCCTCCGCAATCCCCGTTCAATGTTTGGAGTACCCATCCCTCTCAGCCATTGATTCGCGTTCTCTCCCGTCGACAGATTTCGCGGACCGAATGGTCAGGTGGTTACCAGTCGCATGGTCCTTACACTTAGGTGATACAATGGGATGCACTTGGCTTGATGGTGCATTGCCGTTTCAGTGTATTTTGCTGGTATATCATCACAACGGATCTCAGTGTACAAAAAATGCCGGGAATGCCGCAATGAAAACCGCACTCTTCACTTATGAATACTTATTTGAATGAATGAAATGAACTTAATACGTTCCGGCTGTAATTTTAGGTAGTCTCTGCTCACGAACTTTAAAATTTTTCTGTGAGTAGTTTTATGTAGGCACCTACATGTCGATATATTCCATAATATTCTTTCAATGGATATTGTGAATTAAATACCGAACAGATAATCCTTTGTCTTCCCATAAAATAAAAATGAGGTAATAGTCGAGCATGACATTGTGTTTAGGATTTTATTACAGGAGGCTGTTTTTTTACAAAAGATTTTGACTTTTCAATTTTTTCGAAAAAAGAATGATCCCTTTTCCGAGATTGTATTTAGGAGAACGTAATAATTTTTTAACCCCCTGTACACTGATTTTTTCGTCCACCATGTGTATTCATTACTCATGATACCCCACTCGCGGAACACTCGTGGGACTAAAAGTTACGAATGAGAGACATTTCCTTCGCAAAGCTGTACAATTGATGTTACAAAGGCATATAGAAGTAAAGAAACCGAATCAGAAACAAAAACACTCATCTATATGTTACCTTCAGATCACTCAGCGTGATAGAGGGTTGACTAAAAATGATATTTTCTCAGATTATTAGAAGTGTACTTATACCACATACACAAATAAAATCTTTAAGCAAATGAGCAAAGTATGAGTGTTAGGCATATTTATGTTACAGAATAAAGATTCCATCCCTATTTGCTAATTTTAGTAAACTGGTCCATAAAAAAATTAAAGAATATATTCATTTTCTTACCTACAAGGCAGTCCCTAGCAACGGTTCTTTAATCCAATCCTGCGGACATTCGTAACGCTTTTAAAATCTTGACGTTTTTTCTAATGTAGTTAACTGACACCCCTTTGGTAACAAAATCGGAGATTTAATGGCTAAATCTGTTTGTTACTACTTCAGTATTGCCTTTGGGTAATTTTATTCGAGTTTATTCCTAAATTTACTGTAACTTCCAAAAATATCGCACCGGTCTGCACTGACTATTTGACTTCTATCATCAACATTTTCTAAATATTTTCATCCTGGGCGCTCCAGAACCAATTTATGGCAGGTAAGGAAACTCTCAGTTGGTAGAGAATGAACAAATCCCGTATGAAATGTTTATAATATTTCATTGAATTTCCCTATGCATACAGTTTAGTCAAAGTAATCTTCTTCCGTCAAAGATTTTATGAGTTGAGCTTATAGATATTTGCATGTATAGGATTCAAAATCCGAAAGTATAAGTCTGAAATTTTCGAGTTGGTTTTTAAGTCAATGCCTGATCGTAGCTTCGGCGGGAGTTTTTCCCTTCTATGGAAAGGGAGAGACCAAGGTGGTCGAGAACCCAATAGGGTGAGGATTGAGACGTGGGCAGAGGTGAGGGTGGTGGGTCGCATGGGCGATGGCAGAAGGGAAGGGTGGTGCGGACGAGGGAGGGGAAGAGGAGAGGGAGGCTGGGTGTGTCGGGGAGTTAATCGAATGACTGCTCCCGGCGCGCACATCACCTCAGCGGGACGCCGCCGCCGCAGTCCTCTGGGCGGCCATGTGCTCGCCGGTCCCGCGTCGCGGGGAAGGACGTGATTGCTTCTTTGTCCCCATCGAATCTCCATCCATCCTTCTCTCTCTCTCCCTCCCTTCTTTCCCCATACTCTCAGTCGAGATTCAGTCTCTTGCTCCCCATTTAAATCTCACGGACTGGGGAGATCCCAATCCACCGCAGCATCCCATTCTCCCTCTCTTCGCCTTCCTCGCTAGGTTCGCGTGCAATCCTATTTGTCTCTTCCCTTTCGACTCTACGATGTACTTGTCAACCTTTACGCGTGCTCACCATCAGAAGGTGACGACGAGAGGATTCGGATTGCTACAGTTCTCCACTTGATTCCCTGCTCAAATAACCGTTTTCTCCGTGGAGAAATCATTTTCACTTTCCTTTAAACTACCTATTCCGATGGATTAAAGTAATGGAGGCTTGCAAAATATGGAATTTCTATGAATTAAACCTGGAGAAATGAAGTCATTTGAACTATTTCACTCGATTATTGCACTATTGATCTGATCAATAGTATCTTAGAAATACACCAACTTGGCCACAGCTCATATTTACGTGAATAAACGGCAAATATAGGCAGTAATTAATAATAATCAGCTTTTCAATTTCATCTCAGTTAGTTTTTGTTCGTGTTGTCTATGAGTGTAAGTCTCATTTTATGGTTGCTACAAGTGTACTTAAAATTGGCAACGTTTCTCTATGAGGGCTATTATATTTTTTTAAGTAATAATGAGAACTAAATTTGTGTTTCTACCTAATCTTTTTGTTTCGATCAGAATAAAGAACCAAAGGGGAATATTGATAAAAAATTACTTTTCACCTATTTTGATTTTCACTACCTTTGATTCTCTCATAGGTCTTTCTTAGTAATTCTTTCTATTTACTCTGCCTCCCATTGCTGTTTTTAAGAGGTAGATCTGTCACTCAATATCCACTTTGAGAGCATTTTAAGGTCTTGAGTCTCATTCTTCAACCTTTCGTAGTAACCCTCTTTGTGTATCCGAGAATAAATATCTCCCACTGAAAACACTGACTTATGTTTCGCATAAATCTTTTTTGTTCAAATATTCTCACCCTTTACCTTTCATTGCCGACTCATGGTTAGATTATTGCTATTAGTGCAATACCTACTCAAGAAATTGGAAATGTTATTTTTGCAGTTACTCTATCCATTTCTACGGCAGTGAATGTATATTGTACATATAATGTTTTTGCAACGGTTTATGTTTATACTTATTGGCCTTAGAGTCGAGGAATACTTCCTATCTAAAAGGCTGAAATGGCTAAACCTTAATGTACACGCACAGTATTAAATCTCATTAATATTAAAAATTATGAGTGTAATTTATCTGATTACGCTCTAAAACTATTTCGTTCTTATACTTATATTTAAAAGAATCGTTTAAATCCTACCGTTCTACCATCTATGTTGGAATCAATTGGATTGTTGAATATGTCTGCAGGAATGCTTTGGGTAAAAAAAGAAGGGTTAGGGGGTGAAATGAAAGATAAAGAAAGAACAATAAGGAAATTGTGATTTACTCAGCAAATTAATGTATTATTATCGCTTCTAGGTAGCAAAAAAGAGAATGGTTATTCCCATGGCCCTTAAGAGCAATATATTTCTTAAGTCATATTAAAGTTACAGCTTGCCCCTGAGAGATATCTTCTTGTAATAAAGTCGTATCGTAGTTACAGGTAGCCCCCGAGATGCGTCGTATTGATATCTCATCACCTTTACACCTAGATAATTAAGCAGGCACAAAGAAAACATATCTGTTGAGGTAGGTGTTAAGTTTCTTAGGGATGCTATGTATTTTCTTTTGTCCAGCAATATTCGACATTAGAATTTTATAAAGTTTCTCTCAAGCTTGGATCGATGACGGTTCGCGATCGGCGAACTTTGCTCTCATCAATCAGATTCATAAACTCGTTGCGCGAACGAAAACTGTCGCATATCCGTTTGGAGATCGTTCCAGCCCTCTTCCCTCCTCCACCCGCACACTTCGGCGACATTTTTCATTCGCCCCTCGCCCAAGACACACGTCATCTCTCCCTCCCTTTCTAACCCCCTCAACCCTCCCCACCTCCCCTCCCCCACCTCGCTTACGGCGCCGCATTCATCCCCAACTGCACCACCATCGCCGCGATGCTGCTGCCACCGCCGACCCACGGCCAAGTCTGCGAACTAATCCGCCCTCGATCACTCTCCTTCGATGGCTAACTCGATTATGGCGAAGGGGTGGATGGGCGACCGACCGCCGCCGCAGGAAGCGCACGCCCCTGCCGCCCCTTCCCCGCCCCCCTGTCCAGAGGGGCGGCCGACCGACAGCGCAGCGAGCACGCGACGCCTCCCTTACTCCACCCCCACACCCGTGGCACGACAATCAGAGCCATCTCCCGGGAGCGACCGACGCGCCATCCTTTCCCGATGGCGGCCGTCTGTCCCCCACCCCTTTAGAAATTAGGGCCGCTCGATATTCGAATCGCAGAAGCGAATTTCGATATTAACTCCCGTTTAGGAAAGACGCGATGCATGCGTATCGCATGATACTACGTACCGTCTTCACTTGAACATTCACCCATGATTTTCGGAGCTTCCCTTCAGCTACAGTGCGCTAGTTACTTCGCTTACCCAAATTTGATTTCCATTTGCAGCAGATCCTGCTCACAAGGCAGTGCAATTCAACACCGATCGTGATCACAGTCGATGTGTGCCAGACAATACAAGAACTTCAATAATCGCA
Organism: Ceriagrion tenellum; assembly: GCA_963169105.1. NCBI lineage: Eukaryota > Metazoa > Arthropoda > Insecta > Odonata > Coenagrionidae > Ceriagrion > Ceriagrion tenellum. The sequence goes on along the minus strand of OY720633.1, from coordinate 31,990,896 downwards.
TCCGTTGTTTTTTTGTTTTGATATAAGGTGAAAGGTGTCAAACACATTACTGTAAAGTTTTCAATTATTCTCAGGGATAAAACTTATCTTTTTCAATACGTATCTTGTAGTAATTGGACAGTTGTACAAAATGCTTTCGACTGAGACTATTATAATCCTGCATTAATGCTACCAACTGGCACCTAATACTACTGACCGAGCAATTCACCTGGGCACACCGTTCCAGTCATCGTCGTTCGTGTGCAATCACTGATGAGTTCCGCTTTTCGCTTACTTTATTACATTGAATGTAATCCTTCCATAGTACACTTGTCTCGTTGGAATCACAAATTGACATCGCGTTACATTTGAACTCTTGAAAAAAAATTGATGTAAAATAACGTTCTATGCAGGCGACATCTCTCCTGCCGCCTTTGAACCATTGTGATAATCGTTTTCGTAAGTAATCACTCCAAACGCAACTGATTTGTTAATGTATTACAGAGATACTAATCGTAAGGTCGCATGAGTTCAACCAATGTCTTCTTCTAAAACTCAATTTGTTTCCTTCATTCCTAATTTTATCCACTAACATTGGCCGAATGAATTCTCAGAGTGAATTTCAATTCTGAAATTGACTGAAACATTAAAAAACCAAAGTTTAAATATAACTAATCGATACCCAGTTCTTTCATAGACGAAAACTTTGTGGACCAAAAGCAATATGAAGGCACTCATATGGAACAATTCTCCAAAATAGGCGGTGTATCTGGTGAATCCTTCCGCCTTTTGCAACCATTACACGTTTATATGATCAATTGTAATTTTAAATTATGAAATAAAAAAGGAAATCAAATGTGAGTAATTACTATAACGAGGCAGATTTGCTCAAGTAAAAGCAAAATGCGAGTATGATGAATCTCTAAGATTTAAATTAGGCCCACTGTGAGTTTGAGATACTGATAATGTAGAAGTATGTCATAAGTTAAAAAAATAGCTGGGCCGAATCAAAGCCTATTGCTATAAGAAAGACTGGATTTGTGGTCAGATGGTCAAGAGAAATTCACACAATACGTATGTGCCTGGTTAACAGCGAAACGAGCGAACTCGAGGGCCTGGCAAACATTTTGCGTAAAAGTCTACCATTATTGACAACTGAACTCACTCTTTAGCAATATTCTCTTCTCGCATCGACCCTTTTTTTCGTATAAATAACGTTTGCGGTTCTTTTATCCATCAATTCGGGAATTTTATTTTATACCAAATCTATTTCTATAAATTTATTATTTCATCACAAGCGGCATTTTAACTACAAAAAAAACACAAATCAGCTGAACGATGCACACTGCGTCGATAACAAATTTAATGTTGTGCATCAATTGCGCGTTGAATATTGCACCTTGTATATCGCATAGCCTTTTGTCCCAATGCGGAAATACGTTATCCGGAGAATATCTACATCTACATAATACCCTGCGAGCCGTCGCATGGGCGTGTGGCAGGGGGTGTTAGGTCACCAGCCGTGTAAAGGTGTAAGTTTTTTGAGGATGAAATGGTGACATGTATTATAGGAGTGTACTTAGTGGAGCTCAGTTTTTATTGTGGTCACTTTTTGTTCGCGGAAAGAACGAGTTTTTGTACCTATCTATTTGGCAGTGTATCTCTCTAATTTTATTGCATCTGTCAGACCTAGAGATGTAGTGAGGAGTCATGATAATATTCTCTATGTCGATCTGAAAAATATCAGTTCTGAATTTCTCAAGCAACCTAAGCCTAGCGTGTAGCCTCCGAGTTTCTAGGGGCTCCCACCTTATTCCCTCTAAAAGTTGTGAGACACTATATGTACGCTCGTAGCAGTTTTTAACGAAGCGCGCTGCTTTCCTTTATATTTTATTAATTTTTTGGTTAAATCTATTTCCCAGTGTCCCAAATGCTCGCGGCGTATTCGAGGTATGGAGGTGTGGCCTTAACAGAGCGAAGTAGCATCTCTTTGGCTTTTTCATCTGAGGACCTTCCTGTTACACTTTTAACAAAACCTAGTTTCTTTATTACTGTGCCACATATGTTTTGTATGTGTAATCCCCACTATTGATCAGAAGTTAAGGTAATTCCAAGATATTTACGGTATCTGAAGATTTTATGTTTACTCCACCCACAGCATAGGAATGGCATATGAATATCGCTCGTCGTAAGCAATACATCGCAGTTGCACAGACTCGACTAAAATTCTAATCGTCCGCGGAACACAATTCAAAAAGAAGACGACGACAATGCCGAAGCTATTTACGAAGTCTGCCCCCTGGAACCAGAGAGGAGTTAGAAAAGGGGAGCTAATTTATTTATCGCTGCCTCCTGTTTCCCCCCCCCACCCTCCTCCCCGCCCTTGGAGGCCAACTCACAATTTTTTGTCGTGTGTGTATCAACCCCACTTGGACGCTGGAGAATATATATCTATCGGGGGCGGAAAGGAAGAATTAGGAAGTCTTCCCCTCCATAAAAACTAAGAGGGGGTGCGAGCGACACGGGAGATGGGGGAGTGGGAAAAATAGAGCCGACGAAGGCATTCTGTTTCCACATCCTCCCTATCCAGCGTGGTCCCCCCCCCCTCCTCGGTCCCCACCCTTAAACCAGAACACGCAAACATTCCCCCCTCTCAAAATACGCCCATCCCCTGACCCCAGCCTTCTCCCACCTCTCCCACATAGCCTCCCCTTTCCTCCGCCCTCATTGGCCCAAACTCCCTTACGCTTCGCTTCCTCTCAACTCCACCCCTCCCAATGCCTCTCCACCCTCACGGAATCCTGAACCTCCCTCTCCCGCCACCCTGCCATATCCCGCTCCCATTACTAAGACTAAATAATGGTTAATATGGAGGCTTTATGGCCTAGTCTGATATGGAAATATGCTTGGAGGACAGCCGTCACTGAATAGAATATATTCGAAGCTTTGAATAATTTTTTTTAAATATTGAATGAACCAATTAAATCGCCAGTGATGTTCTCCCAACAGCTTGGAGGAAAATAAGTTCCCCGAAAACTTCACTGAATATGAGCGGCTGGCCATTCCAATATTCAGTGGCAAATGCAATTCGGGTAATCAGAGCCACTAGTAAACAATAATGGAAAGAGAAACGATTGATGTGTTACCAATGAAGAACAAGGAATGTTATCTTATAACAATCATCTTACTAATATATAAAAATCTAGTAGTGTCTGTCTGTTACTCAATCACTCATAAACCACAGAATCGATTGAAACGAAATTTGGCAGGAAGATACTTAATATATCTGGTTCATGCACAGGCTATAGAACAAGGGCCTTGGGGCCCTAAAAGGCCCTGAAGTGGGCCCTTTTATCGCCAAAAATTGGCCCTGGAAGATAATTATTGCCTGTATTAGAAACACGTAAATATACCTATACTGAATTTGCAACAATCATGGGGTCATATGTCACGCTGGGGCCCCAGAGGGCCTAAGGTTCCAAAAGAATGCTTTCTTAAAAGCCTCATAAGTATTGAACGAGAGAACCGATTTTAGTAAAATTTTCACACATGGCTTCAGTAGTTTTTTTGAGGTAATTGGAACTATAAGGAAGGCCTGTTGGCCCCAAAGGCAGCATACTGGGCCGTCTGGTGTCTTATTTGTTTGAAAAACTCAAGTCTAAACATTTTGGTTCAAGTGCAAAGGTTTCTCTTTTTGCATATTTTAATTAGTTATACTAAAGATAGAAGGCTATAGTTTTCGCCATTGCGATTTCTTTGCGATTTCTTATATTGCGATTTCTTACATTGAATTTCGATTTCTTATATTTTCATTTAATTTTCATTTAATTCTTATTCGAATAAAATTTCCCTAGAAAACGCGTTTTTAATGTCAAAATCATGAATTTTACTTCTGTCAACAATAGGATATTTCCTTGGTAACCGTGGAATTAGCATTAGCTTTAGAAGGGAAATTGGACCTTTTCAATGGCGGCTGGGTTTTATATCTAGAGTTAGGTATCACAGTAGAAATCTATGCCGTATACTGAAATTTAGCTGATTACAATATTTTCAGGAATATTTTTGCCTAAAATGGCAAAATTCATTTCAAGTTGATTAATTTATTTTGGAACCACGTAAAACAGGAGAATGCCACGATGTCATATTAATGCGGTAAGCCTCTGGAATGCAAATTGCCTGTAGTTTAGTTTCCATATGTTACTGCAAAAGAATATTGAAACTCGGTAAGCTTAATATAATTCAATTTTCATCTGTGAATTAAAAAATAAAACTAAAATTATAGCTGATTTGCCTAGAAAAAAATACACCTCCTGAGTGACTCGAACCTACAGCCTATATGCCTTGTCTTTCTTTCATCCTCCGTTGAATTTCAACGGGTACCTTTGCTAGTATTTCAGAAATAATTAAAAGGAGCGAGGTCATTTTGGCTAAGAATTAAGCTGGTCTACATTAAATCAAAACTCAAATAAGTGGAAAAATTGATGACTAACTTGCGTTTACACAGAACCCACCCCCATACACCATCGCTTGTGACCTCGGGTGTTAAGTACACAAATAGCAGCTAGCGTATGGCGTTCAATTATGTGCTTAACAATCCATTTTATATTACTTTCCCCAATGACCTCGCTATCATACAGCCCAGGAGAACATTGGTCTACTCATCTGAGTGCTCTATCATGCACGTTTTTGCTCGATTTTCAAAACACCGTGAGTTTCAACTTAATTCCGAGTAACTCATATACAGAAGCCATCAAACAGTGCCAAAAATGGTACATCGATCGTAATGGAGCAGGTTACCAAGGTTATTTCGGCTGCATTTACTAGGGAGTCACTCTATTGCTGAATGATTTTACAGCGTACAAGGCAAAGTCAGAGCACAATATATATTTACATCAACGCACTATCTTGCAAGCCACTGTAAGGTTGTGTGGCGGGGAGTGCTAGTGCTCCAGTCATAAGGAGGAAAAGATTAGGAAAACAAGAGAGGAGAGGGACTTTTATTAGGAAAGTTTCGGTAGAAATTGTATCTTATAAATTATGGTGGATCATAAAAGGTGTTTTAAAACGGGAAGTTGGATATTTGCAGGAGAAATAACACATCTGAGAATAACTCATTTTTATCCGTGTCATTTATACTGGTGTGTTTAACGTCGGAGTAATGATTGGATGACAGATTTATTCAACAGGGTGGATCGAAAATGTTGTTACAACTCATGTATAACATATAGGGGAATAGCAGGGCAATATACGTTGTATCGTACATACTTCCCTGCCAGTCACCGGCGAGAGGAGAAGTAGGTTTTTAGTAATTCTCCTCTCTTCTGAGCTTGATTTAGCACTTACTCGTTTGTTTATTATCGGTCCACCTAGTTTTCGTATGTCTTCTCCGCAAAAAGATTTCTGCAGCTTAGAGTTTAGTTCTCTCTTTCTTAACCCCCATATATCTCTCCTCCATAGGTTACACACTCCGTGCAAATGTTTTCAAGAATTTTTTCCGAGATTCAATACCAATACTGTATTTCATCATATTCAGTACCAATTCGATCATCAGATTCAATACCAATACTGTATCATTTACCAGTATTTGTTGTCACTGATCATACGAGAAAAGAGGGAATTTCCGGACTAACCAGTGTATCTCTCATATTTCGTGGCTTTTATCAGGTCTAGATATTAAACGCGGAGTCAGACTATGATCCTCCGCATCATCCTTAAGCTCGCGAGATCAGAATTTTTCCGAGTTGTCTTATAGTTTCAGAGTCTACATCTACATCTAATTATTACCCTGCAAGCCACCATAAGGGTGTTTGGCAGGGGATGACTTATCATCAACATGAACTACAGTGAAGAAATTTACTTTCACCAAAAAGCACCACACCATCGGTATACTACAAATGCTATAGAAACTACTAAAATAATTCTTAATGTGACTATAAAAATATGACTCAAGAGTCATGCAGGGAACATGAAAAACATGGGATAAGCGGTATCTAACGCAGTTCTCCCATCAGCTACGTTCAACTCTCTGTACTCTCGAAGTAGTCTTGAACGAAGCGCACAGTTTTCCCCCGCGCTTTGCTTATTTTGCAAATTATAGTTTTCTGTACCAGATCCCAAATGGCGAATTCAAAGCGTTGCCCGATAGGAGAGAAATGGCATCTTTCTATCATTTTGATATCCAAAGATCTTCATCATATTCCATTGGTGAAACCAAGGGTGAAGTTACTTTTACATAATTGCATTGCCGATTGGTTTGGTAGTTTCTGTAGCATTTGTAGCATGCCCGTGTAGTGGTGCTTGACAGTGAAAGTTAATCTCTATACTGTAGTTGTTGTTGTAGTTGGTGATAAGTCACCCTCTGTCAAACGCCCTTGAGTGGGCTTGCAGGGTAATATGTAGATGAAGATGATTTTTTCTCATTGTCGTTATCGTTATTCAGAACGCAAACCGCTCACTAAGGAAAAGCTCGGAGATACCGTCCTAATTGTGCTCTCCACCAACTAAAACTAGTAAATTAATGCTTTCATCATAGTTTGAAGGATGAAGGTTTCGCTCTCAAGAGCGGCGTAAAATTTAATCATAAAGCGAGCACGCGCGTTTTGGAGAACCGTGATCGCATTCCAAGTCTCTTTAATGCAACTCTGCCAAAGTTCTGCATTTTTTTCTCGCGTTAGATTAGAAACTATTGGTGTTCCTACTGGGTGTTTAACATTATCAATCTTTTATCTCCCGTGAACTATGTTAATGCATTATTTGCTGAGCAGCAATCGTTGAAATCCTTAGTATGTTGCGTGAGGAAAGGATACTTATAGATCAGATCTGGAGGAGGCAGAATAGATGGCTGGAATAGGTAATTAGGGGCCATGGTTTGCTCAAAGCCGCGGTAGAGGAATGGATCCTTCATAAGTGGGGAAAAGAAAGAATAAAAATAGGTTTTATGGACGGATTGAAGACGGGTAGGACGTACGCGGAGATGAAGAAAGACATCTAAACAGTAGAGAAATCCATGTGTTAGTAGACATCATAATGGTTTTTTTTCTGATAATCAATAAAAACTACCTTTAATCGGTAAATTAGTGTAATACGAACGTACTGCACTCGTTCCACTATGCTCTGCTTTCGTCTACGAATAATGCTATGATAAAGAGGAAGGAAATAATATGACTTCTGATGAAATGATGGGGAGACTGATAAAGGGTAGAAGAAGAGATGGGGGTGTTGAGGAGCGTTGGGGGAAGGAAGAGAGGTGGTTTGTACGGAGGGAGTTTGAGTGGAGGGGGGTGTCATAGGTTTGGAGGAGGGGGAAAGAGGGGTCCGGATCCCTCTCCGCTGCCATGGCTACTAAAGCTTAATTCGTGTCCTGGCAACCTTCGAGAATGACAGCGTCAGACGAAAGCCATTGGTCTCCCATAGTTGGATGTAGTTTAGCGAACGAGAGTGAGTCTATAAGAAGAAGGAGGGGAAGGGGGACGTGCTAACAAGGCACCGACATAATACGCCGAGCCGACGCCGAAAATAAGAGAGGGAAAAAGGCAAGGAAGGAGAGAACAGAAGGGGAAGGATTGGTGGGGGAGATTAAAAGAGATTAGGGATAATTGCAGAGAATGAAAGATGAAAAACAACAAATTGGGCGTCGGGGAAAGAGGACAAAAGGTGATTAAAACAAAAGAAGAGTGAAAAGGCGTGGGTAGTTAAGGGTCCCACGGGGACTGTTTCACGTTGAGTCCCGACCCCCTTCGTGCGTAATGGCGTATTCTTTCGCTCGGGCGACGTCAAACTTCCAAGGCATTCTCTTATGAATGACGGATGCCTGTGTTCTCCCCGAATGTTATCTACACGTCTTTTTTATAAAACAGGTTCGGATTCTGCGAACCAAATGTATTTTCAGTAGATTATCTCTCGCTCAGGACTTAGGTAGTGATGATATCTCCTCTACTTCAAAAAACAATCTCTCCAAGCCATTATTAATGTCTCAGCAAGCAACTTTATCGAGTACGTTAACGGAAATGAAGACGATGTTCTTGTTAATGTCAGTTTCGTGACCACTATTACGGTAACTTGGCTTTGAGGCCACAAGTTCAGTATCCCACGGGCTTCCGAGAAATCGCGTCGTCTTATCAAAACGCAGGGAAAGCATCTCGTCATGTGACTCTACAGCACGAGTTAGGAATGTTCAACATATAATGTAATCGAGCCTTAAGTTCTGGCCTTAAGCTGGTTCATCAGAAATCTATAGAGCTAAAGATATCCATGAAAGCTATAGACAGTTTGAGGGTTCATCTCAATGCTTTGGAAATATTTGTAAAACCCGCATCACCTGAATTATTCTAATTACCGTATAAGGGGTTACTTTGGCCCAATATTGAAAAAGATTTCTGTTTAAAATTTCTCACCAATTACCAAGGATTACACGACACTATAATATCAGCAAAGAGGGTTAAAGACGATCCAATAAACATTACGGAGGAAATTAGTTTCTTTTATCTCCTGTGTATAGCAGTACTGGTTGTTTATGTTTATGTTGTTACCCGTTTTGGGAGGCCAAGAAGGACTTCTGGTACTTTCATTCAGAAATTATACCCTCAATGAGAAGAAAAGCTGCTTAACAGTGTTTTTATATGTAATATCATGCGTAAACATGGATTCAAACAATAAATACTGCTTATTGCAAGTTAGAAATAATTTGAGTTAATGTCACTCCACTGCTGGAGACACATTGGCCAAAATATATAACTAAATTAACTTTTTGATCATATTTTGACGAGACCTTTAGTACCTAAATACACTTCCGATCTACAGCAGCATATGGTACAAAGTTTGAGGTTCTATGGATTTCAGTTTATTTACATGCAGTTTGCATATTACATAATTGGCCAAAGTCACTCAATTTTACGGTAGACTTTTTAATAATAATATTCTACATCCCTCTCGTAGCTATCTTTTTTCGGCGTTAATACGATATCTAGTGATCGACAGTGATGGCGAGGGCAAACATGGAGGGTGTGGAATAGTACTTATTCCCAACTAAATACAGCAACAAAATCAGATCTGGACAATAATTCCCCTAAATCACTCCACATTAGTCTTCCCTTCCCTCTCCCAAATCCCTTTGCCTTCCCAACAGTTTCATGGCTGGGAATTTTGACACATCCTGCCATGAACTCTTGTGGGGGCATATGAATCTAAATACTACCTTATGACCCGCCGCAGAGAAGTGTGGCATGGGGTGATGGGACACCAGCAATGAAAAGGGGAAGAATGAGGACAAATGAATGGGGATGGGACAAAGGTGAATTTGCGTGTCTTAAGTGTCTCACTATATTTTGTAAAATTAAATGCTGGTGTGCGGACAAATAGAATGTGTACTTATCAGTTCGGGAGAGTATTTTGCCTTTTTTATCGGTCCTAGACATATGGGGCGGGGTCCATATAGTATCATCCGTGTCATTCTGAGACTTTTTCAAGACATTTAAGCCTACCGTGTAGCCTCCGAGTCTCTAGTGGCCCAACCTAATCATTCTCCGTCAGAATTGAGAGTATTATGAATATAATATTGTAGTTACAGGATTTTTAAGAGCATTTTTGAAATAAATTTCAATGAAAAATGTGACCTACATATAGGGTTGACCTTTATTGATTCTGTCGATACTCTGTTTTTTATCATTAAATAAGAATAAATATTTTAACTTATTCACATGAATTTTACTTTTATTGGCCCAGGTTTTGCTGCAATTTTTATCTTATCAAATGATGCAACGTTGGAATTCGAAATATCACGTTCAATTTTGAGTGAATTATTCACTCAGACGACGTATTTTTGTAATGTCACTATTTTTCTCTTAGCACTGCCTCAAATTTATTTTGGCATTTCCCTAATCTCATTTTAATTTTTATTTTATGTTATCGACGGCTCATAGGTTGTGCAAATTTATATTTTTCAATTCTCTGCTGACATTAAAAAGTACACTTGACAATGTTTTGCCTCAAAAAAGCATATGCAACTTTGAAACTTAACGTTGCATTTTTTAATATTTTAACATTGTTTTAACAAATTCGTCAACAAATCTGAACTTCAAATAGGTTTTTAGAAAAGAGATCAACTACTAGTTGGATTCGAGGTATTATGAAAGATTTTGGTCTCGTTTTCTGATGCCTGGTTAACATAAGCCACAAAATGACGTAACCTTTGAAGTAACTTTTTGTTAACTTAAGGGTTCGGGTTGTGTACAACCATCAGACTGTAAGTAAGTTGAGTGGTAAGTAAGTCGAATAGTAAAGTGGTATCATTGAGAGAGCGTATTAACGACAGTTTTCATACGGAGAAAATATTTAACCAGAGGTTAAAAAAAGCCTGGACTTAGAGATAAACAGCATAAAAGAAGGACATGCAACACGAAGAGAAATTTTAGGTAGAAAGTGTTGAACATGGAAGAATTATAAGAAAGAAGAACAGGGACAAACTGGAACAAAGTGATCCAAAGAAAGAATAAAGAAACTTTTTGGTAAGATGAAAGGGCATTGAAGGGAGATAAAGTAACAAATGGTAAAAAGCTAAAGGCACGTGGCCCGTAGGGCAAATATGACCCCTCACGAAACTATACTTATATGAGAAAGTTACATGTTATTAATTTCATCACGAAGGAGGACCGAGACCAAGGCTATCCAAGGCTAATTTAAGACGTAACTGAAGTCGCGAAAACACCCAAGGACAACAACAGAGAAGACGGATACCCTGCCTACAATGTTTGAAAGAGAGTTCTTCGAGAAACAATGAATCAGAAATCGCCAAGTGCGCAGTACGCCCTGTATGCTGGCGCTATGAAATACAATCCGATAACTTTGACCTGAAAACACCAGCGAAACCATTGTCAACCCAATTCATACCCACTTGCTGAAAAACCGAAATATGGAGAGAATGTTACATAGGTTATTCATCGTTATCCTGATTCCTGAAGGGTACTTTTCCACCAGCTCTTTCACTTGGACTCTCGAATTATAGTGGGTACTCCATGAAATGACATTGCATCCGCATTCTGGCCACGTGTTGAAAAACTTGTCGTTTATCGTATATGAAAGGCATTATCTTACCTATCCTCACTGTTGTTCTTGCAATTTTAAATTGCAAGTTAAAAGTTAATATGGTAAAAAAACACGGGGAGAGTAATATTTTTCAGATTATATCAAAGCCATTTCCTAATAAAATTGTTAGAAATAGTAAACTTCCGAGAATATGGATATAAATATAATCTAAGTATCTTGGTACATCTTTTTTGGTTGTTCCCCGATAAAATCTATATCTATATAATACCCTGCGAGCCGCTGCATGGGCGTGTGGCAGAGGATGTTAGGTCACCATCCTTGTATTGAACGAAGGGAAGTTAAGTTTTTGGGAGGTGAAATGGTGAAGTATATTATACCCTGATGGTGAAATATATCATATGGATACGTTCCATAATATTTTGTATTACATGGAGTGTACTTAGTGGAGCTGGTCTCTAATTTTGCGCGGGAAAAAAAAACTATTTTTGTACCAATCTATTAGGAAATGTATCTCTCTTATTTTATCACTCCTGTTAGACCTAAAGATGTAATGAGGCGTCATGATAATATTCTCTGTGTCGCTCTGAAACACACCAGTTCTGAATTTCTCAATAAACCAAAGCCTAGCGTGTGGCCTCCGAGTCTCTAAGGCTCCCACCTTAACCCTTTGAGTGCGGCATGACGTGATATCACGTCATGGTTGTTTTTACGCTGGTTCTGATGACGTTATATCACGTCGAGGGTACTGAGAGTGTTTGAGCTCACTGGAGAACTTTCACTAGGCCCCGTAGTAAAAGCTGGAACACTTACGGTACCCATGACGTGGTATCACAGCACTCAAAGGGATAATTCCTCTAAAAGTTGTGAAGCACTAAATGCTCGCTCGTAGCAGTTTTTAACTAAGCGTGCAGGTTTTCTTTGTATTTTGTTAATTTTTGAGCTGGATCTTTATGACCAGGGTCCCAAATGCTCGCGGCTTATTCAAGATAAGGCCTAATCAGAGCGAAGTAGCATCTCTCCTTTACTTTTTCATCCTAGGACCTTCCTATTAAATGCTTAACTTATCCTAGTTTCTTCAATGCTGTGCCCCTTATGTTTTGCATGTGTTCCTCACGATGTTACTGAAGTTAAGGTCACTCCAAGATCTTCAACTTTATCTACAGATTTTATAATTACTTCACCAACAGTGTATGTAGATATGGCATTTGTGCGATGTCTTACGCAAGAATTGTACTGTGATAAATTTACTAAGATTTAATTCTAGCCTCCACTCCTGGAACCACGAATGAATGTTGTTAAGGTCCGATGACAGAACTTCAAAATCCATGTCTTCGCTTTCTTTGCGGTAGATGCCAGTATCGTCTGCAAATAATCTTAATTTACTGCTTACTCGAGAAATGAGGTCATTCAACTGGGAGAAATGAAGCCAAAGTGCGGTATTTCATAAAAATTGTGATACAGTTAGCTTCTTTGGCTGCAAGAAAGAGTTAATTAAAACTATATTCGTGGATTAATCTGCATATTTTGTAGCTTGATTTTGGTACTCAATAGGTAACGCATGTCGCAAGAGAGAGCAGAGTTTTTTTTAACAGAGGACATACAAAAAAAGAGTAACATGGTACTTGTTTCGACTCAAGCAGTCGCGGTGGAGCTTAACCTCCTTAAGCCTCTCCCATTCCAGTGATCCCGACATTTGCCGTACTGTTGCGACAATGCGGTCGAGGAGAGCTGCGGACGTTGCGTCGTCCCTAAAGAGAAGGCGACCCCTAAGAGCCGGGATCTGGACTTCACCCTCCGCCCTCAAGTAAGCGTCTGTCATAGCGGATCAGCCGACCACTTCATCACAGTGCCGATGGCGGCCGCACCACGGAGCGCAGCAACCCTCCCCTCCACTTCCTCCTTCCTCCCTCCCTTAATTCATCCCTCTGGAGACATCCACCCCTCTCCCCATTCGTCTCCCTCTGCGAATGCCTCGCTGTCGTCTCTCTCTCTGCGGATGCCCTCCAAAGTGTGTGCTCCCTTTCTACCGGTCCTGATTCCGGACGAAACCCTCTTCTCCGAAACATCCAGAATCGGTGACGTTCGGATATTCCGACAACCCTCCCTCTCTTCCCCCACCAAACATCAAAGTAACTACTGTTAGGAGAGCGTGCGATCGAGCGGAGGACGTATGCCCGAATACCCGGGTCGTGAGGATATTTCTCTCGGGCCCGCCACTGTGGACACCTGCTCCTCCTTTGCATGGTCACTGCAACTGTACATGGCGCTCTAGCCTCAGGGATTTTCCACATTTAAATGTAATAGATTTCATCAGCATCGAATGCATTGCGAGAATAAAGCACCCGTGGTGGTTGGTGAACGTTAAAATTAACTTCATACACAATCAAGTTCAATCCTCCATATCGGTTACTGGCCAATAAGTGAATCTGGACATCAGAGAGATTATTCGCTTTTACGTAACAATGAAGTATGAAGTTGTCATTACGACTTATTATGATTTGGTCATTTTCACCACCTCCTCATTCAATTATTCAGCATTTATATCATTAGCAGCGATATTTAAACCTGCGCAAACCGACTTCACGGCGGAGGGATACCCAGCAAATGACTATCTGATGCGGCGGAACAGATTCCACGAGGATGAGCAAGGATTTGGAGTAGACTATGCTACCTGTCTGGAGGAGGCATATAGTTATGTGAGCCCTGGGCTGGAAAGACGCGTAGTATCTCGTTGTATTTAATCTCACATCAATTAAAGTGTCTGTTCGGGAAGACCCGGGTCTCATTTCAATCTTCGCGACTGCCTTCCTGCTCTGATCCCTCCTGAAATCTAACAATATGAAAAAATTGGCAGTTCTCTATAGAAATGAGAGAACTTATACAACAGCTGTGAAAATATCGTCTTATTTTGACAGGAGAAAGGAAGGCAATGAGCCAAGTATTGCGGAACATGATAACAGAAGAAGATTTTTCTGACAAGAGACATCTGTCGGCAAAGACCGTCAAGACAAATGTCCTTGGGCTTATTTCACTGAGATTTTTTGTTCCGGATTGGGGAGAAATTTTACTTTGTCATGTGCCCCAATGGTAAGTAAAAGCATTTCTCACATCAGTCTGTTTTACGAAAGCTATAGCTTTTTAGTTATTTACCGTATTTTAACAGTTAAAATTTTGGCAAAAGAAAAATCTTAGCTTAAGTCTCCACTTAGAAATACCCCATAACAATACGCACAAACTGCAAAATCCACCCTCGGCATTATGCACCAAATACGACAATTTTGCTGTTTGCTCTAGGTATTGAATATTTACTTGCATAATTTCCATTTAACCATATGATTTGGCCAAATGAACATTTCATGCTAGGCATAGCCTACGAGATGAATATATATGGTCTATCGTCAATGATAGTTGAATTCAGCTAGGAGTGACAACTTTGTAATACTGACAGTTTTAAAAATAATATAAATTATAAGTTTTAAAAATGAAATTCAAATCAATCTCACCGTTGCCTCTCCACAACCTTTCCAATTTTGTCGCCCACATAAATCAACTGAATTGCATCACTAATTTACCTGGATTCTTTCCCGTTCCAGTTCTTTTTCGTCAGCATCCATCAAGATTTCATCAGACTCATGCATCAAACTTTCAAACTCCGCGATGAAAATCGATGTAATGCCTCGCTCTGTCTCTATCAATTAGCTTGTCTTTTCCTCGTCTGCCACCTTTCGAGTCCCGACCGCTAATTCCATTGATGTACGCGTCAATAAATATCTCATTTAATTTCTCAGACACTCATTCCACCATTTCCGACCTCCTTTCACCCGAAAGCATCTCCTTCAATGTCCTCTTCCATCACGCTCTGACGTTCTGCCATTGGAGAGGCGAACTCTTGAGAGTATCATTTCTTCCTTCGACCTCATGCATTTGAAATACCTCTCGAAGTGATTGCCTCTCCCCTGGGAGGAAACTGTTCTCAAGCATCCTCATTCCCTGTCCCTCCGTCAATACTCCCATCGTTTGCCCAATTAAATGAATATTACTTACATGCCACCGCAGTGGCGTAATGCGCGGGATGTTAGGTCACCGGCCATATAAAGGAGAGGGAAAACGAGGGGAAAAGGATAAACTTGAATAGCATAGTAATGGAGTGTCGTAATATCAAACACTGCTTTTGTATTAGTCCATATTGATGCGTGGTTGGAGATGTTTTTTAATCAGATCGGTGCAATCATCAATCAGTTAGTAGTGTATCTCTTTTGTTTTGTCGCTTCCATTATTTCCAGAGATATAGCGCGGGGTTAAAAATTATATACTCCGGATCAAATTGAAATATGGCCGAACGGAATTGTTCAAAAAATCGAAACCTGACATGTAGCCTACGAGTCTATGACGGCTTACGACCTAGTCTTGCCATCAGCCGTTTTCAGGATAATTGTTGGATCATCATTTGGTGATGTGGGATCCAGAGGACGGACTTCCCATCTCGAGAGCCTGGGCTTTAATCCCGAAAGTGGCTGAAATCTTTCACTAGAATCCGATCCATACTTTGGTGCTGAGTAGAGATTACTTCAAGTTCATTTCTCCATCCGTAGGATGGGACATGATCCTTCCCTTTCCAAGATACTCACCTATCCTCAATGTCCCATTGGCCTTAGTCAACGAGCCCCCTAAAATTTATCCGCAGCCATTATTCGTATCATCATCACATGCAGTCATCAATCAAGATTGGTTTACTGCAGCTATCCACTTTTCCCTCCTCTCAGATAGCCGTTTTATTCCTCAATATTTCATCAGTTTGTCTCTCCACAACATTTGCAAGATGTATTCCGTCTTCAATTTTCCTCGATAATTTCCCATTCGTGTTCGATTTTTCTCGATAATGCTTCCCATTCATCTTTCAGGACTGTTTCCAACACACCTCCGTCTTTGAGAAGAATGGGCATGTAGTAACCAGTGATAATTACTAGAATTTTTTTGAAGATACAAAGAAAACCATTTTGTTACGGCATTTTGGAATCAATACATCATTATTTCGAGAACATTACATTACATTTTTATTTTAAATAATTATCAATTACCTTTCGCCGTCCAACTCTTGAAGATGGCATCCCATCCAATATAACCGTAATACCTCCCAAAGCTATTTCCTCTCCCCAGGTAGGAATCTGTTCGAGTCTCCCCCTTAGTAATTTCCCCCGCCTCCCTCCTTTCTTACCCCTCTCCCACCCACAAACACCCCGATATCGTCTCCCTAGGGACCAACCCTTACTCCCGTTATTCTTCTGAACTTCCAGCCCCAATCCCTTTATTCTCTCGTTCATCCCTCCCATTGTTGCCTTTTGTTTTTCTTTTTGATGGCACAGACGGTTCCCTCATCATTTATTTGCCTCTTCTTCCCAGTTTTCCCAGAGAAACCTTTTCCCGATCGTCTCGATAAGCTTATTCCGTCAGAATGCGGGATGGATATATATCCGCCTCCCCTCTATCCAGGTCCTCTTTGTCTATCCTCGCAGTGCGTGATATCTTATGCCAGAGAAACCCTTGAGGAAGTCCCCAGACCACCCCTTTACCCCCTTGGGGACGCTCGCTCGAGTCACATGCGACATCGCACTAAAAGGCGGGGGAAGAAATGAAGACCTCAAACGCTGTCATATATATGTTGGCGTGAGTGGAAGATAGAGGCACACACACACAAATATCGACTTATATTTGGTAAAAAAATACCGAGATATCATTGATTAGGACGGAGGAGGTCTTGAGAACATTGTGAAAGAATGCTTAGCTCGAAAAAAAGATTGCAACGAATCTTTCAGTAGGATATATGTATCCAGAAGAAAGACGTATTGAATGAAAACTGGAGTAAATAATTAAAATTATACACCAAAGAGGGTGGAATACGTCCTGATAGAAATCGTTTAACTTGACCAAAATACTCAAATACTTTTTTATTTTCATAGCGAATTCCACCCTCCATGTTTGCAATTATACGCATGCCTGCGAATCACATAATTTTTTCAGCTGCATTGATCGGTTGACCCAATTGATTAAAACTATCCCAATGAGACACTCTTTTTAAGGCACGAGCATGGTGCGGCAAGCAAATAAAAACAGCGAAAAAGTATTTAATAATTAAGGGTTTGTTCTAGTTTTTTCCTACTTTCTATTTCTGCAATTCGTTTCCTATGTCTTACTTTAGCCTCAATATCAAGTGGTCTTGAGTCAATTCAAATAGTCTTCGTTATGAATTACAATTTATTATTGGATGGATGGAAGTAATTCCGCTTTTAGTGGAAGACATCGTCCACCATATCTCTTTATTTTTGTTGGTTGACTGATTTTCAGCGTCCATTAACGTGAACAGAATGTTACTTGATGTAAAGGTTCTCCCAATAAATCATGACCAAAAAGTGGGGAATTCATATTCCACTTTGAAATTTTGTTCCGAAAATAATATGGGGATTATGGTCCCTCTTTCCACAAGTTCTACTCCCATGTGTGCGTATGCAAGGTATTCAGGCCTACCGCGAATATTGCGGTGAAGACCGTTGAAATTTCCATGAGAAAACATTGACCTGTACCGGGAATCGAACCTTTGGCTTTCCGGGCCAATGCGCAAACCACTAAACTACCCAGCCTCAATGTTTGCATGTATCAACTCTTGCCACCCCATTGTTTTCTTTGCAAGAGACTGCTTCTCGTAAAAAAGAATGGGGCAGCTGCATCATATTGCAGGGTGATGCCATTGGCTGGTCAGCACGCCTCAAGTATCTAGCGCTAGTATTTCAAGGGCTATTCACGACTGTGAGCCTTCCATTCAACCATGAAGAACAGTGATGAAGAGAGGAAGATGGCTCTTAGTGGGCATCATTAAATAAATGGTCTGGCAAGCTTGTTGAGTTATGTCCGACAGACCTCCGCTGTTGACCTCCACGGACGGGAAAGTACTTCAGCGCTGTCCTGTTGCGCTAGGAATGAAAACGTATGGAATGCATTGTCTCACAAATAGTAGCTTAAGGAGTATGAATATCCAAGTAAAATAGGCATACAGCATCAATGAGGAGATTCTTATTGGTGTTTCTTCCCGTCTATATCTTTTTATAACTCCTTTTTCTTTGCCAGAGATCTTGTGCAACACTTAAACCGAAACTTATCGAGCGAATAATTCATGACAGCTCATAAACATACCATTATCTTTGGAAAATGAGTTGAATCCTATGATGACAGTTTAAATAGCCTTTACTTCTCTCACACTAACCTGCCCGGAACATATTTCAGCAATTTACCTCTGGAACCTAACGCCACATTGTTCGGCTATTATTGACTTTTTCTCTCTATTGCCTTAGCCCTTTTGAGTGCTATAAAACTATGTATCATTGTTTTCTATCCTAGCTTGGAGTGCTAACCACGATATATTACGGTGTATTCTCCATCTGGCATTTGAAAAAGATTTAAATAAATATTTTACTTAAAGCAACATTTTTGTATTTGAGAGAGCACTCCTTTAGTTTAGGTTATTGTAAACTGTTCATAAATGAACACAATTATAACTTTGAAAAAGTAATTCACAATTTAGGAGGGTTTTTAATAAGGTATATAAAATTTTTTATAGTACGAAATTAGTGATATCGTACATTATTTGATTTTGAGGAATGAAATTTCGACGAATATTCGAGACCCATCTTAATAATAACATACCGTTAGCATTGATGATTGCAGAACAAGAACGATACATATCTTACGCACCACTATGAAAAGTTTTAAATCTCCTCAATCGATATTGTTGATTTAAATTCGGTGTTTTCATTGTGACTGCATAATACTTCTGAAAAACATTTTTGCGTGCCATAGCTCGGTAACTAAGGAGTTGCGACCCCATGTTGATTGGGCAAAAAAAAGATTATAATCACCTCCCCTACCTCCTCCAGAAGTTTTAACCTTTCCTCCTGAAACTCCCTGAATATAAATCAAGTAAATTACTCTTAAGTAATACACCAAAAAAGATAAACGAGTGAATAGAGACTTTAAGTGACCAGAAAACTATAGTAAAGTGAAAAAAACTATGGTAAAGCTATCATATAATTAAGCTATCCCTACATTCTTTTTTTTTAGTTTCTATAGATTTAAAATTGTTCCAATTTAAAAATGCATAGGCATACTGAATATCTTCTACAACCGTGCGCTTCAATGTATATATTCGCCAGTCGACGAAAACGTGGGGGAAGAAAAGGTGAGATGAGAGTTCCACGACCCCCTCCAAAGGGAGGAATTAGTGGAGAGATGGGACTGGTTGGTTGAGCTCTGAGACTGGGATGAAGACGTTTTCTAAGGAGAGCGGAGGGAACGAGCGATTGAGGCGCCAAAGGGAACGATTTTGTGAAAGGCGTGGGGTGGGAAAGACACCGAGAGATGTCACCCGAGATGGGGGAATGCAGAAAGAGCCCTCAATCGCGTGTGCCGCCATCTCTCGGGAGGGAAAGGGGACACACCTCCGCTCGAACCGCAATTCGTTGGAGGAACAGATCCTGACGTCTCGCGGGACGAGAGGCTCACCCCTTGTTCCCTTCTCTGAAAGATAGGAACGCCACTCACGCCCTCAAACGGGCTCCCATGGAACCATTCATTATGAATCGCTCAGTTGAAGTGGCGGGGATCACTTTCTGTAAACGCCATGAAGCACATTCTCGAGTTGCTTCGCGTAGAACGCGCACCTGATAAAATCTCTCTCGTTTGCTTCATTCAGGACCGGTTATACAATGTCTATGTGATGTTCACGGCGACAATACGTAATCTACTAGTTTGGTTTTTTTATTGGCGGAGAGTCAGGGTATTATAAACTAGTCAGACTTTTGATCAGTTAAATTAAGATTAACGTCATTCGTTAATTAAAGAGTCGTTTAAATTAAAATGAAGCGTAATCTTTGGGGGAACGTACTATCTTCCGATTTCATACTGAGAGAATATTCAACTTAACATAATAAAATCGGGCCATGATGTGAGGCATTCTAAAAAAAAACTTATTTTGATGCTCAAAATGCCCAAGCTACTTCAAATACCGAATATCCAAACTATTTTACAAAAGAAATTTAATGCAATTATGAAAATTTTATCAGCATAACAATTAGGTTTACTGATTATACATTTCAAACTCATATGCTTCGCTACTCTAGCACAACGCATAAATTTTTTCCCTAATATTAATTAATTAAAATATTGCATTGCTAACACTGGAGGGAACCAGCACATTTTCATTTTTTTCAGGCAATGGTTAAAAGATTATGTACTTCACAACTTTACTACTAATAGAAAAAAAGTCATTTGTCGACGAAACTGAACGAAATTGTAAGATTTAAGGCTTTCCCGGAGAATGCTTAGAATGTGTAGCTCTCGGGTTTCCAACCGGGTGATGGTGGTTTTTGGCACCCACGTTTCGAAGGCGTAGTCTGCCGTCGTCCTCATAGTGATGATTACACTCTGAGGACGATAGTAAACTACACCTTCGAAAAGTCGGTCCCAAAAACCACCATCACCCGGTTGGAAACCCGAGAGCTATACATTGTCAACGAAATTACCTATTCGAAGTTGAATGATTTTTAACTGAGTGGAATCCAAGAAGAAAAAGTCCTTAGCTGGGAATGGGACTCGAACCTAGTGGTAGCGTCCTGTTCTTCTGGTCATCAATCCGTAGATTAGTTTGCAGCAGTCGTTTTCCGTCTCCATCCCGCCCCATCTTGGGCCAGCCTCTTCAACTCCAAGTAAGAATGGCAGACCATATTCTCTACAATCTGTTTGACATATTCCTTTCTGGGTCAACCTCTCGCATTTTTACCCTGAACTGAGCCATCTATAATGGTTCCTAATAGTCCCTCATGTCTTATAATGTGGCCTATCCAGGTATTTGGTCTCTTTCTCATTGTGTTTCACAGACATGGCACCTCATCAGCTCTCCGTAGTACCGCTTCATTAGTCACCCTCTCCATCCAAGGTATTTTAAGGATTCTCCGGTAACACCACATCTCAAAGGCTTCTATTCTCTTTCTTCCATTCCTACCAATCGTCCATGTCTCACTTCCATAAAGCAAAACACTCCACACAAATGTCTTGAGTAGGAGTTTTCTTAAACGCAAATTAATGTTGTAGGAATTAAGAGCCCTTTTTTCTTATTAAAAGCTGCCTTGGCCTGATTAATCCTGCTGATGAGCTCTTTGACAGTACCTCCGTCTGACGAGATTTTTCTTCCAAGGTACAGGAACTCCTGTACTGTATCGAGTCTTCGACCATTCAGCCTGACTTCTGCATCAGTTCCCATCCTGCTCATAGCAAGGATCTTTGTCTTTTCTCCATTGATATTCATATTGAATCTGTTACTGACTGTCTCCAACTCCCTCAACATGTTTGATAAGCATTCTTCACTTTCAGCTAATACCGGTACGTCATCTTCAAATCGTAACATATCAATCTGTCTGCCTTGAAAACTTATTCCACCACTTTCTCCCAACCTTTTTCGTGCTTCATCCATAGCTCTCTGTATGTATGCATTAAACAACAGCGGAGACAGGTAACAGCCTTGTCTCACCCCGTCTAATCTTAGCTTCTTTCTGGTGTACACCGCATCTGATAACAGCTACCTCCTCTTTGCATATATGCCATATTATTCTTCGGTCTCGGAACTCTATTCCTATCTCCCTCAGAGTCTGAAATAGCTGCTGCCATCTCACACGATCAAAAGCTTTCTCAAAATCTATGAAAGCAATCAAGGTGTCCTGGTTCTTTCGGGCTCTCTTTTCCATGATTTATCTTAATGCCAAGATCGCCTCTCGAGTGTCTCTTCCCTTCCTGAAGCCGAATTGGTCTTCAGTGAGCATGTCCTCAATCTTTCCTTCTATTCTTTGCAGTATTATTTTTGTTAATATTTTAGAAGCATGTGAGATTAAAATAAGCGTGCAATACTGTTGACAGCATTTTGCTGTAGTTTTTTTGGGTATCGGTACAATGACACACTTTTTAAAATCTTCAGGTAGTTTCCCAGTAATATACATGGTACACACCAGTTGGTATAAAATGTTTTTACCTCTTCCCCAGATGCTTGAATAAGTTCTGCAGGAAGTATGTCAATGCCAGGAGCCTTCTTGTGTTATTGACTTTGATTGCGTGATCGAATTCCTCACGCATAATGCTGTCGCCTATTTCATGGTGGTTTACAATGGCTTCCTCCTCCAAAATGTCATTTTCTACAGCTTCTTCATTTTCCCCATAAAGTTTTTCCAAATATAATGTCCATACTTCAACGATTGCTTCCTGTTCATAGGCTATTGTGTTGTTTTCTTTTAGTAGGATACTGCATGTTATCTTCCTATTTCCAAAGAACTCTTTCACTGTTTTGTAAGCCGTTTCAAGGTTTCCGGCCTTCATTAGGCCTTCTACCTCTTTGCACCTGTCCTGCAAGTATATTTTTTGGCCTTTTCTTGCTTCTCTATTTATTGCATTCCTTAGTATGTTATATTCTTTATTACCCTATTCAGTCGTGTCCCTTTTTAATTTCCTTCTTTGTTCAATCATGGCTACTAAATCATCAGTCACCCACTCCTTATGTTTTATAACTTTCTTTTTCCCAAGGATCTCTTCTGCATCCTTGCAGATACCCGTTTTGACACTGCTCCACTTTTTTTCAACATCCATATCTTCCTCGATAGCCACATTATCGTCTGTTTTGTCTGCGAATAGATGTCTAATGTTCTCATCTTTTAGTTTTTCTAAGTTCCATTTTACGGGCTTTTTCGTCTTCTCCAGCTTCTTAAACTTTAGTTGGCATTCACTCATGACTAGATTGTGGTCAGAAGCTATTACAGGACTACCGTATGCTCTGCAGCCTTAAATTTGGTTTTTAAACCTACTTTTGACTATAATGAAGTCTATTTGGTAACGCTTGTAATCGCCAGGTGCTTTCAATGTGTATCGCCGTCTATAATGGTGCTGGAACCAGGTGTTGGTTATCACAAGCTGGTTGTTGTTGCAAAACTCCACAAGTTGTTCTCCGCGTTTATTTCTCTTACCAAGTCCATGAGGGTCTACCACTTCCCCATCGGTTCCCTCCCATACGACTGCATTCCAATCACCCATAATAAACAGGTTAACATCACCTTTGATTCCTCTCATGGCATTGGTCAGCTCCTAGTATATTTCTTCTAACTGTTCTTCCTCTTGATTGATGTGGGCATATACGTTTGTACAATTACAGTCTCCGTAGGTTCAGTGTCTATTTTGACTAGAATCGTTCTGCCACTGTAATGTACATATCCTTTTACTCTTCTACCCATCTCTCTGCTCAATATTACTCCAGCACCTCCTTCACCTGGCCTGTTTTGTATGGTGCCAGTGTGGATAATGCGGTAGTCCCCACTCCAAAAATCCCCACTTTCAGGCCAATGCATTTCGCATATCCCCAATATGTCTAGTTTTATTTTAGCCATTTCTAATTTTAGATTTTCAAGTTTTCCACTAGTAAATAAAGTGCGCATATTCCATGTTCCAATTCTTCTTCTTCAATGAGCCAAACAGGATAAATACAATAAATACACAAGAAATTTCACACAGCAATATTAAATAAATAATCTACACTGGGCTGAGTAAGTAGCCAATCCACTGCCATTATAAAGAATTTCGTTTTAATATTGACCTTTATATTCACTGGTATCAAGTACACTTTAGGTCCCATATACAAAAAGCATCTTTTAAAGAGAGTTTTGTTTGGTTTAGTTAAAGTTACATAGGATTTATTTCTAAGATTATGTTGCGTTCTTTGCAAAGATTTATTTCCACTTCTCAAATAAAATACCCTAAGGACTTCATAAATATCTAAATTTCTTAACGGTAAAAATTTTAACGAAACAAATACGATAATTTAAGATTGAACGGTGCCAATTGATCAAAATTCAAATAATGAATCCTGATCACTCTATCAACATGAAAAATCATTAAACAAGCTCTAAACCAAGTAACCTGTATGCACTGAGTTTTCCTTATATTGACAGGTTTGGCGTCTGTATTTAACTCAATAAATCACCTCGATTCTCTCAAACCGTGCTTATTACACTCAAAGAAATCAAGTGTCATAAAAAATATTGGCTCGCTTCCAGTGGGATTGCCCAGATGAAATGTCCCATGAAAGCTCAGCAATGCAGCGGTAACAACTCCCAAGCACACAGTTAATTTCAAAACAGTGCACCTAAAGGGACCGTATACGAGACTCACTTCCAGCGCAATTATTCACCGATACAAGTCTTGTTAAAGCGCCACTTTGAAACCTATAACAGCTCACTCCTTCCTCAGAAAGACTCGAATCCTACAGACATCTGTTATTTTTTCTTTTAGCTTTTAGTTTTCCCATTCAATTGTCTATCGTTTTTACCCCTTCTTCCAACTCCATCGCTGTGTATTTCCGAGATCTCCATTTACCTTGCCTACCATCAATTACCTCATTACGAGTCAAAGCCGAGCTTTTTTTAAATCAGTCTGCGCAATATCACTTCTTGGCCTCGGAATCACCCTCTTGAGCAAACACGAGAAAACCCCAACATTACGAGTGCTTCGTTCGAATCCAAATGATACTTGGCTCGCAGCGAATCTAACGGGGCTTTCTCGCTCCTTCGCCTTCACTTTTTTCTCTCTCCTCCCCACTTTTATTTCAATTCTCATCCCCATCTCTAAAGCCGATTCAAGGCTTCAAGAGTTAAACCTCTTGTCGCTTCTGGCAAAAAAACTCTCCGACTTCGAGAAAGTCGAGAGACTCATGGTTGCCTTAACTTCCACGAAAAATCAAGTTCTACACCCCCAAGGCCCCTGGAAACAAATGAAATCCCTACGACATTATTTATTTCTAATAAATAGGTGTCAATGGTTCGAAAACTCTCAGGAAATGGACTATTATCCGAGAAAGGAGTAGTATTATGAGAAGAGCATGGTACGTACGGAGAATGGTCTCGAAAAAATGAAATGAACATATTTGTAGTATAAATGGTGTCAGAATCGAAAGAATAGACAAGACAGAATTGCAAGAGACAATATCACAATAGGTTTGAGTTTACAAATAGAAATATGGCAGACTAACATATATGTTGTAATAAATAAGCGAGGTGCTGACTGGAACTTGAGGCTAAGATGAGAAGAGGAAGAAGACTAAATTACAAGAAGAGCTGTATTGAGTTCACAGATATTTTTTAAGTGGAGAGGGTTCTGGTTGAAAGGCAAGATATGGCACTATATATCTTGTAAAAAGGCCTCGTAGGATTGATTAGGGATTGAGAAAACAGTCAATACTATAATTTTACCTTCGAAAGTTGTTTCATTAAATTATATCGTTTGTGTACGTTCATGCTCGATGTATGCGACTTTTGCCAGAACTCTTGAGCAGTAACGAGGAATCCGTAAATTTTATTAATGTCAGTTTTTTATTTGTTTAAATTTGGGATTTGGTTCTGATGAGAACTGAGATAAAGATTGATTTCAGTCGTGGAACCCAGAATGCGATGGGCCCTGGGCTATTTTTTTTTAAAGTATTCTACCGATAAATGAAGGTATTCTTCATATCAAAGAATCTCCTTCCAATTTTCTAAACTTTCAGGGGCCTATCTCCCCCAATTATATCCTTTATCGCCTCAGCATACGATCTACCCTTCTTCATCCTGTCCATGAAACCTATTCTCTTTCTTCCCCTTCCCTACTTGCCCAACATCCTTCCCTCTATCACACTCTTCAGCACTCCATCGCCCTTTATTACATCCTTCACCCATCAACCCTGCCTATTCCGGATTTCATTCAAAAGATTCCTTTCCTCGCCCACCTTCTCCAGCACTTCCTCGTTAGTCTTCCTTTCCGTCCATCTAACCTTCTCAATTCTTCTCCACACCCACATCTCAAATGCCTGCAGCCTATTCTCGTCCTCCTTTCTCAGGGTCCACGTTTCTGCCCCATACAACGCTACGCTCCATATCAAACTCTTCACCAGCCTCTTCTTCACATCCTTACCCAGTGTCCCCGTCATCAGCTCTCTTCTATTACTAAACGCCTCTTTAGCTAGCGCTCTTCTCTTCCGTATGTCTTTGCTACTATGTCCGTTTTCTTCTAGCGTGCTACCTAAGTAATTAAAATACTCTACTTTGGGTTACAAGAGATAATCAGGATACCACCCAATAATGCGAGAGGCAACTAAACAGCTATGTTCAAGAAACCAACCTCTCCCCGCACCCAATGCGACCTAAACACAATCATGTCAAAGAGCGAATGTGCCAAATCATATCTCTTTTTTCATTTAATACCTCTCTCCTGTCTGCAATTCGAGTCTAATAAACAACACCTTTGTACCACCTTGGTCACGACTTTAGTTGCCTTTGCGGTGTATTTCAGGATAGTAGACTCAGGAACCGGTCATTGAATTAATATATATTTAAATTTATTGCATTTTATGATATAACTTTATATGATGGCAACTTGAACACTGGTTGATTACCACAGGGGTGTCTATATTCCCCCAAATTTAAATTTATAGTCAAATTTATTTGTTGAAAAATTTAGTGGAACAAATGTTATATACCTATTATCTATCTGATTTATATACTTTTATGAGTTAATTGAATGGCCAATATATAAAATTGGTGACATTTTTATATTTTTCTAAGAAACAATACTTATTGATCTTGTCCTCTCAAAATGTTTTCCTCTCATCTTTTAGCGATTTAAAATTTTCCAAAAGTAAGTCAGTAGGTCATAATCGGTTGGTAGAAAAGGGTAAAATATTTTTTGAAAGCATATCTACGTACTCGTACCTACTATTAGAACGTGATATGCAAAATCTATATGTACATTAACTACGCTTTCCCATAGGGGCGATGCAGGGATTGTTCGGGCACCACACTATAATAAGATAGGGAATAGGAGAAGGATTTGGAAGCCGGGAAGGATGAAAAGTTGAGTTCAAGATAATCCAATAAATAATGCTTGCATATTTTTGCTAATAAAATTCATTTCTTCATATTTACTCTATAACTAGTTCGTTGTAGAGGTTAATTGAGCAAATCAGTAGCGTTTAGCGGAAATTCTTTTCCAAATTATGTCATAAAGACCACATTTTAATTATTTTTTTATGTTCAGCAGTTGTAAAAAGTATGAAGTAACACTTGTGATATTTATGGCGTTGAATGTTGTTTTATATGCCTGATTTTCTCAGTAATTAACTAAACTGTTAAAGTTCATGTCCACGCATTAGTATTCAACTTCATTCATTTTTTCAGGCCGAACGGTTAAAAGGCCTTTACAACCGAAGATTTCTTTGAGATTCAGTGAAAATTCATGCGGCGAGTAATTCATTCATCTTAAAAATAGTTTAGGACTAACACATTCTTCAAAGTTTAATTTTCTGTGGGCTTTTGTCTCAGGAATGTCTCATTTTTTCAAATTAAGAGAACGCATCTTACCCTTAGGTAAAGAACAGTTTTTTTTAATCCTGCAAATGACAAAACTTGCACTCAATTTAGGCATTTGACGTCACAAGCCTCTCAATCCATCTTCGAAGCTTCTTATTTTTACAATAAAAAATTTGCATCGACTTATCACTGCTTCTCAAGCCATGATAACTTCTTCATTGCAACGCGCGTTCTTTTTTCTTGATGAGTCTTAAGTGAATACCGAGCACTATGTGATTGGACAGGCCCTAACCTGACTTTAGACCACCATCGCCAATACTAACGCTATCACGAAGACAATGCCACGTTACGCAAACATGGTTTGAAATGACGTTCGCGTTCAGAATCTCATTATACAGACAGCGAGAATTATGCCCCAGGATAACTCTCGCACCAGGCAATAGTCGCCTGCAATATGTTGTCACGTCTCCAGCACGTAGGTACAGTCAGCCTTAACCGAAGGCCTGTAAGGGAAGTCTGAACTATTTGCGTAAGAATCCCAGCATATCATAGCCGAAAACCTCACAGATAGCTTGTATAAAAGGACCAATTAGAGATTTTAATTTGACAACTATTATAGGTATTACTTAGTATTCAAATAGATTGTTACATCTCCCTATTTTTACGAATTTTCAGTACTTGCATTAGTTTTCGTAAAAATACACTCGATATATTGCCGATTTCCCACTTGTTTATTTATGCACCAAGATAAAATGGACTCATTTGTGATACAGGTATCACTTGACAAATATCTACTATTTATATTCAGTATATGTCAAGTGGATGACGCAAGTCTTTCACAAAAAATCCGGGGTCGTAAATCATGATAAATATCTCCGGTCGAGCGGGTGTTTTCCGTCGCCATAAATCACCTTGAAGTACGTCCTCGAACTATCCATGGACAATGGCTGGTAGTTTATCGTGAATAACACTCGAAAAGAATTGGTGAATGTGGTTAAAAATTTGTTATCATAGGGAAGATGAGACATTTTTCTCCATTCTCAGGCAAAATTCATTGAACTGCATTGGAAATGACATTTCAATCAAACTGACTTGATACATCTACGTCTTACCGGACGAGTTTCTGAAGGGGCGTGAGGCGGGTGGAGTTAGAACCGATATTTTAGCTATGAAAAAGGGAGAATAGGAGATGTTGAAGAAAGAGAAGGCGTTATTTTATCGTATACCAACAGAATGACATAGCGTCTCGTCCACCTTTGTTTTTGTCAATAATGATGCGAGGGTCAAAGGAAATTTTGTACATATCTGATCGGAGGTTCATAAATCTTGTTCCAAATGTCTTTTTCTTGTTTTATCGCTAATCCTTGCGCTGCAGCTTTAAAGAAATTTTGAAGTAAAATTCGCCGTGTCAACCTGAAACTCACCTTAACTGAATTTATCTGGCCTGATCTAATCCTAGAAAGTATGTTTCGAGTCTCTGGTGGCTCTCTATCTGATCCATATATCTATGTTGTTCGTCTCTGTTTTCTTGTGGCAGTTTTCCCTAATGCTTTGTTTATTTCGTGCATTTAATCTTCATGAGATGTATGTTTATTGTTCATGTGAAACAAATAGAGACAAATAACATCTCTCTTTAGTGTAATCGTCCGTGTACCTTCCTATTATTTGCTTCATAAAACAAGATCTCTAAGATGCATCATGAAATTGCCATAAGTTTTTCATTTCTCATTCTCTCCTAGGTCTGAATTTTTGACAGTGCCCAGGTTTCAGTTGTAACTTCACTCTGGCTTTGATGGCAGTTCGTATATTGATGACACTGGTTATGATCGTTCTTTTGCTTGATATTTGGAGTTTAATTATTTCTATTAATCAAGTCGTGTATTAATTACTTTTCTTTTTCATGCTTAGTGCAATTATTTTGTGTAATGGCCGCGATACTAACGACTTCCAAGAGGCAATTAAAGAACTCACTCGTACGTTTTCACTCCATTTATGCATTAAATCTCGAGGAATTGGGCCAAGGAATTTGAACTAAAAAGCTGAAGCAATTTAATAGAAAAACGTTTTCAAATGGAAATAAATCCATGAGCAAATGGGAACGCGATTTAAGCTCAAAAACCTAATAATGAAGGAACTGTTCTCGTCCGGTGCTCGAAAACACTCAGATAATTGCATATCAAGTGGACTAAGTAATCAGTATATTACGTATTTGCTTTGGTAATGAGTTTCCAGACAATGGAATAACCGTAAACTCCAAATTGCTCGCCTTTTGAATGCTTTTTTTGTCAGAAGAAAATATTTTCCTCCTGGATGCATTGATTAAATGATCGCCTTTCACCGAGAGCGCTCCAGCATGAAAGTCCTTGTCATTGTTCGATGTTTCCGAGAAATGCCATTGCTGGTGTTGAATGTGGGACAATGTGTGGTTTTAAAACCTTCGTTGGGCTCGTAGGACTCTTAGAGAAATAAAAGCCTTTTGTAAATTGGTTGCATTTAGGGAAGCAACTTTTTTCTCGTGAAATTGAGAGATACATAGAGAAATGTAAGGCCGTATCAGTTACCAAATGAAATATTCCGTGAATTCGAATAACAAAAGTTTAGAATTCAAAGAATAAATTTTTTCTGTTTATTTTTTTTGTTTAATCGGACCTGTGATGACTGAAGAAAATGTTCCCATTAGAATATAAGCGATTAACATTCCTCATATATCTAAATTTCTTCAAACGGAGAAGAATTAACAACGTTCCCGCAAAGATAACCACATTGCAAATTTCAGGAGTAATGAGAGTATGTGAAAACCATAGCACAGTATGACGATGAATAGGAGACGATCAGACGATCCATGTGGGCCAGCGATTTTCTAGAACACCTCCGGTAAATGAAAAACCTGAAACGACAATGCTGCCAGCACCACCACATCACCACTTCAGTGGTCTACTACTTGGATAATTTAAGACAGCAACAGCGAGATATCATTTCATGTTAAATTTGAAAATTTGGCTCCTTTTGAAGGGACAAATACCAATATTCTAGTAAGATTATAATATTATCCAATTACCGTTCTACATTATTTCGAAATATTCCCTGAAATTTAATAGTCATTTTCCATGGGAAATAGTACGAGAGACATTATTTTACACATTTGGAAGTTCTAACGCATTGATGTTGCCAGAAATTTAACAGCGTGTAATTTTTATTCTTCTCATTCATCTTCAAAAATATATCAGTTATCCAACCAGAAATTTCCTCAGACTAGCAGAACATCTGCGAAGGGTAAAGCGTTTTCAGTATACGGCGTGAATACAGTTAGGTCAAGTTAGCACCTTATACATGAGTAATTGACTTGATATTTAGTATTACAGTAGTTTTTTTCAGCGGGAACAACGTTTTTGATTAAGAACTTAAAAAATAAAATTTGAGTATTGTCTATACTGTGACTTGGGAACAATTTCACAACTGTGCAAAATCCAAAAAATATATATCCATGACGCCATTTCATCTCAGGGTAGGCACAGTCAAAGATCTTAATGCTAGTTATTCCTGTGAGGAAAAGGAAGCTGGATATCATTTAGGTAATAGTTTACTCCATAAGACCCTCTTCTTGCATACCTCATTTGCTTCTCTTCCACTCATGCCTTGCTTCACACAGGCGCTAAGTCCTATAAAGCCGACGATATCCGTGTGGTTGTCATGCAACAGGCCGAACGGAATGGAAGAAGTTATCATGATAAGAATAAAAATAGGGCACACAGCCACGTTGCACTCTTTTCTTTTCAATGATAATGAATACCACCGCAATGTGAAGACTGTGACTCTCTACATGTACAAACAATACATGATGTGTCAGACACATCATAGTCAAATGTTATAAATATCGGGAAGTGCGCCGCAGACTCAACATTGATGGTGACATGGATTCCATCTTCGGTGACAGTACTCAAACGCCTGGACCGCAACATAATTTTTCTCAAGGAAATTGACTTATTACACCTTGTATAATGAAAAAGTAGTTGTGATAAGTTGGGAGCTAATGACTCCGCTGTCGACGCACCCATATATTATGCTACTACTACTTCACACAGGCTTCCCCATTCTTAAGACTCCTAACATTCCGACTCTTCAGAGTCTCTTCTTCCAAATTCAATCATTTCTTCCTGGGCTACCCCTCCCCTCCCATCATCGGCAACACAATGAAGCCTTTCCACTCGCTCCTTCCACTTAAGTCCATCTCTGGATCATCAAAATCTACTTTCTTTCATGACTCACTCGTTCCTAACCCTATTCATGCACTTTCCCCACATTCATACGGATAGAATCGAAATACCTAGCGAATAAATTGCGAGATTACAAAACCATTACGACAATCAATAAAAGATAGTAGGCTTTTGCTGGGATAGGTCTCGGCAAGAAATGAGGCCAAGGACTGCAGTTAAATCGGAGGCATTGTGTGCCGTGGAATTTGTTTTATATTCAATAACCATTTATTTAATAAACAAATTTACAGAAAAATGTACAAATGCAATACCTAAAATATAAAACTCACATAAAAATTATATTTAAAATATTTTACATAAAAGTTATGTAAAATGCACACTAGTTAAACAATTTTACAACATTAAGGTTCTAAATAAAAATGACTATGTTAACACCGCCAGAGTGGACTGGAGTGGAGTGGAGTTAACTAAGTCACTTTTATTTGGTCCTTAATGAATAAATTCCACAAAGTGAAGCCTGCAGCTATTTCCTTTGTGTTATGGGTCTGCTAAGCCATTCGTGGCCTATCATAAGGTGCTTTTTGTAACTTATCAGCAGTGTTTTTATTTTTCACTAGCAACATAATGTATGTACATAAAAACCATTCCTTTTTTCCTACGGATTCCTTAACTTTCCTAATAGATTCCATATTTTTCACTCATCAACACTCATATCATTGAACAATTTTGAAACATAAAGACACAATTTTTACAACCCTTGGATATGTAATATCTTTGAACTTCATATTTATAAGCTTTTCTAAGAGCAATAGTTTGATAGTACACTCTTCTCTTTTAGTATTATCACTGAAATAACTTTCAGAGGTTATAATATACTGCATTAACTTTTCAACCGGTAGAATTTTTAACTCTGTAAAATAATTATCATCTGTAATCTCTCCATTTTCTTGGAGTTGATTGGATTTTATTATTTTCAATAACCTTTTCTGATTAGCTTTGATCCTTTTTAGATTTGTTACTCCTCCTGTGCTCCACACAGTATGACCATATTTCAAAATACTTTTAATAAGACCGTGGTACATCATTTATAGTAGATCTATTGTTATAATGTCCTTTATGTTGGAATGGGCAATAAAAGCAAAGCCAACCGCCGCTGACCGTTCTTTCAGTACTTCCACCTGCTAATGCTATCCTTTTCACTAAAACGGAAATTTCACTTAAACACGTTCCTCGAGGCGTTCGACGAGGAGCATTTTTGTGATTCGTTCCTCGAGCGGTTTTTCGTCAATAACACTGAGCCTTTTCAAAGTTCGAGGATCTCGTGGCTGTGCACCGCAAAAAAAAGGCTCGAGTTTGCATTTCAGCGGAAAGTGCGGCGAAGTTGAAGCCCGCGGTTCGCTCATCCATCAGGTGTACTCCTTGGGATCGGTTACGAAAGAGCACAAGCAGAGCCGAAGGTTTGACAAGAGTTGGAAAATTCGGGAATGGTGCATGTACGTGGAGATATTGAAGGAATTGAATATTCCATCCTAAAAACGCATGTACGACGGGCGATTAACCTCAAACCTGCACGCGATGGTCCATGGTTCGTACTCATGATGTACATCAAGTCTCTATAGGAACGCAGCTGTGACCTGACAATCTCGGCAAAGCATAAGTTATATTAGTTAAATTAGTTACAAATATCCCTAGGAATCGAGGTCTTGGCGGATAAATTCTATCATTCTTGAGGCTCCGCAAAGTAGAGCCCAATTTTTTTGTGCAACCCAATATGAAATAATTATTAGCCTGGGCTGAA
The DNA here is from genome assembly GCA_963169105.1 of Ceriagrion tenellum. Lineage (NCBI taxonomy): Eukaryota > Metazoa > Arthropoda > Insecta > Odonata > Coenagrionidae > Ceriagrion > Ceriagrion tenellum. The sequence goes on along the minus strand of OY720633.1, from coordinate 31,957,450 downwards.
ATTTAAGTCCAGATTACTCTTATTCCGGACAAATACTTTTTTCATTTAATCCAATATATGGTCAGATCTTGGGATTTCGGCTAAAACTCTGGTTCAGGCAACCGATTTTATTTCCTGCAAATTTCACCAAATAGTAGGCGAACCCGTTTAAGATAATCTCCAATACCTGTTATTTTTTAAAGTTAGAAAAAACGCTGAATCGATCAATCGTTCAACCCACTGTTGTAATGACTCGTGTTTTTAGCACATCCGCTGGACTGAAAATATTTCTTAGAACTAGGTTCGTAAGCGATTACTTCTGTGTTCTGTGCAGCCATCTAAGAGCCAAAAGGAGCTACACGAGGTCGTGGACAACTCCTGTGAAGTAACAGAGATAGTGTAGTTGAGGAGAAATGCATCAAAGATAAATGTCATGGTTTTTAAAAGGAGATTAGGAAGAGTTATTGCATGATTAAAAAGTAATATGAAGCAATATAGCAATTAGGTCATTTGATGGACCTTGGCTTAATGTTTGCAAAGGATGGTGGGATAAATGAAAAGATTAAAAGGCGGGTGAATCTGGAAAGAAAGTCGTTGGTAGTAAAGTGGAGCTCACAAAGGTTACAATTAAAGGTGTTGACCCGAGAGACAAAAATCGCAGTAACCGAAAACGCACTCATCCTCGCGTTATAGCATTTCAGTGAAACTTTAGAACACCAAGGTTAGCATGAAATTAGCCTAAATGCAGTGGGTATAGAAGAGTCTGAAAATAGTTTGCACTTAAATATAGAGGAATAGAGTTAGACATGAGTGGATAACGAAAGAATGTAGAATAGATGCTATGATAAAGGACACGAAAGAAAGGAGGCGCATCGTAAATTCGGCCAAGTTGATAGGATGAGTGGGAGTCGAATAATGAAATAGATAAATGAAAGACGGGTGAATGGTGTGAGAAGTTATAGACTGAGAAGGCCAGGGGTGATAGAGCCTAGATAGAGAAATAATAGATATATTAGGAGTCTTAAAACAAAAGATCGTGCTTTAGGTAAAGCATAGATGTGGCAGAATCAAAGGATATTTGTAAGGCAATATGGAGGAAATTATTAAAACTGACCTATTTTTCTTTGATCTGGCTGAAATAATTTTATTTATTACTGTACTAGCCCTAGGAGTTTATAATCTCTAAATCTGCTCAATACCAATCGAGACACCTTAAGGGAGCTTAGTTATCACCAACATTCTTACTTCACTATATTTAAGTTAATACAACAATGACTACAGAGACACAAGCAATAACTTTCTAAACCTGTCAGGAGGCAAAATTTAACAAATATACGCCACCTTAAATTCATTCTTCTAATGCAAGACTAGTTGTATCAATGTTTTTTTATCCACACAAGTGCACGCAGATATAAGAGTCACACCGCAACCATGCACTGCGTGCTTTTAATACTGGTTGGCAGAAAAGGAAACAGACATTAAGGAGTAAATAAACTGGAAAGACTACCAATCGACAAAACAAGTTAGTCTCATTTGGCAACTGTTGTTTCTTATCGCTCGCGGGGAAAATTGCATTTTCAACCTGTCCATTCTGCAGTCGATTTCTTTAAGTTTATTCTCCTGATCTAATTTACCGTTTTATGTCGGAGTTCGTAAGAAGTTATTAACGTCGCTCCAAATAAATTAGTTTGAAACCTACATAATAGATTACGTATAAGTCAACCCACGGTCTGAGAGCCATATCCATCCCAGGTTTTGCAAAAGGTCAGTAACTCTAAGGAGATATAACGGCCCTTAGCGTATCTTGCCAGTCTTTGCTGCGCGAGTTCTAACTCGCTCTTAAAGCCTATCTCTTAACGATTCCAATCAATGGTAGCGTATTCCAAATGTATGCCATGTGCGCATATTAAAAACAAAAGAACTTCGTCTTGCCACTAAAAGACTGCTCTACCAAGATGGTTACATCAAATCGTTCGACAACCCACTGTCACCTGCTTATTCACTTCTTCACAGTACCATTCTCCCTTACACACTTCTAGACACAAAAGTTATTAGCCGCCCCTTTACCTGTTACTTCCAGGCTTACCTAGTAATTTCCTTCCTATCACAGTCTTCAGCATCCCATTGCCCGCCCTCATCCTCTCAGTCTACCATCGATATTTCCTTTTCTTCCCCTGCGATGACTAACACTATTTATTTGTATTAAAATAAAATATTGTCGACATGATACTCCGGATTCACATAATTAACACCTTGGCTGTGTCCGTATTCCCCTTCAAAGCCCAGGGTATGCTCCTCTTGAGTTTTTAATCCGTTGGTTTCAATCGAAAAGTACTGCACGCTTAAAATAGGAGTGGGAATTATTAATTGAAGTTTAATTGGATACTGTTTCAATAATGTTTGAGATAGTTATGTTGTTTCTGTTTGGTTGTCTACGCAAGGCGATAAAAATATATGTAGATTGATAACTGGCAGCTAGGGCAGCGCTTCGTATGGCTGAGTGGTAAAACAGTTTTTCTCACTCTACTGAACTTATGAAGGATGTTTCTAACTAATAAATGATACAGTCTGACTTAAACTCTAGTAAATGAGTTTGCACGATCACTTTGACTATGGTTGCTATGACTTTTGGAAAAAAAAATCATGGATGCAGCATAGGTTCCTCAAGTTCAGTAATCTTTTTCACAAGAATAGTTTTTCTTTTTCTCGTTGAATACACGTTACCTAGGTCTAAGTATTAAGATTTCGGTCTGGACTCTTCTCTGATGCATCGCACGCTGCGTTAAAAAATTAGAAATCACAATGTTGTCAAACACTTTTACTTATGATTCGCATTTATTTCTAATTTTGAGTACTTTCCTCAATAATTTCTTCAAAGGAATAACATTTAATACCGGAGTTGCAACCCTGGCCCTCTGGACAGTGGCAAGATTTACTTCTCCATTTCACTCCGGTGATGGAGTTAATTCATTCGCAATCATCAATTCTAAAATTCCTGACGTGGGTTGGAGGCAGATATTCTCCTCCTTTCATATAACTGTATTCTCCATTTACTAGCTGTCATCTGGCAACGCAACTGGGTGATTTTTTAGAATTATACTTTATTCATGAGTGTAAACATCTACTGCGCTTATTTCTGTGATAGCGGACTTTTGTAGTGAAAAAATACTCTCAAGTCAGTACATATTATAATAGAGGTGATTTATTTGAGCAATAAGATAGCCCCAGAAATTTTATTTAGGAAATTACCGCAATACCTGCTCGCTTTGCCAAGAATTTCATTTAGAGTTGTTATCTTGAAAATGATTGTATAGTGGTCACCAAGGATAAATGACTGACTCATTGGTTCTGAGATGTCGAAATTAGTCAGGTAGAAAGTTAGTGGTATTAGCCTTTAAAATTTTAAGATGAGTCTTAAATCAAATTACCCGCCTAATTTGCACGTTTTATTTCTATCCCATCATCCTTTTCTAATTTTCCACTCATTTTCCCCCTTATTATCGTTTTCGAGTGGATTCTGAATTCGAAGATCATTTTTCTATCATCAGAAGCATAAGAATAATAGCTTTTGACATGGATGCAAGTTGGTGAGGTAGTATATATCAATGAAGTCTTTTCCGCGATTTTTTAAATTACGTGACATTATTGATAAAGTTTCTCGGGAATTAGGCTTGGGTATCAAGGTGGTCAACGCATTGGCCCGTGGTTCCATGTCTGGTCTAATCCACTTTTTCCTTTGGCAAAGTAAAGTAAAGTAAATGCATTGCTTTCGGCAACAATAAATTGAAACGTTGAATTTACTTTAGGTGAATGGGTGGACCATCACGATACCCAGCTCTCCTAATTCTCGAGGAACTATATCCATAATTTCACGTAATTAAAAGACATTCGCGAAAAAAACTCCAGTGATATAGCCACCTCATCAACTTGCATCCTTGTCAAAAACTATTCAATACATGTTTCTGATGTTAGAAAAAAATGATCTTCGATATTTAGAAGCATCTTGAAATAATTGTTGAAGTTTTAACATTAATCATTATTTAGCTTGATAATTTTCAGATTTCCTCTTTCAATCAAAGTAAACGAATTTTTTCGGACCTAATATCTTAGTGAAAACGAGAAACCGTCGCAAAAGGTGTGAATAAATCTCTACAAGGCAAGTTTTGTGTCAGTCTTCTCCACCTCAAGAGAAATCTGCTTTCGCTAGCAGTTACTGCCATCTCGGCGTGTTTTGCTCGAACTGCTTTCGTGAGAGCCCAACCGTTCAGCCAGCTCGGCCTCCATACGCGGAATCGGTCGGCCGACACCGCGCCGCTTTTCTCCCTCAAGCGGCGAGGTTGTGAACTACAATCGCACGGTCCACACTCGAATTTTCAGAAGGCGCGTTTGATAATAATCCGAGGGTGCAGTGTTTCGTGATTCTATCCCACTAATAATGAATTTAGCTGTACAATCGTTTTCCATTATAGTAAGCGGTTGAAATGTTATAAAAGTAATGCAATACAATTTAACCTGACGTGGAACCCGTTGCCCTCACCGAAAAAAAGTACAATCTCCTTGAAAATTATTGACATTTTTTATTTTGAACAATCCTAAAAACATTCAAGAGTTGGGATTTCAAGATTGCTTTTATCCATGAGGAATCGTGTAATACGTTTGGCAAATATCAAGTCACTTGGAAAATTTAGCTACGGACCTTAATTTTTAATATTGAGGTGCAATACTACAATAGAGCTTTTTAGGGTGGACACCTATTGGCTATTATCATTTAATTATATAGAGTTATGGGTTTAACTTATACCTCAGGCGATATTCTTTCTTGTCTGAAACTACCATTTCACTCTTCCTTCAATTCTTTGAAGCATAGTGGGGCTCAGATGTCCGGAAATAACACTGAATTCAGATGAGAAAGATACCTTTGAGGGTATCTTTCTCATCTACCCTTCTCTCACCTACCTACTCTAGCTACTACATCTCAGCTACCCAGAAAAAAAAACAAATATGTACATTACTCCCTTATTACCTGTGCCATTCTGTTCTCATATGAACATATATTTAATAATAAAGTGTGTTGATGCTGTAATAAATATCTTTTCCTGGTATCCTGGAGTCCAGCTATTATGTACGTACACGATTATTAAAAACAATTTTAAGAATGAATAGCGGACATTCACCTGGTGTTTCGTTTGGTAAATAATTAGTCAATGACACCAATATTAGGGTGGAGACTAAGCTAAATTATCATTTTCACGGTTGTAATGGCACCAAATTGTTAACCTTCGGAGGTGTGTAATTATTTTCAATTGTGACAACACTGCATACCCCTCCTCTTTACGACCATTAGACGAAATAAAGAGTTTTCAACAGTCCAAACCTCCCTTCGCATAAAATTGCCTTTTTTCTGCTCAATTTCTCCAGAAAATGAAGCAAAATGACAGTGGACGAGGCCGATTTAAGAGACAAAACTTGATTGCGATACGTTTTCCGCCAGTAAGGAATAGTAAAGAGGTTTACGCTTTGTAAGCGTATGCAAAAAAAAAGTGGCGCACTGCGGTAGACGTGACGGCAGTATTTGATGGAAAGTTTGATGAGATATTTTGGAGGAAGCGGGCTGTTTTCTGGGCGAGGGGAAATGCAGACATAAAAAAGCGAAGCGTCCATAAAGTATGTTCGTATTATACAAACGACCCATAATCACGGTGTCTCTCACCTTTCACTCACCAAGTTGCACCGAGAAATTTGTGCAGACGGCCGAAAAATTGCTTTCCTTGCAAACAAGTTCTCAGTATGCACTCCCCTTTCGAGAATGTGTTTTTTCAACTTTGAGTTAAGAGATAATTGAAACTTAAAGTATGCGTGTGTCTCCGCCCACCCGCCCACTGCCATGGTGGTCTATGATGTCGAAATCACTAATTATTTCTGAGAGAATTTTTTTTTCTTGCCTTACCCTGTGCCTGGGAATAATTTTTCAGCTTCCGGCTAAATGCGACGATTACTGAATATATTTCTGGGGCTGGTGATTGGATAAGTGTGGGTTTAAGGAAAGTATTCTTATGAACGACGATGTCTTCTTGATTATTCTTTTCTCTCGGCTGAATATCCTTTCCATTCTTAAATATTTAATTCAGTACAATTAAAAAGCCAATAGATTCCTATTAATCGTAGAAATGAAATACTTTAAAAAGCTTAGGTAAAACCGTACTGGATAAAATGAGAGATGAAAACGTCAGAAATGAATGCCATGAAGAAAATACATCAGAGAAAGTGTGAATGGGTTGAGGCAGAAAGGGAATGCTCACATACATCGATTGGAAGATGGAGAGATAGTTAAGATTGTAATTAAAATATTGAAGGAAAGAATTATTAAAACTTTCGCAGTCCATGTATGTCATGCACTGTTGCTTTTTGGGTAAAACTGGACCCGCATCAGGAATTTGCCGAACTAACGTTTGTTCTCCTTTGGCGGAGACCTCATCAGGGCTGAATGACCTCGTCAGGATCATTCAGCGATGACTCACCAGCAAAGGAAAAGCACTGTTGTTTTTGGGGAATCTGCGTCAGAAATATGCCGAGCCAACGTTTCTTCTCCTTTGCCGGAGACCTCTCTCTCTCCGGAGGTCTCCGGCAAAGGAGAAGAAACGTTGGCTCGGCATATTCCTGACGCGGCTTACCCAAAAAAACTAGTGCTCAAAGAAAAGAACTAGGTTTTTACTTAATTATGAATACGAACGCTTAGAACTTCCGTATAGTGAAGCCTTCCGCAGTCAAGTTTAATGATAGTCAGAGAGTCTTAAGCCTACCTTACACGGCCAATATAATTGAAGCAACATGAGGGAGAAATGAGTGCCCCTCACCTTACTCAACCTTATTTCAGTAACAACCTTGCTTACAACGTTATAAAAAAATAATTTTAACAATACCACATGTAATGACCACCCACAACAGACCGCGACGTAAGATGGACGTGAGATCGACGTTATATTGCACAATATACCCCCACACGTAACAATACGATTTAAATCTGTTCAATAAATAAAATAGCCTTAATGAAAATGAAATCGTAAGGATTTCTTTCAATCTTTTTTCAATCAATATTTTTGTTTCGATAAATTCCTAGGACGATCAAAATATTTATCAATTTCAATATTGACTGAATAAAGTTGACCGTTTAAGGTAGGTTTTACAGATGAAAGAAGAGGTGCTTGCAGGAGGAAGGAAGAAAGGAAGGTGGGACATATCAGCGATAGAATTAGCTGAGCTTATATTGACGAAAACAGGACCAAACTGAGGGAATAAATGGAAAGAAGAAGGCCTTTCATTAGAACAACGCAAATTTGCGACGTCTACCGGAAGTTACGAGACTGAAGTGAGGAGGTATTTCATAAAAATGGCGATGCAATTGAAATGTCTCATTAAAATTTCATGATCCATTTATAACTGAAAATCTTAAAGTTTTTATACCACTAAAGATGACAACCTTGACGTGCATTTTAAAGTGTTCATCTCACCTGGAACCAACTCTACGCTGTAACTTACCAAAACAGAGGAAAGGGTGGTCAACAAGAATGACCTCCATTAACAATGAATGAGTCACAACAATGAATGACGTTCATTGACAGTGTGCTGCTGAAGTTACTAGGAGGAACTGCTTTTCATTAGTTAACAGGGATATGACCACTTAAACAGAAGAATCGAAATCAATACTAAAGATATTCATTTTGAGGTTTTTTATTCAATCAAACGGCGAATACATATAAGCTACTTTCCTTTGAAAGTTAATCATTAACATTTGATAAAATTCTAGAACATCATGGAGTCTTTTCAGGGGGTTTTCAGGGTCTCAGACACAGGAATCCATTTTTAAATTTTTAAATGAGTGATCAGGCCTCCCTGTAGTCCGTGCAAAGCCATTATCAATTCAGTGGAGAGCTCATAGATCCCCTCTGTCTCTCATTAACAACGTACTCTTAAATTTGATGTATGAAATTAGTACTCACATTGAAACTCACAGTTTTAGAGAGAAATCTAGTTGAAAGGTCTTATAATTCCCTTGGTTTGATTGCACTTTATTTAACTGCAAATTTTATGGAGAAAATGAAGCGGTTTAACTTGAAAATTTCCATTCCTTAACCTAATAATCACGTAACCAACAGGAATCCATTGCATAGTCAAATCGTCACACACGCACACAAAGTTAAAGGATACAGATCTTGATCATTCATCTTTTGACTAAACATGTAAGCAATATAAAATTTTAAAACACTATATTTCATGCACAAAATTCATGTACAGATAAAAAATAACTAACCAGATTAATTAACCAGATACGTCTTGGTAATAACTGAGGATAAATATATTTAATTGGCCATTGTGTCGAGCCAGTCATGGTTGTATCGTTGTAAGAAGATCAACCACTTGACTATCCAGCATGATTTTCATTTGTGAATATTTAAAATGGGAGATTTGGTGAATGAACAGTCACGTTTGAATATTTTCTCTCGAAATATAACTTTTGCTCAAGCACTTGATGACCTGATGGGTTTTTTTTACCTAAGCTCGATTCATTTGAGTATTCATCAGGGTATAATATATTTAGCTGCAATGGTATGAATGAGCAGCGGCTATTAGGTCTTGAGTAGCAAAACTGTTCATCACTGTTTTGAGAGTTGTTTTACATAAAAATATCCCCAGGCATGATGAAGATCAAATTAGTTCAAAGAAATATTAGGCCAAGTTTTCTTGATACCGCATGAATTGGGGGAATTTTCATTAATGCCTATTTATGAAACTTTAATGATAAAAAAAAAACATTTAAAGAAAATCGTGTAAAAGGATATAAAAACCTATGAAGCATCCGTATCCACATACATAGAGAAGGAAGCTTCTGGTAAAAATGTTTATAAAGCTAATGTAGAGAGCTATGCTTAAGTGCAGTCTTTCAAACAAATTAAATGAAACATATAGTCCTCATGAAATAGGAAATATGCTCTATTTGGAGTATAATATCATTCCTTGCATGATGAGAAAAACTAAGTATGAAATTATATAATAACTATATGCTCATCAGGTTGTTTTTCATATTTTTGTCAAAAATTCAACTCACCATCCATCCTCCTCCCGTTATCTTTCCAGTCTTTGCACACAACTATGGTTTATCAGTGATAGACTCTTTAATCAAATGACTTTACTGGAACCAAAATGTTTCGAAAAATGCTCGCTGTCGAAAACAGATTTGGTTCGGGTAGATGATATCAGTGTCATCATCTATCATAGAGATATTTCAGTCTTCTCCAAGTATTGAATACTTATTGGTTCGAAATGTTTAGCAGCATGAATGAAAACCCGATCATCTATGTATTTGAAGATGTGATCGGAAATAAGATAATTGAATCTTCCGCATTTTAAGACAAATATATATAAAGGAAGAACAGTTAATCTTACTAAGTTAAAAAAATCTATATGATAACTAATATCCCAAATTATAAAAGTTCGTACTGCACATATCATACATCATTAATCATTCATGAAAACGTGGAAACTTCTGCCCCAGGGTCAAATAATTTTTCCACTCGGGCTGACCAGATCATTGTTTACGACCGGAATTACCACTTTGCAGTGAAATAAAGTACATATAAGTATTAAATACTTGACTATGTCAGGGTTAGTCATTCCCATGTAATACAATACTCATAAATAATAAAAAATTGTCTTCTTAACTTTATTCATAATCTCTAGAATAAAAATCTCTCTGGTATTTGCATGATAAAATCAAATCAAGTTAACAAGGAATCATGAATCTCGAGTCTGTGAATCAGTTTCCATGATATATCAAGAAAAGAAATCCATAGATCTTATTCGTAACACAAGTAAACCTTAATAAATTGGTTGGGGTAAGGTAAGGTGCAAGCCATCAGTTTTTGTGCTCTCGATTGTTTTTACTTGTAGTGTTAGAAAATTAGAGTGCTCAAGTTAAAATTTCTTAAAAATTTACCGTAAGTCACCTTTTAAGATAAAACTTAGGCCAATTAAGATGAAATACTCTTAAAAGTAATTCTGGTGCATGTATCTAAAGTTAATTATCCTGAAATACCAAATATACCAAACTGATGCTTAGCATTAACTTACCCCAACCATATAAAACAAATATTAAACTTGAAGACACCACAAACATCACAACCTTTTTTATCATGATATCTTCATAAATCACGAAGATAACTGAAGATGAAAGGATAAGAAGGAAATTAAACCGAGCCCACTATATTTTGTGAAGGCTTATCATTTATATTTCACCTATTATGTGGTTTTGAGAGAAAATCGTTTGACAGGGATGAATTTAACTGAGCAAAGAAAAACTATGTCGGCTGAATATTTCCTCCCTAGATCAAAACCTCATCCTTTCACGTTCTACCAATGTTGTTAATACACATATTGAGCTGAATTACGATGTTATGCAGCATTTGTTGGGCGATCCATGGTTGGCTCCACATATTTGGGCTTTTTGGATTATTTCGTTGATCTTGTAGTCAAGACGCTTGAGACACAGCACGGGGCCTCTGACACTCAATGCGGTTATTACAATGGACGAGATAAATTAAAGGCTGATGTTTGCGTATTATTGAAAGGGCTTGATTTGATGTATCTCTTAACACCAGAGGGTTTCCGTCTTCTCATGACGAAGATGATGCCGGCATCGTCCAGGGAAGAGAGACCTTCCATCAGAACTACTTTGAGTCATCTTCCTTGGACCGCCGTAATCGCGGGCAAACTGTTATTCGCCCGCGTCGCTCGGCATTCAGTTCAAGCGAGACGTTTCCCCCGCTCTCCTCTTACGGCGTCGCAGCAAGATCTCATTCAAAGAACTTCTCCTCCAGGCCTGAAAATACCATAAAAGTTTGGATAAGACTTTGCATCATTTTTTCCTTTAACAATCATTTTCATGACTGAGACGTGAGTGAGTCAGAGAGTATTCTTGAAACCGTGATTGTAGGTTCTGTTTTATTCAATTTTTAAGGCTTCTTGAAAACAAATCGGAAAAATGGCAAATCAGAGTAACATAAATATGTAAATTTTACTCTTTTTTTGTGGTATTAGGTGTCCTCATGGGTAGAGGATACTTTACCCCACAAATTCTAATGAAAGGGAGAAGAGAATTTGGTAATTAGGTGACTAAGACTAAAAATGATGACAAATCATAAATAAATTAGGTAGGCATCTTTGCACCAGATATGATGTAGTGACCATGGATAATAAAATATGAAGCAACTTACATAATTATCAGTTGAAAATTCCGTAAAAATTAATAAGAGCAAGCAATTATTTTTTAAATATTTTTTACAGCGTCGCAATTATGATTGCATGCAAGAACACTGTAGCATTGTATGCAAACTATTGTCAACGTCTAATGTACTTTGTAGCTCTAAGTTATTTAAATCTATCAAAATTGTTAATTTAAACTGTAGCAGCAGTTATCTAAATTGTTAATTTTAACTGTAGAAGCAGCGGGTAGGGCTGGGCGGTTTTCCAATATATCGGTTCCAATATCAATATTTTTTTAATATCGGGATTCCAAATCACAATTTTGGAATGATTAATACCAATATCCTGTATTGGATCATGGTGGTCGGAAAAACCAATATTTGTAATTGGAATATTGTAGATTTGAAATTGAAATATTGCATATTTGATTACCAACGTTAAAAATTCAAGTATTGAATATTGGAACCCGGCGAGGAGGGTGATCGGAGAGCGCCCTAATCTTTGAAAACAGACGGCACGCGTGGCACTCAGTGCAGAACTTCCTTTTCCACCATTATTCATAGCAATAACTGGGGAAACGAATCTTACATTAGTTCTGTTGTTTTCTTGACAGACTTTTACATGCTAATAAAGTCACTTTTTCGAAGTAACTCCCCTCGGTTCTAATACAATTCTGCCACCGTTTTTAGTTTTATTACCTGAAAATTTTACCTGCTAATATTTCTGTTCAATATTTTCCAATATTTCACTGTCTTATTATTTCCGATATGCCAATATTTTCCAATACAGGTTATTGATATTGGTCCATTTTCAATATTTGAAGATATTGAATATGGACATTGGGATTCAAATACCGCCCAGCTCTGGAAACGGGTAGGTACTTACACCTCTCCTCCGGCTCGCAGCCAGCTCGGCCGCCTTCTGCCTCAGGGCGTCGATCTCCAATCCGTCCGGCCCCGCATCCTCCTTCGTGCCACCCAGGACGACCAGGAGCGCTTCCAGTCGGCCCTGGTCCCCACGGCTCAGAGACGTGGTCTCCGCGCCCCCCCTCGTCTGAGCAGTCAGCTCGTCCAGGAAACTTCCGTCCGATGACGTCGTCGGGTGTCCCATTCCCTGGCGAAAGGAAAGAGCACGCGGTAAGCGTCAAACGGAATCGTCCAATCGGAATGAAAAACAAAGAAGCGCTCTGGAAACGCTTGATTTGATATCAAACGAAGTGTGCGGGAGCGTAGATTGGAACGTCCGAGATTTGCCTGTGTGTTCTTTTCGAGCGAAAACGAAACATAAATTGAGCCACGAGGCCGCTTCCGCGCGACTTTTCCTTAGAAGAAAATATTTACTAAATCTAGAAAGAAGAAGATTTCTTTGAAGACAGAAAATAATAAAAAGCTCATGGGAAGCGTTAACTTATTTTTTTAATCTTAAAATAGTTGATGAACATGTTATTCATTCAAATCTATGAGTACTAGAAAAGGCTACCTACTCGTAGCCTGTAACCCCTCGACTATTCGTTTATTTGTCGGAGTTGAGGTTATTTTGATGGTTTTTTCCAAATTAACCATGACCGAGTTGAGTGAATTCTCGACACGGATAGGCACCACTAGATGTTAATATTTGGCACTTGTAGAACAAATACACTCATTTGTTTAATAAGTATTCGTGTTTTATTATAAATTTCAAGGGCAATGCATAAAGAAAAGTACCTAGCCTTTCTGAGCAATATTTCGTTGTTATCATGTGTAAGTAGATCCACATTTACTTATTACCCTTCGAGCCACTGCATGGGTATTTGGTATGGGGTGACTTATCACCAACATGAACTAGAGTGAAGATATTTACTTTCACCAACACGCATCACACAAAATATAATAAATAAATGTATTTAAAATTTTATTGCTGTAAAGGATAAAACAACTCCTTCTCCAGGTCTGTCAAGAAAAGGCATCCATATATATGCCAAGTAAGCCTCAAGGATTTGGACTGAATGCTTTCTTTCATTTAAAAATGTAAAGTCGTCCATCAAGGAGAAAGACATCATGGTATTTACTTCTAAACGATGGTCAATTTAATGGAATTGAGGCCGTTTATGGATTTCGATGGACGTAAGTAATTACACGAAGAAGGTATCGCGCCAAAGTTACATCTATTCCTTGAGAGAAGTGATTGTAAAAATTGAGCGAAAGCACAGGCAGAGGCCGACACTTCCTCAAGAAGCTCTGGAGAAACGTCCACGGCGGGGAGGGAGAACTGACAAGCGTTGTGAGCGTTAACGAAGCTAAAAGACAGTTCCTGTACACTTCCGTGCACCGTAGGTCTTCAAAATCCTAAAACCATTTTCTTACCGCACGGCTATAATTGATAAAATAAATACGATGGTGTAGTGTTGTATGACTTTCAGAACTGTGATTACTTAGTTTCAAATTACTATAATTTAATGAAGTAAACTGGTCTGAGATAATATGCAACCAAGAGTGCACTGATGCTGTGGATTGTTAAAATGCTATGTTACAATTAGAAATAATAACTATAACCCCTGTTTTTTTAATGGAAATGGTAAATATCGCGTATAATTCTATTCTACATTTAACTTTCAATCGGGTATTTGGGTGTCAATCGTTATTTCTGCATTCCATCAAATTCCATCCATTCCATCATGTGCTTGTTATTTTTCAAGTATCAATTGTTGGCAGAGTTATAAATTAACTGCCAAACTCCCTCACAGATACTATAACATTTTGCGTCCGTACAGCCGTAAAACGTAGTTCCTAGAGCTGTCGACCCTACATCGGTTGGTGCTGACGTTTCGGGAGGGAATTGTGCCGGAATTATGAAGCGCGATAATTAGGAAAAATACAAATATGGTTAGTCGCTTGATTTAACTGTGTTAAATGCTTAATTGATAGTGTAATTTTCTTTCTAAACCATTCCGTACATTGCAAAAACTATCATTAATGCGGGAGTTATAATTTCGCTATAAATCAGCTTGCTTTTAACTTGAACACGGAAACTCATGGAGATGGTAGCATAGAGTTAGCACTTGAAACGCTGAAGTTAAGGAAATACATGAATGATACCGGAAACCTATAAGAGGCACAACGGGGCAGTTTGGGAAGCCCGGGTGGCTTTCCATTATCTTGATGAGTGAATGGAGATTGAATGAAGGTGGAAACGCTATCTCGGGTCGTGTACAAGTATTTTCCATCGGCGCAACCTCGACTCTCGGACGAGCCAATGATTCATACCACGATATTGTCCTCCTTGGTAGCGGTCTCCTCGACCATCGCCGGCTCCGCAAATGATCTCTTGCGTCCGTTTGTCCAGCCCCGGCTGTATTGGAACGTCTGCCCCAGGGCGTGCGTCCCCAGGCAAAGCAAGAGAAGGATTCGGGCCAGGTGCATCGAGGGCCGGCTGCCGCGTGATCTGCGCAGGGACTGCGCTAGGGCCGGGCTCCTGGACGATGGAGACATTGTCGGCGGATTTTTCATCAAGCTTTTCCGGATCCTGGTGAAAGAAGGACGAAAATTAACAAATGGGCCAAACAGTGCACTTAGTGGGCGACGGCCTGCGACCCGTTCGAGCCCGATGTAAAGCTAACTAAATTTAAAAAATAGAATAGGACATATGACATCAGAAAGTTTAACCTGCTTCATGTACAAAAAATTATAACTCCTAATGCCTTATTTATTAAAAAAAGAAGGACATTGTCAAGCGGTACCATCTTGGCAAAGTGACAACCAATTATAATTTTTTGTAACATGACGAGTGATAGAGCAGTTATGTATATACCCTCCGAATGGATGCTTGGTAAATAGAAGATTGGTGAACAAAAACTCGATATTAACATGGAGGAAATTGAAAAGAAATGTGTCTAGAAGTCCCTAGTTTTACGTTCCATATGAGGAATGGAGAGCGGGATTTGAAACGCTCTAGGCAAATCGCCCAAGAAGGATGATGATTCCACTGAAAGAACTTTATTATTGTACGGATTTGAACCAAATCCTTTCATAATATGGAGCCTGTACTCTATCCACCTCACCAACTTGTTACCTACATTGCTAAGAACGTAAAACTCATGTTATTCTTGTAGGTCCGGAGACAAAACGATAAAAACTAGGTAATGGAAATGCACTAAGTCTCAAACATTAAGCTAAAACTATATCTACCATCGTTTCAAATATTTCAAAATTAAAAGAAATATTTTAAAAACTTTTCAATTGCTCTAATATTAATATTATGAGAGCAACATTTATTGATTCCCTTTGTTATCTTCTGCAAACATGCTGACAATGAGTAATCATTGCTACAAGACAAAATCGAGGAATTCCTGGCATTTTGAGATGCCCCCTTGTTCTGCTGTAACTGATAACGAATCAGGTCTCTCAGTTCAGTAGATGACGCCTTGACATAAGAAGATATAGACTGTTTTCTTTGCGAATAAATATCATTATGGTATGGCGACAATGCCACACAAACATTTGCATGTGTGGTATAACTGATTCAATCAGTATGGTAGTTTGTCCATTCCAATGGTTTCAATATCCCTGTCTTTTGAGCCGACTGGTTCTGTCTATGCTCTTATTCATGTTATCCTTTGCATGACGTCGGGCAAGTTCAGCCTTATTTTACAGCCTTCATTGTATTTTTTCTTGTTTTTTGACAGAACATGGCAGGATTCTATTTTGGCATAACGCACTATTTTTTGCACGATAAGATAGAAACTAACCGGAAAATTATAGTTTCTTTGCCCCACAAGGACTGGAAGGTTAAATTTGCATAATGGGGGCTGATGTGACATTGAGGGAAGTCTAAAACAGCTCGGGTCTCCATTGGAGGTAAAGGAAAAAGGTCTATTTGAAATCACAAATATAATAATTAGCAACATTTTATTACATCATAGGTGTTACATTTCGACATGTCATTTATCAGTTACCGTCATTCTTCGATGATTTTATTTGATTGAAATATCTTGCCATTAGTCATTGTGGCAATGGCATACAATTTAACTAACTTATGCGCATCAGATGATATGGATATACATTCATTAGGAATAAGTTAAATCAACAATCAACACTATGAAAAATTGAAGATCATATAAGCGGAGCGATTGATAAGAAACTGAGAAATTCCACAAGAGATTGACGGTGAAAGAGTTTGGAAACCTCTGGCTTGGATGAAGATCGAAAAGTATTTTCTTGAGAAGGATGGGAAGAAAAATATTTTGTTTTTTTTTTTGCAGAAATACAATATGATAACCCCATATAGTTAAAATTGAAAAAAAAAAACGGTAGCATGCCAAAGAATCATTATTTAAAATGGCGTAATAAATCGCATGAGACACAAATTATGAAAAAGATGTGGAATTGAGGGTTAAGTTGGAGATTATACGGACAGTATTACTAGATTTGAAAATAGTATCGTATTTCTTATTTTGGGGAACAAAATAAAGAACAGGATCCTCGGTTTTCACGAAGTAGGTGGATATATGGCCACTATTATTTGATCATGCTGATTCACTAATCAGACTGATCCTGATGAAACATGTGTGCATTTGCACTTCAAAATAAAATCATGGACATTTCTATGGATAAGAGAAAGTTAATAAAAAACACAATTTGGAACTTATCACCTAGTCTTGTTTTCCAGAACATTGATTTTTGTTTTAGAAAAGAGCTTTTTAACAGTAAAATCGTCCATTTCCCTTGATGTAAGAATCTTCTACCATGTGGATCAGATTCAACAGTATTTTAAGACAGATCTTTAAACAAAGCACCTAGAGCAGGAAACTTCAACGGAGAAATGATCAAAGCGCACCGAGCCCTGAGGCTAGTGTCCCATGCATCCAAAATACTTACACAAATAATAGGCTCGAAGACTGATAGGAAAATTGAAGACAATCCTTCGCAAAACCAATTTTTATACAGAATGAACAGACTAACCTGAGAGGTCATACTCAGCCTGAGAGTAATGGTAGAGAAAACAATACATATGAAACAATCACTGTGTGTGGCATTCGTGGACCTGGAGAAAGCCTTCAACAATATTGAATGGAACAAAACGCTCGGGCTACTGGGGAAACTAGAAATGGATCACAACGACAGATGAATAATCTATCAAACATACAAGAATCAAGTCGTCACAGAGCGAATGAGATATGGAAGACAAATGGAAGGTGAAATGAACATAGACGTAAGACAAGCAACCTCTCACCAGCTCTGCTCAACATGTACTAGGAGGAGGAGGCGGTAAGAGAAGTACAAGAAATAAAACAAAACGGAGTTAAAATTAACGGAAAACAAATAAAAATGCTCCTCTGTGCAAACAATGCGGCAATAATAGCAGAAATATCGCGATAATCTTCAAAGATGTTTTAACGCAAAGTACCGCGTTCTCCATGAATACAGCATGTAAATAAATAAGACAAATACTTAAATTCTGACATTCGGAAGAGAGAAACTCAATGCATAAGTCACACTGAAAGGAGAAAAAGTAGAGCAAGTGGATTCCTTCATATATATCTCTCAAGTACCATTATGTGGGGCGGAAGAAGTATAATGGACATCAAGCACGGAATAGCTAAAACTAAGAATGTGTACATGGTAGAAAGATAATTGCTGCGTTCCAAGAAGACAGGACTAAATGCTAGAAAACGGTATGTGACAACATTCGCGTGGAGTGTGGAACTCTACGGATCGGAGGCATGGATCATTGAAAAGGCAGACCAGAACAGACTAGAAGCCTTCGAGACCTCGTGCTGGAGGAGGATGCTGAAGACAAAATGGACGGACACGATAGGAAATGATGAAGTCTACTGAGGAGTAGAAGAGGAAAGGGCTATATGAAACACCATACAGATAAGAAGAATCAGATGGATTGGACACACCCTAAGACACAATGGGTTTGTGAAGAACATAATTGAAGGTTAAATGGAGAGAAAAAGTCCCCAGAGGAAGACCCAGGAATAAGTTCATGGACCAAATGAAGAGGAAAGTACATAGGAAGAGATAGCAGGAGGTAAGGGAACAAGCATTACATAGGGAAGGGTGGAGGGCAGCAGTCAACCAATCTTAGGATTGAACGATCAATAACGATGGTGAAGTTTTTTAAGTGGTTTTAAAAAGATTTCACTCTTTACTAATTCCCTTCGAAGTCTCTGCTACAAGAAACGGGAATGAAGTTGGCCCGGCCACCTTGAAAACGTGTCCCAAAATTAGCATTGGTAAATCATTGGTTTTTTACGAGATGTACTGGAAGGAATGGTGGATGGAAACCTCAAAAGAGGAAGAAAGAAAAGAAAGATGATTGATGACCTGAAGGATGGAGGGAGTTACAGAGAGTTGAAGAGGAGAGCAGAGGACAGAGAGAGATGGAGGCGCCAAGGACATGCGAAAGCAGACAACTAATTATGAAATCAGTAGTACTTCAAAAATGTCATGTAAAGACAAATATTTTAAAATATACGAATAGACTGAGCACGCAGGGAACGAACCCGTTAGATAAGCTCAAAATGTCCACTGTTATTTAGCCCGAACTTAAAAACCTTCAGTCAATATACTGATAGAAATGCGCTGTTGGTTCATCGTAATTTAATGAAATCATAGTAGATTTTTAAATTTAGAGAGCCTAATATATTAAGCAAACATAAGGGCCCATCAAAAAAGCTGATTTAATTTTTACTGCGAATTCAGCATGTTATGCACTTATTAAAAATCACTTTCACTTGCAGAATTGAAAATTTTGAATGAGGAAAATGATCTCTTAAATATGAGAATCAGCGGACGTATTAAAATTTAAAATGTTAAGTCAATCCAAATGATTATCATTATTGACAATACTCCGCGGGATAAATGTTTCATGTAAGTATTGAAAGCTCGAATATCACAATTGCATGAAAATACGAATTAACTATACTATCGAGATTTTTGAAAATTGCTTTTGTGCTCTGACATTATAGATTTAATAGTTTTTATTTACTTAAACGTATTTGTGACAAATAAACGCATTGTTTTAAATAATGGATCATAAGAAGCGCAAAGCTATGTATTCTTAATGCATCCGTCAGCAAGGACTGTTAACTTTCTTGAAAGATTCTTGTCCTGAAACAAATCATGTTTGATCGTTGGGGCCTATTTTTAACGTAGGTGGATTGGGTAATTGTTGAGAGCAAGAGTAGTTGCGTGTTTTATGAATGGACGAGCTTATATCGCTCACCGTATTCGAAAACTGTGCAAGAGTGACTTTTTGTAATGGTTTACAAGAACCCCACTAGAGCGCGTTCTTAGGCGGATTTCAAGCTTGGTCCTCTCGCCCACGCTAGTAGTTAATCATTTGTCCGTCAGCGCTGCGACACCTTTAGAGGGGTTTTTCAAATTATTGCCGCGCTCTCTGTTTAGGCATTAACCGGTTGATGTTTCTCTATGTGCTCGTCGTCCTTCCTTGTGGCCCTTCATTCAAGCACATATAATTAGTATTTGATTTATTACAATGTTAACATGAGACAATAGCAATATATCGATTGTTGTTCCATTATTTAATTACAAAGAAATAGTGTCATCTATAGCCTGGTTCATGGCTGTATATACCAAGTAGACTTTTTTATATCTGCATAATAGCTTGACTGATTTCTACTTTTTATTCAATAATATGATATGTATTAATCTAGAGTTGGATTAAGCAAGGTGTTATCAACCGTAAATTGCTTCCATCTTCAGCACTTCGAATTATTTCTAATAATTCTACTTCACTTGGCTCATGTTCTCGTCTAATCGCACAGATAAAGAACATGAAAATACATAAGCTTCTCTCTTAATCCATAACGATTAGTTTTACTCAAGTTGGCAAGGAAAAATTACTCTGATTTTCGGCATACCTCTATTAATTATTACTGCGAAATGATATACACAGGGGGCAAAGTGTCACAGTCGAATTTTCTCTGTTACTTTGACACTGTCGGCAAAGGTTGAAATTATGTGTACAGATATTCTGCATCGATAATTTAATAACATTCATTTTGAGTGAGTTGTGTTGGTTAGGTGTCTATAGTGTTGTCTTCTTGTCCCTTGGATCTGGGGTTCGCATCCCGGAGGAAATGTTTCGGTTAAACCCGAACCCAACTCGGGGGTTTTAGGAGTTTACGTCATGCGTAGCAAGCACTCCTTCCATCGGATTTGAATTAAAACTTGATTTCAACTCGCGACTTCCGATATGATTAGACTGATTAAAATTTTAAGTTTCTCTCCTGAAAAATCCTCTTCTTATCAATCTGTCCACATATCCTTAATGACGCAAACTAACTCAATCCTCAATCGTCTCCCAAAATATGTGACTAAAATTAGTTAATCAGAGTATTTATAAAATTTCTGAGTATAACCCGGGCATAGCTCATCGATAAATTTGACCAAATGCACAGCGGCGGGAGAAATTGATTTTTACCTATTTTTAATAATTTGACAAAATGCGCTTCTCAAAAAATATATTTACGCCGTAAAATTTCAATGGTCTTACTTTGGAGGAGTAATTAACGGTAAATCGTTGGAACAAGGAGAGCGCGGGGAAGTAATTAAGGCTTAGCAGTTAATTTTGTGGAAAAGGTGGTGGGCCTTTTTCGATCTCGCTTTTGAATAGAGCTTGTGATGAAACAGAAAAAAAAATTTGATGAACGTTTAGAATATTTTTTCGAGCACATCAGGATTCAGGCCACACACGAGTCTAATTGGCGGGTCGGAATTTTAAGAGAGAAGGGACAGAGAATGTAAAAGGAAAAAGTGTAGAGATTCGGCATCAAAGGAAGTATTCGGTCACCCTCGTTACGACCACCGAGAGCCTTACCGGTGAATTCAGTTTTTCGGTCACTTATTCCGTTTAAAACGAAGCGATGGCGGCCATAAACAGTTCCCTCAAAATGTGCCCTCAAGTTTGTAACCTGGCAAAGCAGCCTGCCATGGTCTGATTTTTATCTTCTCCCGTGATTTACGTGATGTAGACCGAGTCATTCATTTGTCACGCACACTACAAATACAACTACGTACCTACCGGACATGGGCAAGATGCACATCAATTAAGCCGATGTCCCAATGTTAAAATTTTTGACAAAACATTTGTTGATAAAAAGGTTTGATTATTGCTAACAATCAGATTTTGATGAAAATGAAATTAGGTCGTAATTCTACGCAAAATTTTAAGTATGAATAGTTTGATTAAACATGATGGAGGGCGATGAAAGATTTTAGGCTTTCCCTACATATATGAGGATGAGAAAAAAGTCTTCAGTCG
The DNA here is from genome assembly GCA_963169105.1 of Ceriagrion tenellum. Lineage (NCBI taxonomy): Eukaryota > Metazoa > Arthropoda > Insecta > Odonata > Coenagrionidae > Ceriagrion > Ceriagrion tenellum. The sequence continues at coordinate 31,935,946 of OY720633.1, read as the reverse complement.
TAACTTTGACCATCATTACGCGCGTTGGAAAACGCGGGAATCCACCTGGATGTTAGGGAAGTTTCCTAGTTATTTATCAAAGAATTATTATTAGTTATTATCTGTCTCAGAGAAGACAATTATTTTTCAAGTCTTCTTTGCTCTGTCGGGAAAACTTTCCAGTTTCGAGTCGGCTAGAGTAATTTGAGGTATTAATATTATAAGCTCAATACACCGGTTGTAGTAGGATTATATGGAAAATAGTGAATATTGCATAAATTTTTATAAGCGTGGATTCTTATACCTTTGCACCCTCTTTTATCAGACCGGCATACGTCCCATCTTTCTTCATCCCGTACACGCCTATTCACTATCTTTCCCTTCCCTGCTTGCCTAGCTGCCATCCCTGATATGCCTCCTTTGGTAACTCTTCGCCCCTCATTACCTCACCTACCTAACATACCTACACTGTGGGTGGAGTAAACTTAAAATCTTCAGATACAAATATTTTGGAATTGCCTACACTTCTGATATATCGAGGGTAACATACATACTTAACATATGCGGCACAATATTCATGAAACTAGGTTTGTTAGGCGTATAATAGGAAGGTCCTCAGATGAAAAAGTAAAAGAGAGATGCTACTTCCCTCTGGTTAGGCCACACCTCGAATACACCGCGAGCATTTGGGACCCTGGTCATAAATATTTGACCAAATAAATTTATAAAAATAAGAATAAAGCTTCACGCTTCGTTTAAGACTGCTACGAGCAAACATTCAGTGTCTCACAACTTTCAGAGGGATTAAAGTGGGAGCCCCTTGAGACTCGGAGGCTGCACGCTAGGCTTTGCCTGCTTGAGAAATTCAGAATTGGTGTGCTTCAAAGCGGCAAGGGGAATATTATTATGACACCTCACTACATCTCTAAGTCTGACAGAACCGATAAAATAAGAGAGATACATTGTTGGTTTTTGCCAGCCTTGCTTCTTATAAGTTAGATCCTTTGTCCAGGTTAGATTTTGAGTAAGATTTTCCTATACACATTAGTCTTTGAAAATACCTTATTCAAAAACTATGGTTTAAGGGTGGAACAGAGACGTTATATTTGATGGAACTGAAGTTTTTGCTCCATCACTCTCTGTTCAGTCCCCATAATATCATAGTAGGTACACCTTTTGGGGCTCTTGAAATTTAGTTGCAGGGAAATTAAGGGAAACAAAGAAATACCACTTCTGCTCATTCAATGAATCAATATTTACTCTTATCCTCACGGAAACAAGTGACATCGAATTGCAGTGACAATATTTGACTTAAATGAATCCTGCGGCCACGTTTTACTTGAATGTGACGTCACTTTGCATTTTAAAAAAATTTTTGGCTTGTAGGGTGGAAGGTGTGTAGATCCGTCATTTTCTTTACTTGAGAGTTTCATAAAGTTTAGGGAATATTTAAGTTAGTTTAGAGAATAGTAAGTTAAGTGTGCTGTTCCAACTTTGCCTAGTCTATTAATGAAGTTATCGGATTTATTTGAAGCATTTATTTTCAGCTGATTAACTAAACGTGGTTAGCTAAACGTGGAATTCGCGCGGAATTCCCTTTTCAGGGGACGAGTCCTCAGCACATGAACTTGCTCCAAACAGGGGAGCATATCAGTCCCGCGTTAGAATTTCAAGGTTTCAGAGGTCGTAAATGTTAATTTTGGTAAACGTTAATATTTTTACTTTGTTCCAGTCATGTTGGCAGCGTTTCCTGCCATGTTTTCTCCTCGCATCTCTTCTTCATAAGTATCCGACCCCTTTCATATGAGCCTCTCCATTCCTAACTTAATGCTTCGCTTCGGTGACTGACACCAAGTTTTTCTACCACTATTAATGGTTCATTATTGAGGACTGAGGTTAGACAGCGTGATGTAACCATATCAGCTGAAGCATCAGCTCTTGAGCAAATGAGCGACCGCTTCTTTCTTGACCAGTTAAGCTAACAACTGAACAAATGACTCCTGTTTGAATAACCATCGGAAGCAGTTCCTCTCAGCTTCCCTCTCATGTTATCTGGTGACCAAACGAGATGCTTTTCCATTTCGATTTCCGAAACGCCTCTTCACATTTCAGAGCCGAGTGCAATTCCGCGTTGAAAGGAATTGCATCTCAAGACTCAGGGCGATCTGGATTGGATATCGAGGTCGAGAGAATGAATATCCCTCGAGAATAACGGAAGGAAATGCTGAGGGGAAGCTTTCTTCCGAGATCAAACGAGAACGCATCAGCTAAGAAGCGATGAGAGTGGTCATTTGCCCTTCAGCCCAGAATATTCACCTCAGGACGTGGGAGTAGTGAACAACCTTGAGTAATCTCTTGCTGATAGAATTCTGTCTGGAATAAGTGGGTCAGTTTTCATTCTAGAGATGCGAATTGGATGAATTGCCGTATATCTCAACCTTTTGCAAAGAGCGCTCTTTATTATGATATGTCTTGCTGATAACTAGCAAAAAACACTTTCTTATTGCTTCAATCGCTCTCTTTGCCCAGAGTTAGGGATCACTCCATGAATATTTGAAGCCTTATTCGCCTTTTTGTAGCAACTTCATTTAGCGTTAAACTGTTTCAGATCACCTGGAATAATTTGAAGCAGAACACTGCACAGTTGGATCCCATAATCATTCTGAAATACTCCGACTTCAGCTGAAGTAATTCGCTTTGAGGCATACTGTGAGTATAAAAACCAAAAGGAACGGGAAATTCCATTGAATCTGGGGATTTTCCCATGTTTTAGTACTTTAGTGAGTGAGGACTCATTTATCTATTCTAATTTATTTAGCATATCTAGTCACTGGAGTAATTTATTTCTAAAGTATGAAACCTTTCTCTATTAATCATTTCTCGTTAACTTACTTTATACACAAGTTTAATGTTTTGAAAAGGCATATTACTTGTGTTTACCCTAACTATCGACAAACCGGCCCCGGTTTTTTGCGCATATCGCTTTAAATTATTTTTTATTATAAGAAAAAGTTAGCGAGGATGATGTCAGTTAGTTTTGAAATGCCTAAATATAATTCATAAAATAGTCTCTCAAATGAATTACCTGCTATTCTTACGATTACGCTGGTTTTAAAAATCTCTGAATTCGCCTCGAACTGGTTTTTCTGAGTAAGAAATAAAGACTTCTATTCTGAATGAGATAGCGTTAACGCTAATAGCCAGAAATAGCTTTCGTTCCGAAGAATAGCGTTTTGCAATTCTGAACACCAGACTGACGCCTGGGAGCGACGTTGTTTTAGGCGACGATCTGATCACCGCGCTCTTTTAAGCGTCACGCTATTCTTGAGTGAAACGACCACCTGATTCTTTATCACACGTTACCTAACGAGGATTCGGCAAAATATGCACTCAGAAGTGTTCCTAAAAACATAAAAATAATAGCAGAATTGACTTTTCAATCCATGTATTCAAGTAAACATAAAAAATTCTTCTCATAAAAAGTAGGCAAATGTGCCTCGCCTACGTACCCTGACTCGCCGATTTGAAAGCCGTTTTTTCTGTCGTGCAAGAGGTCAAAGGCAGCGCTAATTCGCCTTGAACTTCGTCAAACATGCAGTAGTTTTGCTGTACTTAATCAATTTGTAATCGGCAATATCCACCCTAAGTATAAAAACGCTGGGAAAACAGTTTTCTCAAAACGCGGATGGTGTAGTGGTTAGCGTCGTGTATTCTTGCTGGCAAAGGTGGTAGTTCGAGGTTGCTGGCGGACTACTTTTGTTTCCTTCTTGATTTGCACGACCAGATAGAAATGTTTCCTACGAGTTACATATCCTATCATAGGACTTAGGTAAAATAGAAGAAATCTACACGTAAAGGTTGAGTATTCACTCTCTCTGTTAAGAATTGTATCTAACATTACGGCGGTATCATTTAAACAAGTGGTCTCGAAATATTGCTCACCTCGCCTATTCACATTCACTTCCATCCACATATTCCCAGCGGTACCGCAAGATTTTTAAGAGGCTAATTGCGATTTCTAACCATCTTATTAAATCCAAGGACTATTAAGAATGATAAATTTCAAATATCCGTGATGAAATACTTGAAATTTACCATCACATCACTTTCCTTGATACACTTACACATAATTATTCTCAATTCGTATGCATTCAAACGTCGTCTGCTTTGCCGTATAAGTGGTGAAAATAAAATAAAAATCCCAACAGATACATGAAAACAATATGCTTTTTTACGATGTTGAGGTGAACAATCATTGTAGGAATTAATTTTTTTTCCAGCTCGGGTAGCTGTTATATGTTTACATAGGTGTACATAACAAACAACACCAGACTTTCCTAAACTGAAATCCCCTTCACAAAATCTAAAATAATCAGAGCGTTAGTATCTATCCTGATGAATGCAAAACGAAATAAAGTATAATAATAGTATCCGAAGACAGCATTGAATAAAATTTAGTTGGATTATTTATTGAAAACATTCTTTCATGCACCAGACTCACGGCATCCATAGCGAAGGTCTCAGCTGTTTGTGAAAAACGTAAACATTGCTCGTCATTGGCTGCCTGAATTTCCATTAACTGCACCGAAAGGTTTTCACACAATAAGGGGGGTGGTTAATAATAGCGTGACAGACACGACGCCTTGGATTTCTGTATCGTATTCAAAATCGCTTCCGACGCTATTCTGGAGCGAGGAATAGCGTTAGCCAGAAATAGCATCGCCCGATTCAGAATAGCAGCAAATGTGAACGGTTTAGTGTACGGTACGGTGTAAATATGTTGCACATCACGATTAAAACAGTGGAGTAAACATCCTCTCGTTCCGTTGAGCCAACATTGTTTGTCTTCTTACGCGACCGACCAAATATGTGAATTTTACCAAGAGGTGGATAGTAATTACCGTAAGTAGCATTAGGAAACGAAACAGTAGAGTTTGTCCCACAAAAGCAGAAGGCTTCTGACAATAGCGGACAGGATGAGGGGAAAATGTACAAAGGGCATGGAACAAGAATCCAAATATGATATTGAGTACTCACGGAATGCTAGATAATCTCTTGCTGGTTAAAGAGGGAGTTGAGATGAACTTGAAGAGATCTTCGAGTCGGAAAACGCTAATGATGAGTGCTCCTGCACTATGCCCTACTCCTTGGACGGAAAAACATAGTTTCGTAGAATTAGAGGAGGAAGTGAGATTTCAAAAAAGTTTATATCCGTAGTGTGAGATAAAGTTTCAATACTGTACGTAGAATTGCTGGATCGTGAGACTGAACGCTGCCAGTGAAACAAAAATAGTATCCCATATCCCTTTCCATTCTCGTCCTAACGGTCTTGCGAGTTCCGCTTGTCAAGCCTATCCCTAAAACTAGATCCAAATACCCCAGAAGGCATAGAAAAATTATCGAATCGCAAGACATGTATCTCAGGGTGGAAAGGGATATAGCTGTATTTCATTTCTCAAGATTGAATATATTCAATCAAACATCAGTGTTCAAATCAATGCCCAAAGAGCTTCATTGACATCTTTGATGGAAATACTCACTGTCACATATAGCTACGCTAGGAGGCAAAAGGTTCTGTGCATGAATGGAATAACTTATCTGCAAAAAGAGACAGAGCCACCCATAAGCAACTAGTTTGTTACGTAAATGGCCATACATGGCATGAATGGCACAATTAATTCATGAAAAGTTGAGGAATGGGTTGGGCTCTGGGTCAAATTTGCAGACGCTTTTCGTCTTTGTATTCAGATTGGGAAAAGGAGAAAAACATTTTTAGCTTTGGCAAGTGAAATGATGTCGGATGTAGCATGTAACAGACTGCAGAACAGACAAGTTTAAAATGCGCTTTTCGGTCTAAGACCATAATTGTTGCAAGTGAGACCTTGAAGTACATTAGTCGACAAACCGTGTAACTGATTAACTGATTTTCTACCAAATGTATATTTCATAATCTGCCACGTAGTGCTAAAAATACTTTTGGCATGATCCCTGCGTGATGCCTGTATCTCGTTACGTAGCTCCATTGTACATTATTACAAATATTTCCTGTAGCATACCAATGGTGTAGTCCATGTCGGTGAAAGTTAGTGATACGTTGGACCATATATTGGTGATAACTCACCCCCTGCTGCACACGCTTGAGGTGGCTCTCAGGGCAATATGTATATGTCGATGAAATATTCTGATTGATTGGGAAAAGCGCTACCGGTCACCCTAAGAGGAAAAAGGCTAGTAACTTTAAATGCCTCTGGTTGAATAAAAATACTCACTATAATAAAGTTTTAATGAGAAATAATTTCGTCCATGTAATTCCTTATCATTAACCAGTGACTTATGAGTAAAATATTAGTTTTTAAATATTTTCACTCATAGCAGCAACGTTCATTTTAGAAACCTTCTAGCACCACAAATGCTCCTCATCTTCTACTCATCAAGTAATCTAAGTGAAACTGCATTCCTCCGACATTGGATTTCATCAAGTTGTTTAAGTACATTGTAATACACTATTCATAAAAATATAGTTAGATCACAAGCATATAAGAATAGCCCTTCGTAAGCTCTTAAACATATATTTTTGCATTTCAATATCTAGAAATACTATTTCAATGAAGGGCATTCATTGAACTGGGGCATTCATTGAACTAAAATTTCTCCAAAAAGAATGTTATGTTTGTGATTAAATATATTTAAAAACTGGTATATTATAGACGCACCTACGTTTTTCCTTAATCTGTAAAAATCACTGAATCATGATTATGAATTACATGGACGAAATAATGTACCATGAAAACTTTATTGCAACAACCCAATTCATTTCACCTGAGGCTGATAAAGTTATGGTTACTTGTTATCACAGAATCACTTGTATGTCATGATCAATTTTTTACGTACTACATCATCAACTTAGTGACCCGTACCCAGTATCCTGTTCATCATTAGTTCGTCACATGAAAAACCTGCCTCAAGTTGCTCTTTATCATCGACTCAGATGAACATCATGGGGACATCCACCTACTTAACTTTTAAAAAAATGCTGTCCATTAAAAACCAGCCATTAATGTTCTGGAAAACTTTTAATATATTTTTAGAACTAATTTCTCACTCATGCATAGCAAAAGTATGGAGCATTTTTTAATCCAGAAAACAGAAAACTTTTCAAAACTTCCGCGTCCAAAGCAATGGAAAGTAAAAAAAATCAAATGTCGGTTTCGTATCAACATTTTTGTTTGCGATATAAAAAATGACGCCCCAAGACTGGCAAACACGAGCAAAATGGATACAATTTTCCAAAGTCAGTTATGTATTGCTTGTATAGAGAACAAGGAACTGTGGTTTAGAGAAGACCATTTCTAATTAGATTTCAAAGTATTAACGATTGCTAACGGAGTTCATCATACGAAGCGTAATATTTCCCGTTACCATGAAGATGGGAATTAAGGCAAACTGGTAGGTCATAAATAATTAGTACAGTCTATGTGAATCAACACCAAGTCCGAGAGAAACTAATTTAAATGATGCAGTACGGTTTTTACTTCCTCTTGACGTGAAAGTCAAGGGCTACATGACTGCGTTCATATTTACATCCGAGTGTCAAACTATGTCCTTTTGTAGCGCTCACACGACGCTTTCAATAATATCGCCAATCGTCAATTTCTTCGTTTTCGACCTGAATTCTCGCTTTTAGCAATTTAATAGCTCTAAACCCAATTCGCCCTCTTCGTTCATGACATCTTACTCTCGGGTGAAAATAATGTTCAAATTAACGCGATATTCCTCGATTTTGAGAAAGCTCTCGATAAGGTACCTCACGTTAAGTTACTCTCAAACCTAGAAGCACATGGAATAGATAAAAACATTATTAGTTGGATTAATCAGTTCTTACATGGGCGGGAACAAAGGGTTGTTATAGATGGTATCATGTAGGACACAGCGTTATATCGGGTGTTCCTCAGGGAAGTGACATTGGTTCACTTTTATTTCTCTTATACATAAATGATATTAGCAACGTCGTTAAAAGTAAGCTTAGACTCTTCGCAGACGACGCGGTTGTGTATAGGGATATTAACAATTCCAAAGATAGCGACTCGTTAACAATTGACCTACTTGCTATTCATGCTTGGTGCGAAAATTGGCAGATGGAACTAAACATAAAAAAGTGCGTAGCAGTCAGCTTTTGGAGAAATAAAAATAGGCCAGGTAGGGCTTACAGAATTAATAATACGGAAATTATTCACGCCGAGTCTGTTAAGTACTTAGGAGTCACAATTACTCACGACCTATCTTGGGGAAAACATATTAGGGAAATATGCGGTCAAGCATACAGGAAGCTAGGCTTTATCAAGAGAGTACTCGGAAAATGGGATGAGAAACTGAAAGAACGTTGTTATTTTTCTATCGTTAGGCCTCAACTGGAATATGCTGTTAGTGTATGGGATCCATACGAAACGGGGTTGATATCAGAGTTAGATCGCGTACAGCGAAGAGGAGCTAGGTTTGTGAAACGATGCTACGATAAGTTGGCTAGTGTGTCTGGACTGTTAGAAGAATTAGGATGGGAATCGCTATCACAGCGTAGATTAAATTATAGGCTTAACCTCCTAACTAAATTTCAGGAAAAACATTTCTCCTACGACGTGAAAAACATACTATTAACCCCCTCGTACTACGGCAGATTAGATCGCGCCAATAAAATTAGAGAGCTAGATTTTAGAACCAATAGGTATAAAATGTCATTTTTGCCGCGTACCATTCGGGACCATAACAGCTGTGATCGTCGTCATGAATAGTGTAAATAATGGCATTAGCTAGATTGTAGATCTCTTCCTTAAAATATTTTACGTTCTTATTTATACATGATGTAAATATTGGTGCTCTTATTTATGCATGAGATTTTGAATCTGTAGTAGTAGTCCTTGTACCCCTTGCATGTTGGAACGATTGACGATAGAATGTTTCTTGGTTTGTAGATTTTAATGGGTGCGTTGCATGTGTGTTACGCCGGTTCCAATGTAGTTTCGGTGTTCTTCCGTATTATTGATGCATGCCTGGTGTGGAAGCACCCCCTGCCACACACCCTTTGGGTGGCTTGCAGGGTATGACGTAGATGTAGATGAATAGCCGTCCCGAAAAGCGTAAGCAAAAACTGTACGCTCAATACACTGGAGTTGGGAAGGAGAAAAGAGAAGGAATGCTTCGTCGAGATGAGTCACTGCCCGCTCGTTGTGACTGCACTGTTGACCCGCCCCCCACGGCGGATGCCACTTACTCAGCGTCTCCGGAGGAGGCGATAAAGAGGGTGGACCATCACAAATACGGGATGCTCTTTCTGGAAATTCACCCGAGTGGGTGCCTGACACAACAAACATTCGATTGATGACCTTGGGTAGCCTTTTGCAATCCACGAGCGACCCTTCTTCGATCCTTTAACCCAGCACAAATGATTTCACGATTTTTCTGAAATTGTTTATTATCCACGTCTCTCTTGTTTGTTACATGAGCTTCGGAGGCGGATAGAGTCATGTCATGTCATGAGTTTCGAAGGGAAATGGAGACACAGCACTAACTGTAAGGACTGGGATTGAATTTTCAAGAAGTTTTGGAAAAACGTCTCAGGTAGCAATCCGAATGAAAAGAAAAATAAATCGTTGAAAGGATGGTGTAAATTTTGAAGGCTAAGGAAGACACCGCTAAAGGGTTTAGGGAGCATTCGCACTGCCAAGATCGTTCGCGTGTCTATTATCTTCCTTCGTTACCGACAATGCAGTATTTGTGCATTGAATAGAACGACCCGATCTTACCGCTAATCCCAAGTGTGGAGGGTGGAGGGACAAAGACTAATGCCCACCTTTGTTATATATTTTTATTAAACGCAACGTATTTAAACGAAGGAGGATGCTGAAGATAAAATGGACGGACAGAATAAGAAATGATGAAGTGTACAGAAGAGTAGAAGAGGAAAGGACCATATGGAACACCATACAGAAAAGATGAACCAAATAGATTGGACACACCCTGAGACACAATAGATTTGCGAGGAAAATAATTGAAGGCAAAATAGAGGGGAAAGTCGCCAGAGGAAGACCCAGGAATAAGTTTATGGACCAAATAAAGAGGAAAATACATACATAGGAAGATATACCAGGAGGTAAGGGAACTATCGGTAGATAGGGAAGGATGGAGGGCTGCAGTCAACCAATCCTAGGATTGAACGACCAGTGATGACGTATTTAAATGAATGAAATATGATTGAAGGGATGAATGTAATCACCCCTTCATCATTAAGCAAAGGCGTTTGTTGAAAGTGCCATCAGTGCTTTGTGTTACAAATAATAATTATTTCCTCACAATCCGCGGTCATTAAAGAACAAAAATGAATGAACTGAAAAAAAGGAGCATGGAAGTTAGTTCTATCTTCCGGCTGGAAGCAGAAAATTCAAAAATATTCCAAATGAGGCCACCAGTATTGAAGATGCAAGGCCACTTATGAAGATGCAAGATGCTTTATCATCTTCCGTTCAAGCCGCTGAGAGTAGAGGTTACGTGAACAGTCTCAAATGCATGTCGAGATTTTTCGCAGCCTCTTCTCGGACCCTTAGCGCTTTCCACGCGCCCCCGCAATTCTTCCTCAACCTCATAAAAACCCCCGCGCATCTTCGAAGGTATCGTTGTCTCGTTTTAGGATCCAATTGCCGTGATTGCATCTCCGCCCGCGACGGTAGCATATGTACTTAGGTGAATATATATACACACGAGGCGAAGGAGGTGCGCGAAATCCAATAACCAAGAGTGGTCGCTCCTCGGTTTCCAGCGAGGCAAACGACGCCATCACAATCTCTTCCGAAATCTGCCCTCTACCCCTCTTCAATGCCTGCTCCCTCTCCCCCCTCCTCCCCGAATTCCAACCCTCATCCCAATCTGACACACACTTCCGTCTTCCTTTCTGCGCCGTTGAAGTAATACTTAGGATCATTGGCAAGCGACGCCATGATGTGATGCATGTGTAGAAATATCGATATTTTACCATGAATTTCGTCCGTAACGGAGTGTATCCAGTGACAAGACCTAGCGAGAAACCAATTCATGTTGAAGCATCTGGGCTGAGATTTTTCATAGAAATCCCGGTCCAATTGAGGGGCATAGTGGAGAGTATAATAGGTACGGTTCGTTGTCCGTCGGATGGGACGTTTGGCGGTAGGTTCTATGCCGACGCTGAGTATGTCTACCCTTCCTCCCTCCCACATAAACTTCCCTGCTACCCACTTATCCTTGATTGATCAAATGATCTCAGTTCTTTGCCCTGACAATTATCGAACGAACCATTGGGAGTCCGAATAAGGTTGAATGCACGAGTAACATATGGAGAGAGGTAAGAGGAAACAACTACAGCAATTGAGCTCTGAGCGACCCCGAACAAGAAATTCAATTCAAAGATGAAAATGTTAGAGAATTCATAGTTTTCAAAACATTTATGTCATACAAAGGAGAATCGAACACTAACAGCGCCGAAAAACTATACCGAGGTGAATATAACTACCATCACAACGTGTGGATAACAGTTCTAAGGGTCACAAACATCCAGAAAACAGCATCTCAAGGGGCAAGTTTATTTAATGGGTGACAATATGGAATTTTATGGAGGTTACTTTGGTATCTTCAACCAAATTGCTAGGACTGAAATACCAACGAAACTTATGTTCAAGAAAGCCACTATACCAAGTAAAAATCCGAATTAATGCAAGCGCCATAATCTTCCAGTGACCGCGAGGTGATGAGAAACATATAAGGTGCACGTGAAAGGCAGTAAATATCAGTTTTATCGCGGTAATTGAGGACAGTTTCGAATGCTGGTAGAGCTTACCCAAGCTATTATAAGGTTAGAGGATAGTAAAGCGAACGGGCCTTTAAACTTTCAAAATGTAGGCTTTCTAAGATACGTAAAGATAAGTAAAACACTCATGGTTGCTATCCCTCAACAAAATAAAATTGCTTGTTTTACTTAAAAATATACCTCCTTTTTTCTCATGAGTAACCAGATCAAAACATATCAGCAGTTTTCATGAACCGCTAGTAAACAGTTTTGTTTCCTTGTTGAAGTGATAGCCTCGCGAAAAATGTTTTGAAAATATGCCTTATCAGTTCAACTCTTTGGAGTGTGCTTTCATTGAGTTTAGAAGGGAAACGACGCGAAGAAGGAAACTGTTCAGTAATGCAAAAATAACTTGATTTCCTTCCACTGATTTATTTCCTTGGTACAACATGTTTCGACACAACGGTGTCATCATCTGGTAACACCAAGTTATTTTTTCGTTGGTGAAAATCAACTTCCACATAGTTGAGCCTCAAAACATGGAAAGAAAATTGTTTATATTGGAGCATTGCAGAGCCCTAATATAGCTCAGCCACGCATAACAGCTCTTATTCTTCCTCACCCTTGACTCTCGACCCGACTCTCGTTCCCACCAAACCTCTGCGCCGTTAACGATCCCTCTCAATCCTCCCCACACCGACTCAACAACTCCGACCCGGCGCCAGTGAACTGCGAAACGGTTGTGCGAATGGGAAGATAAGGAAAAAGGGATCGAGGGTGGCAAAGAAAAAGGTTTCCGGACTTCACTCATCTTCGCTTGGCTTGTAAGTCGCCTTGCCTTTAAGTACAGATTAGCTCTAACTAAAACTAACATCCAAAGGATATTAACATTGAGATTTGTCTTCGGTAGACCGTTATAGCTATAACACCCATGGCTAAAAGTGATATTGTAAATGAGCGAGATTTTTACTTCGCCCCAACTAAGCCACACTCTGAGGCTTTGAGGATCCTTCGGTGAATGATTTCCTTCCCGGCATTAATGTCAAGGATGGATGCGGTAATCTAATTGAAGCGTATAGCAGAGAGCTTCGCTGTACCGATCTTCATATGGATTACCTCGGATGGTGATTGAAATAAGTACAATTGCTTTTTGTCCGCGCAGACTCTGTTGAAAAGGGATGCAAGGAAATGGAGAATGTAACACAAATGCTTATCATATATGCAGCATTTGATTAATCAATTCATGTCAACCAGTAATAAAGGCCTCTAAGTCTGTGAAAAGTTTACAGAATGTTTAAGCGCTCATTTTGACGGTGTCCCCGAATACATCCGCTATTTCTAACATTTCCAAAAACACACACAGGATAGGATTAAAAAGTAATTACAATCTTAAGAATCAAAAGAAATCTTATTATATTCAATTGGAAATACCTAAATAGGACACTCGTATCTTCTTCAACTAATTAATTGCTCAGGTCTAAGAAATATATAGTATTTATTCCGAAAATACGGTTGCAGTATAATGAAATCTTTATAACAATTCCGCTAACAAGCATAGAGCGCTTTTAATTTTTCTATTTGATGTTGACTAATAATCACTTTCACTAAATCACTTTTTGCGTAATCAAACCTTAAGTAATGAATATTCAAATGGATACATAATGGATGAAAACATTATGCCAATTGCATATGGAATATTGATGTTAATAAATATGAAACTAAAGAACTAAACCAAAACGAAAACATTAAACTTGTCAGAAAACTATCGGAGGCAAAACAATCGATTGCGATATTATCAACCATCGGACCCCTACCACGGATAATTCTTGGCCATCGACTGTCGACTCATACCCCTACGGTGAAGTTTAATTGTATAATACCACGCGCCTTGAGAGGAAATGGAGAAATAAGCAAATGATTTGTTTCACCGTGATTACCGCACATTCAAGTAACCCTTCTCTATCACACTACTATCACACTGACTAGAGAATCACTTGTCCATGCACCGATACCAACGCAAGCTACAACCTGTGATCTACTGTATAAGACGGTGAACAAAATTAAAAATCAGGATACTGTTTACCTCATTTGTGGTGAGTGACTCCGTGTTGCCTATATCAGGAGACGCTGGAGCGTGGTCGCAGATTCGCTGTAAGCGACGTCCATTTCTTCTCCAAATTGCCTGTTCTGTTGAACTCATCGTACAAGATGGAGCTTAGCCACCGAACAGTCACGCTTCTACCGTATTTCACGAAAGTTACACGAGCGTTGAGCGGAGGAATAAAGGAAGAAACGCACACGGAGTTTAGTCACTGAACGATCACGCCTCAACAGTGGTTCGCGAAAGACTGACACGAGTGCGTTGGGCAGAGGAGTAAAGGATGAAATTTTTTTTTACGTGAGCCGCTATTGGTTGCTCTATTTAAAATGTGCTTCGTAACGCTTTTGTTTCTCACTCTGAGTCTGCGAAGAAAAGCCCCTCCTTATCGCATTTCCTTCGACACCTCGAAAGCGTATTCCATCCCTTCCTTATCACCGGATATTTAGAAATTATTTTTTTGTTTATGCACCCCCCTCCAATTTATGCCTCCGAACCCATTCACGCTGACTTAGCGCGGTATTATCTTTCCTGGAATAGTTATCGTCCCCATAACAATGGTCCCAATATAAGCCTCGGAGTGCCAACTCCGCGTCTGTTATGAGAGGCGCATCCTTATCGCATTGCCCTCTCCCTCTACCCTTGACCATTTTTACCACTGCTAACGTTCGTCTTGGCATTATTTATCTTTGGTACATTTTCTTCAACCATGCCTTTCTCACTCAATTACTGATTGTGAGTATGTAGAACAAAATCCTCATTAATGATTAATATGCATATCCCTTCAATATCCTTACCACCGGATATTTAGAAATTATATGTGGACCCCAGTAGTCAAGGGGTCTAAGTGACATTTGAAAAAAGTAAGTTATGTACAGGAATGGGATGTGAAAATATAAATCTTTTAGGTGGTAAAGGGATCCAAGTGATTTTCTTGACAGGTGATGCTATCTAGGGTAATGCCTCTTCACTACTTAGTGGGTTGTACCGAACATTTTCAACTTCGGCTTAAGTTTTCTCAAAACAACGATTTTGTCACTTAGACCCCTTGACCTCTGGGGTCCTCATATCTTTTCATTTTTTTATATCTTTTTATTTAATATATATTCCCCCTCAAGAAAAACAAAAGTAATGAGATTATCTAGGACATAGAAAGCGAGGCTGGTGATTAAAGTTTGAGGACACAAACTCGAGCAAGTAGAGCACTTTAACTGTATAGGTAGTACGCTAGAAGAAAACGGACATCGTAGCAAAGACATACGGAAGAGAACAACGCTAGATAAGTAGGCGTTTAGTAATAGAAGGGAGTTTATGACGGGAGCATTGGGTAAGAATGTGAAGAAGAGGCTGATGAAGAGCTTGATATGGAGCGTAGCGTTGTATAGTGCAGAAACTTGGATCCTGAGAAAGGAGGACGACAATAGGATGTAGGAAGAGGCGTAGCGAGGCGGCTTGGGTGGCCCCGCTTTCAGCATAGACCCCTAAATTTTAGTTTTTCCTATTTTTATCAAACCCAGAATAACCGTGGTTTGAATGAATAATTGGTAGTCTGAGCTCTCTATTGAACTAAATCGTAAATTTGGTTATAAATGAATTGATGAGCAAAGAAACAAAGTATGAACACCGACTTCGGAAGTTTCTAGGCCCAGCCAGTTTCTAGGCAATTTACAGCAATGACATGGGTCCCGACAAGGAGAACAAGAGAAGAGGGCAGGGTATAGCAGGCCGCGCAGATTTGCAGACGCAGAATCAGCTATTCGCCACTCGTCACCAACCCTACCCTCCAGCCATTGTAAGTCAACTCTCTATGCAATGAACGCGATGTCTTTTATGCCTCCATTTTCCGATTACAACAAGCATACATTTTTACAATACATTTTAAGAGCAAAATGTGGGAATTTTCTAATCAGCGTGTGTAATACGCATTCAAATTTTTGAGAACGGCACTCATCGCTTTTAGCTTCCGCTCCGTTCAGCGCCCCAAAGAACATCGTGCTAAGAAATGCTGCCTACGTATTACTTTTCCTAACACTCACGTGCCCCTTTCCCTTAGGTCTCCAAATATAATGCTCTCTGTGTAGCTGCGAAGCTTCCATTCGTGTCTATGGAAATATTTTTATTCAGCAGATAAGTGAATTACTATTCGCTACAAAGTGATATCAGTATTTAATCCGTCATAGTTTTTGTCCGCTTGTACGGATTCCGTCCGATCTACTTGCGAGAGATATATTATTTTGGTTATTATGTAATTTCGAGATTCCACTGTTCGCAATATGCAATTATCGGAACCTTTCTGGGTTTGAGCTATCACACAAGGAGAATAGATGTGGTGGCCAATTTGTTGCCGATGAGTCTGAGAGAGCGGTTCGTATTTGCTAGCAGATAAAGTGCGCGTTTTGTTGCTATTGAGGCGATTCATACGCTGTGGCAGATAAAATTGTGTTAGCGCTCACCTTGAGGATCCGTCGGGGGTCAATTAAGGGAACGACAACTCTTAACAAAGGTGTTCTTTTTAGAGATACACACACACGAGCAATAGTATTCGTTACCAGCTATGTTCTTACCCGTTCAGTTTCTTACCAACTCAAGTCTACGCTTTGGGGCAGACCATAATCCACGTTGACACCAAAAAGGGGTGGGGAGGGGTACGAGGGTTGTCAACGAAGGTCCACGTTGGGGGCTGGAGGGTTGGAGGGCTGTCTACGTAGGCAATGGTTGACACGACGCGTTTCTAGTTTTACAGTTTATAGTAAATGACAGAATATCATAGCTAAAAGAGTAGTTTTATTTTCCTTGCCTTTCCTTAAAATCAATCTTAAATTGCAGATAGTCCATGACAATCAATTGATAACCCGTTTTACAGCTTTTTCCGCAAAAAAAGAAAAGTCGTGGACAACAGGAGTGGAACAGGGGGGTCCGGATGAAGTCTGCAAGTGTCCACAACGGGGGGTGGAGGGGTGAAAAAGTGGCCTATTTTTGTCTACGTGGATTATTGACAGCTCTCACAGCCATGGCTTGGCGTCCCCATGTGACCCCCTTGTATTAATCTGATTGATCACCAATTGTGACCTTCAAATATCCTGCATTTTCAACGCCTCATAGGCGAGGATACTTTTACCTTAACTAAGCCCTCATTCTAGAATTCTTTAGTGGTTCAGGGTTAATTTCTCCCACAAAAAGCAGTCTGCAGCTCTCCACTGGCGACCGCACACTCCTACCTTAATGAAACCTAGTCAGCTTATCTTAATTAAAGCTCTCAATGATTCCGGGTTAATTAATACTCCCCAAGTTGAATCAACAAAAAAATACCTACGCGATGAGAAATATCCGTGGTCGTGGCTCCCTGAGGAATACACTTACACTATCTACATTGTTGCTGATATCTGCCAGAGAGCTTCTCAGGGTGGCTTGCATCAACACCCTTGGCACACGTTCACGCGATCACTGCGACCGTTGGAACTTGGCTATCCTAATATCAGTAAACAGAGTTACTCGTCTGCAATATTTTTGTGGTGAAAACGTGCGAGTATTTGACGAGGAATCGGATCATCCAATAACTATATTTGGTGATTTTACATTCAGCAGTTACCAGAATACCAACTTATCTTCATAACTGATCCGTCTCAGCTGCATTGTTAAGGCTGTATTAGGTAAGTTTTTATTCCATCATCGCATGAATCTTTATCGTTGTAATACTAGTAGCATTGTGCATTATTTCGTGATGACAAAAATAAAATGCCCCAGTTCATTCTCGATATATTTTCATTAAATACTGATAGGTTGTTAATCATACTAGCACGTATTCTCTCATATTTCATTCATATATATACTAGGGTAAATGTTCCGCTGTGTCGCCTAAAAAATCGTTCAATATATTCCATGTTTATCGATCGTCACGGCTTTGTTACTGTATATCTCCTGGCAGCATAGCTTTTTGTAAAAAAAATGGGTACTATTCACCATATTTTTTTGCATGAAAAGAGCACATCAATACTAATAACTCTCTGAGGGTCCACGCCTGTTCGCGGTAGTTTCAAAATCTGCTCAACCGATTTGAATGAAACTTTAAGATCTACATTTTGTTCGATGAGGATAGGTATGCCAAAAATAGTCTAAGTTTTCGCAAAAAATTTCCCAGTCTAATGCCCTTCTCTTCCCAATAATGTCAGCCATTAAGTATAGTCAATCTGACAATGAGTCAAAGGTATATTGGAATAAGCTTTTATAGATAACTTCTGTAATGCTATTTTAAGAATGTACTCAAACAATGGGCAACAAACCAATTTTTTCTGAGAAATGTTTTCTACACGCAAGGCTTAGGTTGCTTGAGAAATTCAGAACTGGTGTGTTTCAGAGCAACACACAATATTATCATGACGCTTCACTACATCTCTAAGTCTGATTGAAGTGACCGTACACAATAAGCGATCACAACAAAAACAACTCCACTAAATACACTCCCATAATACACAACACCATTTTACCTCCCAAAACCTTACACCGTTGCTCGGCTGGTGACCTAACAACCCCTGCCACACGCCCATACGGCGGCTCGCAGGGTAGTTTTTACTTAGTAGATGTAGATGTATGAGGACGTGAATTGGAGGCAGATGTTGATGAATGGATTTTAGGAGGCCCAAGTCTTTTCGTCACTTTTAGTCATGAAAAAATACTTACATGCCCGTTCTTTCTTACAAAAATATAAAAATTGATTTTTTTTTCAAAGAAATTATCACTCAGTATATTAAATGACGGCGCTTGATGTTCTGTTTTGTTCAAAGATAATTCGGTATTGCGTCGCTTATTGAGATTTAGCAATGACACTTTCATTTATATTTAATATGCTATTTAGGCTATCGTATTAAAATGCTTTTGAATACTCTTCCATCAAAACAAGAACATTGCTAGTAAGATGAAAACCATTAACATCTATCTGCAAAGATTTCCTTCAAGGGGGCGTATGTAGGGATTTGTTCTCAGCAAGCAATCACTACCGAGTAATTTTTTAAACTTTCGTTTCAGAGCGGTGTTTTTTTATTGTTTGAATCAGGACGATGAGAACATCCCAATCAATTGCCAACTGCATATGAATTAGCCTCGTGTCTTTCCATCGTGTGTCTAATTTCACCATACCGATTCAACTATTTGTATGCTTAGCCTAATGACGGATGCAGTTTTTACCTCTCACGGCGTTGTGATGTGCAGAAAACCATGTGATTTCAAAACTTTGCATGAATTTATCAATCATATTGATACTGAAAAGAAAGACGGAACATCCGAAACGCTTTCACATACTCTTCGCTCAACTTAGAGATTTAATAGCTCTCACAAACATAGCTAATTTACAATCTTAGAATAAACAGCATTTTTATTTTTTTAATTCAAGAATCATTACGTAGGTGACGTAAATTTAAGCATTTTAAAAGATGTGATTTGTTGAGGTGCATAAAAATGTATTAATTACCAACTAATCTCCACACTCACTGCCAAGACCCTTCACTTGGGATGCAAACTTAGTGGAAACCCAATATTCAACCCCCCAGCTCTTGGTAAATTATCGGATACCCGCTGTAATGGTACCCTTTTATATCACTCAACTTTCTGAGATACCACTTTTTAAAATGCAATTAAACGAAATATATATCTGTTTGACAAACACGTTTTAACACATAGGTAAGTACTCGAAATAATTTTTTAATGTTTGAACAAATTTTTATTATCTTTTTATATGAGATAATAAGACCAAAATCATTCCAGCAGAATCACAGGATATGCAAAAAATACAAATCTTTGGACGAATAAGACGGAATGGTCTTTGTTTAATAAATGCAAGAATTGGGTCACTCTCAATGAAGTGATTTCTGGAAGTGAATTTTGGAAGTGAAATTTTACACATTTCAATCAGTAAAAAACTATAATGAAACTGTAATGTTTAATAAATAGTAAATCTCGTTCCTTTTCATGTCATTTGTCTTCAATACCAGAGCCAATCACGTTGCTCTGGACGAGATCAAAATGCCAATTTAATTTAACTGGTCATTTTTGAAAATTTCAATCAAATAGCATTAAAAGAACTCTTTGTTTTTTACAGTCTCGTCTTCTCACTTGTTAAAAAGTAACAGTAACTACCTAACTACCTGTAGGATTGAGTCTCCTTATTCTTACTCCACCGTAGTATTTGGGACGCGCAAGAAACCTGGTTACAGCTTCAGTATGATTTAAACATCAATTTTGACAGCCGCACTAATTCTTTCCCCACATCAAAATTAATCCTCATTTCCTCTCATCTACTCCCGTACAATTGATTCACGCAATTGGAATAGAAGTTAATGGAGTTGATAGTATTCATTTCTGAATATAAAAAATATTAATAACAATGCGTTGTCTTACTTAACTACCTGGCAAAGAGTATAGATATTCCCATTGGTCAGAGAAATACTGAGTTTTTAAAGGCCGTTTCAATAACTTAGATTCGTTTAATATAAGGCTTCAAAGAACATTTTCAGGTATACTTAAGTAGTTAAGTTCAGAAAATCAAGTTTGTTTTTCATTGCTGGGAATGCATTATATCCTCATGGAAAGTACTCATATATAGCTACTCTCACGTTAAAAGTAATCAAATTAAAATGTAGAAGAGGTAATTAATGAGGCAATAAACCTACAGTTATGCTACAGCCCGACATTTTTCAGTTCAGAACAAAGATATCGACCGAATTGATACCAGAAGCCACCTCAATCCAAGAAGTGGATTTTGTATCACATTTTGAACAAATCATTACATTCATGAGTTAAACAAAAATATAAATGAATACGTATTCTACTGACTAATAAACAAATATTCACTAGCACAACAAGGTGACTAAGAAACAGACAACCTAATGTATCGACAAACAAAGTTTAACCCTGAGATTTTTCGAAGACAACCAAAGAAATCATTTACGCTAAATTTATTTTAACAACTCGTGCAAAAAAGTTAAGGTTTTAACTATTCCAGTAGTCTTCCTCAAATTATATCATGAAATTTGCACCAGATATTCAGCACATTTGTTTCATTTCCTAATACTTTGCAACCGGTTCGACTGTTAGAAAATAAAAATTTATAAATATACGCCAACTTTTAAATTCGGTTTTATACTGCTTTTATACACCGCATAGGTTTAGGTAAACCTATGCGGTGGAAACTAATGAGTGATTAAGCACAATATTATCACCACTGAACTAGAAATATACGCCAAATTTTTATTCGGAATATGAATTAATGGAAATTATATACTCAAGGAATTCAAACCTACTTTGCTTGTGAATGCATTCTAACTCATTGAAAGAATCTAACGGAAATTTTATGAACATTTTAGTATTTCCGGGGTCAAATACTGAGATGGCGTCGTGACCTCCACAAACGTCAAGGTATGTATGCATCCTAATACAGAACTTTGTTCAAGCGCACCTCATTCCACTTCCATAATATGTATATACCTAACTTAATAACTACAAACTCACTACCAACCAAGTAGACCTCAGACCTCAACCCACCAACGCACTGGGAAAACTGACATAACATTTTTCGAAATATCTGAAGTGAGAGCTCAACAACGATTTTCCCAAATAAAATCAAAGATGCGTGGATTCCTCCATGCAAGGAAACAAAAAGTTTTGTTGTCACTGTAAGCACGATTTTGTGAATGGAAATTTGAATAAAAATTATCTACGGATTAACGTCAATCAGGGGGGTTTAAATGATTAAATTATACGTACCACTATGGGCACAGACACTGCCAACAGTGCCATCAAAAACATTCCTTTCTCTTTATATCACATTTTAATCAGGATAGAAGTCATTAACAATCCTCTCCGCCAACTTAAAATATCATTTTCTTTCTAAGGCAGCGGCTATTCAGCGCACTGGCGTCAACATACACTACTGTACGTGAGTAGCTACTCACATAAGAAATATTTGACATACGATATTATATTTACCTCCTGTCGGAATTATAGATCCACAGTGCTTGAATATGAAGAATTTAAAGGACCCTGAACTGTTGTTGGAGATCCTCATTTGACTTCGTCTCCTCCTCAATCCTTCTCCTTCAGGCCTCGTCTCATGAACTCTACACATAATACAAAGCTAGGCACTGAACAATCACATCTCTTCCGTAGTTCGCAAAAAAATTGATACGAGGCAAAGAAAATAAATTGTAACAAAGGATAAAATCGTTTTCTTGGGCTCATATTGGCTGCTTTACTTCTCACGTACTTCATAATGTCTTTGTCACTAATTCAACCTCTGTGATTCTCCTTCATGTCGCATTTTCATATGCACATCGCTTGTATATTACCCCTTCGCTTATCTCCGGATGTTTAGGCATTAATATATCTTATGTTTCTCTGCTACCGAAAACCTATGCGTTGGAAACTAATGACTGATTACGCACAATATTATCACCACTGAACGAGAAAATATCAATTAAATGATAGTGGCATCATTGCACAGATTAGATCCGACTGATACAGATTCACCGATACAGACTAGATCACGCCTACTTCAATGAATTGGCTATTTCTATATTTTTTCCAACGATTATTTATTGTCTATAGATAGAATGAGGAAGGATTTTCTCGTCAACGGCTGCAATGATATACCGTTTAAGTAAAAGGAAGTTTTTTATAAGCTGTGATTTCCGGACTTAAATGAACAACTGCTCTGTAATCGTCGTGCAAAACCACAAGTAGTACGGCGTAAGGAGGATGCAGTAGAAATAGATTCTACTACATTTTGGGGTATGCTATTGATAGTAACTTCTGACATGCTTCGTAATATTAACCCACGTCACCATCTCCCTAGGGAATTGCCCCTCTAATGCAATCCGTATAACACCTCACGTTCTTTCCCAAACTTATCGACTAAGGTTTTATGTGTACTATTTTTGTATCTCATATACGCAGAAGCACGGTTAGACAAAGGATGTTATCAATTACGCAGAAACACATCCGATTTTAGAGGAGTTGTTATGAAAACAAGGCAGATGAGGTGACATATTTTCCTAAGAAATTCACGTGACTTTTGAAGACCGCGCTGCGCTTACATTGTCTTGCTTTTTTCTAGTTCTTGTTTCTTATAAAAGTGTTCTAAGAAAAACAGAAATAGGTGTAGGAGAATAAATTATTTTTCTTTGAAAACATCTAGCTACAATTTAAAAAATATGAGTGGTTTGTATGTCATTCATACCGTATGACATAAGAAGTATTTGATTCCAGATTTAAAAAGCAATTATTTAAAGTGATTAATATCTTCGTATTGGAAATTTTTCTTGATAAAGTGCGTGACTGCGCATGTAAGTGCGTACGAAACTTCATTGCATATTGTATGAATTTTCCATTTGCCAAGTTCTGCGTGATACATGATTGTTCTCTTGACGGCCGGTGTCACTCTATACACTTCAAAAAATTACATTTATTGATTACCTTTATAAATATAAATTACAACTCCGAATTAATCATAAATATTGTGGTTAGCCATCAAAAATCGATATTTATTATGTCTGCCCATGACAGTGATGATCAATGTTTCCGTTAATCAAGCTCTTACAAAAAAGTGAATATCAATAAGTTTCAGTACTTGATTTTCACAGATACAAAACAAAATTTTGTCATTTTGAATGAAAATTTAATTTAGTTTGCGGTTCAGCATACATTGTAACCGTTCAGGTAATAATCCTGGAAAAAAACTGAAAGTAACGGATGTTACCGTATTCCTTGAATTTACTTTATTGAAGGAGAATATTTTTAAATTGCAACAGCGCACACAGCCCGAAACAGTTCTAACAGCACTTCACAACAAGTGGTTTCACTGCTCCTGCCAAGGAAAGCGTTGGATATTTTTCTCAAATACATTTTCATATACACTTTCATATTCACATACACTTTCTTTCTCCCAGGTGTTTATGCATATTTGAGAAAACGGGATGGGTCAAAAAAACTACCCAAAGTTATGCCGCGACATCTAATGTTTTGGCAGGCAATGAAGAGAGCGCTTTCATAAAATAAACAATAAAGTTTTTAATTTGCCTTCCGACACGAAACTTAGACATGCGATATTAGTTATCCTCTTTCTGCCCAGAACCTGCTGAATCACAACAAGCTACACATGCTTCTTCATTGCGATTACTGATCAGCTATTTAGTTTTTTGCGGTGACACTATTTTTTCTGCGATAAACAGTTTTTACTTATTGGACCGCAGTGATGGCTATTGACCTTCCATACATTTTTCACGTGCTTAAGAACTTTTTTACTGATGATCCCTGTACTAGGGACACAATAATCCCAAAACCCAAAACAGCAAGGAAAATTAGTTGAGGTAAACTATGTTATGTGTTCTAGGGCACCCACCTCGACCGTCTCGGATTTTGAATCTACTCTTTATTTCACAGGTATATCAAAACAATATTTTAAAATTTATATGCTCGCCTTGGAATACTCTTGGAGATATAGATTGATATAGATCAAATTCCACAGCCTTTTGCACGATTATTGTGTATTTTTTGTCAACCTTGCGGCATACTATCTTTCTAGATTTCATTTAAACACATATATAATACTTAGCTATCTTAAACTACTTCTTGGGCTCTATTTATTTCAATTAATATGATATTTAATTGATGCATACATAGAAGATAAATGCTGAAAATTTATCAGAAAAAATTAGCTCTGAAAAAATTTGTTCTATCTTTAGCATGTTATAATTTCATCGATAAATGCGAAACAGACGTAAAATTTTGTACATAATATTTAAGAAATAAAATGGTTTTTGAATGTGAAATTTAAAACATCTGACTCTTTCCGTTAGTTTAAAATCAAGTCTTTATTTTTGATTTCTGTAAAAAGTTCGAAAGTGTTTCATAGTCTTTCTCAAAATAACTATTTCATAGAATCACCTTCAACTTGTAACTATATATTGCATGCCATAAGCCTCCAGAAAGTCGAAGAAATATTTTTAAATTGTGAAAAGGACGAATTGATAGAGTTCCAACTGTGAGGGCACTGATTGGATACCGCCTTAACTAAGTTTCATTTCGTTTCGAGTTTCTAGCGCAAAATTTAATTTGGTCAATCGATTAAATCCTATTAAAGATTCGCCTATATTGAGGAAAACTTCTTTCTACGCCACCATAAATGGATATGCGATGTGGAATAATTTTTGCGTGCTTATTTTCGCTGGGAATTCTTATTTAGCCCCTCAAGCGCGGAGGGCATTTATTAAATCCCATCCCACAGGCAAAAAGAGTTTTAAATATATTCGCCTATTTGACGTGCTATCATTCAATAATTTATAAATTTCAAGATATTTCATCATTATTGTTGAATCTTTTGTGAACCAGCATAAGATATTGCGTTATTAGCTTCTTATTTTTAAAACGCTTTGGATTAATATTTATTTTTATTTTTTTCTTGTTCTCCGAATAAAACGGATAATTGTCAGTTTTTTTAGTGTAGCAATTTTTGTTAAATATAATAGCTATCTTTAATATTTAAAATGCATTTTTTACATAATTATATGCTAAAAATTTCGTAAAAAGGCATTAAGGATGTCATAATCATGAGGATACTTTCGATATGATAACCCGTCTCGCTAACATGATAATAAAATACTTCGTCTATTTCCTCCGCTCTGAGGCATTATTATCCATTAATTTAATGTAGAAACACACGTTTGTTCGGTTAAAACGTTAGTGTGGAAATATTTAAATGACTTTACCTTAGTAATCCTGCTTCGTGTGATAAGGCTCGAAGCAATCCAAGCACAAACCCACCGCACATGGTTTACTCCAGTACACAGTCTCTTCTTTTCCCATGCTTAATACATACTGCACATCTCTTTTGGGGCTTTGCTTTCTTCCCGGCTGCAGAAATTCTCTTCAGGATATGTCCCCCAGTGAGTCGTGGCACTAAATTGTCCAATGAACGACGGCCTGGTACACATAGTCCGTATGCAGCTGCATATGTCAAAAATATTCCCTCGACCAGCTGCACTCGAAATGATAAGTGGTCCAATATTTTATTCGTATTTTCCCTGTGAATGACATATGAATTTAGGACTGCTGTATTCAATAGTTTCCTAAATAACTCCATATACCACTTATTGTGGCGTTTCCTTTCGATCAGGTGCGTATTCAATAACTGGTCCTAGAGATCCACGCCGCCCATGAATTTGTTATAGTCTAACACACAAATAGGCTTCCGGGTCTCTTTATTTCATTTGAATAACGTACTCATTTCGTCACTGTGAAATGTGGAGATCATAGAGACATTTTTTTGTCATTCCTTTTGAAAACAACAACGGGCCCATAATGTTGTCCACAAATTTCGTCCCTCTGCAGTTTATTGTCTTTCACGTATTTTGGTACATCCTTTCTGTTCAACCTCAACGTTCCAACACAATCATTTTTGTATTTACTTAGTAGTAAGGAGAGAGTAGGAGAATTATAAAAATTGTCCATCCAAACACAGCGTCCTTGATTTAGCAGCGGTTCTATCAGGTATAAAACTATTGATGTTGTCTTGTTTGCGCTTTCTGGAATGATTTTCGAGGGAACTAGAGTATCTTTATCTGTGTACACCAGAAAGGACCATAGGCAGATGGCATTTAAATCACAAAGCTCATTGGTCTTGATTCCAAACTGTGATGGCTTCAGAGGAATATATTGGCCTGCCCTTCCATAGCGTCAACGATTCATCTATTGAAATGTTGCGATTTGGTAAAAACTGTGTCTGAATTTTTTCATTTAGATGTGCATTTACGGAAATAAATTTTTTAGCTTCGGAGGACTCAGTTGATCTTTCTCGTAATTGTTGTGGAAATGAAAAGTTTACAAATTATCTCGTATCGGTCCCTTGAAATTACATCTCCAAAACCTGGAGTCGATATTACTCTCTTCGTTGAAGCATGAAGTGTTGGCTTCTGCACAATTCCCATCAGCATGAATAGTCCCAGTGTTATGTATATTTTTTCTACTTTCACAGGTTTCCAAGCAGTCATTCTTGACTTCCTTGAAAATGGGGATTCACTTGATGGAATCTGTTGCTCAGCATAACGATTTGTTTCTAGGACAATACTCTGAACGAATTCTTCATTAAAAAACTGAAAAATATTTAGGGCATTGGATAGATTTTTGACTTCGCCTTGTGGTCCGAAACCACCAACAAACATTTCTCTATTACGTAAATAATCAATCATACTCTCCCACGCAAAGCTTTCCGTTTCAACAGCATCCTCAACTTCATCGTAAATAGGCTGTATCAATTTCAGAGCGATCATTGATGTAATTTTCTCCACCACTTTCCAAACTTACACTGTCGTCAAAATCACTTGTAAGCTAAATTGCAGTTCTTCCATCGTCACTTGGAAATGGTACTCTTTTTCTACTCTCTGAAGCTATTATGGGGAACTTATTTATAAAAATAACCACAGGCAGTAAGCACACGGGAGAAAAACGACGCCACACAACTCGATATGACACCGCGCACCAGGAAAGATTCCAGTGGACTAACGCATGGTTTCGAAACTCCTTCGAGGGGTTGATAAAATACTTCAAAGGGGCCCAGTTTATGCTGACTGTTAAGAAGGACTCTTATCTTCAATGATTACTATGAAAGACTGAGCTAAGAAATGCAGAGCGGAGCACATGGCCCCTTCGCTTAGGACTGATGAGATGAAGCAATCATTCCAAGGGCCCGAGGTGATAAAGCACAAAGAACGAGAAGGGAGGGAAGTAATCGAGAAGATATCGTATCTCATGCTAAATGAGCTGAACCCATTAGATGTATCAGCAGCACAAAAGGCAGCTGTTTTCAAGATGGAATGTAAGAAGAAACGTGAGGATTTTGAACACCAAATTAATTTACTAGCGGGTTTGGAGGGAATTTTAATCACAACATTTAAAAAAACTAAAGACTCAAAAATACTATGAATGTTAAATAGTATAGAAAAAATATACCTTGACAAAATAGAGAAAATTGATGCAATTTAAAATACCATTTCTGACCGAGAAAAATTATTAGCTTCAGATGTACGGGGAGAGTACTGGGTACGTAACGGAGTTGAGGGGTTAGGTATGGAAAGATAATATTACTACCGACATCTTCACAAATCTCAGTGCAATCCGATTCATAAATCAAGAGAAAGTATTAACGCTGTATACTCCAATGATTTATTGTTCATAGCTGATGAATGTTATGGAATATATTATTCGCATTATTTTTGTTCTGATTCTGACCCTGAAATGCCTACTGGTGCAACAAGACTAATATTTGCATAAATTATTAAAACTCTTGTAATGTAAAATCAATCAATTAAATAAACAAAAATATTGTATTTCCGTTGGAAAAATATCTTTTCTTTACCTAGTGCCCTCTACCAAAATTCATTTTCTTTGGATTTTTGGGAACCAAAATCACAGCTGTATTTTTTCTAGGCTAAAAACAATGTAGAAACTGGAAGATACACGTTGAATTCTTTAAGCAAATGAGGTTGGAGTAGAGAATCTATGGCTCTTTGGTCATACATCACAAACCCTTGACTCTAGTCCAGCGCCCTCAGAGATAGATGTCTATCCCTACAGCAGAAGACTTCGTCTTGTGAGCGCGCGTTGCACAATATGGAGCCTACCGGGGACTGAGATGCCATGTCCCTAACGGGGTTCACGAAGGAGAGACAAAAGCGAGTGATCTCGGCTGGAAAGAGGATGGAGTCTCTTTTCGTGGACTGCTGTTGCCTTTGCTTTGCTCACAAGTGACTCAGGACTGATTTGACAGGCCATTGCTGATGGCTTAGATCACCGCGTCTGTTGTTAAAGGCCCATTCTTATCATATTTCCTTTTACACCCTGTGACACCGGAATCCACGTCTGCGCGCTGTCCGCGTGCGATTTCTTCTCCTTGTTCATCTCCTAATGCTTTGCCATTGATTATCTTTTGAATATTATTCTCGACCACCCTCGCACTCGGACTTCTCCTTTCATACCTTCTCCTCTTCCACTTTCTACTACTGAGTTTTCAGTCTTCATTGATGATACGATGCTTTACTCTATCAATTGCTTCATTTACAATTTTCCACACCAAAAGGGTTAAACGCGAATAATTCGAAGCTTTGAGGGCTTTTTTTGTGCAAGCTGGTCCCCGCTAAATGCCAGAGCAATGATGAGGAGAAATAGAGTATATTTGAAAGGTGATCACTAATGACAGTTTTTTATTTTACACTCCATTCTCTAAAAACAAGTAATATTTTTCGTTGGTCAAGTTTTCTCAGGTCGTCCAACAGGTCAGATAATCGTTTGCCGACGTTTCGATTGCAGCCTACGCTATCGTCTTCATAGCTTTGATAGGGTCTGCGTCTTCCGAGGTTAGATTTTTCTGGCTATCAGAGCCCTTCAGATGATTGCGGAGGCAGCAGTTGGACCGTGGACAAAGAGAAATCTGACATGGTGGAAGAACAAAGAAGACATTGGCATACAGTGGGAAAAAAGTAAACTCTTCAAATGATATTATCTTCAATAATCCTTCCATTACTGTGACCTTGGGGAAGTGGTGATCTCTTTTGTGTTTTATGCAAGATAGAATCATTGATAAATTGGGTATGGAGATTCTTCGCAGGTTTGATCACAACACATTGCTAAAGACCTAAAGTACTGTTCATTATGACGGCAATGGCATTTTCTAGAAAATTGTTATCTATAGGGCTAATAAACTAGGAAACAGTATGTGAAAATATTCTTGTGGAGCGCAGACCTGTACAGATCAAAAGCATGGACCATTGAAAAGGCAGACTAGAACAGACTGGAAGCCTTTGAAACCTGGTGCTTGGAGGAGGATACTGAAGGTAAAATGGAACGGTCAAAATAAAAAAATGAAGTTTACAGAAGAGTATTAGAGGAAAGTACTGTATGGAACACCATACGGAAAGGAAGAACCAGATGAATTGAACACATTCTGAGGCGCAATAGGTTTGTGAAGAACATAATTGAAGGGAAAATAGAGGAGGATCCATGTATAAGTTCATGGACCAGATGAAGAGGAAAGTACATAGGAAGAGCAACCAGGAAGAGAGAGGCCAAGCATTATGTATGAAAGAGTGGAGGGATGCTGTAAACCAATCCTATAATTGAACGACCAATGGCGATTATGACTATTGACTAGTATCCTCGGCCATAATATCATCTCCCCTGAATTCGATCCACAAGAAAGAGTGAGTCCTGACTACGCTCCTTCCGCGTTACCAAAAGGAGTATGACGGGGTGAAAGGGTGGTATTGTTTTAAGCCATATGGCTGTTTAGTCTACATACTTAGCGTGGCCTTTTCCGCTGACTTATTTTCATATCTCCATGGTGATTAGAACCCACCTTATTACAATTACTTTAAAACTTTGCTTGCACGTTCACCCCCGTACTCATCAATGGATGTGCAGGAATGCTCACTTTTGGTTTTACTTCCGGCCTATCTCCCGTTGCAATCAATTTCAGGGACTGCGCAGTGCGCATTCTTATTCTAATTGAAAAAGTAATTATTGCCTCTACAACCGTGCCATTATGGCATCCGGGAGCCCTACCTTATCTACGCAAGTTATGAAATTATCTACCTCTTGCGTTTTTACTTCGCTCAGTTCACCCTCGCACACACACTTACCGAAAACACATAATCATAGTATTTATTTCGTAATTATATTTACCGGCAGAAATAAGTGTCACCCCAAAATTTTTGTTGAAAAGGATTAATATGTGAAAAGGATTACACGGTTCTGAGGAGAAGTGACAACACAAGTTTTTGCATCAATACCTTGAAAGCAATTTCATCCTCTTAATCAGAAATTATACATGGGTAGGCGATCCCTCAAAGGTAACAGCCACTCAATGCCATTTTGTGGGTTGGATTTTCACCTAAGGTGACCAACAACTGGAGTCTTTGCATATGTTTGTAATTGCTTCAGGCATTGCGTTTATTTACAGTTCGGCCAGGGTTCCGCAGACAGCGCTACAAAACTGAAGGAAACACGCGCGACTGCTTTACAATCCACATCTTGTAATGCACAGAATATATGAACCAAATCCAAAATTTTTCGTGTCACCACTCCCATTTCCATAAACCTACACCCAACACCCCAACAGTAAGCTTAAAAATTGTAGACTACAAACAAATTTAGGACTACTATAAAAATCAAGTTAAAACAATTCTCCCGCCGCCTGGACGGTGGCGCCCACTTTGGGAACTATTGAATTACGCCTTAAGGTCATAATAATTATTGAATAAATATGAAGTTGAGCCATGTAATCATTTTATTCAAACAACAACTCTTACTTAATCAGTATTCAAATGAATATGCTGGCCTTGGCTAACCTTTGAGTTTCAATTTCAGAAACAAAAGTGACGTTAACCGTCTGGTTTCCTTCAGAATTGGTCACCTGTAATGTTTTGCACATAAATGTCGCTCTTTAAAAAAAAGTAGATACACGTATCCATTAGGTGTGTGCACGCCAAATTTTCCACGTTCACTACTTTTTCGGAGAAAATCCGTTCGTGTGCTATTGAGTTAAAAACGCATTTCTTTAACGCGTATACACTCGAACTGGCCACACTCATTATAAATGCCATTTTTCACTATTAAAAGTCAGTTTTTTTTTGGGTGGTGGCTACAAAGTAGGCCAAAACCTTCAAACGTGAAAATTTGGTGACGAATGGAGAGATTTGATAAAAATAAACTTAACATTTCCACAAAAAAACTTTTTTAAAATCAGAGTACAGGATGACCCAGGTCTTGCTACATCTGCTAAACCCGGGTCATCCTAAAGACGAAGATACTGCTTTCGAAACCCAAGGTTGAAGCTTTTCCTCCAGCCGGTGATTATGATGATGATATGCGAATAAACTGTAACAAGAAAAAGATGCAGCAACAATTCCCAGATGCACTGTAAGGGTAGAGCATTCAGTTCCCTTAAATCCCGCTGAAACTGCTACGTGAATTAGGAGGCCAGGATAGCGTGGAAGCCAACTGTTTTGTTCGCTTCATTGGTTAAATTCCAGATAGATAATTTCTCTTTGGAAATACATTTTATAAAAATCAGGCCGCGTTTAATTCGTTTTTAATAGAGGTATTATGGATTATGTCCGTTTATTTTTATAACCAAATCTTAATATTTGAAGCCAAAACTTCATGTGATAAATTTTATGACACTCCTAGTAGCTACCTCTCCAATGAAAACAAACTTGCAATAGGATAAATAAATACCACGTGTATAGTCACGTAGAGTCATTTAGGAAACCACTGGAGCACAAAAGAAGAACTGTCTCGCTTTCTTCCTCACTCCTCATGGCTTAAGCGTTCGAATATTATATTTTGAAAATTAAAGACCATGATTTTGTGTTAACATATAAGGACAAAAGGTTTAAACAATGGTTATAGTTCTTCAATTTTTACATAGAATACCTAAGTTACTTGATAGGGCAACTGCCACGATGGAAACACCGGTTCCTCTCAGTTACCGAAGTTCAGTATCGTGAGGACTCCGCTCTAATTTCGCGTAGTGATCGTCTTGTACATCCCGAGTGCTGTTCCTCAAGTCCACGAGTGGCATTCAGCAGTTACCAATTGACCTTTGCCGTTGAACACGCTATATTACTGCTACATGCCAATGCTATAAGTACTTTCTCAAATTATTGAAAAATTCACCTCACAAGTGTTTCAGGTCATTATTTTAAACACGGAATACATCTCCGTAACTGATTGCGTGGACAAAATAATACTGCTGAGTTAATAGGTCCCAAATTTTCCTCTTCCCACGGATCAAGAGTAAATCTAATGAAAAGAGAGAAATTATTCGACAATATCATCCTTTATTATTCCTATTCTTTTACTATTCCCTTCCATTCTCAAGGCTAATATTCGGACACATCCCCGCTTCACGCCCTTTTGGCTACTAGTGCAGTTGAAGTTTGCAGAAAATGTTATTAAATGAATATGAGAAGCGCCCACAAATAAAAAAGAACAATTCATCTCATTTTATATTCAAGGCACGCAAAGTAACGGGAGATAATAATGCCACACAAAAAAGTGGAGTGAGGCTTACAGTTTCGCTAAATAGCAAATATGAGATCGGAGCATTAACTCTAGCAGATACACCATATGGTGCTTTTTTGTACCATCTTTTTTAAATCATACGCGCTATATTTTCTAACACATCTCAAGGCAATAGACCTTTGCAACCATAACGAAGAGCCTACGGGTATGTACTTGGATCAGATGATCAGCCCGTGTATTATAGTGTATAGCAGTGTAATGCAGTAAGTATTGAACTTAAATTGAGTTAAATATCACCAGAGGTTTAGAATAACTAGGCTGAATAATGAGGGAAAAATAAGTACATTTGGCTGCTTTTTTTACGACAACCAGATCACTCCAGTTACAGACATGTACCATAGAGTAATGAAGTATTATATCACTGTATTTACTCTATGCATGTACACATACTCATCATTCCTAATTATTGGTTACAATTTCACAATATCGAGTAAGCTGTGTTGGTGTGGTTGATGCGTAATCATCTGCGGTATTTAGGCTCTATGGTTGCGGCTTATAGCTCTCAAGTTTTTTCTTCAATGTTTCTATCACTATTTCCTTGAATTTTGTGAAATACTATCACTTCTAAATTCATGTAAAAATGTTTGGAATACTACTAACTAACTTCTTCACTCAAATAATCTGAGATTCAATTGAGTCAATTTTAAATGGATACTACACTCAGTTCTTGGGTTTCATCATCCACTCATTTCTTTCAGCGCAATTTTCTACTTCCTTGCACTAGCACAAAAAATTAAAGGTTCTTTAGCTGGTCTCTGTTCCGCATTCTGGAAAATCGGACGCCACCGATGATTATTTTAAAATAAAAACCCCCGAGAAAGATGAAAACTTACCCAAAATAGAGACAAAGAAAAAATGTGACTCCGGCACGGGTTCATTTCTTTGTCGGCCCTTGTGGCCCCGCTCTATGACGAAGAGAATTTAATGAACGGTGATATCAATTTCAACATCATCATTAACATCGGCTTTTCTTTGTGCCGAAAAAAATTATAAAACAGACGCCGACATTCCTTCTCCATTATTTCAATAAAAAAGAAACAAGATTTTGAGTATTCCAGGTTACCCGAGGTTTTATTCGTCTACCCTCATCCTTTGATAATAGTAATGACATCAGGGAATCGATGAGGTGCCACTGGTCAATCTTTTTCTCGGCATAAAGAGGCAATGAGTTTCCTTTTAGATCGGTATTTATATATTTTGCGACGTAGGATGAAATCTAAAATTAATTAAAAGGGGCTTCACTTAAGGAAACGAGATATATTCGCATTGAAATAAAATTATCTTTTCCACCACTTTATCATATTTAATGGCGCATCATTTTTAACTCTATTGAGTACTTATAAATCCATTGAAAACTATATCTTTTTAGTTCAAGGTCTTCATAATTTCAGGACGGACTTAGGAAGTTAAGGTATTTTAGTGCGGAATTCATTAATGATCCTATCACGGAATAAAATGAGAACCATTTCAATTCCAAAGCACTTTGGTTTTATGCACAGTGACTTTGTTTTATGCATTTTATGTAAGAACAGCGTTTTAAAAACCGTGAAGCACATAAAGATTAAGTAAAAGGCTAAGCTGTTGCTGATTTCATAAGAATGTAATAGAATATAGAGTGTATATTCAGCATGTGTAACTAGAGAAGGTCTACGTAAAGGTTGCCTCTGTTAAAAAATGATAATATTTTTGCTTATAATTTGTTCATAGAAGAAGCAGTCTCAAGAAAATATAAGTTACTTTAAGCATTAAAAATAATGGAATGTTTTTTATTGCAGATGACATTATTACGCACATTCTCAAAAAAACACAAGGGTAAGATGCCTGAAGTGCCATATTTGACCATATATGACTTATAAGGAAAATCATCGAGAGGGAAAGAAAAAGTAGTAGAAAAGAGAAAATAATATTCACACTGACATGAAAATAAACAAAAAAATATTTATGTAGGTTGGAAATTTGTATACTTTGTGCATATTGTTTATAACTTGAATAAACGTGACAAGAGTTGAAGAAAAGAATAACCCAAGTAAAACGTGTACTTATTTCAAAACTAAAAACCTATTAACACCCCACCATCCAAAGGGCCTTGAAATATTTTCCGATAATTTTTGGTGCAAACTTTTGACACATAAACCTCCAGTAATGCGTAAAAAAATGACATCGGAGTAAATGGAAGAACAGATGCGAGAAAACTGACGATACTATGCTAAGTATGCAGAAAAGATAGCTGAACAGGTCGCTGGAAGAAGTGAAAGAAAATGGATCCATTTTTAAAATAAAAATTTTCAAAATAATTATTACACTTTAAGGTCTCTTTTATATCTAGCCACCACACCAACCGTAGCCCCATGGAACCTTCTTCATTATCACAATTGATACTCTAGCAGAACTCATCCTCTGCCGGTGGCAAGCCAGGGACTCATCCTGCAAGTGTTCAGGAGGGAGATGCCGGAGGAATAACAATTCCGTAAAAAAACCTGGGTCCATCTTGCTCAGATTGGAGCACCCATTGAAGGTCGCTGCTTAGGGTTAAAGGAGAAAACTGGCCAAAGATCTCAGTGTGGAAGAATATCATCCCGATCGCGAGGATAGCGAATGAGTCGAGAGGTGAAAACCACGAATGTAAAACATGCTAGCTGAGAGGCATCAAGGTGACAGCCGATCACTGAGCTCTCCCTGTACAGTTGTGGAAGAAACCAAAATAGCCTCGAAACTCGGACTGGATTTAAAGAAAACGGTATGGGCAGAAACAAGGACAAGAACTGGATTGCGGAAAATTTAACTTTAGGATCATAAAATATGAAATCAACGATCAAAACTAGTAAAGACAAATTACACTGTTCTGCAAAATAAAAGTTCAAAAAATGCTCGGCTACAATTTAGGGTGTTTCTGGCTAATTTTGGGTCGCTGAATCCGAAAATGACCTCCATTTTTTTCTATCACCCTCCATTTTTACGAGCAACCCCTAAATTGGGGAAACCAACCCCGTATCTAAACTTATCGCTTTTCAAGGGACTTTTACTAATGTTATCTGCTCTTGATTAAAAAAACTGACGTTTTGAGGCTATCAGGGTCATGAAAGAGACAAACTTGACTGGGGTTGAAAATATTTAGGGGGTGAAAATCGAAAAAACCTTAAAAAACCATTGAAATAACCATTTTTCTTCCCTTTTTATTGCATATGATATGGTAGCTAATAGAAAAGTTTTTAAGGGATGAATACACTGTTCACCCCCCCCCCTTTTGTAAAGGATTAATATTACATAAAATATAAGAGGGGAAGGGGGGGTATAGGAGGTGGTATAAAGAGCTGCCTCAAAAATTAAATTTGTTTGTAGATTACGTACTTGTGAAGTAAGAAAACAATTCAGTGATTTTTTCCAAGTAAAAATCATTAAAGCCATGTAAAAAAAATAGTGAAGCTGTATAATTTTACCTAATGGGTTGTTCGTTTCCTTTTATACTGCTCCTCTGGAACTTCTCTGATGATGCGTGCCCAACAGAAATCCAGCGTACCTATTTTTGTAATAAGAAACATTCACACCGTCGGCCAAAAGATTCCACTGCTGTAAATGCGAGCCAAGAAGTTGTGCTTTACACTTTGGTAAATCTAAATCTCGTATTAGATCACTTAGCTCCTCTTGTGTTATTGGATAAGGTGCCTTTTTTTGACTAGTCTGGGGTTCTTCCACATCAGGGCTGTAATCTTCATCTCGGCGGCTAGGACCTGCTTCCACTTCCGGTGTAGCATCGTTCATTAAGACATCAGAATCATCGAGGGTGTAAGTAGCTGGAGCTTTAGTGATAGGAAGAGCATCACTATGCTTCACCGGGCGAATTGCTGACGGTACATTCGGATAAATCATTTGAGCTTTGTTTTTTTTTTTGAAAACCCCATAGTGTCGGTTTGGCAAAAATAGCAATCCGCTAAATGACAAGTGGGTTCACGCCAAACCATTGGCACTCCGAAATTTAGGGAACGATTTCCCCCGTTTAACCATTCACAAAGACTTCTATGACAACCACTGCAACAGAATTTAGGGGCCCACGATTTGTCTTGGTCACCAATTTTACACCCGAAATAAAGTTCATAAGATTTCCGGGATTTCATCATCAGAGAAGTTCCAGAGGAGCAGTATAAAAGGAAACGAACAACCCATTAGGTAAAATTATACAGCTTCACTATTTTTTTTACATGGCTTTAATGATTTTTACTTGGAAAAAATCACTGAATTGTTTTCTTACTTCACAAGTACGTAATCTACAAACAAATTTAATTTTTGAGACAGCTCTTTATACCACCTCCTATACCCCCCCTTCCCCTCTTATATTTTATGTAATATTAATCCTTTACAAAAGGGGGGGGGGGTGAACAGTGTATTCATCCCTTAAAAACTTTTCTATTAGCTACCATATCATATGCAATAAAAAGGGAAGAAAAATGGTTATTTCAATGGTTTTTTAAGGTTTTTTCGATTTTCACCCCCTAAATATTTTCAACCCCAGTCAAGTTTGTCTCTTTCATGACCCTGATAGCCTCAAAACGTCAGTTTTTTTAATCAAGAGCAGATAACATTAGTAAAAGTCCCTTGAAAAGCGATAAGTTTAGATACGGGGTTGGTTTCCCCAATTTAGGGGTTGCTCGTAAAAATGGAGGGTGATAGAAAAAAATGGAGGTCATTTTCGGATTCAGCGACCCAAAATTAGCCAGAAACACCCTAAATTGTAGCCGAGCATTTTTTGAACTTTTTTTTTGCAGAACAGTGTTATGGGCAAGAGTGCGCAAAAACGCAACGCTGACTGACAACGCCTTTATTTCTGAAACAAAGAAGAAACTAACAGGGAACCAATACGAGGAAGATTATGTAATATTTATAGTGGCGTAGACCAAAAACAAAATGCCCATAAGCGGGTAGCAAACCTCATCAAAAACAGGTTAGGAAATTAGATCAGGTGTTTTGATTAATTCACAGATAGGTTTATATTCATACTTCTAAAACGAGAAATGGGATGTCTTACCCAAATCCGTGTAAATGCCTCGGAAGAAAGAAAATGAAGGTAGAAGTACAATTTAATAGAATCTTACCAAAGGTTGTCGGCAGGTTTGCAAAAACTGACCAGGTAGTGATAGCAGGATATTTAACACCAAGAGTTGGCAATAGCCAACCGCATTGACATGAAAAGACATTGTTACAACGGACAAGTGTTAAGAGACTTTGAAAGCTGAAACAAACGTAAGATTCAGATTACTTTCTTCAAGAAAAAAGACATTCACAAGTACACATGGATTGCAAGAGGTTTAACATCAATGATCTGTTTCATGATAACAAAAAAATGGCGGGACTATCATTTACACCGGAGTGTATAGTGGTTCCGATATAGGCTTAGATCACTGCCCACTCAACTGTAAGATTAAAAAGTATACTAGATGGAGAAAATCAAATAAAACCCACGAAAAATCAAAATATGTTTATACAGTGTAGGTACCGTTTACAGAAAGAAAGTATGAAGCGACTGCATCAACAGCGATTGAATAAGGAGTTGCAACCTACACAGTCAGATTATGATATATTGAGGGATTGGAAAATTATTTTAAATGCTGTACATAAAAGGTCATATGAACTTCTTGGGCGGAAAATAAAATACAGAAGAAAGGAAGGCCTGAAGATTTGGACGGAGGACATTGAAATAGCTGTGAAAGAAAAGAATGAAGCGTTTAAAAGATTCTTGAATGATTATACAGATTAAAATAGAGAGCTATCTCGTTTACAAAGAAATATATCAAAGTATATGATGGGAAAAAGTCATCAAGAATCTTGGGATAGATTCATCTCAAATATGGAAAATGATCTACTTGACCAACAATTGTTTTCTTAAAAGCACTGAAAACTATAGATAATGATCAAAGTGATGCACAAGGCTGAATGTGACAGCCGATGAATCCTGCTGGACATATTATGAAAATTTATGGTGTGAAAATTAGCCATTATAAGAAGAGTCTCACTGTTGAGCATTATAGATTAGATATCATTACTTTGGTCATGAAGATATAGATGTCATTAAGGCTTAAAAAATAGAAAAACAAAAGGAATGGATGAATACAATGCGGAATGCTGGAAATTTTCGATAATACGGAGGAAATTTTCTACATTTTAGACTATTGCACCTATTCGATACATGCTGGAAACAAGGCAAAATCCCTGAAAAGAATACAAGTATTATCTCAGTATAAGAAAAGGTGATAGAAGTTATTGCGAAAATTATTGGGGTATCAATCTAATAGATAGTGTATGCAAGACATATGCAAGAAAAATTAATAGCAGACAAAAGAATACCTCAGAAAACAAAATCGGTGAAGAACAGATGGGTTTTCCAAAAGAACGCTTTACATTTCGATGTCATATTTACATAAAAACATTTGTTGGAGATAAGAATATAATTCAATTTGAAAACACATATCGCCTTCATTGATTTCCAAAACGCTTTTGATAGTAACGACTCCAACTCCTTTTGACATCTTACAAAGCGTTGGTTAAACAATGGAAATAAATCATGAAACACGGAAGTTTTATAAAGCTAACGACAAATCTTACGTTAAATATTGTTCTATATGCTGACGTTGTTGTTATCATACAATGCACAATAAATAACTTACGGATGGGAGTTTTGTCCTAAAAAATATAGCAGAGGAATATGGACAGACAAAGTCTCCATCAAAAACATTGTGTTGTGTAAACTAAACAAAACAAGGTGTTGGCATTTATGGAAAAACGACCAGGG
Source organism: Ceriagrion tenellum (assembly GCA_963169105.1). Lineage (NCBI taxonomy): Eukaryota > Metazoa > Arthropoda > Insecta > Odonata > Coenagrionidae > Ceriagrion > Ceriagrion tenellum. The sequence goes on along the minus strand of OY720633.1, from coordinate 31,896,160 downwards.
AAAAAAACTTGTAACAAACAACCAAATCCTAAAGCAGGTATCCAAATTCAAATAATTTTGGTACGAAATATCTACCATAGATGATCAAGATGACGAAAACGCACAAATTTTAACACGTATGCGGAAAAATCCAAAAAACTTTAAAATGTAAAACAGGGAAAGAAACTAAGTTAAAATTTCACAAAACGTTGGCAGTTCCAATGGCATTGTATTGAAGTTAAACGTGGCTTCTCTCAAAGAGAGAGAGAGAAATAAAATTTAATCCGCTGAAATGAAATTTCTGAAAACAGTAAAAGGTTGAACATTACAAGATAGAATCCTCAGTGAAAATAAAGACAAGATTTAAGCATTTTTGAATGAGAAGATAAAATTAAAGAATACAAAATATATTGATGGGGACATATGGGGAGAATGTCACTGGACTGCCTCCCCAGAATTGCCTTGGAGTTCAAGCCCAGAGGACAAGGAAGCGTTGGGCGTCCGAGGTTGGGATAGTTTTTTCGGAACGGACAAAGTTGCCAAATCCATGAAGTGAAGCAGATACTCAAACAACTAAAAAACAAGTCCGCGGTCAGTTATTCCAATTACCTATCTATACCCATTGTAGGGTCTTCTGAAGCGATTTCTTCAGATAACGTTTGCTTCAGCAACTTTCCTTTTCAAATCATTGCATCTTTTAATTCCTTTCATTCACCCACAATTGTTATATCAAATTTATCCTTTTAGGCTACACATTAAGAACACAGTTTATCTTTAAGAAGGCCGCGCATTATTCAACAGCAAATACTCTTTGGCATTATCCAAAGTAAATTATTATTTTCACCGTTAAACTGAGTCACGGAATTATTCATGTAGTGCACGGACAACCTCTTCCCGCTGACCACATTGACATTCGATTCCTTTCTTGGGACAGAAGCTCTGAAATAAGCTTAATTGCGTTTATTGCGGGCAACACTCAAGGGTGGACACAATAGATTCATGAGTATCAATTAAATCTGAAAAGCACATCAGGGATGATAAATTTGTCTCAGTTAAAGATCGAACTCCGGACACTCCCATGGCCGCATCTATCTGCCAAAGGCGGTGTCCGGCGTGAGCCAGAAGGCAGTCAGAAGAACAGCGCTCGGCTGAAGAGGGAAATAGTTAACAAACATGCTTAAATGAAACCAGTGGGTTCCGGCACTTATCCGTGCTAACGCACTGCAACGATCGTTCACTATTAATGCATAAATTAAGGTGAATTAAAAAATTAACGATTGCTGAATCAAATGATAGTTTCATGATACCAAATGCATGAATGAAAAAAATACGATCCATAAGGTGAAGTTTGCCCCGTTGGCGTCGGAAATTCAGGGAAAAAATGTAATCGTTCGTTTATCAGGATTTTTCCATCAATTTCATAAATTCAAGCAAATTTTTTCATTGAATTCTGAGTCACAGACCAACAAGTCATGAGCCTTGATCTTAATCTGCCCAACTTACTCCGTTTTTTCGAGATTTTTTTTCTGATCATGTAAAGAGTTCGCACTAAGCATTCGAAATCGATTGAATCAAGCAACAAATCTCAAGCAATCGCCTTGAAAGCATAGCATTCTCACCGTTGATACCTTTCGGCGGGAAAGACGGGTAATAAAAGTCGCCACGGGAAACACAAATGCGATTGGCAATATTCAAAGAGTGGGCGTCCGCCAGGTCTGGGTAATGTCTGAACGCAAACTTCACCCGATAGTATCAAGTACATTTGACTTCACTGAGTCTTTTCCGAAAGCGTGTATATTGTAGACGTAATCTTAACTGGGATGCAAAACAATAGCTTACCGGATGATTGCCTACAGAAAAATGATTTCTTTTAAAAAACTATTCCGGATTTTCCGAATTTCACGGAATTTTGCACGGCATTTTGTATTTTGAAACCATCGTATGATTCAGCATTCGTCAATTTTTTAACCAATCTTAACTTGTGCATTGATTGTGAAATTATAACGTTTTCCGAGTAAGCTCTGCAGAACCAAGAATTATGATGTTAAATATAATTTTTTCTCACCCGCGATGATATTATCCGGAGTAAATTTCAATTAACAGCCACATATTTCAATTTCAATTTTTCCTTTCAAAATCAGTGGTTATATATGTCAAAAAAACTCTTTATTATCGATAAATCTGTTAAGTCAATAACGATTTCGAGAAGCTTTGATTAAAGTCATCACAGTTGTGTCTCTTGTTGCTTGATTCATCCGTGATTAGTATGTACGTGATAGAAAATGAGTTACTGAATCTAGAATTCATTTCATGGCTTTTAAGTAGAAAGTCCAATCTATAAATGTATTTGGAGGCTTCAACAATTCCCAGTACAACAGAAATAAAACTTTTAGAGCATCGTTAACTGTAAAGAGTATCGTCTGGATTTATGTCTTTTTCATTTTATGCTAGTTCCTCTGAAATTCCCTTCGTATGTTCTTCCTTCTCGGAACAGATATCGGCAAATGCTTGAATTCAACAGAGAAGTTATTCAGTAGCACAGATTGCAATTGATCGGCTTGATGATACTTGAAGTCACCTTAAATAAAAAATATTTCTAAGGTCAATGTAGTAAAATAAATTTTTCTTCCAATTTGTGATTACGAGAAGAGGGAAAAAGAGATAAGAACTTTCGTATGTCATGATGGTATTCTTAAATGAAGAATGAAATCCAGCGGTGGTATACTTCTTTATAATTATATGATATAATTCTAGATCATGGGCAAGTGGATTGATTTCATTACACACCCGATATTGCAGGAAATACAAAGCTTTTGAATTAACCCTAGCTTAGAAAATATAATTGACGAAACTATAAAGGCTTTTCTCTGCATGATCTCTGAAGAAAACAGCAACTGGCATTTAAATTGATAAATTAAAGGATACCAAGTGATCTCGTGCTAGTCAGTTTATACGAAGAAATGAATTGTAAAATTCGCGTTTTTCATACTCAGTTTAAGTTAATGTCACTGAATTTTCTTCACCTTTAGCAAACTGGAGGACATCTTTGATAATTCATCTAATGTCTTGAGTTATACTTTTTTTGATAGTCAAAAATGTTGTCAAATTGTCTAAAGTACGTAAAGTAAACTAGTAGATTTTCAAACGTGTAAAGTTTTGGACATTCAGATAAGGGAGGCTACTTCTTTCTCATGCCTGGATGCAGTTTTGCGCTCTGTCCTCTCACCCAGAAAATTATATCTTGAATATTTTCTTTGTGATAATCTTCAAGCATTTGACATAATATAGACCCTCAAATCCGAGAGCTCTTCTCACCGGCCAATAATTTCACCCCACAAAATTATGCCATGACTTCTAATTTAGCCATCATAAATGAATGTATATGGGTCATACTTGATGCTGGAAAAGATGCTTCACTGCTGCGTTATTTCAGGTGAAACGGTAGAGGATAAATTGAGGATCAAGACATTGAATGTGGCAATAGTTGAGTTGTAGATGGTCTTACACGGAGCTTATGGGGACAATATGTTCAAAGCACCAAAAATCCTTGGGATGGATTACAACAATATAAAAATTAGCTAACAATGCTACGAGAGTAGGCAGCTAATCTATAATTGAATGACAGATACTTTAATGTATCAAAGGAGTTTGCAAAGGACGCAACCTACTCCAGCATTTTGCAGCGAGCACCCGTGAGAGTGAATACAAAGACAGAGAACACAATAAATTCAAGGAATTAAAGTGAATGTAGAAGAAATGGCAATTCTCCGCTTCTCAGATGGCATCACAATCTTAGCAGAGAATCGCGGGTCCCTGAAAGCCTCCCCGACTGCAACGATACAGATGCGTCCAGAATCTTTCGTGTGAAGAAGGCAAAAATCTAGATCGTGGGAACGGGAAGAAGCTCCGGTAAGCATTGCGCTAGGAGGAACATCTTTTTTCTTTTGAAATAAAATAATATAGATGTAAGAATCCTGACAGTTGTTAAGCCTCGTGAGCATTTATGACTAAGGAGTCACTACTGTGTCTTGAGGGAGGCCACTGCATGAAAATTGAAAGGGAAGCATCGAAATTTAAAAATGAAGCGTGGTGTTCTACGGATCAGATACTTGGAACATCAGATAAACCTAACAAAAAAGTATTCTCCGATGTCGTTAAAGAGTTCTAAATACCGAGTGGAAGGATATATATGTATTGGGAAATGAAACATAATACGGAAGAAGAAATTCATTAAAATACTCTTGGATCCATATTTAACTGAGAGGAACCCAATGAAAATGATATATTTCGTAATTTAAGAAAATATAAATGACAGAATGTCAAAAGTAAGACCAAGGGAAAAGTACTTACATAGAACAAATAAAGGACAACGACAGAAGGAAGAATTACCAGAATTTGTTAATACTAGAAATGAACGCAGAAGAATAAAGTTCCAGCATCGATACGACAATGATGATGAAGTGAAGAATGAGCAAAAGGATTATCAGGGGCGTTACGGCGGATCTGGAATGGGATTGCGGTTCCTTCTTTCGCGTTTCCGTTATCGTTTCCTATAATCCAAACTGCACTATTGGGGTAACGCTCACAATTACCGTCCTTGTAACGCACTCTATCAATTATGAAAAGAGATACATTTCACCCGACAAAATTTGATGGAAGACGATCCCATTTTCGCTCTCATGAGTACATTTGAAAAAGAGCGTTATGGACAACCACGATCGCGCCCGTGATCTTTTCGGTATCCTCACTCAGACGGCAGGGTTGAGTGTCCAATGACACAGTCGAGGCGTTATGCGTGTGCAATATTTATATAAACGATATTAAAGATGGTTATGGCAGCATGGAAAGACTGGGCGGTGAGCCGCTTACGGCTCGGAGGCTGCACACAAAGCTAAGACTAATTGAAAACTCCAGACTCTGAGACTTTAAAAGCGAATGATTATACAGATTAAAATAGAGAGCTATCTCGTTTACAAAGAAATATATCAAAGTATATGATGGGAAAAAGTCATCAAGAATCTTGGGATAGATTCATCTCAAATATGGAAAATGATCTACTTGACCAACAATTGTTTTCTTAAAAGCACTGAAAACTATAGATAATGATCAAAGTGATGCACAAGGCTGAATGTGACAGCCGATGAATCCTGCTGGACATATTATGAAAATTTATGGTGTGAAAATTAGCCATTATAAGAAGAGTCTCACTGTTGAGCATTATAGATTAGATATCATTACTTTGGTCATGAAGATATAGATGTCATTAAGGCTTAAAAAATAGAAAAACAAAAGGAATGGATGAATACAATGCGGAATGCTGGAAATTTTCGATAATACGGAGGAAATTTTCTACATTTTAGACTATTGCACCTATTCGATACATGCTGGAAACAAGGCAAAATCCCTGAAAAGAATACAAGTATTATCTCAGTATAAGAAAAGGTGATAGAAGTTATTGCGAAAATTATTGGGGTATCAATCTAATAGATAGTGTATGCAAGACATATGCAAGAAAAATTAATAGCAGACAAAAGAATACCTCAGAAAACAAAATCGGTGAAGAACAGATGGGTTTTCCAAAAGAACGCTTTACATTTCGATGTCATATTTACATAAAAACATTTGTTGGAGATAAGAATATAATTCAATTTGAAAACACATATCGCCTTCATTGATTTCCAAAACGCTTTTGATAGTAACGACTCCAACTCCTTTTGACATCTTACCCGATATTGCAGGAAATACAAAGCTTTTGAATTAACCCTAGCTTAGAAAATATAATTGACGAAACTATAAAGGCTTTTCTCTGCATGATCTCTGAAGAAAACAGCAACTGGCATTTAAATTGATAAATTAAAGGATACCAAGTGATCTCGTGCTAGTCAGTTTATACGAAGAAATGAATTGTAAAATTCGCGTTTTTCATACTCAGTTTAAGTTAATGTCACTGAATTTTCTTCACCTTTAGCAAACTGGAGGACATCTTTGATAATTCATCTAATGTCTTGAGTTATACTTTTTTTGATAGTCAAAAATGTTGTCAAATTGTCTAAAGTACGTAAAGTAAACTAGTAGATTTTCAAACGTGTAAAGTTTTGGACATTCAGATAAGGGAGGCTACTTCTTTCTCATGCCTGGATGCAGTTTTGCGCTCTGTCCTCTCACCCAGAAAATTATATCTTGAATATTTTCTTTGTGATAATCTTCAAGCATTTGACATAATATAGACCCTCAAATCCGAGAGCTCTTCTCACCGGCCAATAATTTCACCCCACAAAATTATGCCATGACTTCTAATTTAGCCATCATAAATGAATGTATATGGGTCATACTTGATGCTGGAAAAGATGCTTCACTGCTGCGTTATTTCAGGTGAAACGGTAGAGGATAAATTGAGGATCAAGACATTGAATGTGGCAATAGTTGAGTTGTAGATGGTCTTACACGGAGCTTATGGGGACAATATGTTCAAAGCACCAAAAATCCTTGGGATGGATTACAACAATATAAAAATTAGCTAACAATGCTACGAGAGTAGGCAGCTAATCTATAATTGAATGACAGATACTTTAATGTATCAAAGGAGTTTGCAAAGGACGCAACCTACTCCAGCATTTTGCAGCGAGCACCCGTGAGAGTGAATACAAAGACAGAGAACACAATAAATTCAAGGAATTAAAGTGAATGTAGAAGAAATGGCAATTCTCCGCTTCTCAGATGGCATCACAATCTTAGCAGAGAATCGCGGGTCCCTGAAAGCCTCCCCGACTGCAACGATACAGATGCGTCCAGAATCTTTCGTGTGAAGAAGGCAAAAATCTAGATCGTGGGAACGGGAAGAAGCTCCGGTAAGCATTGCGCTAGGAGGAACATCTTTTTTCTTTTGAAATAAAATAATATAGATGTAAGAATCCTGACAGTTGTTAAGCCTCGTGAGCATTTATGACTAAGGAGTCACTACTGTGTCTTGAGGGAGGCCACTGCATGAAAATTGAAAGGGAAGCATCGAAATTTAAAAATGAAGCGTGGTGTTCTACGGATCAGATACTTGGAACATCAGATAAACCTAACAAAAAAGTATTCTCCGATGTCGTTAAAGAGTTCTAAATACCGAGTGGAAGGATATATATGTATTGGGAAATGAAACATAATACGGAAGAAGAAATTCATTAAAATACTCTTGGATCCATATTTAACTGAGAGGAACCCAATGAAAATGATATATTTCGTAATTTAAGAAAATATAAATGACAGAATGTCAAAAGTAAGACCAAGGGAAAAGTACTTACATAGAACAAATAAAGGACAACGACAGAAGGAAGAATTACCAGAATTTGTTAATACTAGAAATGAACGCAGAAGAATAAAGTTCCAGCATCGATACGACAATGATGATGAAGTGAAGAATGAGCAAAAGGATTATCAGGGGCGTTACGGCGGATCTGGAATGGGATTGCGGTTCCTTCTTTCGCGTTTCCGTTATCGTTTCCTATAATCCAAACTGCACTATTGGGGTAACGCTCACAATTACCGTCCTTGTAACGCACTCTATCAATTATGAAAAGAGATACATTTCACCCGACAAAATTTGATGGAAGACGATCCCATTTTCGCTCTCATGAGTACATTTGAAAAAGAGCGTTATGGACAACCACGATCGCGCCCGTGATCTTTTCGGTATCCTCACTCAGACGGCAGGGTTGAGTGTCCAATGACACAGTCGAGGCGTTATGCGTGTGCAATATTTATATAAACGATATTAAAGATGGTTATGGCAGCATGGAAAGACTGGGCGGTGAGCCGCTTACGGCTCGGAGGCTGCACACAAAGCTAAGACTAATTGAAAACTCCAGACTCTGAGACTTTAAAAGCGACACGGAGAATATTACAACAAACACACGTTAATACTAAATAATAGACTAAAGCGACAAAATATACACAGATTTACAGGCGAACTGATGCAGAGAGGTGTAAACATTGCTTCACCCCGTGAGTAGTGAGAAGGAGTTGGAGGCAGTTTTCCTCACTTCTCCCGTGCATCAGTGGTGACCACAAAGAATGGAGACACTATGTCGCTTCGTTAAGATACAATTAACGTCTGTTCTTTCCCTCTCTCAATACTTTGTACCCATTTTCCATTTATATAATGGCTGATATCCTAGCACTCCCTGTGATGCGCCCTCTAGCGAGTCGCAGCGTAGTAAATAAATGCGGCACCTTAACAGAGACCGTCCGATACCGAAAAATTCTACTATCATCAGAAATGAACCCTCGGATAGACATACATCCTTGGATAAAAGTTAGTTTTCCCCTGCCGTAACAAACTGTCAATTCAACCTATCCTCTCTCTAGTGTACAGCCTGTAGTTGTGAGTGCGGAACAATCAATTGCGTTTTCCCTGGCAATTCATTCATTCATGAATCCCAGGTACGCTCGACAACCTTATCGCCAATGGAATCGCTCTTGGTTGAAAGAGGTATCCTCCGGAAAAACTCCTCTAATATTTAACGCATTAAGCGCGTATAACTTTAACATTTCCATTCGTTTCCTGGGCAGAACTAATGACTGAGTGTTGCGTGGTACTTGCATCGCGTGGCATTGATACTATGAAAACCTTCAGGAAACGGAGAATCACTTAGAATATAGAGAGATATATTCGCAGAGAAAACTCACATTCAGAATTAACAGTTCATATTCAAGATAATTTCATTAGCTCCTAAGTTATCTGAATGACAAAATACTGTTCTTCATACGGCAAGAACTTTCAATGTAAAATTGGTCAGGATGAAGAGCTGGAAAATGGAAGTGAATATAAAAATGCAAGGAAATGGAAGAAATTCAACCGTTACAAAAACAGTGAATCAGCAGCAGCCTCAATGTGGCAAAATTTAAATTTTCTGCTTAATCCATCCTTTAGCTTGACATTTCGCTGATAATTTTCAAGTATTTCCATTTATGAATACTAAATATATCTTAACCCGCTCGGTGATTATTAAATAAAAGCCTTTTTCGTCTTTTAGGAGCGTCAATTGCCAATATTTAATTTGAAATTTTTACATGAGAGTAATTATTACAAAAGCCATTGAAAAATGTTTAATTTGCTGTAAAGCGGAATTTTCGATTTCCCTTCTCGATATATATTTGAATTTATTTTAAATTTGTCCAAAATACGTAGTTGCACATAGAGAGGGCTAGTACAAGAAGTTGTTTTACATAGCTATACCCCGCTTTCTGGAATATCAACTTGATGGTGGCAGAATTATAAAGATGGATATTTACTAGATGCATATTGAAAATTCTCTCTCGAGAAAAGAAAACCGTGCAACAAATTTTCGTCGTGCGATTTACCAAGATAGGATTCCTATCCTACCTGAGCACTAAATATTTAAAACACATAGAATCGAGTATCAGTAACGGTTACAAAATCTGTCTTGAAATATTGTTTGGTGGAAGTATCCGCTGAAATAGCTGCAGGAAAACTTTCGGAATATTCCTCAACTTTACTTCTTTAGATTTACCTAGCTAATTTTTTCCAAAGGGATTACCTAAAATACTGTTTTGCCAACACGGCACTATACTATTTATATTGATATAACATACCTTTTGTGGTCGGTCTTCGCTGAGGAGATGCTCCTTCAAGACTGATGCTTCAGCGCTCTCAGATGCTGTTCTCCCGATGACCGGGGCGGTTCGCTGGAACTTTATATGCAGCTTCACCCATCCCGCCTACACATATGGCTTTATTTTTTTAGTCTTGCGCACCTCTCTTTGTGGAATACTTCGTCAGCTCATCATCAAATCTGGATACATCAAATTCCGGGGGGGAGTAACAACGCATGCGCCTTTGATTTTCCCTCTCTTCCAATCTTTCCGTCGCTCCTCCGCCGTCACTTGTTTCAAGTTCGCTACCACGCCGTAGGGTAAGGCGCTGGCGTTGCAGATCTGAGATAGCAGCAATACCCAAGTGTTTTTCAGCTTTCAGAAGCAAGCCAGTCTCATACTTCAGTGATAAGTCAGTGTCCATGCGTTGACTTCGAAGAATGAGATTTGCAATAATTAATTGGCTGTGCAATTGTTCACAACTGAAGTCGTTTTCTTCACGCTCGACGTGAGGTGTTGGACAAGATGGAATCGTTCAGGAAATGGTTCTACAAACCCAAGGTATTGTGAAAATGGTGGTCATCATTAAGTGTTAATAACAAGATAGCTATTTTTTATCATTCCCAATGTTATTGTTGATTAATGGAGTGAGTAGTCGTCATCTAAGTTGTGCTTATCACCCCGTTATCATGTGCTGCTTCGAGAGAGTTCTTCGTATTTCTTTGTTTTCGTTAACTTAATTTCGGTCTGCAATTTTGTTGTTATTGTTTTGTAGTCTTTTATTGGTAATGTTAGTGTGACTGATGAGAATTTTTTTCGCTCACAACTTGTGGTACTTGGTTAATTCTTGTTTAAATTCTGTATGTACGCAATGAGCTAGTATTATTGAAACCTGTCTGTTGTTTCCATTTTGAGTTTTGTTGAGTGGAAAGTTGTGTAGGCATCTATTCCCGTTAACATTTCGAGGGCTTCTCAGTGTTCTCCTTTTGTAGCTTTGTGTATGGTTCTTAAATTATTGTTCCATAGTTCTTCGTGTCGTACAATATTCAAATGACAGCGAGTACATTTTTATATTTCTCTTGTGTTTGAGACATTTGTTGCGCTCTGCATGTATTCCCGTAAAAATCGATATTTTCGTACTGCATCGTCGTTAAAACATGCTTGCAATGATAATTGAAGTAATCGTTTAATTAACACGTTATAAAAACCTTACCTCGGGTGAAGTGAATAGTATTCTCTTACTTTCACTGCGTATTTTCTGCCTACATGTCCTTGACAGAATCGACGCGCACCTTGGTTCTTATGGGTATTTTAGCATTTAATTTCTTGAGTTTCGTTTTCTCGTCGTGAATATGAGAGGTTGCGTTATGTAGCATTCAAGCTCGAATATCTTATTAAAGAGAAGCCAATTAAGATTGAGAAATCGGGCGATTTTTCATTATACCCTCTCCGAAGTGGTATCGTCCAGCCGTTGATGTTTTCTTGCACTTCCCAATAAGCTGTCGTGGGTGTATGAACCGAGAAGTGTTTTATCACTTCCGTATACCTTAGTAGCATTGATTGCGTTCTCAAGGTAATGGCTCGATCGAAACAGGATTGCCTTCAGAGTGATACCGTTCAGGTGTTTCCCTATCTCTTAAAATGCGAGGGTGCATTTTATGGTGTTTATTTTAGGGTGCATTATTAGGTTATGTTGTCTGTCAGGCACTCGATCGAACTATGTTAACGTGGCTTTTAGTGGTTACTCAGACATCTTTCGAATTCGACTATTCACAGTTTCCTCTCAAGGAAACCTTGCCCTGTATCACTTATCTAGAGCGATCGAAGACTTTCCCTTATCTTGACACACATTTAGTGTTCTTATGCTTCAGGTAACTGCGGAAGTTCCAAACTGTCTCGTTTCATATACTTTCTTTTCAATGCAGGGCATTGGTCTTAGTTCTCAAGTCCGGAGATGAAACATTATCCCTTCGTTATATTTCATGTTATACATCCGTGCATTGGAATAAGTCATTTGACATAATCCTCTGTGTGCTAAATTTCTGTGTTCAATATATTCTTGTAAAATAATTAGCAATCCATATACCTATGTAATAAGTGTTCTGTGTTTCACCAACATTTTCGATTAATTCCTTTGTTACAGACGTAGTACTACGTCTATCATTTGTATTAGTAGCTGTATAGGTATTGTAAATTTGTAAAGTAAACCTTCTTTGCTAACGTCAAATTGTTCTCGTTGGAGCACATAAATAATTTCTAAGGAACACCTCGTTTTTGTGTGTGTATGCCAAATAGCCTAAGTGGAAATAGTGAGAGTTCGAGCGTATATTTTTCAGAAGTCTTTGAAATACCGTTTAATTTTGAAAAATCAAGGTTTTATGTCTGACTGTCAAACTCTCCTGCTTTACCATTAAATAATTCAAATTCATTGTATATTTTCGATAGATAAATCATTCAAATCGGTAAAATAATTTTTTTAAATCCATGTGGATGTAATATTTCAATATTGTCAAACCTGTTAAGCCCTTATTGGCTTGTCAGCAGGTGCCCATTTAAAGTGAGCAATGTTGAATTTAAATTAATTGATTTATTTAGATTGAAAAAATCGACTGTTATTTGCATAAATATAAACCCTGGGCGCATTTTCCAATGCAGAGACACTAAATAATTGTCATTACAACCTGTCAGTGATTGAGTTGGCATGTATGTTGAATTTTTCATATACCTCGGTGCTTTCGCGATTGTGCTGCGCATCGTGCAATGGGTGGAGGAGTTGCAGAAAAATTAAAAATTCTACGTATTCTATTTCTACTCCAACGTCGGCCTACCCGTCTGTTTGTCCACGAAACCTCAGCTTCGTATTCCGAATGTTACATAATTTGCTTTCTCTTTCCTCGCCGTGTAATAACCTCCCAAAAAAAGTATTTTTTTGTTACCTCTCCGCCCCGGATAATTAGCGTCGTTATGGTCCGTTTCAAGATATTTTGGTGTTTTTTTTAGTCTATCGAGGAGTTTCTCCCAGGCTGGGGCATGTATAATTTTCTTCCCCTTGTGGTCTCAAACAGAAGGGATCGGATTAAGGAACGGACCGTGGATTGGCCATACGTCCCCAATGCTCGCCACTCGCCGCAACTTAAGAGGCCTGCCTTGCTTGTGACTCCTTTTCTCCCTCGCTCCATCCTCGGCACAGCTCTAAGCGTGTCGGACAGACGTTCCACTTTCTATTCCGCCGTGTGTGACGTCAGGAGTCTCTGTTTATACTCGCCTGCATCGGTCGGCCTCGACAAGCTTTCGCGATCCCCTCCCAAGGAAAAGAAAAAAAAAACTATTTAAGAAGGCAATAATTGGGCGGAGGAGTCTTTTCGGGAACTGTGCGATCTTGATGGCTCATCCCTTACCGCGGATTTTTATTTATTGTTTCGCGTCGATATCTCGTCTCTCTTTCCGACCACGTTATCATATCGGTTTTCCGAATTGGTTGTCATGCCCACTGGCTACTTCGGTGAGTGTTTCCCTCGCTCACTTCCTGTTGATTTTTTTTAGCCGTTATCTTCAGAGTTGGGGATACATATCTTATACCTCACAGGAAATACGCTCAAAGAATCGGAGGAAGCCACTTGCTTGCCACTTGTCTCCACTTTCATCGTCCTCGGAAGTGCGGTCACGTACTCGTGTGAAAACGCCGCGGCATCTTCATCATTCTCAATCGTGGACTCTTGCCACTTAATCAGAGGTGAGGATTGGGTCGGCGCGGTGGTTAGAGGATACTCTGCAGCATGCAGCGCTAATTGAAGGGTTCTACTGCCTAGGTGTGCTTTGGAAATCATACTTGCGTATCTTCTATTGCCAAGTAGATACTGTCGCATCTTGTGAAGCTGTACCCGAATCAGTGATATAAAAATCAATCGCCCCTGAATCGGAGATTGGCATTCGCGTGGGTTCTGATCCCTTCTCATCACTCTCATTGACCTGAAATTCAGTACCTACGTGCTTGACCTTGTGATGGATTTGAAAATAGGTTGGATCGCTTCCCTCCGTTAAGACTCCTGTGGGGTTTTATAGCCACTGTGCAAACCTTATCAAATTACGCGTTAAATTACACCTTTTTGTTTTGCTTACAGTATGCGGCTTTCACTGATGATATTCTTCAGTCTAAAAAAATAAAATTATGGTGCGAAACATTCAGATTATTCGACGAATTTATTTATTAATGAACGTTCTTTCAAGCCATGAGAGACAACTTTCACCCAACTTCCATTGAATTGGGGCATTTTCATTTCAGTTATAGTAGTTATTGACCAATAAGATAGGCAGTATCCTGAATTTCATTGGCATTCGATTCTTCTCAGGGCATTGCCTTCTTGTAAAATTATTTGCAAAAATGGCTTAATTAAAAGGAACTAGACTATTTTCACTAGTTTTTCAACGCACTCGCATTCAACAGCATGCAATTGCACGTTCAAATTGCGAAGGAAATAGTGCAGAATGGTAGGATTTGATCTTTTCTATTCATTTCTAATAGAGGAAACGTTTTTACTAGAAGTAGCGAGGATTTTAATAGAATGGTATTTAAATAATTTCCTGCGGGAACCACCTAAGTAATGCTCTCTTGTGCTTGCTGAGTATTAAAATCTCCTCATTCCTCTCTTTTGACTATGTTTAGCGATAGTCGCATTTATATTTGAAGATAAATATTATATTTTTCCATTTTGCAACTAATCTTACACATGCCACCATCAAAAGTTAAGTTAAATTTTAGATAAATTAAACATTTGGGAAGTGTAGTATTTTGTTACTCTTCATCACGCTGGGTAAACGTTTTATTTAGAAGCCAGGATTGGTTTCGGATTACTTATGAGTTATTTTTTACTGGGACCACCTTAAGCAAACTTGTGTTCACGTGTGCTTTAATCTCTCCTCACTACTTTAATTGGACTGAAATTCTGCACGTGCCTGTCCTTTCGGGAGATTTGAAACTAGGTTGGATCGCTTCAGCTCGTTACGTGGACTGCCCTCTTAGGATTTCCTTTGGATCGGTGGTCGACTGAAAGCTTAAGCGATTGATATTACCCGCGCGTAGCCACGAAGGCTACTCTGTGTGTCTTGCGGGAGAGAACTACCTCCTCCCCCTGGCCCCCCTCGCTCCCTCCCGTCCAATCCACATTACTAGGAATACGTCACGCGTCTCCTTGGCAAACGTTCTCTTCGCAGCTCTCTTTCCGTGGAGACGAGGAAGTGAGAAGGCGAAGGAAAAACCCTTCGGAAAGGCCTAAGATGATGATAATGGCGCGTAGACTGAAAGTGTGAGGGGGAGGGTTCGTATTCTCGATTTCCTTATCTCCGCAATAAAACGCCTTAACTCCCTCGTCCGCCTATCAAGCGCGCGAACGTCTGGCCGGGTGGAAGCGAATATGTGTTTGTCCCTCCGATCACTCGTCCCCTCCACATGTGCCGGCTGTGAGTCTTTTCGCCTCCCAGGCTGCTCCCAGAACTGCTCTCATTCCACTTTGATCTCGTGTGGGCGCTTAATACTACATCTACGTGAAACACTTACAGCCTCCAGCACTTGTGTGTGGCGGGTTGAATTTTCTCCAAGGTGTGCGCTTATTTACTTGCGCGGGATTCAAGAACTTAGCCGTTGGTAGTTGCTGACATTTGTTTTTCAATTAAACGCTTAAGGAGTACGAACTTGGATAGCTTGTGCTATTTCCCGTTTACTCAGTATATAATTTGTGATGTGAAGACTTTCTAGTATATCTGCAATTCAACCTACTTACCTACCTGCCAAGCTTTTCGAGACAAATGGGTAGTTAATTGTGGTAATAGTCCCTTATTATTAAAGTGAGAAATAAATGTTATACTTGCCCATTGTGCGGTACAATTTCCTAATATTATCTCTACGATCCGATCGATACATTATCAAATATATCTTTTTCATATAATTGGCATTCGTGAAACACTTCTGTCGTCGTAATGTATGCGAACACCTTCGACTTTACTTTAAAAATTTCAGCCTTTTCATCAACAAGCCCCTCTATATCTTATTTATCACCTTTAACGTTAATTCTACTTGGGAAGACAAACAAAGTCATGACCATTTGTCTTATATCAAAGTATAGACCCATCGAAGAAAGATTTGGTCATGGAGTTAAAAATGTAGGTAGTTCCGGTTGATTTGCTAGATCAATACCGTGATAAAATTGGGTTATGCATAAACTACTATAAATTTCAACATATCATAATAACATATGAGTGGAACACTTTTAGATTTTCCAGGAAAAAGAAACCGTTATGCTATCGCTCCCCTAGCCACTCGTCCTGTCATCTTCCCAGTCCGCTCTCGTATCACTTTCGTTTCGGGTGCCCACTATATTGTGGTCATTCTAGTGTTCCTTCGATTTTAAAAATCGCGGAACAGTATAAAACCACGTTGTAAAATTCTCCGCGATGGCAGTGTTCACGGAGAGAGAAGCAGGTCTTTGGAAGCAAGTTAAGGTCGAGAGTACGAAAATGTTTGGGTGTAGAATTATATAAAAACATATGGTTGAACGTTGCGCGGAGTAAGTCTCGCTCATATGTTAGATATTTTGACGCCGCTGGACAGTTGGTTTTTACTTGAATTTTTTTCATTTATGATAGTAATTTGTTATTTTGCTGGAGCTGACCTTCACCAAAACACGGTTAACTTATCTTGGAGCCACTGCCTAAGTTTCTGAGACATTGCGTTTTGAGTATGTGCGCAACCCCATGTCCCCATCGCTAATAATATACACCAGAACATTGACGAAATACTGCCTATGTTATGTGACTTATGCAATTTTTTGTTTCGCGGAATGTTTTATGCATTTGAAAGAAAGCATAATTGATGAATTTGATGCTGCATTTCAGTCAACCGTCAATAATTACGAATAATCCATAATATGAAACAATCCTTTAGACTTTAACACAGCGAGTCGTACTGTGTAACTCACCTTAACGTAGTTTGAGCGAAACATCATTTTGTCTAGAAATCAGTGAATTTGGCCTCATTTAAAAGAAAAACATCTAACCCTTCCAACTTATCAACCCCTTACCGCACTACTTTCCGAGATATTTGACCAAAAATACCAGCCCATTAACATGGGAATCTGTACGTGCATGAACCCCAGAGAGATCTCATTAAAAAATATAGGAATTTCTAACGCGTAGGTCTCGTCAAAAAATTAACAGTGTGTGGTTTGATTGTTTTACCGACTATTTTTAGAAATAAATCATGTTGTCACCGGAGTAGTTTTTTCAGGATCACAAAAAAAACCTTCCGCTGTTAGGAAATTTTAAGCGTTCCGCGTGAAAAAAATGAGTCAAGTTGAAGACTTTTGTGGATTCTTTTTTTAATTACTCAGAATTTTACTCACATAAATGTATATTTTAGCACCATTAATGGTGCAATATTAAATTCATGCTTCCTGCAGCAGCTGAAATTTAAACATACAATTGGAATATGGTCTCCTTGAAGACCGAGGAACTATCTCGCTCACACTGCCCTCATTGTGGAAAGAGTAAAGCATGAACTTGCTCTTTAGAAATGTGCGGTGCGTAGTCGTTACGAATTCGTTAATTTGACGATACCTATTGAAGCGACGTGTGATTATCGTCGAAGCGATATTGTTCCTCTTGTCTCTCTGTATAGTGCCAGACGGCCCCCTCTAATCTGCGAACCGGAAAAGACGTCTCGCTTTGTGGCTTTCTCAAGCGGTTGCAGTCGCTTTCTTGACCGTTTGTACCACGCGACCTTAAAACTCGGTGAGTTTCGTCAACGGTGAAACGGCAACTCGTTTTGCACATGGGGTCGCTCGGTTCGGGAAGTGACCTCGCGGCCAAGCGAGCGAATGGGCTCTCGCTTTCTACGGGAAAGGGGAAAAAAAGAGTATCCCCCCACATGTTGCAAATGAAGAGCATCTGTCGTTCCGGAGCCAAGAACAATGTTGTCTTTTCTTGCAAATGTGCCATGCGTCTTCCGCTGTGGCCGCCGCCACGTTCGAATCCTCGGGCTCGACAATCAGAGGTAAAAATTCTTCTCATTCGTACGGATATGCCATCCGTGCGACCACGTAAGTAATTCCACTTGATGTTCGAGTCAAATTTTGGCTTTCCCATGCCCAGTGCTTTGATGTCTTATGCTTCGAATTATCAGTTTCCAGGATGAATCTACGTAAGGACTAAATCCTCATTCCGTAATATTTGTCTCATTATTGATAGATTGACTTAGCTATTTACATTAGT
Organism: Ceriagrion tenellum; assembly: GCA_963169105.1. Taxonomy (NCBI): domain Eukaryota; kingdom Metazoa; phylum Arthropoda; class Insecta; order Odonata; family Coenagrionidae; genus Ceriagrion; species Ceriagrion tenellum. Next base: position 31,878,319 of record OY720633.1, on the reverse strand, counting down.
GTATCGTATTAATGTTAGTTTTAACAGTGCTAGAATCAGCCGATTGACTTACGAACTTAGATTGTTTATTTTTCTGAATAAAATTCTGCTTGTAAGTTTCGGCTGGGAACTTAAAGCATGATTTTGTCCTGGAAAGCCTCTTGATGCCCGTCGTTCAATCGATGTGCCGAATAAATCTGAATGTTCTTGGATTTGGTGAGGATGACACTTGTCGACTTAGGTTTTAGGCCCTGCGATATAGAGCTCCGTCGACATGTCTATAATAATTTTTTTCTAGAAGGCATACAAAGAATCTGTTTTTGTGCTCCCATCATTTCCTCGTTAGTAGTATCTCGCCCGCGCTTGCTCATTTCCTAAATCTTACGGGAAAGGTCTGTTTTCGATTGAATTATCTCATGAACTCGCCGGATTAACGCTTAAATGATACACCGAAAAAAAGTATTCTAAAAATTAGCAAAATCCTCTATATATTAGCGGATTTTCCGCTACTATATGGTAACCAAAGTATTCCTCGAAGTATTAGAGGAATTTCCTCTCCAGAGAGGAATCCTCTCATACTTAGAGGATCGTATTCAGTATAGAAGGTAATTTCCTGTATAATCCAGAGGATTCCTCTCAAAATTTCATCTACTTTTAAGAGCAATCCTCTCAAAAATTCCTCTACTGGAACTAGAACTCTAGAACTGTTGTTTTCTTTCTTTTTCTGATTTTTCTTTCTTTTTCTGATTTATTCTGTTTTGGGAGCCAAATACAGACCGCGATGCCATTTTGCACGCACAAAATGCCGCTCGCGGCGCTCGCCTCATCTCCCATAATTACGGTTTAAAAGACTACAGCACTTCTGTTGATTCTGGATGCCAACCCTGTGTTCCTTTCCACTTCATACATGACATCTTACTTTTAATCCTTTTATTCCTCTCAATCCAAGAATAATAGTCTTGTATTGAGAGGAATATTGGGAGAGGAACGTCTTCTAGAATGCAAACATAGATCCTCTTAAGGGAAGAGGAATATTCTATTAGTATGAGGAAATTTTGAGAGGATTTAGAAAGAGGAACTGTCCTCTACATTTTAGAATATTTTTCTTTCGGTGTACTGTTCTCCGAAATGCCCTTCATATCTTTGTTCCTCTATCGTGGTGGACGTCGGTGTTCCATTTGGTGTATCGCCGCTGAAGTTCATATCGACATAATTTAATGAGTATCACTTCGGTTTCGATTCAGTGATTGCCCGCTGTTTGAAAAATGTAGCGGCTACTAGTTACAAATTTTTGAGAATAGGCTAAAGGATCGAAAGCTTTCTGTATTGCTTAGTTTTTCGTTGATCCCATATCATCACTAGTAGAAAGTCGCGGGGGACTACTTATCCATTGACCACGTCCAATTGACATATTACTGATGAATCTTATTTTTAATCATTTTGAGACTCTTAGTATCTGAAATTGACGTACTTTCCGACAAGAAAAGACATTTTTCTGAGGTGTGTTTCTTTTATTTCCGTAACTTTTAAAATTAATATTAATGCCTATATGTGCTCACGCCCGTAACTTTCTCCTTCAATTCCGCAATATGTTTCGAAATGTGAAAATTATATGAGGATTTTTTTTCTTATCTTCCGTGCCACTTTGGGGAGAATTTTTGCTCTGTCTAATATTTGAATGCCACTTCTGGGGAAATCAGGGCCGGCAAATGAGCTGTATCTCTGCATTTGTGTTGTCTGTCATGCACTGTGAAAAACAGCGTCGGACGAGATATAATGTGAAGCATCATATCGCACCATTGATTTAAAATTCTTCGTTGGAACAGTTATGCGGTTTTCGCTGAAAATCACTCGTCATACTATCGTACTCCTTACAATTATTTGAGGTAGAAAACGCCAATAAATTATTGAAGTACATCTTACCTCCCATTGAAAGATACCCGTTAGCGGTACGAAGTGTTTATTTTGGAATCTATTTATTATGACCCTAAATTAATTAGTACATGGGCATCTTTATCATTGTTATTGGCAACGTTAAAAGTGCAATAATTGATTAGTTGACTAACGGGAATGTATGGTTCGATTATGAAACGGTTTTCCACGTAATACCTTGTAAAATTAATACCTCTGTTGAGGTAGATTCTAATCTGAGTGTTGGAGGACAGATAATCTTTAAAATATAAACATAGGCCTACCGATACTTAAATCGGGCCCTCTTCGCCAAAGCTTGACGATTTACAGTGCTTGCTTCATCACATGAAATAGATATGTCAATATGTTAGGAGCATTTTTTCTGCATTTATGATGTCTGTGGTATTCCTTAATGAACTTTGGGTAGGTCTTACTTTAAGTTGAACCATGTCGTCAAAGTTCTTTGGGACTATAACTCGAGTTTTTTGACTGTCTAAGGTTGAGAATTCTGACGTCTCCAGTGTTAATGTTTAATACATTTCTAGATGAAGGTCGGAGAGAAGGACGACTATGGGAATAATAGATTGGCACGCAATGACGTACTTGTACATGAAGGAGAGTGGGTGGAATGGAAAGCTGCCGTGAATTACTGTTGGGATTTAACGACTGATGGTGATGATGAATCTCATTAGTACGTGCACCTATAACAGCTACTCCAGAGTAGGTATCTGAGGGCTCTACTCTTTAAGCTGCCGCATCGTCCTAGGAAAACTATATGTGTACTTACCAATTCATCGTTATTAGTCGTTAGTTCTGAGATTGGTTTGAAGCCACTCTCCACTTCGCTCTCCTCTCCAGTGAGTGGTTTGTAGAACTATCTCGTGGTATAATCCATTCTTTAGCGATTCTCCAAACCTATTTTATCCTTCATCAACAATTCGCCGTTTCGATTGAAACCAGTCTTTTTGTACTCTGCGTCTGTAATTAGTCCAATCCTAACAGCCGTAGAAGAGCACGTTTCCAATACATGCTTTGAATTCTAATGCTTTTTTAAGAAATAAATGTGCCCATATCGGTTAAAACTTTTCCGATGAGGTTGCGCTTCTATTGCTTACAATGAGTTATAAATTTAGTGTGCAACTCAAGGCTGAAGTGGTTTCATGAGGAAGGTTAAAATAAACATATGTCGCAGATTTCCCCTAGTAAAAACTCATTACCTGTGGAAAACTGCAACATCAGTTTTTTACCCTGATCAATTAAATGGTGAGTATTTGTTTAAGTATGACGTTGTACGGCAGTTCAAATTTCGCAAAGCACGTTGCTAAGGCTTTAAAAAGCTGAAATGAGTGTATGTGAAGGAACAGAGTTCGCCCAGCAGTTCCCAAACGTTCGACCATGCATAAAACATTGGTCTTAGGAGTAATGTCTGTGGAATGAACGCACTTAAGTCTTCGTTAATAGTTGGAGCAATGCGCCTATCGCCTTTTGTTTGTTTTCTTTCCTCCCAGCCACTTGCTGTTTGTATACGACCGTGACGGAGAGCCTCTATCGACTTAAAGCGGTGACACTCACGCGGCTTTCCTCTGCGTCAACGCGCCACTGAGCCGTGAGGTTGCCCTCAATGCGCGCTTGTATGTTGGGGAGAGGGTGAAGTTCAGGACCTGGGGCTGGAAGCATGATCACCCAGATCTCAAAGCGGTCAAGGGTTGGTGTCTTTGCTACAGTATACTTGGTGGTCCCGATAGATACACACCTGGGTCAATGTCCTCGTGGCTATAACTTGGCTGAACCCAGATGACTCATCCCACTGGGTGTTTCAAGGGTTTTTCATCATTGAAGGATCATTTTCTCTGAGAATGGAGTTCGTCATCAATACCAGCGTCTCCCTTTAGTCACCATTCATCGGCGGATGCGTACATGCAAATGCATGGTAAAGGATATCCCTCGTAGCTTTTGGAAGTAAACCTCCTGTCCTACGCTGAGCATAAACTCGATTATAAAAAGAACTATTCTCTTTCTGTCGAATTACAGCTCTTAATTTGATTACTGCCTTCAACTGTATTTTGCTCAATCATGTAACTTAAATCATCGAAGTACTCACCATTAATATAATGCATCCAATGTTTCTACATTTGTGTCGGATTCGGATGCCGGAGGTGAGAATGCTTTTTCATCGGAATCCCTATCTCTGGTTGGGTGCCATATACGGAGTACTGCAAGTTTTATGCTTCGTTCAGCCAATGGGTCATAAAACATTGACGTTTTGGCGCTTTTAGTCATCAGTAGGTAGGACACTGACTCAGGATTTTTCTCCGCCCCTCTTTCCATCTTTTGGTAATCCTACCAAAATTTCGGTAATTCCAACTTCCTGACTCAAATCACCTCAGCCGCCGTCATCCTCACCTCATTACTTGTGCACATGATTCTGCTCCGGTGGTCTTCAAGAAACAGTGGCGAAATAGATAGCTCGATGCATTATATCACAAAAGGAAAAAAAATTATCTTTAGTCCCTATTGAAAGCAGATCTGGCAATGGTGACGACTTATGCGATAACATTTGATCCTTCGCACGTGCTCACGAAGTATATCAAGTATTTAAAAGTTTAATCAGATTTGTTTTACCTTACCCTGCAATTTTTTGTCCGTCCACTCTACCTCGCCAGCAAAGCTCTATCCAACGATCTCTCGAATTGAGCAATAAATTCAATATTCGTGGTTTTGGGAATTTTTGATCCGTTCTGCTTGACAACAGCCTTCATTAAATGAGCTTTCCCTGTCATCCGAGGTTTTGACTATCCAAGGTGTTCTTAGTCTAAGTTTCCCCAGATATTCGAGGCTGTACCGCATATTGGCGAAGTTGAGACTCAGACATTTCCTGGAAAGAATTCCGACTGACATTTTATTATTTCTTTGAGCGAATTTAGGACTGTAAATTCCTCTCTTACAATTAACTCGAATTTGACTAGTACAAACAGCCATGTCCTGGGCAGTGAACAAACTACCCAGGCGGGATTCGAACCCGCGACCCTGGGGTTGGCAGGCAGACTTTACCCCGCCTTCACCGGGGCCGACATATTTTGAGATATTTTATGCGTAAACGTAGTGGTAAGTGCGCTGACAATTGAAGGATGAGAGCCGCGGAATGATGCGGTCGATGTTGGAGGTGGCGCGGCTGTAAAAAAAATTTTCCCGTTGGCTATCGCGCGAAAAATACGGTGTGTCTCCCCGATGCCGACATTGGAGGCGCAAGGTGTACGATCGGGTGTCGTCTCCGCTTATGCGGGCTCCACCTTGGACGGTCCCCCCGTGTGTTTAGAGAGGAGGAGGTGGCGACGGGGAGGGGAGCAGGTGGGTGGGCGGGGCGGGGGGGAGGGATTGGGAGCGAGATGTGGGTATCGCGCGATGAAGAGTCGGGTGGGCAGGCTGGGCGACTTTGTCCTTGCATGCCTTGTGCCCTTGCGTGAGTGTGTGATGGGGATGGGAGGCGCGGAGGGAGATGGAGGGTTGGAGGGAAGAAGGGACGGATCGAGGGAGAGGGGATGGGTCGGGTGCGAAGGACGGAGAGAATTGGCGCCCTGAACGCTATCAGAGTTCGCCCTTTGAGAGCTGCGGGAGGGGTTGAATGAGGGAGAGAGCGCTGGTTAGAGGCTCCCTTGTGGGATGGAAGAAGAGAGCATGAAAAGATGATCTATACCTCCGTTAAAAAATAGAGTAGCGTGCGTATTTTTCAAAATCATTATTATCCAAAAACATGTTAACAACAGACTGTACGCCGTATGTTGATCTCCTTCATTTTTCGGGACCTACCGCGTCTTTTGTTGGATAGTGACAACAGTTTCTTCGACCTGAAGACTAGTGTCAGCGAAACTGTTGTCACTATCCATCAAAAGATGCGGTAGATCCCGAAAAATGAAGGAGATCAACGTAGAGCTCCGCGAAAGCCCTCGTTCTATACGCCATATGGATACATGCCCCTCGAAATGGTGACAAAATTCAAACTAATGAGGTTATATATAAACATGTAGAGATATAATCAACGTTGCAAGTCGTTGCTTTATGGACAACCACGGCGTTACTGAAGAAAAATATGCAGTACACTTCGTAGGTTCAACAAAACAGCTGTTTTTGGGACCTTCAGTGTGCACTGTATCTTTGTCTTCTATATAGAAATAGAGAACTTATTACTGAAAGTGTATGCATAACATGAGCGCCCAGAAGTCATTTATCTTTCCAGAAATTTATACGCATTTTTTAAAAACATGTTCATTTTTAGAGGAACATTTAATAAATCGTATTGGCAGGATCTATGATCGTACCGTTCCAATCTACCATCACTTTATTGTGATAGACAAATTTATAATTTTTTTCTTTCTCAATCAGTAAGCTGAAAAAGTCTATTGGTCATAATTCATCATAGGAAATTAATGTTTAGCGTTGCACCTGTTGTGCCCGAAAAATTATTCCTTGGAAAATTTGAAACTATCGGTTGTTGAACGGGTGATTTTTCTAAAATTGTGCAGACCCACGAGTAAACCTTAATATAAACCCTGGTTAAAAGTACAGAAATGGTTCTATTTTTTTATGAAACCTTTAGATAAAATATAAGCAAATACTTTATTAATCATGTGTGGAAAATGTTGCCAAAATGCAACCAACATTTAATAAATCGTACTGGCAGAATCTGTTATCGTAACTTTCCAATCTACTATCACTTTATCGTGGTGTAACTTTCATTATTTTTTCTTATATCAATATTTCTTCCTATGGTTTAATCATTTAAGTACCGCTGGCTCGGTGTATTTCGTTATTTTAAATGAAGTAATCCGCTGCCCCACTTGTGTCTCGCTTTGATTATTTGCTGAGAAGGAAGAGTCCGAGGCTTGTTCCTCCACTCCCACCTCCAACTTACGCTGATTTCATTTAAGTGCCCACCCTTGCCCGTTTACACGTGGAAAGTTATGCCTGCTGGAATAGATGAGGCATATTTGGTGGACTTAAACTATGAATCCAAACCAGGTTTTCTGGTTTTGTTATTTTTTGGTGTATGTCAGAAATTTTTATCGTCTCGAGTGTAGAAGCTGGATCGCAAGCAAGAAGCCTCTTTTCAAGTACACGCTTTCTACCATGCTGTTTTATTTTTCTGTGTCACGTATCTCGAAATGAAAACATGAAATGTACCTATGCCTTTCGTTTAGTGTCGCGAGAAGTTTTTATTTTTTTTATTAACTTATTCTCGTGTCTCGTCAACATCTCTCCACTGCTGCATATTCTCGGCAATCCTACTTTTTCCTTGGCGCACGCATTTTCTCGAAGGGGAAAAAGATATTTTTTTTGTTGCCTTTCCGGCTTAGCATTTGTTTTGCGGCTGAAACGTCACGGCATGTTTTCGAGTGAAGGTCGCGAGTGTGGAAGCTTGATATGGTTTAATGATAAAAATTAAATTCTTTTGTCGTGTAGTATAATCAGCTGAAGGATGTGTTAGTAAACCTCGCAGTGAAATCGGACTGCTGTGTCTAGTCGCTTATTTTATGCCGCTTTGACGTACCGGACATATAACGAAATTGATTAGTCTTCGTTGCTTTTTATCTTTTTATTTAACCCACTTGATGACAAGCTCTTGACCTTCCTCTGACTTTTATTTTCGTTTCTCGTCCTCTCTTCCTGAATCCTTTCTCGCTTTCTCCGTCCCAAGCGACCCTCATGTTGTCTCTCGTCCTCAATAATTCATTGGGCGGTTGTCATGGGCTGTCCGTTCCCTCTCGTTCCGTTGCCCGAAATAGATTCATTTTCTCTTCCTCTTCTCTTTGGCGTGAAAATAGACAGTTGCCTGTCGCGTACTCATTTCGTTCCAAAATTTCGAAGTTTACGTATCCCAGCTAGCGATCTCTTTTTTAACCTTCGTTCTTACCAGGGTTGCCAACTTTCCTGGCTTCACCTTGAAACTCCTAGGATTGAGCGATGATTTTCGCCTCCCAGATTGAGCATTTTTTCCTTGCCTTTGAGTCACAATTAAAATGTATTTCTTTGTCTTAGTGCACTGCGAATCATAATTTTTGCTCTTATTTCAATTGCTACTCATATCACAGATTGTAAAATTTATGTGAACATACATATTTGACAGTCATCAATTTAATTTCTAGTTTTGAGTTAGCAAATAGCCAGAAATGAGCTCGTGAATTAATCGGCATAACTCAATTTTTTAAATGTACCAACCTAACAGGGATAACATATTCATCAGTACCACCGCTTATAATGTTCGAAACAGTGACTACAGCAAGGACTACAGTAAGTCCTGTCTTTTTTCCCTTTCCCACATTAATGCATATATTTGATGAGAATAGACGTATGAGTATATGACGAGACGTAAAATGAAGGTGAGGCATCCTGCGTTATGACAGGCAGTAGAGAGAAAATTTTCCTTGATTAAACTGCAAAACTCTTTCCATTAACTTTTGCTGTTCAACTCATAACTCATGCATGGCCATTCTCTTTGTGGGTCGGTCAAGTTATTCTTCTTCCCTTTCCTCTTTCGCCTTCACTCTTCTATCCCCAGCCTATTTAGATGCTCAATATTCATTCTTTCTCTCAGCATGGTTAAAACCACGACGCTCGACTCTTTAACTCATCCGTCGTCGCTGGAGCATTTAATCTACATTCTTTCATGGCCCATTCTTTCCTAATCTGAGCCGTCTTTGATGTCTCTTGCATATGATTTTCCCCCTATCCTCTTTCCGTTTGACGTGAATTATTGGTTCTTGTTACTGAATGATTTAGATTGAATCAAAGTTGAAAAAGCCCTTCTTTTACGGTTTATACTGCTAATGAGTTGAGAATTTTCATTTAACAATAGTGAAAATCATGCGTTTAACTTAATCTTCCGTAAGGCCCAGGAATATCTTACTCTTAGAGAGGATTTATTAGAAGAACTCTTTAGAGGCTGGCTACCTAGTTCCTTACCTATCCTTACATTTATTCTATAACAACTTCTTCTAATTTTCTTGCGATGCCTAATAGGCGCATTTGTGCGTGCCACTGTAATTGTGATTGTGCGTGATAATGGTGCTTAGACTCACCGAGTCGCTAACGAAGTAAAAAGACTCTCCTTTTCTTCAGGGATGAGTGGAATTGTGAAACCAAGGAAGAGTGGGAGATGTGTGAAAACACCGTCCGTCACGGAGGACGTCGTCCGTCACGTACTAAATGCGCCGAATCCGTGTCGTTTATGGCCGTTAAATTTGTCGCTAGCGTCCTCTTCGAAATTGAAATTAGTGAGAAAGACTCCTGCATCTAACTTTAGTCGACGCGACGGTCCGCTAAGCCTCACTTTTGTTGTGGGAGATCATTATTTTCTGTCGAGTGCGGCGAAATGTTTTCTACTCATCCCTATTGTTCTCAGCTCCGAATGTCAAGTATCTGGTACATCCTGCGGTCTTTTCCTCTGTATTTCTCGATTAAATCATAGGCATTGGTGTCCTACCGAAGGGCTAGTACTTGAATCCTCGTATAATGGTGGCCTCTCGCCTGAGATAATCTGAAGATACCGGGAATCAGAATCTGCCGGAAAAGCAGGGAAACAGCCGAGGATATCGTTGTTTCCGGCAAAAATTATGACTGCATAAGCTTCAAATGGAATCCAAGCACTGTTAGAAAAGAGATATGTTCCTATTTATGCAGTTAAAGACTGATGTAAACAGGAGAAACTGCGCATATACATCTGAAACTTAATAGTTACCTGCTTGCAATGCGCAGAATACAATATATTTATTTCATCACCAGAATTGACTCTCTTCGTCATTTTTATACTAAAACTTTGCTCCAAACGAGTGTTCAAGTTTAATATACGAAAAATGTAACGTGATAAGTAAGAATTTTGTTGTTCGTATGAACGTATGAATCTATAAGTAGCCAGGAAATGCATACAATTAGATATAAAACATTTCACGGTGGTGCCACCTTAAGTATTCGCGTAAGATGTATCCGCGATTCAATTGTGAAGGAACAAGAATGCGTGAATTGAATAGCGCCGGTTTAAAAGCATGTTCGCATTCCTCAGTTCACTTTTTGTACTCTGTACACGGCTAATACTTTCCATCATTCTCCTTGGGTTAGTCTGGTAATAATTCTTAAATCATTCATTTTATTCCTTTCTGACACGGAGACCCTAAGTGAGCGACAGTAACCTATCATTTAGCTCTCCGTCTCCGGATGCTGTTTGTCGTCTTAATGTTCGCATTCCCTGTTGTTATTTATCACAGGCTTTGGTTTGGTGCTTCAATTGAGCAACGTGATACTCGTCCATATCTCACAGTCCCTAGGTATTGTGCAATCCTATTAACAATAAAATTCTTCCTTCACAATCGTTTATACCTTCATTCCTTATCAGGAGATAGTCATCGATTTTGGCCATAAACTTGGAATGTAGATTACTGTGGAAACCCGATTTGGAATACAATCGAAGGTTAAATCATACCCGCGATTAGTGATTTTTTCTTGACGGAACTGCTCCCTTTAAAGTCTCTTAGGCATTCAAAGCTCCTTAAATGTAGAATTGTGTGCTGAGACCCTAATCCGAGAATACCGGCTCTCAAGATCTAAAGATATAACTCTGAAGGAAGCTACCTTGACAGCAACTGGTTCATTAAAGCTTTAAAGTAATGTCAGCCTCCGGAAAGTGACGTACAGGCGAAAAACTCGAAAGGTAAAATTTCTCATCGACCCATTTCCTCCTGTCAGTTGTCTTTTTCTTTCAGCGAGCTGTGTGGCTAGTGTTTGTATCCCCTTTTTTCGTCGAGACGTTTTAACTAAAAAAATATAACGTTCCCGGTGTCCACTTGCTCGGAAGATGATGTAAGTTGGCTATGATCCACGAGGTAAACGTTTGATTTTCGTTTGAATTTAGCGGGAATTAGTGAATGCACTTTCCTTGTATCGCGCAAACTTTCCTCTTTTGGCTTCCAACTTTCCTGCGCTGGCTTACTCAACAGAAATGAAACGCCGCAGTGGGATTCGAATTTCAAATTGAGTCACTCTTCATTTTGCTATTACTCATCATCATCAAGCTTCCGTATGATAAATTTGCTTGCCAGTGTTTTATTCGCAAACACAGAAGTCGTAGAGAAACATCATTGCTCCTATTGTACCCGCGTGAGGAATCACCCGTTTTATTGCAAACGTGTGCAACTGTAAATTTGAGCAATGTTTAGAACGTTCATTCTCGAGCATAGCGATGATAGTCACCCTGAAAATATCCATGCTTGTTCCTTTCTGTGTGTCTCATTTCGTTTCGGTGGTCCGTCAGTTGGCCTGTGATTGGGTTTGTGTGTCTTCGGCGGAAGCCGGTGACCTTCGTACTAAAGGGAGATCACGATCCTCTAAAGACTTGAATGATACCCAAATGTTTGTTTTTCTTGTCTTGAGATATGACTAGAAAAGCCTTAATTTATCAAGCGTTTAGTCTTAATCACTTCTTTTTCCGATAAACCAAATAATGGCCGATGGTGCTTAGAAGAGCTACAATTTCTGCCTTTCGCTATTAGGGAGGGATTACGATCGACTTCTTCTGACGTGACGGTTGCAGACGGTGGCCTATAGTTTTTCGTTGTCTTTCTGTCAGGGAGGAGTGTTTTAAGATCGATGGAAGTATCAACGCCAATCGTTTACCGTTTTTGTGAACGGTTGTGAAGTGACTTTATCTTCATGAATAAAAAAATATTAAGAATCTGCTAACAATGCTGATAAATATTGACTCAAGAAGATCGTGTTTCATGGTAAAACAAAAATGAAATATGGGCAATCTGTAAAATGTGATTTAGTGAATATAGAAAAAAGTTCTCCTCTGATTATCTGCCGGCAATGTAACATGACCAAAAATTTTGACTGACAAGGTTCGTTCATTGTCCGTTGACGACACCCTGTACCTTGGTCATCGTTGTGTTGCACTACATTACAATCGCCAAGCTCCGCGAACGCATTCGTCCAGCTCCATCACGCCAGGAAACGTCGATCGTTATCCCGCCCTCAAAGCTCAATTCTTAAATGCGTGGTAAACTTTCACCAAAATATGACGGAAGCTTTACGTTAACTAAACATTCACATTGTTAGATTTTACAAAACGAGGCTTAAATCTCATAGATAACCTTCTGATGACATAAGCGTGGAGTACTTATTCTCTCGCATCTTTTCCTTATCAGTTGTTGCTTCATTATCAGCCCAGCCGTGTTATAAAAACCTAATCGACTGCTTTGATCTTCCGTGTCATACTGCTAAAATCGTCGTATTTATGCTCGAAAAAATCGGCCACTTGCCGAAATATGTGTTGCTGCTTCAATCGCAAAACTAAATTTCGCCCTGGATTCCCTATAGTTCGCCTTGATCTTATGTGAATCAAGTATATCTCCAAATGAATGGGGTTAGGAATATCTTGTGTGATATTACCACTATCTCTTTCGTTTATGATAGTCTTTTCTTCTGACGAGAATAAATGCCACAGGAATCACCGATGAGCCCTGTTGAACTTACTCCCGTCAAGAATATTACGGGAATTTCCTCAACAGCGTACATGAAGTAAGTCTTATATTTTAAGTAGACACAAACTTATAAAGATCAGGTAGTCAAGCAATTTATAACGTCAGTCCAAGTGATATTTGACCTTGTTATATCCCACAAATGATGTAGTGATACCACGTTAAATGTGCAACTATGGATGCGTGCACAAAGAAAAAGAGCGTGATATGTTCTGCTTGATACATAAATGCGTAGTTATCCGAGTAACTTAATAACACTAACATTTAAGATAACTAGACTTGTTCATTTTCACCAGTCGATTCTCATCCTAGCTCAATGAGCTTTTCAGTTTCCCTTTCTCCTGCAGTTATTTCGTACATATCATTGGTATTTGCGTTTCGGTCTTTCAAATGAGCACGCGCTTGAATGCATGAGCATGCGGAACGCACGCAGTGGACAGTAAGGGCCTCATGGAGAACGCTGTTGCTAAATTTTCGCTTCATATGCGCATTTATAGGTCGCGCAGGAGTATCAACGCAGCTCGAATGTTATATATATTACTTAAGAGAGTAATGCTCATGTTGGAAGACTCCTAGATGTGCAGTAAGTGTCCGGACCTGGTAGTAAGTCATTATTTCTGCTGCTAACGGCGTCATCGCGCATTATACCTAATGGAGATTTTCTCATGAAATCAGCGTCCATTAAAGCGTATGCTGTCAACTGAATCAGGAGTCGATTATTATCATATCGGTTGGTAAGCGATTGGAATGTTCTGCTTATTATGGTTTGAGTGCTGAATTGGTGGGCGTGCTGCTTTCCTTCGTGATGCCTTTGGCATTTGTTTTGCCTTGATGGATTTAGCATAATTTAGACGATCACTTTTCCGGTCGTAATAAATTAATGGCATAAAAACCCGTATATATTTGTGTATGACGAGCTTTAATCGACTGGATAAAATAAAATCATTAGTTCTCTTAAATGTCTTTTGACGTTTCTATTGCGCTTTTTATGATTCCACTCCTATGTTTTTTCCTGTTGGCGCTCTTCAGGACCTAGAGTGGTGGGGAGACCTTGAAAATAATGACTATTGATTATGTAGGAGTGGCTTTAAGATTCAGAGTTCCGTGTGATATCTCATATGTCAGTTGTAAACTGCTTATTGGGTGGCACACGTCTCAATAATGCGATCGTAAAAAGGTGTTTTGCCATGCACTGTCGTGAATGGAATTGGTAGGCGCATTGAAATATAGATTTACGATATATACGAGATTTGAAATATAGATTACGTTTGACACCTCTAGCAGCTTTAAACTTATCTGGTAGTGGGTATCAGGTTTAAAGGTTATCAATGTTTTGGGAATACTGTGAATGATTATTGATCACTGAACATGTTATGTATTCAAACCCATGAGCGCTTATTCTTGAATCTCTTTTGATTGTGTATCATGCGATGATAAAAAGGAGTAATCACGTATATAAACCTTACGGTCCTCTCTTCCATATCCTTCGTTGTTATTCAGTGGTCGCCCCTGTTTAGGGAGGGATATTGATGGTCTCGTAATCGTCAAAAACCCGCTTCTATCATCTCTGTTTTTCTGTTGGTCTTAATATTGCTTTCTTTCCTGTCGTTTATATCGAATAGTATTGTTTTTTTTTCGGATAGTTTAGTTACACGTTGCTATTTTCAGACGGGTTTTAATATTTGAGTGTAAGTGATCTTCTTTGAACGTTGTCAATGTTTTGAATCATATCTGTGGCAAATAGGTCTCAAATACATGCTCAATACTCCTACGGTCATACTTATGTTCAATGTTTTTTTCAAGTAACCCTAAAAAGCGAGTTCCAGGCTTGTATTAATTTCAGTGGTCTCTCGTAGAAATATGTTCGAGGATAGTACCTGGATAAACGGTCGGAATCCATCAAGGTATATAATTCTTAAATCAAATTCTTCTCTTATCTGCCGTAAGTACTTCCAGCGTGTTTAGACGCGGTCTTACGAATTTTATATTACGCACCTGCACCTCGGCTCGTCCCGAGAACGCTTATTCGTAATTGCCTTCGTGCCATCCACGGTAGAAACCTGAAAATCAGCTCTCGAGTAGAAATGTAAATCAACTTGTGACGTGTACCCTTGAAATATTTTGAACGAAGTATCACGCCGCATAAAATTTCAATAAATTTGGTGTCAGTTTTTTGGAAACGTCTCGCTTTTGTTAACCAAGATTTCCTCCCTTTACGGCACTTTTTTGAGATGTTTAAAAAAAATTAATGGGGATTTTTCATGGAATGTTTGACGCTATGCACTAAGAGAGACTTTAAAGATAAAAATGATGAAGTATTGACACACGTCACAATAGAAATGTATTGGTTTGTAGTCAGTGTGTAAATGTATGTTTTTTCAATATTTTTTAGCATAACTTTAAGAAGTGAACTCTAATTCTTTTTAGAAAATCTCAGGGTGTGAAAACATTTTCAGCGTGCGGCGTGAATAAAGAAATTATAGTGAGTAGAATAAATGTTGTAGAGTAAAATAAGTCAGTTTAGAGTTAAAAGTGAAGTGTTAAAGAAGTGAAGAGATGTGTGTGTAGTCAATTTTAGAATTACATCGCTTGAAATACTAATAAAAACCTAAAATCAAAATACTAAATGTCCAAAAAATTGATTCTGAGACGCGTGTAAAGTGGATCCTTTCTTCGGATCACTTTCGAAAATTAGACTTGGTTCAACCAGTCGAAGTGCATCGTCTCCCGCGGCGGGGCAGAGAGGAAGAGGCGCGAGGCCCAAGTTCATTGCACTTGGAGGCGTGTGTGTGATTATCAAGTGGCGCATCCAGGTCGTGAAACCCTTGGCGTTCAATCGGCGGTTTTGGATTAGCGGACGTGGTCGATTCATCGCATTCCCCCGCCCCCCGCGCGACGTGAAGTTTGCGGAGGTGGTGCCTTCTTTCTTTTTCCCTTTTCTCTCCGCCTCCACACAAACACACACACATGTACACCTCCTACGCCCCCCTGTCTACTCCCATTCCTCCCAGTAAGAGTCCCCCGCCCACTCCGCTTCCTCCCAGTCTACTCAACAGACCAATTCCCACTCACTGACTGCGGTGCCCTCACGGGGTTTTTTCCCTCTTCCACGTTGGTCAATATTCTCCCCTCCCCCCCCCCCCCCAAACCCACCCTATCATGCTGCTCTCATCCTTTTTGCAAATTTGAAAATTCACGTATTTGCGCAAAAGCAGTGACTATCAATCGTATTACGAAATTTAATAAAAAAACTGTGAGAAACACTTTTAAGTCATATGTTCTCAATGTTTAATGGTCAATCGTTTCTGAAATCATATGAAGTACCATATTGGCTTAAGTGGAAAAGCAATCAGTCATTCTACGGTGCTCGAATTTCTTAAAGAGTCCCTCTGTGATCAGTTGTTCGTAATGTCTGTGGTCTATCGTATCTGCATCTTGATAAGTATTGTATTTCATTAATCTAAGGTGCTGTTGATCATTTTTTAGCACTAATAAAAGAGCGAAAAACATTTACTGATCTTCTGAAAATATTTTTTTACAATTATTTGAATTCAAACGTCCGCATTGCTCAATAATACCGAATATATGAAATCCAAGTGGTAATTTCATTGCCCTATTAATGACATGGCAGTGGAATTGATTAATTCTTTTTGCACTGATGAAGTCTTCTCGGGTTTTCCACCTCGTCAGGTCGTTGTGGGCCGACGTTTCGATAACTACCACCGCCAGCTATCGTTCTCAGTAACGATCTGACGCGGTGGAAAACCCGAGAAGACTTAATCAGTATAATACGCCGAGAAAGAACTAAATAATAAATTCTTTTTGCAGTTTCTATTTCAAAAAGCGACGAAAACTATTGTATGATCCGTTATACAGGATCCATTTAAAAGTAAGCAGTTCGTGAAAAAATTCATCTCTTTGAATTCTTTTGAAGCCATTTCCAGTTAACTTCAGCCAGATTATTGCAAAAGTCGTCAATGAACCAATTACCGCGGTTTTCGTTCAAATTAGCTTTTGACTTTTAGCAATGGAAGCTTGTGGGTTGAGGGAATATGCCGAATGACGCGTCTTGGAAGTAAAGAGACAAGAACAGTGGTCGAACCCTGTTGAGTTAAACCAAAAGTTATAAGTTATTAATAAGAGTTATATATTTTCCATTCTGGTGTTTTTAGTTCCTCTTTTCCGTTGGAATTAGGGAGGAAGCATAATTTTGAGCTTGACTGGCGCGACCGATTTAATGCTGACCTTGACACGATTCTGTCGCTATATCTATAAAGTACCCCTAATCGTGACCTCTGCTATCACTGAGCTAGGTTTAGAAGAGCACATAAAATTAATTTATTTTGAGAATAGTGTATATTTCATTTTTTTCATGAGTAGACAAAAATCGTCACAAATTTCGACATCTCTCTTGGGGCAATGTTTGCAAAATCAGGGGAAGTAAGGTTTGGGACGGGGAAATGTTCTGACACTCGGGGCGTGTATAATGGACGACCGTTTCCCGCGAGGCGTTTTCACTCAATCCGATGTGTGGTTAAATATTAACAAAAAATACCTCATGTGTGAGTCAGAGAAATTTTTAATTGCTGCACCAATGCATGGATGAATAAGAGGAAATAGTTTCAAGTATACATTTTTTGGAAATGCTTCATTTTATTTGTTTATTTAAGAAATTGCCCACATACAGCTTGAATACCAATTTACAGCGACACTATATAACAACACATGAAAGGCAAAACAGATACATTCTAGCACAAATGACAGAGATAACAATATTGGGAAAAAATGTAAAGACACATGGAGAATGGTGCTTAGGTATTGCCTTGTTAGGTGAGAAAGAGCGCGGCGGGTGAACGTGTAGGAGGAATGCGAAAACGGGCCAAAAACTACAAAATAAATATTTATTTGGTATTTATATATTAAATATATTTATGAATTCTTTTTAGTTTAATTGAATCGGCTCAGGTTTCGAAAGCCACCGTAATTTTCTAGGTTGCTTCTAAATTTTATATCGTAAAAGTGGTTACTCGTCGAATACTGGGCCGGTTAAGTTAAACCTTTGTGAGGATAGGCACGCTTAACAACTGCTTCTTTTGGTTTAAACGGAAAATAGCCCCTACTCTTAGAATGTGTATTCATTCTTGAAACTGCCTGTTTGTGTACTACTTCTTGTTCCTACGTCTTCTCGAGTGCACTGCCGTATGACCCTATGATCTTAGCAATGCTCATGCTACGGCTCGAGTAATTCTATACATTTTTATCGAGTCTTACTGGTAGTAAAGCTCCCTATGAACTCTTGCTAGATTGTCTCCTATCTCTCGCCATGCGTTGATCATAGAACCCGTGTACCTACTTTCTGTTCTGGGCGCGGCCATTTCGCAGAACTTCAATATTGTCGAATGGAACCTCATTTTCCCTCGAGTATCGTGTTTTATACCCGATTCTTGGAAAATGTAATGGTTGTTTTGAGACGACTGTAATACCCTTTACCTCTTTAGCGAAGCTCTTTTCGCTGAAATCGACAATTTTGCTCCGTTCGCTGCGTCGGCGGATGCTGTAAGTCGTTGCTTGGTACCTCATTTTATGGATGGATGTCTAGTAGCGCCAACGGTTTCCCTTTCTTCGGAGAACTTGCGGAGGCGCGGAAGGACCGGAACGCTGTTTTAAGAGGGAAACGGAACTTCGTTCCAGACGATTCCGCTCAAATTATAGGCTGTGCGCTCAAGCCGCTTTCCATTTCACCGTCTATTTTTTTGCGAAATGGCCGAGTTACCGAGATACATGGTAAATTCAGACTACTTCATGGTGTACTCCCCATTTTGACTCCCGTTTCTTGGTATCGTTGAAATGAAAAAAGAATTATCAACCTCTTATACTACTAAATAGAATAGGCTATGTTGTGACGGTCGTGCAGTCATCGGCACCCAGCCCATAGGTTACTATCGTGTAAGTCATAGGTTCACTTCCTATTGTGACCGGCACACTCTTGAAGATAGTTTTTGTTTAGATATAAATATACTCTATAACATCGAAAATTGATTCCATGGTATATTGTATAGCTTTTGAAAATGCATACACTTCGTTCCCGTTTGTAATAGATTTTTATGAAAATATTAGGGAATTATTAGCGGCAACACTTATTATATTCTACCCTGGAGAGGCGAATAAAGTTGAAAATAGGGTGTCTAACCCATGGGACCCGGATTCAAATTGTTATCTTTACGATTTATTCCTTTTTCAACGCTAAAACGTTGAACATATGATTACGGCGACATCGGTAGCAAATATGAGTTCTGAAAATTTTGCCAGAATAAGGTGTAAGTAGGTACCTACTATGAAAATGACACTATCTGAATACCAACGGGCAATAGTCGTTCACATGTGTAGAAATCATCGATATTGGCTATCATCAATTTTGAGATCAGGTTTCCTCCACCTCCCCATTTAATTCTCCTTTCAGCCGAATGCTTTCTGTACTATGAAAAGCACTTATTTTATTTCTCGTCGTGATTTTCTTCTTTCATACCACCCTTGGTCTTCCTTAGAAAACTTCCCAATTCATCTGTATTTTATGAAGGTTGTTGTGTCCCATGAATCCATCTTTCCTTGTCTACTTCCCTGAGTTTTCACTGGTGGTTTCATCTCTGCCCAACTTTTCGTGGAACTTGTTCATTGATGATTCTTTCAGTCCAATTGATCTTTATTGTTCTTCTATGACACTGCATCTTCAGTTCCTCCTATCTCTTCTTTTCGGCAGATGTTGTTGTCCGAGATTAACGTTCGAATAAAATCAAGCAGCATGTATACGTTTAGTAGGAGTATAATCATGTCCTTAATGAATGTGGGAGGTTTAATGCGAGACCGGTAAATGTTTTATTATGCGGAAAGTAATGGAATGGATTGTGTAGGTTCCTGATGAGGGACATAAATGGCTGGAAATTTTAACATTCCTTCACCCTGTGTGAGTTTCGAAGTTTAGGGTCACTCGGCGCTCCGTTCACTCGCATCTCAAGAATGTTTGCTGCTCTCGAATCTGTCTCTCATCAATCGACCACCTGAGCTGAGGTTCTCATCTTCTGCTCTGCTGGTCGTGGGTTTAAGTTCTGCATCAGTTTTTTCACGCAGGATAAAGACGTTTGTGTTTCAACAAGCTGATAGGAATAAAGGCCTAAAAAGAGCTAAACTTGCTTCGAATAAAGTTGTAACTTTATTTGAAGAATCGTGTGTATGACTCTCTTCTTGGGCTTTTTTAAAAGTAATGCATAGGGTACCAACCTGTATTATTTTTCACGGAGGAATTAAAATAACTTTTTAGCTCCAACTGTGTGATTTTATGGATACGACCCGGGTTTCGACTCGTGCCATCTACAGATGTCAACCTGAAGACGACGCAAAGTGTCGAAACACGTGTCATATCAATAAAATTATGCGATTGAAGTCAACGAAGTTATTTTAATTCTTCCGTGGTGGACCACTTCCACCAAGTAAAGCTTCCAACCGCTTCATTTGTGTATTATTTTTGTATAATAAGCATTTCATTTACCCTGAAATTTTTCCTGCCCTCAGGGTCTGGGAAGTTCAAAGGCCGGGTACCTCAAACTCTTACGCATTTCGTTTCTATGTGTCAGTGTTTGTTTTTGTTGAGCTTAGGTGTTTGTGTTTTCCTACTTCTATCCTTTCTAAGGTATTTGAATATCCCTCGACTCATATTTCATCGTCTCTCTATAATTAAAGCATTTTGACTTACATTTGGTGTAGCCTTTCAATGTGTCCGCGGATTCCTAGTGAGGGGACAGTTATGCAGTTTTCAACTAAAATTTTGATTAAAATAGGCGGCTAAATATACGTACTGGCGTTTTTTATACCCTAAACCACTACGTGGTCAGGGTATATTGATTTTGTCACAGCAGAAATGTAACGCATTGAAGGGGGCGTGGCAGCTATGGAAAAGCATACTATATAGAAATCAACAGCATCACCTTACGAGTCTATCTAGCTATGTCAGTCTGTCTGTCTCTTCGCACGATAACTGCCGTAAAAATTGAGATGTCGAGCTGAAATTTGGGTAATAAGCCTATACTAGTCCACAGACGGCACAGTTCTCAAATGGGTTGGATCGGACCAAAACCACATCTTTTTTTAAACAAAATTGAAAGTGGTTTTGGATATTTAAGCTTCGGCAGGGCCGAAGATAATTTATTTACTAGTTTAAATTACATTCCCTAGGAAGTGATGGCACAGAGCGTTTATTTATCTCATGTCCAGACCCGTCAACTTCAACGTGCGGCGGAAGCAACGTCACGGTAATTTCCAGCGCCCCAGGAAACGGTGAGACCACGTCCTCTTTATCTCATTGGTTATGCGCGGTGGATAAATCGATGGGGCAGTGTTGATGCGAGTGTTAATATCTGTATAATCCATAATGTCCACAGATGCAAAAGCCGTTCGGTCACGCGTTAACTTCTTCGAGGAAAATGGAGACTTTGAGTGTAGTAGCGAGACGGATGAACAAGGAAGTGCTAGGAACGAAAAGTGGTTGTGGAGATTCGCGGAAGGCTGAAAAACCGTGCTGAGGACATATTGAAAGGTGGGGGTATGTTGAGCGATGAAAGGGAGGACGCTTTGAGCGTGGGGATAAGGAAGGAAGATATTGAGAGAATTTCTGACGACACAAGGTGAGGCAGAAGGTTTAGGGACGGAAGTTTAGAGACTTCATGGCAACCAAGAAATGTGTGAGGAAAGGGTAAAGGTTGCTCCTGAAAGTGTCTTCAGTCCAAAAAAACCCCCTTGTCAGGTGGTAAGGATACCCAATTGCTCTTGGAGAGTACTGGAGAAACGAAATGCCACAGTTGCGTATGCCGTGCGTGCGTGCCTTTTAATGTTTATTTCTTTTGCATTGTGCCAAACTCTTTTCAGTTCAATGGTAGTTCATCGGCGTTGTTCGCATTGTCCAAGAAATCACCCCTAGTTGAGCATGCCTTCATAATGGTGAGAATACTGGCTCCGTGGAAGCGCTACGTTGGAATTGGTGGCAGTTGTTGGCAGTGGAGATTGCAATGGTTCCTTGTTTTATTTAAAATATTTTCATCACACTGAGACAATAGGCACCAAGATCTACGGTAGCTTGGACCTGTGCTTCCAAAGAGCCAATATTTATATCAAGACGATACCTTGCTCAACCTGTGGTTATTTCTTGAGAACTACGCCGATGAACCACCATCCAATTCATTTCCAAAAAGTTATGCACCATGAAAAAGAAATAAACATATTACATCAACGAACACAATTTCTTCGTGACGATATCGTTCGATTAAGTTCGACTGAACTCTTTAAATGAAAGGGCGAAGGTAGGTCAGCAGCAAAGTTGGCTTCATCTTGTAGAGCAAAGTATTCTAATAATTATTTCACCAAATCAGAGTGAATATCTCAAGTTTTTGTAACCAGAGTGCGTAAAAAATAACAGAACAGATGGGGTTGCGAAATTTATAAATCTCAGTCGTAACGAAAAATTCCATCAATTTTTTTATTGTCGTGAAAACAGAGAGAAACGATTTGGCGGGTGAATTATTATTTCTATAATATCCGTTTATGTCAGCATGAGAGTAAAATCATGTTTATCTATTAACGGCAATCAAACTTGGTGACTAGTTCTCGGTAAACGTATTTATAGCTTTCATGTGGGAGCACAAAATTGCTCATGTGACATCAATATCATAGTATAGAAATAAATTAAAGCAGTACACAATTCCGATACGTGTTTTGGTGACAGTTACAGCGAATTTATTAAATGAATGTTTAATTATTCCAAGTTTTTGAAAGTGAAATGAATTAAATTATTCCAAGATAGCCAATGACTGCACTAGAGCAATAATTATTGTGCTGCAGTCGCATCTCATATAGACATTAATAGCCAAATTAATCTTTCCCTGAAAAAATTCTAAGTAAATTATTATCGCTAATCAAACCTATTTCCATCATAGGTCTCATAATACGTTGAAAATATGCTGCTGAGTACCTCCAAGCAAACTGTTAAAGCTGATATTAAACAAAATATAAGCCGTAAATCATTAAATAATTTTGTTTTTCAATAAAAGAGCATTGAAAAAAATGCCACTAATTGCATTTAGTTGAAATAAATTCATCAGTTCATTTTTTTATACTAAACGCGCTTAAATTTATAGCTGAACCTCAGTTTTTAAAAAATACAGTATCAGGATACATACAGCAAGGTTGACGCCGACCTTAGGAAATCGCATAGAAATCGGAAGTTAGAGCGTCGAATTATAACAATTTTCGCGGCAAAGAGTGGGTACGGTGAGAAATGTGACGACATTAGGTATGATAACACTCGATACCTTACGATTAAACGAAAACCTTACATCTTTACACGGCTGGTGACCTAACACTCCCTGCCTCACGCCCATGCGGCGGCTCGCGTGGTATTATGTAGTTGTAGATCGTCACGTCCTGTTACCTGCACAAAACGGACGTGTTGATCCTCTGCTCTTCAGCGACGCCGCAAGCCCGTGGGCAAGCCATCCTCGCTGCAATTTTGCTTCGGGCAAGCCATCCAGTTTCACCAGTAGGAGGGAGAATTTCGCATAAACCACCTGTCATCATTTTTGGGTCCACCCCAAAATCATCAATTTTTTCATCTATCATCCGTGACAACAGCATCAGGAGATCGGGCACACATCAATCTTGGGCAAATCTGGTCCTCCCGGGGTCCTCCGGACCTCGGTTCATATCCCAGGAGCGCCCGAAGTTTGGACGACGTCAGGTGGTTGCCACGCCCCCTTATGTGAAGCGACCATCTATTTACATGAGTAAGACGCCGGAGACTTCAACGACTGGGATAGCCCACAAAAGAAACCACCTGTTTATCCCAGCCCACTAGCATTGGGAGATTTCAACGGGAGAGTATCACTGGGAAGCCGACACCACAGGATACTTAAGCACCAGCGCCGGGACATCACCAACCAATACCCACACGCGGAGAGGGCACCTGGAGGGGGAGGCTAACTAGCTCCTCCTTCTCACCTCTGGGTGGCGCCTCTGCGCCAACACTTACACCAGAACATAACGGTCGATCTCACTCGGTGACCCAGGAAAGAGGGCTTGCACCTCCGTAACACTTCCTGGGGAGCCGGGTGGGTCCCCTCGTTAGGGTTCCCCCCATAGAAACATACGGCCTGGCGTCAGCCATGGCGGACGCGGTGACGGAACCACCTTTGCCGGAGGATAATTCCACCAATCCTCCGGCAACTGACGAGGAAGGATTCTCGATGCCGAGAAGAAGAACCATTAAAAACATCCTGCCGCTATTTTCAAAAAGACCATTCCTTACTGCAGAGGAATCGGCTCTAAAACGCGCTAGAACCTCTTCGGAGGCCTTCGTTGCAAACATTCCAACCTCCAACAAGTTTGAGACCATTGCGCCTCAAGGAGCAGAAGAGGACACGGATCAACCAGAGTCAGCAGCGGTAGATATGGAGACCGAGTCCTCTCCTCGTCCCTCCACCCCACCCAAGGGGCCCAGGCCACCGGCACTGGTCATTTACGACGTAAATGACGTCAGCGCCTTTAAAAGCCTCATCAGGGCCACGGTGCAAAACCAGTCCTTCACTATCACCTATGAAGGGTCGCTAGCAAGGGTGCAGTGCCGCACACTTGCAGACTTTAATGCCCTGCGCACCAAACTCGGCACGGAAAAAGCCCAGGTCTCCTCCTGGGCTCAAGGTGAAGAGCGCACCACGGCCTTCACTATCAGAGGCTTGTCGGCCCGTCATTCCCCTGAAGCCATCAAGGAGGATATGATAACAATGGGCATCCAAGCCCGTAGATGCCGCCAGTTGTACAACAATGGGCAACCAATCGGTGTTTTCATTGCGGCCATCACACCATCTCAAGAATGGCCGATCGGTGCGATTAAAAGACTACGTGCCATCGGGAATGAGTGTGTAAGCGTCAGCCTGCACAAACACCGGAACCCACAGATCTGTCACCGTTGCGCCCGTTTTGGACACAGCAGCTTTTTCTGCTCAGCATTACCCAGATGCCTGATGTGCGCAGAGGACCATGAGTCCAAGGACTGCAAGTCCGCTAACAAAAAATGCCCAAACTGTGGCGGTCAACACGCGGCTTTCGACAATGAATGCAGCATCTGGGCCAACGAAAAGAAGAAGTTGGAGGACCGTAACAACAACGGTAAGGGGAAGATGCGGAAAGAACCCCAAGTCAAAGAACCTGCACTCCCCCAATCCACCAACGTTCCCACCTTGGGAACTCAAAACGCCTGGGGACGCGGAAATGTCACGCGCGGTCCGATTCAACAACGCAGTGCCCCTATGCAGCGTCTGGAGGTTCCGGAACTCTTTCCGGCCCTACCACCAACTCAGGAAACCACTCCTGAAACTCCGGCGTCTCTCAGCATTCCGCTTCGGCAACTTCAACGGCCAGAAACTCATAATCCTCGGGACGCGTCAGAAGGCTGCCTAGAAGACCTGATTGCGACTTTAACAAAAGTCACCGCAGCAATGCAGACCCAACTGTTGGAACAACAACGTCAAATGCAGCAACAGCAACAACAACTGCAGCTGATAACGGCTGCACTATCACGCCTCCCTTCACTTCTTGCCGCCCATCATGGCAAGTAGATCGAAGAGGGCCGCTTTAACCATGGTCTGCTGGAACGCAGGCGGCGCAATAGGGCGCAAGACATCCGAGCTCCTAGAGCTCCTTGGTAGACAGCGTGCTGACGTTGCTCTCATCCAGGAGACTCACCTCCAACCAAGCAACCGTTGGAACGTTCCGGGTTTCAAAACCTTCCGAGACGACCGGGCCAGCCGTGGGGGAGGTACGGCTGTACTGGTAGCCGACCACATTCAAGCGCAAAGGTTCCCCTTATCGCAGATGGCGTCAATCGAAGGTACCGCTATTACCATTGACTGCGCAGACGGCCCACTACGCATAGCATCGCTGTACGTCCCCCCGTCGTCATTACTTCAACTGGCGGAGCTATCCAGCATCTTTATCGGCGATACACCGGTGATTGCGGCAGGCGATCTAAATGCAAAACATCCGGATTGGCACTCCAGGGTGATGAACACCAGAGGTAGGCGTCTTCGTCTGTGGTCATTGCACCAAAATGTGGCCATCACCGCCCCAACAACGCCAACTCACTTTGCTTACGGCGGTTATGGGGATGTGCTGGACATTGCACTGCACAGCAACCTACAGGCACCTGTCTCAGCGAGAGCACTTCATGCTCTGGACAGCGACCACCTACCTGTGATCTTCCATCTCGCCAGACGTCCCATAACGTTGCCCGGAAAGACAGTCCTCGACTATGCCAACGCGGACTGGAAGAAATTCCAAGAGGAAATTACTTCCAAGATGCACAGCTCAACTATACCCCTCAATCTAGATAACCCGGCCGCCATCGAAGCTGCGTGCGAGGAGGTAACAACAGTGATCCAGTCATGCATCAACACCGCTGTGCCGGTGAAACAAACAAAAACCTGGAACCATCTCGCCCTTCCGCCAGCCATAAAAGCCGAAATTCGGGCTAAAAACCATCTAAGAAGGCTATATCAAAGAACCCGCTGTCCGACGGACAAGGCCAATATGAACGCAGCAAAGCACAGAACCAGAGACCTCATAGCAGAATACCGCAAGGAGTCTTGGGGAAAGAAAATCACTTCTCTTGCGACTCAGGACGGCTCGCTCTGGAGGATGGCGAGAAGTCTACGGGGCCGTGATACCGAGGAAGCGCCACTGCGCACACCCGGAGGGCCAATTTACTCCGCTCCGGAAAAGGCGGAACACATGGCGGACCATCTTGAGTCTTCTTTTCACCCGGCGCCCTTCCCACCGTGGGTATCAAACCCACTACAAACACCGGTAACGCCGCCTAGGGATCCTAAGACTCCCCCACCTCGGGACGTGAATCCCCCCGTCGTGGACGACGCAGCCTTAGCAAAGGCCATGAAGAGACGTCGCCGGCGAAAAGCGCCAGGACCGGATGGCATCACCATCGAAGCCTTGCTTCAAATACCGATTTCACTAGCCTCGGTCCTTATCACCATCTTCAATGGCTGCCTTGCACTTGGATACTTCCCGGCCAAATGGAAGGAGGCAAGGGTCATCTGCCTGCCGAAGGCTAACAAGCCACCTACTACAGCGGCAAACTTCCGCCCCATCTCCCTTCTGAATACCATGGGGAAGCTGTTGGAGGATATCATCCTCCAACATCTACAGAGGTACACAGAAGACCTTCATATCCTGCCGGACCAGCAGTTCGGTTTCAGGAGCGAACACTCCACGACTCACAGTGTCGCACGCCTCCTCAATTTTATTATGGCCGGCCTAAACATACGTCACTCTACAGTCGGGGCCTTTTTCGACGTGAGCAAGGCGTTTGACCGGGTGTGGCACGAGGGCCTCCTTTGGAAACTGGAATCCTGGGGCTACCCGACATGGATTAATAAAACCATCCAATCGTGGCTATCTGGAAGGAAATTCTCTGTCTCCTGGCGGACTGCATCTTCTTCCAGCCGAAGTATTCACGCCGGTGTACCTCAAGGGAGCCTACTATCGCCGCTGTTATTTAACATCTTCACGGCGGACATGCCGTGCAACTTCGGCCCCAACGTCCTAGCGGCCATGTACGCGGACGACGCAGCCATACTGGCGCGCTCACTAAGACAAAGCATGGCCGTCCGATACCTCCAAAGGGCGGTAGACGCAATGGTTTCATGGTATGAAACGTGGCGTCTCGCCCTGAATGAGAGCAAGACGCAGGCCATCATATTCAGCAGAACCTTCCGTGATCCGCCAGAGCTGCTGGTAGGCAGCACAGAAGTCCTATGGAGTGACACCATCGACTACCTAGGCATCACCTTGGATAAGAGGCTGAATTTCAGGTCTCACACAAGACGCGTCGCGGGAGTAGTCGGGCGCCGCACCGCGGAAATCGGCCACCTACTGGGCGACAAGAACATGATAACTTCAACACGGATCATGCTAGTAAATACAATTCTACGCCCAGTATTGGCATATGCCGCCCCTGCCTGGTACGGTCTCTTATCGGCAGAAGCCAAAAGTATCCTAGCGGTTGCTGACCGAAAATGCATCCGATCGGCACTGCGCCTGGGATGGACGCCTCATAACCAGGCACTTTGGGAGCTAGCAGGAACACCGCCAATCGAGGACATCATCCGGAGACAGTCGGCCTTGTTTTACGACAAAGCAAGAATCTCCGGACACACAGAGATACACAACATCCCGAATCATACCGTGATGCCCTGGGACAGGTACCCCCGTCCCATAGCGGGCACAGGAGCAGCGGAAAACCAACCAATCAAAAAGAGGAAGAATGGCCGCAAGACGGCTGTAACTCAACGTCAATAAATAACGGACGACGCATAATTGCAAGGAAGAAATTGATAGAAACAGAGACTGAGGGGCCCACTGTGTGCCGAACAGTCGTGTGGAGGGGAGGAGAGCTTCCCGTCCAGTACCCGAGGTGACCTGCACAAAGATATGAAAGTTTTTGATACAGTCATTCTGGTCTCAATATCGTCCACTTAACATCTGCCGTTTTGCGAGGCCTGTGTCTTTCCTTTTCTGCCGAACGGAAGCAGCCGGCCCTCGGCAGGTGTATCGCTACGGCAACTTGCTCTCTACCTCTGAAGCACCCGGAATGTTTTATCTTAATACATATATTATCGATATTATTCTCGCTACTTGACGCTTCCCCATTGGCAGTCATCGTCCTGTATTTTGGCGTACTACAGCTGTCCACTTCTCTCTCCTCTCAACTGACCGCTTTATTTCTTAATAATTTCTTTATTTTAACGTCTTTAATTATCTGTTGTGTGTATTCTCTCTCTCGTCTTCCCGTTAATAAAATATTCTTTCCCGTTAGTTCCTCCCGTTCATATTTCTTCCTCCATTGCCGTTTTTAATTGGCTACTAGGTCGCAGAATAAGTCCAATAATTTTGCTTCATTTTTGAGTTTTATTTTACCTTTTAATACCAATAGACCGCAGTAGATTGTGACCAAGTGCGCCGATTTCGAATCATACCCTAGGATTCATCCTGGCTCATTTACCTGTGTTCAATATGCCGCAGTTGGTACAGTAAAATAATAAATAATAATAAATAACAATAAAGTAATAAAAAACTGCTTATTGCAGTTTAATCGCTGGTTCTGAAATTTCCATTATCTATTTAATGATGACGAGGGAAAATAATTTTAGGATACTCGTTGAAAAATAGCTGGGTCCTTAAAGAAGTAAGTACTTTATCTCTACATGTTCGTATAGAACTCTTATATTGGTGATTCTCGCAGTACATAATTTTTTTATTTTTAATTAATCCTTTCAATCTTCTTTGTTCTGCAGCTGTTTTGTCCTCGCTTCACTTCCATATAAGACCATATTCCGAATGGGTGTTTAGGTTTTTTATGTCAAGTACCTTCCAAACTTGTGTTGCTGACGGTTTTATAAACTCTTCGATTCGGTGCGTTCTAATCTAACTTATATGCACGATGTCATCAGATCGATATGTGTGTGTTTTTTTCCGAGCGTGGGCGTGTATGTCGGAAGCGGAAAATGGCACATCCATATCCTTCGGGCGTTCAATTCGTCATCGGCTCGCGCGTCTGTCTCTTCCGTCACTTCGACCGTCCTTCACTTCTGCCTCTCCTGTCTCCCGTTTCCTCCTCCCTTTACCCTCCCCACCTCCTCCCTTCACCCCCTTCCTCCCCAACACCACGCGACGCCTTATTCCCTCTCACCTACCCACCCATCCACCCCCTCCCCTCTGTCCCCTCATGCCACACCTTGTCACCTCGCGTTTACAATTGATGGCGTCTTGACTCGCGTTACCGAGGGCATTTTTTTCTTATGCGTAAATTGATCGAGCCAACATGGCTATCTCGCGTACGTTTTCGAGAAACATTATGCGGTGGAACCTCACAATTCCTCATCTATTTGATACCCTGCGAGCCATTTCGAGGGAGTGTGGCAGGAGGTATCGAAGAGTGTCAACAAAATTATGGTCAGCGCGATCTCGCTTTAATGGTCAGTGCTCATGAAACAACTAATATTGATGTACTTTTGGAAATCAGCGAATGCCTATCAGGTGATGAATGGGAACCAGCCGGCGCTACATTATTTGTTATCAATATAGTGGTAGCTAAGAATGAATATTGATGAATTTTCAACCACATAAATGCGCATCAAATGCAGGAAGCATGTGAGACTTGCAGTTAGTACTACTTGGCGAGTTGAAACAAAAGTGCTACATTTCAAATCCAATAATTACCTCTACTCTGCCAATCGAAAAGCCTAATTATCAATTGGGTTCTTATGAACATTTATCATAAAAAATCATCTGGTCCCAAATCCACTGATGTGAATGTTACGACCGACTCGTCAACCTTTTTCTTTTCGTGTGCCTATCTAATAAAATCATTCGAGGAGTTAAAGGCTACCTAAAAAGTTTTCCTTGGTGCAGTCAAATATCTGTCAGATTGAAATGACTTTTAAGGATTTAAATGGATTCGTTGAAAGTCATATTGCGACAGAGAAAGAGCGTTTTTGAATGTATGCGGTGACGAGAGCACTGCTTCCCATTCCGAGGGCCTGGGTTCATTGATATTGGAAACCCGGTTCCGACTTGGAATATTTCTTTAGGCAGCGCGTCAAGTGTTATACTGCGACCTTCAGGTGGGACGTGAATATGGGGTCTCTTCGGTGTCTTTTGTTTAGTGTATCCTTATTCCGTCGCGAGGGTACTCATAACCCATCCTCTATGCCCAAAATAATGGATGGTTGTCCTTGTGGCTTCGTGCCTCATATTTCACAAGATAACCAATCATTTGAGGTGGATACAAAGGACGCCTTAAAGGAATAGGGATCATGAATGTGGTATGAAATGAGAACTGTCAGTGGCCAAAATATTTATGGAACTCTTCGACCAAGGTTTCTCCTTGAAAATAACTTTTTAATTAAGAACCTTGGTCGGAAACTTCTTTTAAACAATGTCTGTTGTGCACTACGAAAAGTTTAGCTCATTTTATATGAAAAATGAAGTGCCACAATATACCCCAACAATATCAAGTCTGTACATAAATATCTGAGCGGTAAAATATCATGCAGTTTTAGCGACGGTTTGTTGAAGGAAATGCTTTGGATGCTCCCTTCAATGATTTTTTCGGGCACAGGATGACGAGAGCTCTTCCTTAGCGTATTATTTTTCCTAATCTTTCATAAACGTTAAATCATTTTTTTCTAGTTACAATACGGTCATGCCTGATTTATTTTATGGTGTATAAAGTCGTCAAAGTCTTAGTCAAAGCGTAAATTTAATGATACAAATGTAGTAAAATGCTCCTTGTGTATCTAACATTTTTCGTAATTATCCTAGTAAGCATATTTGACGTTTTCACTCGACTTATTTTCTGCACTCCGTATTCTGTAAACGTCGCTATGCATGCACTGTTTCACAGAGCATTACGGTGAGCAATAATATTATTTTTTCAAAAATTGAGAAACCGCATGCGTGACGCTCCGTCACACATCTGAAACCTGCTGTGCGTCAAAAGTTACTCGTTAAAAGAAAATAATTTCTCTCTTAGTCGGGCGCAACTGTTACGAACCTCAGGTGTGCTTTAGCAGCTGTATCTCACAGTACGTCTTTTTATATAGGACATGGCTCTATGCTCATTATTCTTTTCATTACATAGTTTGAGGTCTTCCTAAACCTCTTTTCATTTAGGTGATACTTCATTTTAGTATTGCATGTGGTCTTTTGCATTTATCATAGGTATTTTCTTCATTAATTGCTGTATATTTAAGTGCCCGATGTTCCGTGTGTCTTAGTTTTTCCAAGTATTTTATCTTAGGTTCCTTTATAGTATTCTCTATAGGTGTAAGGTGTGCTAGTTTTAATATTTTT
Source organism: Ceriagrion tenellum (assembly GCA_963169105.1). Lineage (NCBI taxonomy): Eukaryota > Metazoa > Arthropoda > Insecta > Odonata > Coenagrionidae > Ceriagrion > Ceriagrion tenellum. Next base: position 31,846,940 of record OY720633.1, on the reverse strand, counting down.
TTCTATTTTTGTCAGTTTGGGTACAGTGAGTGCAAATGTTATTACTTGTCTGTCTATTATAAATATTTTATTAGTGGCCGATGTTTTGACTAGTCTATACCATGTATGTATCGTGTAAGTAATTATGTATTGGTCTTATCATCGACATTATGAACAATATGAATGTGATGGAGAACTGCTTTCATTTAAAAGAAGTCTCAAAAAGAAGCGAGATACGTTTCACTTGTTTTGTCACCATTTGGAAGATGATACCTGTCTCTATTGGCCAGATTCGTTGAATGTCGTGTGTGTTGATTTGCCGCTCAAACTGCCCCCGTTAACCTTCCGGCTCACCTATCCGTCGTGGCGCTAATGACCTGAGTTGCCCCGGCAGCCTCGCCAAATAACCGGCAAAAAAGAGTCTGAGGGAGGAGAGGTTTGGCGTGTGAGAGAGGATGTGAATGGTTGGGTGGGAATGGGATGGGATTGTAGGGGGGGACGGTGTTCTCCCCTCCTCTCCCTCCCATAAGTATGATTGCCCCCTTCCCTATCCCCTTCTTTAATCCCCTCCCCCATCTCCCTCAACACGTGTGTGAAACTTACGTGCTTACGCACTCCTCCAAGCACGGCCATTGTGTGGAGCGAGAAACGCTCTTTTTAAATGTCCTTGGAAGGTTTTTACTCGCTGCCTTTTTCATCTCCTGCCGTGTCTCATTTTGCTGCCGCCTGAGCTTTTTTTTTTAACTGCCGGCATTACTTCTCTTTCAAGTACGTGCGTTAGAGTTATGTGGTATCCAAGCTTCGAGTAAAATGATGCTGGAATTCAGCCATTTAGGGAAACTTACGTTTTTCAACAGAGGATAGCGAAGCAACCAGACGACACGTTCCTCGTGCCTGTGCGAGACGTCTCCTTCGGCAATGTCGTTTGTAGAAGTTAATATAAATGAAACTGTATGAGACAGTCCTTCGCAATTAGACGTCGCAGTCGGGCGAACACAACAATTGACGATCGGATAGGTATTCCTCTCAAGAACTGCAACCAACACGTGCCTTACTTCCACCTTCTCCCCCCGTTTATCCTTTGTGAAGTTTTCGTCACCCTCCTGGGTCGCTGCACTGTATCTGTTGTGTCAACTAAACTCCCTTTGTACTGTTCGATATTCGGGTTCAGTCTGTCAACGATAGAATGTGACAATGATAAAGGAGGTTCCATAGCGACTAAGTGAATCAAAACAAGCGCAATATTCTACCTTTCCTTTCTTATCTTTTAAAAATACTGCTTTCATTGATGATATGCCTTGGTTATTATGTTATTATACAACAACATTGATGTACAAAATATGCAGATTGGTCGACGGATCTATTTTTAATGTACACTAGTTCCTGCCATCGGAATAAGCAGTCGAGCGATTTAAATTAACTTGTAACTAATTATGATGTCGGTTATTGAAGCAATTTTCCAGTTGCTCACAAATGATTTGACAGGTGGCTAAATTTTACTAATATGCTATTTTCCGAGGTAATTTGCTTCGCATTAACAGTTTTTGGGAATTTATGTTAGATATAAACATTCCATTTTCTCCACGGTTAACCCATTGCCACACGTATCTTAGTGAAATTCGGGGTTCATTTTGCGAAAAGGTAGGGATGAATCGTTCGGAAATTGTTACTCATGCCAAAAGTTTTCTTATAAGTTGACAGGAATTCGGTAAAATAATATTGAATTCAATTTTATAATGGACCACTCAATATTAAGAACAGGGTTAAAAAGACTTAGAGTTTCTCTACTTTTTCTCGAATTAAATGATATTGAAATTATGACATTTTGTTATGTCGGTGTATATCCCAGCCCGTTTCCTCGTAAGTAACGGCTTATGTTATTTGGACGAGCATTTTAATAGGTTTTATCTTTTTATTTAAAATATTGTTGAAAATCATTTCTTCTCATGGTTTGACTAGTTCGTCAAGAATTCCATGTACGGTTCAAATGGTAAATCGAAAATAATCGGCAAGGAAGCTGGAAGTTTGGTTGAAAAATTATTCGAAAGAACTAACGGTGCCGCTCGGCCATTCGAAAAACTGGATATGGAACCCCTTCCATTCCCAGTTAACGCGTTGGGGAGTTAATTAGAAAAATATTTATAGCAGGAATATGAATGTGCAATTAATATCCCTTTTTTCATCTCTTGGCGGGGGCTACGTGAAAGAATTAATGTCACGGACTCTCGAATCTCTCTGCTTCAGAAACCATCTCTAGGTCATAAACTCTTGTCACCATACAGGGTGGTAACGGCTGAACTCTCAAGAATCCATATTTCTCACCGCATCACAAACGCACTCATGCTGTCATAAAACGACGCAATTGCGTGAGTCATAACACTAAGCCCCACGCCCTTTTGACTGCCCACAGTGCTGCGAGGGAGACACTTATGACAAAATGTGACAGTGTGGTTTTAGTTTCGAAGGTATATTAATTTTTTCTAAGTTTTGTGCAATTTTCTGCGAGGCTTCACAATCGTCACCAACGCACGCTTGAAAATACGAAATACTTTTCTTTGTTCCTCTTCACGTTCCGTATCTGATTCTCCTATCGAGTCCATTACACCTCACTGGTGATGTAAGGACTGGTTGCTTCCGTGGCTTTTGAAATCTGACTATATGTTGGTAATGATGCTACCCTGTGGAATACTCAAAAAGTATCTCAATATAAAAATATGCCTGAACCTGGAATCACGGGACTTCTTCCTTCCCAAGCTTATGCGTAGACCGCACGTCACACAGGCTCAAATATTGTCCTTGAATTCGTGGTTCGATCCCGGTGGATTTTTTTCTAATGGCGATTTGCGAGCAATTACATCCATATCGAATGAACTCGTTCCATACTCAGAACTTCGATGTTTTCGTACAATTTATATAAGAACTGCTCATAGTTAATCTATTCTTTATTGTTACCTCTTAATTGTTGAACAATGTAATTTCAGCCTCGGACATCATCGTCCTTTGGGTATCGGAAAGCCTACTGCCCTCTCCAGGTGAACGGTCGGACACCACGTTCGCATCGAAACCGTTAGCATATAAATTGTCTGGGCGATTTGAAGACATATGCAGTCTAACCGCTCTTCCTCGTGTCTCACCCCCTCCCTCCACATCCTCTCACCCTTCCTGCCATGAATCCACCTGGAGATATCTCCGTATCCGATCTATTTCCATGTCGTGTTGATCTTTTCTCATGTTTACGGTGGAAATGCAATGTGGAGCATCGTCCCTAGAAGTGCCTCTGTGGCTTTGATCGCTTCTTCAAATTTATAAGACGCTAACTCCGGATTTACAAGGTGGCCTCGGTGGATATCGGTTATATTCTTCATGATGAAAGCGGTAACGTAATCTGATTCCACACTTTATTTCTCCATCCCACCCGGGTGTCAGCATATTATGCCATTTTCAAGGCTGTAATAAGCTTTAAAATGGCGTAATATGCCGAAACTGGGGTCGGCTGGAAATATTAAGCCGTCATAAACTTTATTTCGGCTGAGAATTGAATTTCACATGATTCGGATGCGACTTATAATATCCTCTAGGGCCTACTCCCCTACGAATCGGGATATAGGATCGCGGATTGAAAGGCGTATATAATGCCATTTTTTACCTCGTAGCATTAGCCAACAATCTCTCCGACCTATCAGGGGCTCTATGTGAAGCCACTTATATTTTAAATGGTAGCGAAAAGCGTTGTTGTTTTTTAAGCAAATATATTTATTTTCGTCTCTTTAATGCGATGCTCGTTTTATCATATGAGTGATACCTTTTATTTTTCTAATAATACTGTTACTGTTGGACTTAACCTATAGAACTCTTCGTAATACTCCACTCTATATTGCAACAGCTTCCTCGGGTTTCGCCGTTGCACAATCATCATTGTAAGCGACCAAAAAATTACATTTAAACCCTTCACCGCTCTTCAACTATCCCATTGTCCAATCTTCCCACTTATATTCTCTTTCCCTGACCGTGACCTTGTTTTCTTTTGTCCTCTCAAGCATTTGCTCATCCTCGATGGTGGGTTCAAACACACTCTTCCCTCCTTGAGCTCCCCATGCCCCTAAGAAATTCGAGTGTGGCTATGTGAAACAATGCCGCGAATTTCTTTCTTTAGTCTCATCAAAATGGCATGCTTGTTAATACTAACTTGCTTAAGTGTGGCCACTCCTCGAGTACTCCGATACCACTTTGGACAATTCATAGAAGTAATTACTGAACGAAATAAACAAAACTAGGGAAATCAGCGCTCTTTGTTAAAAACTGCTGAGAGCGAACAAAATATGTAACACAGCTGATGGAAGGATCAGGTTGAGAGTCATGTAATGTACATTACGCTTTCCTCCTCTCCAACTTTAAAGCATTTTTCCATTAGTATATCCAATTTCCACGACTGATGGCCTAAAACCCCCTGCCACACGCCCCCTTAGAGGCTCGTCAGGTGGTTCGTAAATATATGTAAATGCTATATTCTTGTCAGAACATAACCGCGTAATTGTGTTCTATCTAGAACAGAAATACGCGGATAGATACACATATATTTACGAACCTCTGGACGAGCCACTAATGGGGCGTGTGGGTGAGGGGTATTAGGACATCAGCCGTGGAAAGTGGACATACTAATGGAATAATGCCTTAATGTTGGAGAGGAGGAAAGAGAAATGCACGTGAACGCAGCGTGGCTCTCATCCTGATCCTTCCATCAGATGTGTCACATTTTTTGTTCACTCTCAGCAGTTTTTAACAAGGAGTGCTGCTGTACCTAGTTTTATTTCATTCAAACAATCCGTCTTTGAATTGTCTAAGTGGTATCAAAGTACTGATGTCCTGATGACTATGGACGAGTCGTCCATAGTCATCAGGACATCGAAACGTCGGCCAAGATGGAGAGTTTGACTCGCTGGAAAGCCCGAGCAACCTTCAACAGCATCATGCGCCGAGAAATCCTTAAATCTTTCTTTCATATAGACTTTCCTTCTGTAGGAAGTGCGAGAAGTAAAACCAATTAGTTTGTTTTCGTGTCGTGATTCGTCAGGCGTAGATGTTGGTTATGTCGCTATGGTACATATGGTTAATCTTGTCGTTCGTGATTTAAATTGGCCGATGAAGCACGGTGCCACATTTTCGTAAGTCTATCCCGTGCTAGCGCTTAAGCTGTTCAGTCCTTCGGGGAAGTTCCACGTGCCGAGAGGACTGGTTAACCTATTGCTCCCGTGGATGTGCCCAGGGTAATTTACGAGTGATATAACGGTACCGTGTGAAGGGCTGAATGGAAGCTGTGAAATTGGCGAGCAATAAAATTGCACGATCTGAATGAATACCATGAATTCTATAGCCCGAATTGAAATTGATTTGATAGACTTAGAATTCGGTTTGGTATAATCACTAGCTATACATTTATAGCTAGTAATTATGACTTGATCTGAAATTCTTGACTTATCCAATTACATCGCTTCGGAGTTCTATCCATGCACGTTCTTTCTTAAGCCCGTTTAACATGAGGCACGATCTTGTACAATTTTAGCTGCATTTTTATCACAATCTGGCGTGCAATAGCAATTAGAGATAGTATAGGGGCTATATAACTATCTAGGTATATATAACTATTTAGTCATCTCGCGTTCAAGCATTTGCGCATGCATTCTTGCAATTCTCCGCTTTACACGATGCAATTAGTGTTGCACGTTCGTACGTGCATCAGCTTGTGCAATTACGTGCCCCGTGTAAAATGGGCTTTACAGATTCTACCATCTATTCTTCAACTGTTGCCATAATGACGTAATTGTACTTCTGATGAAACGGTCACTAATAAGTTGACCACTAAAGGAAATAGATTGCGATAGGGATGGATTGAAAATGTTATTTTTGTATGCAGATAGCGAGGGACCGTAATAGTTTTGATAGATCTTTACTATGAAATTCCCTCTCTTGCTTAGTTGACTAGGGCTTGCAACTTGCGTTTAATAACTGGTCATCATTACCAATATATAAATTCCCATCAAATGTTCCTTATGATTAGGTTTTCGCGTGAATTAGTCTCTCATGGTATTCATGCATTAGAATTATTAGGGGTACTTATCATTATTTGTATTATCTTATTTTCTGGTATAGCCGTGTATTGTTCTCCTTAATGAATTTTTGCCCGCACTTAGCGGCCAAGGAAGCTTGTGGAATTCATTTTTCAACTGGAACGAGTAGTGCATGCATTCATGGTTTAGAAACACATGCTGCAACACCCTACATCTACATCTACACAATTCCCTACGAGCCGCCGCATGGGCGTGTGGCAGGGGGTATTAGGTCACCAGCCGTGTTAAGATGTAAGTTTTTGAGAGATGAAATGGTGACATTATTATAGAAGTGTATTTAGTGGAGCTCAATTTTTATTGTGGTCACTTATTTTGCGTGGAAAGAACGAGTTGTTGTACCTCTCTTGGCAGTGTATCTCTCTTATTTTGTCGCATCTGTCAAACCTAGAGATGTAGTGAGTAGTCGTGATAATATTCTCTGCGTCGCTCTGAAAAATATCAGTTCTGAATTTCTCAAGCAAACTAAGCCTAGCGTGTAGCCTCCGAGTCTCTAGGGGCTAGTTCTACCTTAATCTCTCTAAAAACTGTGTGACACCATATGTACGCCCGTAGCAGTTTTTAACGAAACGCGCTGCTTTCCTTTGTATTTTATTTATTTTGGGTTAAATCTTTCTTACCAGGGTTCCAAATGCTCGTGGCGTATTCGAGGTGTGGCCTAATCAGAGCGAAGTAGCATCTCTCTTTTACTTTTTCATCCGAGAACCTTCCTATTATACGTTTAACAAAACCTAGTTTCTTAATGCTGTGCCGCATATCATATATATTATTTCTCAAAGGTTTTTTTGTCGCAGCGCCATAACTGCCATAATTCTTCATCAAAATTAATGATTCAAACATCGTTTTAAAGCTTATATTCCCCGCTATTGACGATAAATAGACAAATGGTTTGAGATTATAGTTTGTGTTAAAAAATTTAAAATTAAAGTTTTTGTTAAAAAATGATAGTGCCATCTGTTGACAATATAATCAACTAATATATTAGCTATGGTTACATGCTTAAAAGACTGTAGGAGGTGCCATCTATTAACACATCGTTTAGTTAGATTGTTTACATTCTACATGCGATCAGTGTGACCGTTTACCGTTTGTGTTTACGTTATGTATCTTTAACACAAACATAAATAACATATAATTGTCCATGGGAAGAAACAGGTAGAAGAACAGGAAGAAAGAAGGAAGAAACAGGAAGAAGCTGCATACTGTGTGAAATATTCGTACGGGTCAGCTAGTGTTTTGTATGTGTAATCCCCACGATATTTCAGAAGTGAAAGTAATTACCCCGAGTAATTCTGAAAATAATATAAAGAGATAATAAGTATTAAGAATACTTAATAAATATGTTTTAAAATACGTAATAAAAGAAGTAAGCTCCATCGAGGTTACTTGCGTGGTACTCCGTAGGTGAAAACTCATAAATGTCACCGAATTGTGGGCATGAAACTGTGCCCAAGGGACATTATCTCACCTTTGGTTGTTACGTTTGTTGCGCAAGAGATTTCTATTTTGGTCCATGATCGAATTTCAATCTTTAATCGTGCATGCCCCATGAAATATGCTTGGAAATATGAGGAGTGGGAGTTCAATTTGTCTCCGTCGTAGAAGCAACAGACAGAGAATGAGTCACTCTCTAGCCGACGTCATGGTGTTTGAGCGGAGGTCGTGGCGTGCACTCATTTGGCATGCGCCGACCTCAATTCGCACCCGTGCAAATGCCCATCCCCATAAAATGCTTATTCAACCTTCAAGCGGAGTTGATGATCCGCAGGGCTATGGTCGCGTATGTACACTAGGGATGAATGTTGGCAAGGAAGAGAATGAACAATTTTCTCTTGCGCTTACGCTCTATCCAATTCCTGCCTCGAACTTTACGACGATTTTTCTCTCCGGCTGTTGGTAATTTTCGAATTCCAATGCTTCACGCTTCGCTATAAATGTACATGTGATTATGTGCCTCTATGGCATGAGGTGATGATGTCGACTTTAGCGATACTTGGAGATTATGCACCGCTTTTACACTTTACTTATAGTCAGTTGCCTTTGGTGTTTGTCCGAGTTGGTCACGTTTTCGTTGGTTGGCTGTTTTGGGGAGGCGACCGACAGCTGAGGTCATTTGCGCCCTCAAGGGTTGTTGGATTGGTCGGTAAGGGAAGAATTATTGAGGTATGGAAAAAAATTCGGAGAGATAACCAGCCTTAGCATTAGTCTGCTCCTACCGAAAGATGGAAAAGGCACCAAGGTTTAACTGCCGTCCTATCCGACGGACTGTGTATCATCCTGTTCGAAGTATTGTGCAAGTCTCCACTGGGTTGGTTGGCATGGAGTGATTCCTCTTCAAACATGCATTCAGTACTCGTCCCAGTCCAAACCAGAACCTCACACTTCCCCCCGGCCGTTAGGTGCAAAACAAAAAGTAGTCAAAAGGAATCTTGCACGGTCAATCTAGAGACTAGGAGAGTGCCACATAGACGAATATGCTAACACGCAGTACACTCGTTAAGATACAACTGGCTAGTATTTTTAATACGATTCATAAATGGTATTTCAAGATGCTGAATCATGCCTGGCATTTCAAGCGGCATGAGTTGTTAATAATTTTGGTAATAATTAAGGTAAAGGAGGATCGGGTTGGTGTGGTGGCTAGAGTACTGGCTAGCCATACGGGCGGCCAGGGTTCAAATCCCTGTAGAGGAAGATGTTTTTCAGAGGAAACCCGAACCCTACGTGAGTGTCTTGTGGAGGGCACTTCAATTACAGTACTCCGTCTGTCTGATGAGACGTTAAGACGTGGTCCCCTTGTCGCCTTTCGTTAAGAGCAGGCTAATGCCGACGCCGGGTTTTTATCCACCCTTCCTCCCTTACCTGTCCCCTGTGGCACAATTGACCTTAGCTTTCGGTCGCCTCCCGAAATATTCAATCCAATAAAGATAAAGTACAAGGTCTGTCTACTGTACCTATTAAGGCTCGGAAGTCTCGTAGAAAAGATCTATTGCATCTTTTGTGGTTGCTTATTGTCTGAGAAAGTATTTTAAGCTCTCTCCACATGACGCGCTTCAGGGATAATTTTTATCGCTCAAAAAATCCGTCACCTGCGGGATTCGATCTAGGGCCCTTGGAACGGGAAGAGGTTCTGGGCGATGTGCCCACTCTATCCCCTAATCACATTTTTACCGTAGGTATACATCTCAACCTGCGTTTTTTGCTGTTCAGTACGTCTTTCAATATATTGCGGTTGGTTTAGTTTTGTGGATAAATACCCTTTCGCGTGACAGTCATCCTGAATGTTCACATTTACAAATACTCTTCGATGTTTCGACTCCCATGAATGAAGCAGCTCCGTGGTAAATTCTTGATTGAAAGATTGCTATTGTAATGAGACTTCATGGGCACTGTTGGTCTTATCACCTTTCATTGGTTATGTCGGCCTTTGTCGTAATCCTATATTCCGTCGCTTTATGCATCTGTCATTCATTGCGGACAGATGAGAGTAACGTTGACTTAGCAAGCGAGAGATAAACATTCATCATAGACCTAAGCTCTTGAGTGAAAACACTTATGATAAATGTCTTTAAAATGGCCGATCAGTTCATTATTTTTTCAAGCTTTACCAGTCACGAATGCTCTCCGTATAAACATTGTTCCCTTTTGTACCTCTTACTTTCTACGATACAGTACTTGTTTGCCTTATTTAGTCGGGTGAATCATTTGACCTCCTGCAATATAACGATAGGTTTTCATTAAGAATGAATCTCCACTGCTGCTCAATTAAGTGGACTACATTTTCCTGAAATGCTACCAGTTTCCATTGCATGTGTTCTCATAACGAAATTACGAAGAATCCTACCCAATCATATGACGAAGGCTCAATCGTGTGACGTCTAGTTTCCGATATCGATTTGATTCTGATTAAAATATAATTTTGCTTTGGGTGGTCATTTTTTTATCGAAGTAATAAGACCTAATCGATTGAACGCTATCTTCCCATCTTTGCTTTGCTTAACCTTCTGTGTTTTGTTCTTATACCGATTGAGAGAGCAAGATGGGCATATGATAGGATGAAGGGGGTCGCGCAGTTGCATACCTCATGTAGTCTTTGAACATGGCTGTTACAACAAACCTTGTAAACTTCTTTTCATTCTTTTTTCACGTTTAAACTAAAGGAAGATTATTCCGAGTATGTAGTGAAGGGAAATTATTGCTTTTTTCTTGTGATGGCAGGAATGTAAATTAGAAAAATATAAAGTCTTTTTTACATTTTGAACTTCTGGCTTCTAAAATGTGAATCATGTTACGTGAGCAGTTAAATAGTATTGCTCGCATAATCTCCAGTATTGGAAAGTATGAAAAGATTTCTTCCTGTCAAAGTTTGCATTAATCGACGATTTTCTCATGCAGGTTTTCGTGTTATGTCTTCATTAGGAACTCAGGGTGGTCTATAATTGTGTTTGGGTTTGAACTGGGCCAGCATGTCTGTAAGTTCCTTTTGTAGCATAACGAAGGTCCCTGAGTGCCTTTTTCTTGCTTCGGTCGTCTTTTTCTGAGTACCTCTCTGAAACATTCTCCATGATTATCGTGTGACCCATGTCGCAATGGACGTCGCCCTTAGGAAAACCAAGTGACTCAGCTTGGTAATTTGGAGAGGAGTTTCCGTCCGGGTAAAAAAGACCTTTCTGAAGTCCATAAAAAACTCAGCGAGAACGAATACCGAAACCATCTGATTACAAATCTTGGATTAGGTCATTGAATGTGAGCTTTTGTCGTCGCACTCGCGTTCATACTGTTCGCAATAATTTTCCCACGAATCAACTGTATTACTGTGTTCTTCACGTCCGTTCAAAACTGTCCTTGAATACGGAGGAAGCAAGTGTGTGTTGGGTGAACGTAACTTGTAGGGAGAGGAGTGTCGAGTGTTTCGCGGTTGATGCTCCATCCTGACTTTACATTTCAATCCTTTGTGGTCATTATTTCTCTACCGCCGCGTTGACATCAGTTGAGAATTAGCTTATGAATCTCTGTGATACTCTCAAGTCAGCATGGGTAGATGAGTATTGACTGAAATGCTATAACTAAAACATTGAGGTTTGTTAAGATAGGCTAGGGAGAGTTTGCTATGAACTATGTCCTATAGTGTGTGGAATACCCATGTTTTACTTGAATGGGATTCCCTTTAGACAACGATGAAATTTAATTTGTGGCATACTGAAAAAATAAGTTCAAAGTATATTTTATATCAAAAGCTATTCTTATAAAAAAATTGTGACGAATGCTTTGTTAGCATTTTCTCCTTAACCGTCAGTTGATCCATTTTTTTGTATGCTGGAAATGAACTTCACTTGTTGGTAGACCATAAAAGAAATTCCACCATTAACGATGAACCATCTTCGTTAATAAAATTTTCTGTTTTGAAGATAAATCGTGTAAAATATATGAAGACTTGAAGGATGCCGAAGTTGTAGAAAGTAATCCATCCTCTCTCCACTAATATCGTGCGATCCATGTCCCAATGGACGTCGCACTTGGGAAAACCAAGTGACTCAGCTTGGTAATTTGGGACTTACGTATGTACTTACGTAGTTACGTGTGCCACAAATTATATTTCTTCGTTGTCTAAAGACACCAGACACTTTATTTTCTCTAATAAAATTTCATCATATTCTAGTAAGATGTTTGGAGGTCAACCAAAGGACACTAATCAACCCGAATGCCGGTGTATGATAAAGGACGGTTGAGCTTTGTGCTTCTTTGAATTACTGTTTTGCATTGTTATGCTTTCTTTAATGTCTTCAACGAGGAAACACTTCCATTACATTGAGAATTCTTTCACTCTTTGCCCATTTCAAAGAGCTCAATGGGTACATATCTCCATTCTAGTCTCGCCTCTGTGGCTGGAATGGACTTCTCGCTTCACAGGAAACCGACTCGGCGTTGTAGCACGGATGTTTTATTTATCCTGCGTTTTGCAATGAGGTTTGGCGTAGGAAAGAGTCGTGTCCTTGAGCGTCGCAAGTTGTACTTCTCGCGGAAGGAATCTTATAAGACGCGTGATAAAAGAGCGAGTTGTTTATTATTTCACGCGCCATTCGTTTTCAGCTTAGAAAATCTCATTTACCGTCAACTGATTAAACTGTCAGAGGAACATCGACTCAATTTGCTCAATTAATTCGTAGCGACATTTTGGAGTGAGTTTTTAGATTCCTTGCCCAAGTTTAGATCAAAGTCGTGTTGAATTTTTATAATCCCAAGTATATGGTGGTACTCCATGCGTGAAGAAATTTCCTTTTCCACATTTTGTGCAAGATATTATTAAAAGCCATTTAATAGTGTGGGGGCATGCACTTTATACGGAAAAAGATGACGTGTTTTGATCAGCAAATATCATTCCTTGATGATTTTCAAAAGCCTGCATTTAAAAGAGGCGTGTTATATTGCTATCCCACTTTCTCCTCAATTTGAATAACGATTAAGTCGGAATTTTTACGCCTTGCTGGTAACTGATGTTTTCTAAAAATGATCATAAATCAGTTTTCAGCTCGCTTTTACTCTTGATATAGTTTAGGTATGCTTTTCCTGCGGTATTTCTGCTGTTACTTAGCAGCCTTGTATTATTTACCAATCAAGGTCCACTTTGCATTAGGTTCCTGGCCTGAGCTACTGCTGCTCTTTCTATGGGACAGACTGCCTCAAGACCTTAGATACATCCACCAGGTCTTCGTGAATAAAAATGGCTTCCATTTCATATGTGGTTTGAAGCTAGCTCTTGGCGAACGTGTCAGTTACAGAGAAGGCCTCTCGACTTGTTGTATTGGTAAACACGTCTACGGAATTAAGAGATGCTCGGTAATTTTCCGCGCTAATTGCGGATGGAAATAAAATTTTCTTTGCGTGAATTATTTCCCGGTTGCCACTGCTAATGCGTTTCCCTTCCTTCTTCATCCTGCCAGTCCTCCGTCGGCCCCCACCCTCGCATCGTTCTTGTCCGTTTCTATGGCGACCATCCATTTCCCCCTTACCCATTCCCCATCGCGTCAACCGAAATCTATCACGCGGTGTCCTACACGTAGCGCCCTGTCAAAATGACAGACATTTCGCGGGTTATTTTTCTCTCTTTCCAAGGTGGAGAAGGAAGAGGTGTGCTCGGCTTCCACACACTTAGCGCGGATATTTTTAATCGACTCGTTCCCTTACAACCCCCCTCCTTTCCTCTGTTCCCTTCATTCTCCTCTAACCCCCCTCCTCCACCGTCAACTCATAGTTCTGGGCTGCACGTCCACAACTGGCCACTCTGCTGGGGGTCCAGATTAACTTTTTTCCATATATTTACGTTGAATGCCGTCGTCAGCTTGTTTACGGTCTACAGTAGTTTATAATTATTTGATTAAAGAATAGTATCATTAGTCTTCAAATATGTTCCGGTGACGGTGGAGTTAGGTCTGCGCCTGCTGTTCTCAGGACCACGGTTTCGTATCCCTCCTGCGTGGACTTTGTCCTGGGGGCATTTTTGTTTTCGTTCGTCCTGCGTGAGAGAGTTGCTTATCGCGAGGCATAAGTCCTTGTGTCCTGCTGTCGGTGGTCATGGGCAAGTAAATAAATTGTCTTTATTTTATCACCATGTCGAGCAGTTATCACTCACAAAATAGGTGTATATATTTCGATATCTCGAGCGATAATGTGATCGACCTTCGTAGACTTTATTGGAAGTCTTGAGTCAACCTTCAAAAACGTCGTCGATGTATTTTTTTAATTTTTTAGCTTCAAAAATTTTCCATTATCTTTTTGACGTCGTCTGCTTGATCATCGACCATAAGTAATTTCCGTAGAGAAATGTTAGTTACATTCAGTCCGCTATCGCGGTAGCCATTTGTGAACATGGAGTGGAACGGTTTCCTCTCCTTAACAGACAGCGTCTATTGGTTACCACGCTTTACATGCAGTGTAAGAGCTTCGATTCCACTCGGTCAAAACACTTTCTAAGATATCGAGAATCATCAAGGAGTTGACTTTCCGGTGGGAACATGTCAATGGTCTCTTCTTTCGAATAATTTCTGTCAATCATGTTTCTTTTACCAATGCCACGACAAATGTACGTATTTCTACAAGCCGTATTTCAGTCAAATATATTGATCCATCGTAGGTTGGCTCCCTTTGGATCTTTACTGTGGGTCTGCGGCTTATGGCACGAGTGATAGTCTGTTGACCACGTACGATATGGACGATTAATGCTTCAAATCGGATACGATAAATATAATGCTCGGAGCAGACCGATTATGGTGTAATGAGTCTTAACTGTAGACCGCATACGATGTGAATACCTAATTTTCTCTAGTTTTTCGTAGCTGTTTACCAGTTTCTCAACCACGAAAGAGAAACAAAAGAACTGCGGTTCGTGTAGATTTTTTTGTCCCCGATTTTTCGTAAACAGAGGAAGAGATGATATTTCGCTCCGTAATTATTTTAACGTGGAGGTCATTTAGGAGGCGGCCAAATTAAAACGCCTCGGATAATAGCCGGTCGTTCCGTTCGCGAGACCCATCGGTGCGTGTTGCGTTGCCAGGTACGTACAAAACCCACAAACATGTACTATTCCGCCGCTGTTATTGTTTGCGACACATCCTAGCGGCCGCCTACCGCGTGAGTGACGGGAAAAATAACACAATTAAAAGCGTCGGCGTAGAAAGGAGGTTAAAAAAAAGTTTTGGTCACTACCCGCTCAAGGCTCATCGCGGCATCATTTTACTCCCTCGCGGCCGCAGACGGTCTGTGTGTGTTCTTTGGTTTCGCAAAAGGTTGGCCTGGGTGTCTCCCTTTGCGGCGGATGTGAACCTCTTTTCCCTTTCTCCCCCTCGTGACGTAATTCCAATTAAGGGGAGCGATGATCATCATCAGCGGACACTTCACAGCTAGCGGACAACGTGGGTAGTTGGTTCGTGGGTGGCGGTGGCCGGGCAGTCTTATTATTAATTTAGTGAGAGTATAAAATTGGGCTAGTACACTAATTTGAAAAAATAAGAGAACCACGAGGGGGAGTTTTTTCTTCTCCCGCAAGCCACTAGAAGCGCTCTTCCGAGGCGAAAAGAGGGAGTGATCACCTATTTTCGTCCCGACCGGGAGAGTAATTAGTGCCTTTTGTCGAGTTTCCAGCCTCAGATTAAAGTAAAAAAAATATAAATGAGTGCATAAAATTCAAATCTCTCCCTTTCCTTTTTGACACCTCTTCCCTTCAAGAGTCCAGGTTTCATGTCCATTTTTGGTGGCGTCGACTTTTGTTTTTCTTTTCGTTTTTTTATCGTGTAGTGTTGGTTTCTTAAAAGCCTTTTGAGAGCGGATTGCGCCTTTATTTCTCTCCCCTCCCGCGACTAGTTCGCACTTCCTCCCCCCAGATGGACTTGTTTTTCCGCTGTGTGTTGCTCAGTGCGTCGGCCTCTCTCCTCCGCCCCCGCCTCTTAATACGTTTGATGTTGACACAGTCGGCTTAGTGATGAGGGCGTAGGCACGGAAAGCGTGGTGCTTTTTTTAACTGCTCCTCCCCATTTTGTACTGTTGCCGAGACTTCAATCCGCTAATTAAAAAGCATCCTAGTCGATGCCCCTCTCCTTTCTTTCTCTCTCTCTCCCTCTCCCCCTCTCGGCGGATGTTCCTGGTCGCTGGGCTGCCCCAGTCGGTCGGCCCATCCTCAGACCCCTTGTGCGTGGTCCAGCTCCATTCATCCCTCTTCATTTCTCAAAATCAGTGTGGTCCACCCCAACCCATGGCGTCCTTCCACATTCTCGGAGCTGTCGTCACCCTGCGCCCTAACCACCGGAAGCCTCGTTTCGTTCGGTACCGCCGTCAAACTGGTTGTCTTCTGCGGCAAGGTGAAAGAACTGGGAAGTCGAGGATTTCTCAGTCGCGTTGAGGAAATTTCGACATTTTGTAGAGAATGGAGCTAA
The DNA here is from genome assembly GCA_963169105.1 of Ceriagrion tenellum. NCBI lineage: Eukaryota > Metazoa > Arthropoda > Insecta > Odonata > Coenagrionidae > Ceriagrion > Ceriagrion tenellum. The sequence goes on along the minus strand of OY720633.1, from coordinate 31,830,913 downwards.
AGATTAAATTAGAATGAAAGTACCGTTGTTAGACCCTATTGTTCCGTAGAGAACAGGTCGATAGTAGTACAGTATTGTGTCATTCTATTCAAGGATATACAACTCACCTATCAGCCTCTTAAAGTGGGATTGCCTTGCATATTAAGTAGACTTCAGTCCCTTACCTGTTAACAACGTGCCTAAAATTTTTTTTTCGAAACTTTCATTTTTTCATATTACACGGTACCCTACGTATTTTTTTCGTATTCTGCCACCGTTAGGTTGGGGTTGCAAGTTCCTCAACTGGTAAGGGTATGTCACAGATTCAACCCCATGACCTCAAAGACACAATATTCAGGAACCCATATTGGCCTCAAATCCTCCACCCTAGTCTTTGATTGCCGTGCTGTTACTTAAAATAACAGACACATTTTGTATCATATAAATAATTCTAAATCATAGGTGACACAAAACAATGCAATGGACGAAATAGACTCATTCATATCAAGAAATTATCGACTAGCACAGTGCATTGTCTTTTTTACTTCACAATTTCAAACGTGAGAGTACAGAACCTCGTCTGTAAAACCACAAAGTAAGGTGGGAGTTCAAGAGACAGTTACACAACTTAGGTATATAAAAATTCTATTAAGTCAGGTAGTACGACAATGGAACTTGCGGCGAAAGAAATTGATGTTGCTCAGTGGTCAAAAACAAAGAAAATAATATTCCTTGATTTCAAGAAAGCAGTCGACAAAGTACCTCACCAAAAACTCCTAAACAAATTGCAATCATGGGAAGTTAATTTAAAAAAATATTGAATTGGGTACAGGACTTTCTCATTGATCGCAAATAAAGAGTAGTTATTAATGGTATCAGCTCTAATATGGTTAGTCGCATCCGGTGTTCCGCTAGGAAGCGTGATCGGACCTCTCTTTTTCATTATTCATATATATGGCCTAAGTTCTCGGGTTAGCAGTAAATCAAGATTATTTTCTGAGGAAACGGTCGTCTACCGGGAAATTAGCGGAGACGCAGACACATAAGTTCCATTATCGGACCTAAACAACGTTCATTCGTGGTGTCAGTAGTGGAGGCTAGAACTAAATCTTAGTAAATGCACAACAGTATACTTCTTGCGGAAGTCATCACACCAACGCCATGTCCACACTGTAAGTGGAGTAAACATAAAGTTCTCGGAAACATTCAATTACCAAGGAATCACCTTAACTTCAGATATATCGTGGAGAACACACACACAAAGCATATGTGGCACAGGTCTAAAGAAACTAGGATTTATCAAGTGTATAATAGTTAGGTCCTCGGTTGAACATGTAAAAGGACGGTGCTACTTCGCTCTGGTTAGGCCACATCTCGAATACGCCGCGAGTATTTGGAACCATGGACAGAAAGATTAAGCCAAAGAAATTAATAAAATACAAAGGAAAGCTGCCCCCTTCGTTAAAAATTACCAATAGCGAATATGTAGTGCTTCTAAGCTTGGTAAGTTAAGGATTGAGTCGGGAGCGACTAGAAACTGGGAAACTGCGCGCTAGACTAATTTGCTTGAGAAATCCAGAACAGGTGTGTTTCTGGGCGATACAGAGAATATCATTTTGACGCCGCACTATTTCTCTATGTCCGACAGATGCGATAAAGTAAGATAGATACATTGCCGAACAAATCGATACAGAAATTTGTTCTTTCCACGGACAATAAGTGACTATAATAAAACTTGAGCTCCACTTAAAATACTCCCATAATACACTTCGAGCCCAAAAACCTCTTTTTTCACCTTTTCACGCCTGGTGCCATAACTGCCCCTGCCACATTCCCATGCGGTGACTCTCAGGGTAGGCTGTAGATATAATGTATTACACCAACCTTCGAAGTAATCAAGTAGTTATGTTAGATTAACTTCATCCTTTAAAAAAGTGAATTTGGATCAACTTAAGATTGATTGTCTGTAAGTTCGAAATTTATTCGCAGGAGAATCCCTCGGTTTCTTTGTCAACGTCGATATTTCTGTCACTATGTCAGAATTAACTTTATATTCATGTCGTATCAGTACTTACAGGGACGTAACTAAACTTTTCATTATCCTTCCCTCGGCCAAGGGAATTTTGGGTGGTTTGGTGCCGTTGTAAAGTAGTTGGTTGTTGTCCTGTTGTTTATTTTTGCTTGGTAACTACCGAATCGGGAAGTAATGGAAAAGATGTCTAGGAGAATTGTGTTTTTTACTGTTTCTTTCGCCGCGATGTTGCGTCCACTGTCGTTTGGAAATGAAACTGGTCACGCGGCTACGTGCCTCCCTTGTAGCCGTTTGGTGATCGTGCAAATAGATCACCCGGGATGGATGGCAGCCTTGTGGGTTGAGCGTTCGACTGCTAATCGGCAGAAATGAACCCTTCCCGAAGGTTAGTGTGGCGTTCCAATTTAAGCTCCACCGTTAGACGCATGGATGTTGAATATCGCCGAAGTTTCGATTTATCGGTATTACGATAAATGGTTGACTGGGAATCGGCTTCAAGAATTTTTCGATTTGTCGACATTCATGTGGATTCAGAAACTTCCCTCTCGACTCCCTGGGATAGTCGCAGCCTTGGAAAAAGCCCGTGACAGATGCACGGTGGACGATGTATTCGACCTGAAAGGTTTCTTTTCTAATTAAATACATTCCTGTTCTGATGGTGGTAGCTGTGTTCCGTTAATTTACTTCTGACCATTCTGTGTTCAATCCGCTGTCAGTTGTAGCTAAATGCCAAATAATGAATTCACAGGTAAAGACTCGTGAATTCTCTTCTCACTATCTGTTTCTTATCACTATTTCTCCATCTGTACTGACTCCCTCTGAGACAGAACGCCCTGCGTCAGCCACCATCCTTAACGAGAATTGCACGACGGATTTATCGTCTCTTTGCCAACGGCGGGTCTAGAGCAAAATGACTAATGTCATTTGATTCATTTTCTGTCTGCTTATGAATGAAGTGTTCTTTGTTTTATATGAGCCACAAGTTCAAACCTTTTTTCAGCTATTTTTTCGTTAGTACCTAACCTTTTCGTTTGCAGAACCTAAAAGTGGATGAAGTATAGGTCGTTAAAGATTTTCAAAAGTCATTTTAAATACCATATACGAATTATATTTTAAAATGAATGCAATTTTATTGAAGATGGAATATATAGATAAGTATAAATGACGCAAAAACTTTGTTTTATTTGTCTTAAATTTAATTATTTCACAGTATGTACGTGTTGGAGGCTTTAACTTGACTTTTATGTACTGTGTAGGCTGAAACTGCTTATTTAACTGAAGTTTTTTTGGTATTTTTTAATAGTGTCGTGGTAAGTAGTACTTAGTAATTCTTTAAAGTAATTGTGATAAAATACCTAATACCCATCATGAAATTTCTGATGCGAACATTGTGTAAAAATACGAAGTGCTGCTTCTGTCATTATGTGTCAGAACTTCTTCATTAGAACGTGTCACTTCCTCACTTGAAGGACGTGTCTCCGGAGTGCACATATCTGTCGCGGATAACGGTTCATATTTTTTGCGCTAATATCTCGAAAAGCAAGTTTGCGGTTAGTTGGTGATATTTTTGTTTCAATGGAAATATGAGATCTCTTCTTCATTGTGAGACTAATTCGCTGAATTTTATGCGGAATGTTATCTCGCTCAAAATACCTATAAAAACGAGAATAGGTGAACCTGGGGAAAATGGTATTTTTTCATCTTTTGAGTTGTCATTTTAGCAAAAAATAACTGTTTTAATGAAGGAAGTCATTCCAGAGAGCTGAATATGGATGAAATTTTAGGCTTCTGCGTGTCCATTTTTGATATATTAGTAAATTATGGTGACAAATAAAGTCAAAGTTTGTTAATTCGATGGAGATAGGGCCAAAGCTCCCATGGCTGGAGAAGACGGTCATCAAATATCTATTATTCAAGTGATGTGCCTATTGTCTACATTAATTTTGTTTTTCAAAGGTAAAAAGGTGTCTTCAATTAAAGTAGTTTTGTTTTAGTCTATGCTTATGAAAAGTTGGAATTCATCTCTTATTTATATCCACTCCCACGGTCGCACTTTGGCGCCTCCTTTGATTTGCAGCGTGGCATCGTATTTGCGTCCATTGGTCATCCCCGCGACTCGAAATGAACTCGCGATAAGGCTCTCTGACATCACTCATCGTCGTAGTGACGTAGTTCTATCTCGCGCCCTTCCTTATCGCATGTGATCCACGATGCAAATATGAATTGTGCGTCGAGATGTTTTCAGCCGAACAGTGACTGTGCCTTTTTGTGGATAAACATTAGAAGTCAATTCTTCACACTCCGCTGGTGAATTCTCCTCTGTTATCTTAGCAGTGTGGCGGCCAGACTACGAGCCTTCCTGTATGTAGGCATTGGGGTCATATAGGCGTTTTTTATCCAGAGACTCCGATGAATAAGCCGATCCTGCTGGATTGCCTGTGGAGAGCATTGAGGGCAGTAATCCGAACGTCAGATGCGAAAAGAAACTTAAAACGCCATAGCGCTCTATTGTTTGCATTGATTGATATTGGCGGATATTTCACCCACAGTGTCTGCCAAAGTCTCAAATTATCGTATATAAATGAACTACTTACCTGTCCTTGACAGGTGTCGATTACATTAATGGTCGATCGTTTTCCAGAAAAATAGTCCTCTCCGTACAATCCATAATTGCCAATGACTTTAATATGTTTGTGAGGTTAAAGTGTTTCATTTTTAGGTAGCATTTTTTTTATTTTCATGGGTGTGTGTGGATGAAATACTTGTCCAATATTGCATATCAACATATCATCTCATAAATATGACCCTGAAAGTGGCTTCTATGGTACTTGGCAGAGTATGGCCTTCACCATAGTGCGCTACAATGTATCCTGCAAAATTTTTTAAACTCTGGTTATTTACACATTCACACTAACCCGCAAATATGTGTTAGTAGGTGAAGTCAATAACGTGCATTACACGATTGTTACAGCACTATAAGTATTAGTATATTTTTCCGCTACACTAGTGCACTGAGTGACACGTGTAATACAGGAGGCATACTTGTAATTTCTATGTATCAAATTAAGTCGCAAGCATTAGGTAAATAGCAATTTAAATGATATGCTACGCTAACTTTCGAAAATGTGATCACGAAGTTTCAGTGGCGGTGCTATGGTCTCATATCATTCGCTGAAATTTCAAACCGTTGGGTAGTGTATTTCCTTCATTTTATTCTCATGGTCTTATCTATCGTGGATTTTCGGGTTTCACAAATTCGGTTTTTAATTTAATTAGAAGATTATCTAAGTTTTAACCGACAGTCAGATAGCGATTGCGAGTCCTAATCTTGCAGTATTAATGAAAATATCGTGATCACCCTTTAAATATCCGGGCAGTCTTTGTTGCACACATTCAGTATGTGTATTTCAGCCTACCTAACGATAATCCTTGTACACGTAGCGTATTCCAAATGAGGTCTAACGAGAGGGAAGTGGATAATTTCTTTTAACGTTATCGTCGAGGAAAATGTTCCCTATACTAATCGTTTACTTGCTGCCAACGCGTCGCGGTAGTTTCATTATGGTTTCTTCTCTTCGGTCATACCGGTTTGAAAACTTGTGATCGGGCAAGCAGCCATTCGAGTTCATGAAACGACGAAACAAATCATTGGTGGTCACTCTTCAGCTCGCGTGTCAAATGCATGTCGTGCGAGTACATTCTGGCTTGCATGGTTGGTCATCGACCCCAAGCTCTCCGGGACCGGGTCTTGTTCCTGAAAGCTGAATACATTGAATCCTTTTTGTAAAGTATATAAGAATAATTCTTGTAATATTATGGACTCCTCCCCCATTTTTTTCTGCAGAAGTGTTGAACATTCTGTGATGTTCTTTGTTGTTTTTGCCACGTGCTGGAAGTTCGATGCATGGAGTGTATATTTTTAAGAAAGGAAGCCACATCCCACCGTCTAAAGAGCACGCATCCTCCAGTTATTATTGGTGCCATTTTTTCTCTCGTCTACCGAACGAACTCTCTTAATTCCTAAATTATATCGGGTGATAGCTCGGTGCTGGATCCTTTGAAACGCCTACCTCCTGATCCATGTCCCGTGTTCCACCCGACTCCTTGATGTGGGGCGCATAGTTCAAGGGTTATTCTTCGCTTCGAGTATCTTGTTACCCCTCCTTCCCTTCTCACCGGCTGCCTTCCCCGCCCCCTTCACGTCGTGTCCCCAACTCTTTTTCTCTCCTCGCTTTCAAAGTATCCATTTAATCCCTTTATTTTTTTTATTTACCCTTGCTGTGGGGAAAAAAGGTCTCGAGGAAAATATCCACGGTCGGCGTTAATGACTAAATTCATGAAAAATAATGATCCGATGTCCTTTTTACTTCGGCTCCGCCTCCCGACGGTCGTCACGTAGCCTCTTCGGGAGTAATTATGAGCGCTTATGGCCCTCCCTCCCTCCTCCTCCTCCTCCTCCTGCGACTCCCCTCAATCCGTGATCCGCTTGTCTGCGTTGGCATGAGCGCCCCGAAGAAAAGGGGGCAAATTTGATGCGTTAATGAAGATGGCGGAAGAGTTTTCACGCGTCGACCTTTCGGTGGGATAATGAATGGCGGAGCTTAAATTACGCTAACGGAGAGTCAGCATTCAACGTGTGAGATGGCACTATAGTATTTTTTTACATGTTTTGTTTCTTGCCGTGTTATGCGTACGTGACGGAAAGCCCGAAATACCTGCTTATGGGATAGTGCGATTATTTTCTTGGGAGGCGGAGTGTTCTGATTAATTTTTAATTGAGCGTGAATACAAGGGACTGAGGGCAAATACGACAGTGAAAGCTCGTGGTTCAGTATTCTCTTCTGAACTTAAAAAAAAAGGAACGCTACAAAAACTGCAAAAAATTATACCGTAGGTACTATCCTCAACCTCTTTGTCTGTAGGCTTTGCAAATGCTTGATTTAGCACTTTGATCATTTGTAGTGTTAGAATTTTTTTGCCGCCGCCAAAATATGGGTTCATGTACCTGCTTTTTATTAAAAATGTGCACAATCCGAGCGATTTCAACTTAATGTTCGTCATAATGTTGTACTGAAAAGGAATACCTGTATTAATCTGTGATACCATTTCGTGTTTTCTAATGTCGTGTAAGCCATTCTGAATTTGATTTTGGATTCTTTGGCGAGCAAGGACATTCCTAACTTCCGATAAAAAATTTGTTCGGGCATTTGTATTTCATCCACACATCGAAGCTACCTGGTAAAATATATGAGCCGTTGAAAACACGGATTGCTTATCACCAATAACCCGGGGCAACGCGTTGTCTGAGTAACGGAAGACTGTTCGAAACATTCATTGGTTGCAGCAATGACATTAAAGGTCGACTGAAGGGTTCGGTGTGATTTAGAAACAGGTCTCACAGTCCGCATATTCGTGGTCATTTGCTCTTGAGTTTTTGTCCGTAATTAACATGTTGTTTCATGTCCAATCAACTGGAATCTGTTTCTGTCACCAATGAAAAATAATAGGAAGAGAAAGAGTTAGAATCCGTCGCTTCCTCTTCACGCAAGGATAACCTTTCGTGAAGAGAAGAACCATCAGTCTAGCACTCTACACGCAGGCCAATTTATTTGATTGACTAACGCGTTAAGGGTGTAATCCTGGTAGGGAATTCTAATAGATGTAATGCTTTTGGATTTCAACTGAAGCCCTCGGATATTTTGTGTGCAGAAAATTATTTGACCATTTCCTGGACCCCGTCGTACCGTATTGTGGGAATGGCGTGCTAAAACACATAGATGCATTTCAATCGCACTGTGGAAAACCATTTCACCGAGAAGCAATGCGGTGTTACTTTTACCAAAGGCCTATAAATATAACTGGTTTATATATGGAATCAACTGACATATGATTTGAATCAACTTTATAGTTTGTTTCCTTTTTGCTTTACGCGGTGCTATCGAGTGAGTAGCTAAGTCACAAACACTTGCGGCTTATGAAACTCACTTAGACAACTTGCGATGGAATGTTGTGAGACTTTTAAGTATTCTTTTTAGACACTTTATTGCGTTGAAAACTACTCTAGGTTTGTAAATCGAGTGTCGATATCGTCAACCAGTCTCCCTTGGCAGCGAATGCAGTGACAACACGATGTAACCGGACTGTAATTGTGTCAATAAAATGAGTAGGTATTTGATATCGTCATTTGTTTTCCAGATTTTGTGTTACGGAACCATGAGAACTAAGGCTTGCAATATTGTTAATTGTGCGATCAAATAATTTTTAAATTGCCTCTCTTGTAGATTTCCTAGCTTAAAATGGAAATTGTTGCCTTCTCTGAGGAAATTCCTTGGTTTTGTGACTCTTTTTGTTTTCACATTCTCTCAAATAGGTCGTGCCCCAAATGACGCTCATAGCTCAGCCTTTTATTTCTGCCTATTTTGGCTTCAGTATTTTGGAAAATGTCTTCATTCTATCTTTGGATCTATCTATTTATGTGGAAACATTTAAGTGGGTAAATGATTGAAAGATGTCATTTATACATTCCCCTTAACCGCAATGGTACTAATTCGTAGCTTGCTTGCATTCATGCTTGCATCAGTGAGTGCTTTGCATTAATGTTACTTGAGGTATGGCTTGCTTTTATCCTCCTTCGTTTGCTTCAATTTATTGTTATACCTCAGATCTGAGACGATGAATCAGGAGGAAGTAGGGCGGTTATGGGGGAGGATCAAAGGGATCAATCCATCCCCCTTAGGCCTGAGATTTGTTTTGCTTGCGTATCACAGGTGAATGAGAATAATTGTTTTCAGGCTCTATGTTCTTTAGGAGTTATACTATTTGGTTCTACGTGTATGAGGAATTTTAGTACTTAGGCCCCTTAAAAATTAATAGCACTCGTCTTAATATTTGAATGAACGTGTCACGACAGATAGGTACAAATCTTTCGTGCCCCCATAAAATCGGCCATGTCAATTCTTAAAAATCGCTCGATCCCCCCTAGAGCTATCCGTACCTACGCCCCCATTAGGGATCAACTATCGCTTTTTTCTGATTCGCAAAGCGTATGGTGATTATATTTCGTGTCGTTTAGCTCTTTCTGCTCAAAAACAGTATTTCCTGTCAGTAACTCTACATTCTCATGTTTTACGTGGAATAGATTTCTGTGACGGAATTTTTCGATTTATTTTTACTCTTGAAAAGGCTGAATTGCTACTTTATTTGCGATATGGATGAGCATCGGAGATCATTGTATAGTACTTTTAATTTAGTAATCGCTTGTTCGATTACGTATTAACGCAGACAATCACTGTTCGCCTGTAACCTTTTCGTTAAAAAATAGCGGAAATTCTGTTTATATTTTCCAAAATTCTTAAATTAGTAGAAACAGCTTCGTTGCTCGAAATGTTTCATAAAACCAGGGTTCATGTGCACTTTGCATTGAATAAAAAACGAATTTAAATGTTATGTGCGGGTTTACCATTGCTTTTATTGAGCGCTTTACGGAATATTTAATAAGGGCAGCTGGCGTAAGAAAATGTGTGTTGTGTTGTTTTAAAAAGTTAACCAATAAATCAACTACGTTAGTCATTTCTGTGGAGTTTATGTCCAATAACCAAGCTGCAGGGTTGTTGAATGAATACAAGCTGTTTAGTTGTTTGATTTCCTGTTAAAAATCAAATTGAACGATAAGTATGTCTTCTATTTGTACCTTAGATATATCTTGAAGAAGTGAGATGAATTAGACACATTAAGGTGGCAAAATAATTGCTGATAGAGCCATCGGCAGTACTCGGATAATGACTGGATTTCTAATGAGCTGAGTGCCAGTTAGCACTGATTCTTCGACAAAAACTTAGCTGAAGGTCTATGTAAAGTTATTTCGACTCAGTAAACAATCTCAGTGACCCGCGGCTAAACTTGACCACCCCGTCTGTATCTGTTGAGAAAGCTCTCTCCAAAATACAACAGCCGTTGCGCCAGAATCGAGGATTCCCACTTCGTCCGAGATTTTCGAGATGGCATCGGGGAAGGAGAGCATGTATTTTTTTATAGTACCCGCAGTTCACCGCGCGATGGCCCGTGGCGCTTATTTTGACAAGATCGTGTCGGCGGCCCCGGTGAATTACTCTCGACCCTATTTCTATTTCTGATGCTTTCCTCCGTTCGCCAAGGTTTCACATCAGGGGTAGATCTAGATGCGAAGATCGCCGGGAAGGCGCGGGGGGTGGTGGAACTCGGAAGGAGTCGTTCCAGCCGATGTCGAATCCCGGTGTCTTACTTGAACGCCTTTGAAATGAGAGCGCCCATGTCATCGATCTGGATGCATTTCGTGAATCGGGTTGCGTTTTCTTGAGGTGGCTTCGGACCCTGGGACACTTATTCCTGATATCCTGAAGACTTTGAATCCGTGAAGTGCGTTTTATAAACTGAGATGAAAATATAGGATCTCCAGGCTAGTTTAATGAAACTTACTGGGTCAAATTGCGGTGGAATGCTGTGATACTTTTAAATACTTATTTTAGACACTTTATTGCGTTGAAACTTACTCTAGGTTTGTAAATCGAGTGTCGATATCGTCAACCAGTCTCCCTTGGCAGCGGATGCAGTGACGGCGGGATGGAACCGGATTGTAATTTAGTCCTCATAATTAGTGCTTTTGATCGCCATTTGTTTTCGGGCTTATCTTCTACGGAACGCTGAGTACTAATGCTTGAGATATTTGTAATTGTGCTATCAAATCATTTTTAAATTGCCTCATTTGTGTATATCATAGCCTAAAATTGACTTTTTGTCTTCTCTGAGGACATTCCTTGGTTTTGTGACTCGTTTTCATTTTTTCTCGAATAGGTCGCACCGAAAATGACACTCGTGGCTCAGCCTTTTATTTTTCTCTATTTTGGCAGATGATGGCTTCAGTAGTTTCATAGGGTTTACTGTGATTCAGCCTTGAAAGTGGAGCGTTTTACATGGGCTGTGATGGAGATTGCTAAGGTTACAGCAATGAATTGTCAATTTGAATGAGGAAGCAAATGAAGGCTTTTAATTTAAACCCTTTATGAGAAGCGAAAAGTCCTCTGATATTAAATTCAATTCGTGGGATAATCTGGCGCATTTTGGTTTTCAATTATTTACCATTTTATCAGCGAAAGCAGAATTTTTTTAAAACCAAATAAATGAAGTTGTGTCATTTGATAATTCTTTGACTCGCATTGTCGTAATAAATAGAAATATGTTATGTGGTATTTCTTTTGACTCACATAGTCTGGCCAGACCACCGTAATCTGTATTTTTGGCCAATATGGACTTATATTTCATCTGACTGAATACACGCGAGCCTAACAAAGTGCAAAGGGAAACTTGGCTTTTTTACGAAAAACTGCGGTGAGCGAACGGAAAATGTGACTCTGGTATTCTAAGGACTAGGCTAGGAGCCGCGAGAGACTTCGAGGTCATTCCCAAGGCTTTAAACGACTAGAAAAATCATGAATGCTCCAGTTTCAATTTCACCCCCACACTAACTACATGTTATCAAACTTGGAAAAGCAAAAAATCAAAAAAACTAAGGACATTGTCCAAGAGAAAGATTGCAGTAAGAATTCCTCCATCTTTCCTACAGATCGCGACTACTGCGGAAATGGAGCAAGACGCTAGTCCACACAAAAACGTCTCCCTTTTTTGTCGCTCTATTTTTCCCAATTTCTTTACTCTGTTCCCTCTCTTCTTCGTGGATGGCGTCTGAATACCTGCATGACTTCTTCCCGCCTCGTTCCCCGACGATGGGTCGCTGGTTTTCTCGTAAATGTGGATATTTTGCTTGTTTGCCTACGTTGACGCCTTACGTTTTTGTCTGGTTTGTTAAATATTTGGATTGGATTGAAATAAAATTGGATTGAAAGTAGTAAATATTGCTGGTTACTTTGTCATGACCTCCATATTTACAGTGAAAACGTCCTACGTTTTCTTTTTGCGGTCTACGGTTGATTGGATCCGTTTTTTAGTGTCTAAAACCCTACTACGTGGGTAATGAATTGCTGGCATAGTGCTTTTTTCAGATAAATGAAGAGTACACTCAAATTAATATCGTGGAGTTATGATTTCAGTGACAGTGAATGTTGTGTGCTATGTTCAGAATTTTATTTTAACGTCTCACTTATCTGTATTGATTAATCATGGACTGGAATTGTTAAGATGCAATGAGATCATGTAGGAGGTATAACCAAGAGCATAAGTTAGCTAGACCCTCCAATCAGCCCTATAGGTACATTTATGTTTGTATAATTGGCTTAATGATAAAGTGCATAACAGTTTGGAAGTTTTTTGGCTTCATCTGTAGGTATGGTAAATGATCAGCCATGGTAGGTTAATTGTGCCAGTGGCACAGGTAACCTGCCATGCTCCTACCATGCCCCTAAATGGCCAATTGGAACAGGGTTGATCTAGTTGGTCACATAAACCTCGTTTCTCTCAGGACTCATCTCGTGATGTCATTTGAATATACACGTCGTTGTTGATCTTGTAGTCGCTGTGAGATAAAGGGTACACACAGACACGTAGCTGGTGTATGAAGATTCTCGGAATTTTATTTCAGGGAGCGCTCTGTGCGGATGGACTCCCATGCCGTTTGAGCTCGAGCAATAAACTGGAATTACGATACTCACTATCTCTGGGAACAAAATCCTGTTGGTACAACTTAGTGCCATCATCATTTGTCTTAGTTGGCATGATTTTTTAGCTGTATTGAACACGTTTCATATCGTAGTATAAACTATTTTAAAGCGTGTGGCAGCATCCTTGCATTTTTAAAATCATATTTCACATTCATTTTTCTGTTGTCATTTCTGTAAAGATAAGATCCGTAGGGTTATGCGTCTTTTTAACCCACAATGGTAGTCAGTTATGTCGCCGATATTGCGGAATTTTTGACGTCTTTCCCGTAAGGCATTGGGACCCGTCAATTCATGAGTCATGCGGGCCTGTCTATGCCATATCTGCCTTCATAAATGAGCGAAAAAGGCAGCCATGAATAAAAACTTACGTCACCGACAAATACTGTTGTGTCAGGTCAACTCGTCTCTAAGATATAAAAAACCGTTGTTTTTGCTTGGAAAGCACTGATGTGTCAACTAAAAAAAAGCAAACGCGTTAGTAAAGGGCTCATTCTCGTGGCCCAAGTAGATGCATCGTTTTTGAATGTCTCTTTGCCTGTCTTCTGTGTGCATCGCATCGAATGTTATAAAATATTCAACACTTACACGATGTTAGTGGGCTTTTTAAATATAATTTTGAGTGAGCGAGAGTAAGTATGTTCTAATATTAGTTTTCCCATTTCAAGTATTGTAATCGAATCCAATTTTTTTGCGTCTGGTAAAGGATTGCAAATGAGAAAGCCTCTGCTGGACCGATAACCATATCTACACGAATGAAGTAATTGGATTTCCGCGCTTTTTACATTTGTCAGCTGAGCTCCGCTCACTTGCGCTGAACTAATTAGAATTGTAATCGGCTGACTGATAAAAAAAACGCTATCTGCTCATTTCCCTCCACGTTTATGACTATCTTGAACGAAGAATTTATTCCAAAAGTGGAAACGACGGTAGAGCTCGTAAATAAATCACTAATGTCTTGGGATGTATGAATAGGATATTGTCTGTTGATTGTAGTGCCCTGCATTAATTTTAGTAGATGATGATTATACACTATCAAGAAGTAGTTGAATTGAGAAGTGAGGGAGTATTTTATTGAAACGTGCGATTGGAGAATGCTGTCATTGAATTTGTGTGAAAATTGGACGATGACGGCGGGTAGAAAAATGAAGTGAGGAAGCTATGTAAATGTGGTGTCGATGGAGAATCGTGAGTATCAAATGGACGGAGAGATTTAACAGTTATGAAGTCCACAAAGTGTTGGAGAGAAAATATGTCAAAAGAAAGCTCTCTGTGGTAAAAGAGACCAACTTATCGTTTAATTCTTTGACTTAGGTCCAGTTTATCCTTCTCCTAGCTATGCCGTCGACAATTGCCCTGAAGACAGGAATATCTCACTGACAAATTCGCCGGAAGATTAAGGCGATCGTTTTGTTGGCCTGGCAATCATCATGTTATAGGTTTTCGTTCAGTAGCAGTTTATTTTACATTTACCTGTGAAAGAGAAACGGAGGAATGTAGTCGGTTAAACATTCAGTACTCTTGCACATCCTAAGTGGGTGTAAGGTTTGAATGACTGCCGTAAAAGAAATTTTTTATGCATTATTGTTTTTATTCCGAGTGCTGATTTTTACCTAAGTCCACAAACCTACGCTCTATGGCAGGGGGTGCTTCCACACCAGGCATGCATGAAGGTTACGGTAGAACACCGAAATTACATTGAAACCATCGTACCAAACATGCAACGCGCCAATTAAAAATCTACTAACCTAGAAACATTCTATCGTCAATCGTTCCAACGTGCAAGGGATACAATGACTACTACTACAGATTCAAAACATCATGCATAAATTAGTACGTAGAGAACATAAAAAGAAAGATCTACAGACTAGCTAATATCACTAATCGCACTATTCATGACGACGATCACAGCTGTTATAGTCCCGAATGGTACGCGAAAAAAATGACATTCCATGGAAAATGACTTTTATTTTAACACAAATTTGGTGGTTGTACGGTATCTGAGATTTTGGTATCATTTGAAAGGTGGGATTTTTTTTCTATTTTGCAATGAGGTCAATTTTATTGAATTTAGGTGTAGTGATGTATCGTTCTGATGAGGTTAAGCCGCAAACCTCCTCGCGATCCCATGAACTCCGAATATAGTTAATGGGTGCCAAGTGTCTTGCGTGCTCTGTCCTAACTGTGATGTTTCATAAATAATTAATGACTATGTCCTCTCAAAACGAAGAAGAGTTTCAATTCAGTTAATGTGAGAGCTTAAGTTTCGTGGTCATGCCGCAGCGATGGCGTTTCAAATTATTGGCCTCTGAACGAGCACGCGTGATTCTTAAAGTTAGGCTTCCGCCGTTCCTCTTGTTCCCCTTCCAGCTGCTTTGTCGGCGATGTTTTTCCCGTGAGGCTCGCGTTTTTCTTCTGTTAACGGTTTTCAAGTCACGGTTTCCGTTATGTTCCATTGTTCCTCCAACCCATCTACCCATTCCCCCCACCCCTCTCCCCCGGCCACTCCACTTCTGGACGGATGGGAACTGCGAAACTGAAGTGTTGAGATTATACGTCACGTCCATCTCGAAAGGCGACGGGTTATCGAACTGTTAACATTCTCATTCCGCGCCTGCTTCCTCTTAAATATCGCAGATGAGTAACTTCCACCTTTCTGCTGGATATTTAAGTTTTTTTCTCGCGCTGAAAGAAGGTGGCGCCGTTCCGATGAAGCGCTACTTGCAACTTAGTTTGGCAGATGTGAATGAAAGGCGATGTGTGAAGAATATTCTCCAATTGAAAGGTAGTTGCCCTATTGAAAACAGGTGTATGGAGCAAATGAGATTGCGGACCAAACGTTGAGCCACACAATGCTCACCTCGTAAGAAAACTAGAAAGCCGCACAAGCATCATAATCGATGCATTCCTGCTTATATTGGAACTTAAAGATCAGTTGTCTTTTGCTTTTTTAATGCCGCTGTTTTTCTGTCTCGAAATTATTCACCTTTGGATTTGTATTCCAATTCGACGACGTATGTTCGCTGATTTCGTGCAAGTTTTTCGGGCCTACGCGTATGGCGGCATATGGCGGATTTATGCGGCCTTATGGCGGAGTCCTTGCCTGCCAATCTCAGCGTCGCGGGTTGGAATCCCGCCTGGGAAGGATATTGATTTATGTAGGGCATAGTTCAGTGTGTTCACCCATCTAATAAATATGTATTAAATGTCTTTAGCTGTTTCCTCTAAAAATACTATGTAGATTTTTTTTTTAATCCTGTCGTAAATCTTTGATAGGTTTTCCTATTCAGGTGAGTCCTTATAGTACGTAGTGGTTTTTCAGTTAACGCTTCGACTTGATAGTTAGCCGGTGGAGGAGGTCATTCTTGCCTTTAATTTAACTGTTTACTGTTTTATTCATACGTCAGCTCTTCCGTTTGCATCTTTTGGCTCTTAAATATTCATTCCGATGGTTGAAAAATTATTATCAATTCGTAGTATAAATCCCAATCTATCGAGAGTATTTCAACTAATTTTAATGAGATTGTCTAAGATGTTAGTCTTTGTTGGAATATTCCTTTTCAGCAAGTTATTACTAGTATACTTTTCGTGGCTTAAAAATGTTTTCCAGTCTTTGAGCTGATATTGAGCGTCCGCCCCTCCATTTCCTATTGAGATGAATCGATTTTATTCTTGCTTGAATTTGATTGTCTTTTATTCCGTTTGTTCATTTGTGTAACGCATGTCTTTCAAAATATACCTACCTTTTCACGTAGTTGGCCCAATGAAAATTGATGCAGAAAACAAGTGTGACCCTGCGGATTTTTGTCTTAAAATGGATTACCTAATTTCCCGCCACACGGACCCCTGAGGAAGGCTGAATTGGAACTGTGGCGCTCAATGAGTAAGATTTTGATGGTCGATATGATGTTTCAAACTAGTGTAACTCGGTCGAGCTTTCCGGTCGCTCCAAAAGAATCAACGACGTCTTTCGCGGAATCATGCCGTGCGCAGAATCTTGATTCACCTGCCTTAAAATCCAAGCGAAGAAGCTAAAATGCTCTCATTTTAGTTACGCGTGACTCACAGCGTTGCAGCGTGATGTCCAACTGTCGGAAGAACATCTCTGTTAAGTTTTGTATCTGTGTCATGTAAATCAAGATAAAGCGTAACCCTGCACCCTGGCTCTCTCAAGATATTAAAAATGCTATGAGTCAAAGAGACTCTATACGCAGGCATTTCCGACGAACACGGTCTGTTCTGAAATACAGTGAGTATAAAGCCATTCGAAACAAGGTGAAACACATGCAATATGACGCAAAAGTTGCCTATTTTCATTCCTGTTTATCAGATAAGCGTGATGCTCGTTCTATTTGGCAAGAAATTAAAAGGCTAGGCCTTGGTAATACTCGCAATGAACCAACCAACATTAACTTTCCCCTGAGCGAACTAAATAACTTTTTTCTAAATACCTCCCCCTCTTCTGATATTATGGACGGTGAAGAAATTTTCGATATTGTTATTAACGCCGACAAAGAATTCAGCGATGAAAATCTTTATTTCCCTCATTTTACTCCAGACCTACTATTAAAATATACTTCAATGGTAACTTCTAATTCTACAGGAGCAGATGAAATCAGTATTAAGTTAGTTAAAAAGATCCTTTATCTAGCTCTTCCAATGATACTTTCAATTTATAATTGCTCGTTAGACTACTCTAATTTCCCATCATTATGGAAATCTGCTCTCATCCAACCTATTAAAAAGAAGCCCAACCTTGTAGAAATGTCTGACTACCGACCTATTGCAATATTATGCGCTTTGTCAAAACCCCTCGAACGATTTGTGCACAATTGTATGATAGAACATCTGTCTAAAAACAATTTTCTAAATAACTTTCAATGAGGATTTCGCAAAGGGTATAGTACTCAAACTGCTCTAATTAAAGTAACAGATGATATACGACTTTCAATGGATAAGCAGAAAATAACAATACTGGTTCTCTTTGATTTTAGAAAAGCATTTGACTGTGTAAACCACAATACGCTCTTAAGGCGACTATCCAACTTAAAATTATCTAACTCCGTGCTGCAATGGTTCCGCTCTTACTTGACCCAACGCTTTCAAGCGGTGAATGATCGGAAGAATAATCTACGTTCTGAATCACTTCCCGTCAAACGTGGTGTCCCCCAAGGATCAATACTCGGCCCATTACTATTTGTCATGTACATTCAAAATCTCCCAAATAATATACACCATTGCAAGCACCATTTATACGCCGATGACTTGCAGATCTACATCGACTGCGATCGCAACGATATCTCAAATGCTAATTAATAACTAATCGCACTAATTAATAGATATGTATTTTCTATATGTAAATGGGCGTCAGATAATTTGTTGAACTGAAATTCTCAGAAGACTAAGAGCATAATAATTGGTAGTGCAAAATCCCTTAAATCTGTAAACATCGAATTACTGTCCAAGATTCAAGTTCAAAATTCAGAAATAGAATACACTGACAAATTAATGATTTAGGTGTTATTGTAAATAAAACGCTAACCTGGGATGAACACATAGCACATATTTCTAATAAAGTTATTAAAAACCTGTACAAACTGGAAAGTTTTCGTAATGTCTTTGCCACTGAGACTCAAATTAGCTAAAACCTTACTTATCCCTCATATTGATTACTGTTCGTTGGTAATGTCCAAAATATTTCAAAATCTCAGATATCCAAACTGCAAAAAATACAAAACTGTGTAATACGTTATGTGTGCGATGTAGCATTTAATGAGCATATCACACCGTATTACTATGAATTAAAAATTCTTAAAATTGAACAAAGAAGAAAATTGCAAATGGGTGTGTTTATGCACAAATTATTAAAAACTGAAACTCCTTCTTACATTTATCAGCCATATAAAGATAATTTGGTCAAAAAAAAAACACCAGAAATAATAACAAATTCATTGTACCCTGCCACAGAACGTCTATGTATCATAACTCTTTTTATGTAAATTCATGCATTGTATGGAATTCGATTCCGCTAACGCTGAAAAATATTAAGTCAACAGAAAGATTTAAAAAATGCTTGCTGTCTTATTATCTCAGTGATAGTTGATATTTTGTTAAATATCTTGGATTAAATTCATGAATATGCTACCTTTGTGATTGCTACAATGTATTGAGCATGGAATTGTAATATTTGTTGTGGGCAAGTGCTGTGATTTCATAAGATTCTTGTAAATAAGTGACATGTTTTCTATGTGATTGTTATTATTTTTTGCCTGAGTTGTAATTATTTATGCCTGCTCCAAAGGCCTAGAGTCAATAAATCTTATCTTATCTTAAATTAATTCACGTCCAAATCACTCGATATACATAAATTTATCGGAGCGTTGTTACCGTATCTCACTCATATTTATTGTACGCTTATTATGCAAAAACGCCTCATGCAATACGTCCTCAGACTGTATATGTTGTTGACCATGCGTGCTCAGCTGATTAACTCTATTTTGTAAAGTCATCCGCCAAGCTATGGTTATCTGTTACCCATCTGACATGCTGCAGAAATCACTTAGCAAGGCTTGTGCAAGTTGCTGCATATAATAAATGAACCATGAAATAAAATTCGCGGGTGACATCCTTGACTATATTTTAGTTTTACTTATAGGTATACTGAAGAGGTGGTGACTATGTAAGGAAAAACGAGGTTGGTTAGTGGTTTCTAAGGAAACTGGAAAAGTGCTTTGAGCAAATATAGAGAGGTGAAAGGCGATGAAGCCCTAACGACGGAAGTGGAATGTTGGGTAAGCGTGGAAGAGGGAGGGGGTAATAGGCATCTCGGCCCTAATGGTAGATGATGAGCACCTATCAGCAGCAATGTTGAAAGTATTTGAAGAGTGATGTAATCGAGTTCTTTCTGTTGCTTTTTAAGGATTATATTTTTACTGATACAGTTGGTTTTTCTCCCTTCGTGTTTCTTAGGCTCTGCTGGAGCGATATAAGAACTCGCCGAAATGTTGTATTATGTCGTCCTTAAAACGACTCAAACCATTTTTTCCAGTTAGTTATTTTAGATGCATTGTAAAAGTTTGAATAAACACACACATGATTTGGGTTTCAGTGAATAGTGGTCATCCTTAAGACCTGAGGATGACGATTATTCATTGAAACCCCGGTCGTGTGTCTGTAATGCATATGTGGTTCGTGTTAAGTTTTGAATGAATACTTTGCTACCGTGCAATACCAAAAGGTTACACCTGAGCATGTTTTATGCAAAACGACGTATCTGGTTTGAGACTCGCTCCGAAGTAACTTCATGACATTGCGTGATGAGTTTTATTGATCAATACACTTTTCAAACCACGGAGGAAGGCTGCTCTTCCTTGGTTTCAACCCTAAGGCATTATCATCTGACCTTATATCTTACTTTAACTTGGATCCCGTTGTTTACTTGCGTTTTCTATTATTTGTCCTAGATTTTTATGTGTTAAACATGTTAAATCAACCACTTAATACGACATCAGTGGCAATGAGAAGTTTGCATTGCCATAGTGATTTTTAAGATAGATACTGTTGTGCGTTAATGATTTTTAAGATGATCTTTTTCCCAGTGAAACACACTGGGCTAAGGAACATTTTTTTCTGCCTGAATAGTCTTTTGAGATAACCGTGCGTGCCGCATATCCCGTGGCGCCGTAGGCCTACGCTCCTCGTGGAAATTCCCCCGAGCTGATTGTATCCCCCACCAGTTGTGTTAATGCCTGTGCACACGATAATCATCGTAAATGAATGTCGCCTGAGTTGTAATTTTGGCTGGCTGAAGAGAGCGTCTCTGTATACATTACTAGCATCTTCGTATCACGTGAAATCTGCTTCGTGTGTGGGAGGGCTTTAGAAGTGTTTGGCGAGCGATGGATGTGCTAATGGGTGTGAAGCGAGGTGAAGTGTAAATGGAGATTATTTAAAAATATTTTGCAATCATCATCTTTGCAATTACTCATACACTATCTATGTAGTACGTGATTTATATGTAAGGTTAAAGCGTCGTGAATGCATAAAATATTATTGTCGTTAATTCACATTACTTATAATTGATCATTTTCTCACGGTCGATGTCCTTGGCCTTTTGTACGCTGGAGATTAATTCTGTCTTTAAAAAATCGACGCCAGCGTTTATTCGTTTAAAGTCAGAATTGATGTTCTACCGATATTGGTAGATGATCCCCATCTTGAACTCAAAATATCTCTTCCTCTCATCCAAAATTCATCCCTCCGCTACCTTTCTCAACTGCCTTTTGCCCCTCTTTAAGCTTTCTGACCACTTCTGACTCCGAATTTCTATCACCAGCGTCTGTTCTCCCTCTGTATCATTGAGCTTCTATTCGTCTTGTTTACTCGCTTACCTTTGTCATGCTTCTCTAAATCCACATCTCAAAAATTTACTACATACTATCATCCTCTTTCCTTACATCCCAATGTCTCAAAGCCTCCAAAGCAACCTTTTAAGTGAAGAATCGTCGCCTATGTATTATTCACGCTTTTATTGTAGCTGGCTAGAGTACTAGAATGCGACTGCCTTTAAGTATATCTATTATAGAGAACTAATTTGTTGACAATAACTGCTAGCAACCAATTTTTTATCAGAATTACATCCGATGTAGCATGTGTAATCTTACGTGAAAAAATTTACAAATTACAATACTATAGTGGTATTTTTATCCTCTATTGTTGCGAAAAAATCGGTAAGTGTAGTATTTTTCTTCACTAGCAAATCTTTCATCAAATATCTCGGGTGGTATAGGGACATTTCAGGTTTGATATAATCAAAAAGTTACGTTTTTCATTTTAATTCAATTGGTGCTGGATTTCCCCTTTCATGTTTCACAAGGTTATGTTATCTTGAAAACATAACCACCTCGAGTATCAAAAGTTGATAACACAAGTAATACGACCACTTCAGAGCCCCTTCTAGTTCGCCTTCTAGCCAAGATATTCCTGCCAACAAACCAGTTCATATGCCGGTGACAGTCGGTAACATTCGGTTCAGAGGAGTTTTATTTTACGCACTCCAGTGGAACAATGATGTTCCGCCAGTTATTACTGGTATACTTCTCGTGGTTTATAAATGTTTTCCAATCTTTGAGCTGATAGAGTCAGTCCTCGTTTTCATTTCTTCAATAATCTGACGTGGGTGCGGAAAATCCGCTTACTCTTAGTTGTCGTGCGTTCTTACTTCGCGGTGCCAGGCAACCCCCTTCCACAAGGGTGGGAGACTGAAGCTAAATCTTCCCGCAGCCTATGCTACCCCATCTAGTGAGGCCCGTAGAACATTCGGATTCCGTAGAATACTCAACTGATGTAAACAAATGTTTTTTTCTGATCTGCGTATCTATTTTTGGGCTTGTGCCCGACGTCACCGCTGTTCATGGTATCCATCGTTTTCTCCCATGATTTGCTTCCAATATTTTTTCCAATGATGTGCATGGAGCATAACGGGAAAGAATTGTTTTAATTAAAGGTGCAGCCTTTAGGAAATTGTGTTAGATTTGGTTCATCATTTTAGCAAGCTTTGTCATGCCCATTATACTGGTCTATTCTTGTTCATGGAATGATGATATGTTAATTATGTTTTCTTTTACGGTCTGTGTACCTCTTAATATTTTATATTATACCCTGATGTTATATATGAGAGTATTTTTACAATTTCAGCAAGAATTTGCCTCGTATTAATATAAGAATTTCGGTCTTATTCTTGGGCTTCAGTATATGTATCGTGTGTTTCATGCCACGGCCTTACTGTTTAAACTGTTTAATTAGTCGTTGCATATTTCTACGAATTCCGCTGATCTTTTTGGTTTTCTCTGGCACCTTTGCGTGAAATAATATGAACGATCTCTTTGGACTGCATTCTACGTAAAAATTTGGACTTGTTTGGTGGTGCTACAAGTACTTCCAGCCATTATATTCTCTTGAGACTGGGAGGGAAGGTTCAGGGGTGGGTATGGAAGGTGAAAATGGGATCGCCAGAAGCATTTCCCGAAGGATGCACCCTTGACCCGCGGACATTCAACAAGTCTCTCTTGTTTTTTCATTTAGGTCAGAGAAAGATATGGCACATCTACTTACCGATGATTTATAGCTAATAAAAATCAATAAAATGGTAGCATTTGACCGTGACCGTAATTATTGCGGGGAAGAAAGTATATTTTATGAACTTGGATATTTATACGATTGAAATTCTCGACATGATAAACCATTGCGTTTGCTTGGAAACAAGAGTTAGGCAAGAATTCCAGCTCTGAAGACGCCTGATGTTTCCGCGGAAGGTTGTTTATATTTTACTCGTTTTCTCCTTTCTGAGATGGATATATTTTTCGCAACGTAGAAGATATTCTCAGTTGATTGCTGTCGGTCGTTCGCTCCGAAACGCGTGCTTTTCCCGTATTCGGTCAATGCTCATCGCTATGTAGAAATTATGTTTACTGTTTTACCTCCAGTTATGTTCGCCATAAACACCCTGTGAAAGTAATTTCAGTATTATTTAGTTCTTTCCCGGCGTATTATGCTGATGAAGTCTTCTCGGGTTTTCCACCGGGTCAGGTCGTTGTGGGCCTGAGGAGTCTAGGCCCACAACGACCTGACCCGGTGGAAAACCCGAGAAGACTTCATCAGAGTAATTTCAGTATTGCTTTCATCGTTATCCACCGTTCGTCTCTTCTTATTTGCATTAGATTAACACTCTCTACCTCTATTTTCTATGGTAATACCCATGCGACGTTATTTTTTGCATTTTTCGCGCAATAATATTTGAGAAACGTCTTTTTCTGGCTAGTCAAACCACCAGTTTTGTGTTTCTATCTTATTAGTTGTCTGCTACCCTTCTATACCTATTTAGAATTTTTTATTTCAATGTGTGGAGAAAGCATAATGAAATTCGTTCAATATTGGTGATATTTCGTATCAGATAACGGTAACTGCGGTTTTCAAAAGGTTGGTACTTCTTATTATTATGAATCTGATTAGCTATATTCTGTTCGATTTGATTGAGTTTGGAAAGGAGCAACTATCACCTCTAGTGTAGCGGTATCATGATTCTGCCTCAAAAATATGTTTAGTTTCTCGTTTTCAATAAATTTTTTCTTTGATGATAGAGTTAGCTGGCAGTGGCGGAAATGAGCTCTGTTTAAATTGATCGCTGTATGTCATTTGCTACGAAAACGCGTGCCATTCCCGTATTCAGCCAACGCTCATGATTTCCTGTCTTTAAGGAAATTTGATCTCGGATTTTCTCCCTCCCGAGATGTTCATCACGGACACCCAGTGGAATAGAAGCGATTCCGGGATTGCTGATTTAGTCAGCGCCTGTTTCTTCCCCCCCCCCCCCCCCCCTCCCTCCTCCTCGCGAGACGGGGAGTTTCGATCCGAGGATAAACGCCGTAAACACGGGCGGGCGCCCCAGCCAATGAGCCGAGCGACTCTCTTCTTGTTCATTCGGGTTTTGCGCGGGAGCGGGAGCAGCGGCGGCTCGCAGAATGGAATGCATTGCATACGTGACATGAGGCATTCCACGCGAGGACTTCGAACGCAAACCGGTTCTCCCCAACCCGACCGCTCTCTCTTTAAAGGAAGTGCGGCATAATTCTTTTCCGTCTGCGCGAATGCATTTTCGGTCCATCTCTCCTTGCATCTCGCCGTTCGATTTTTTTGCCTCTTTCCTGGAAAGGTGATGTCGCGGTGGCCGAGACGCAATATTGTTTGAAACAGCTTCCCCCCCTTCCCTTGTCATGGCTCTATCTAACGGCCGGAATACGGGAAAAAATCCTTACGAATTAAGGCGCCTGGAGCGATTTTCGTTTATGCTCAAATTTGCGTGAAAATTTGCATACCAATTCTTATTAGTAATAAGTAAAGAGAATTTTTTTTTTAATGCGTGTTACCATTTGGTTTATTCGAATTTAATGCTATTTTGACGTGTAGCCTAATTGCGCTTGAAATATATATCGAAATTATTCGACTGTACATGCCTATCGACATATTTTCCCTTGAACGCGAAATAATAAGTTTTTGTATTATTATTAGGTTGCTAACAAATATCGAGGTATCATTCCGAGTAAATAAACACGCATTTACGTATGATTTTCGATTATCAGCGCCGTGAACCCAAGTCATAACAATGCTTTAATTTAGATGAATGGTTGTTAAACATAATCCTTGCATAATACGTTTTGCGATACTTATGGCTATTTAACCTTCGATGTGCATATGGAAGTGCGGACCGAGAATTGTTTTTCCCCGTTCTTAAAAAGTTATCACTGTGTGCACTCAGCGACTCATGATTACCGAGCCGGCCATTTTAACAACGTTACCGTGAGCTTAGCCTTAGCCACCCGACTCCTGTGCTAAAATATTTGGAAAATAGTGGCGCGGTAATTGGTCGAGTTTGAATCGGCGTAAAATTAACTGAGGAGTGCAGTGTCTTGTACGTATTTTTATAGCGCTTTTTTGACAGTCGTGTGTTGAATTGCGACGTTCTTAGTACACCCTGGCATGGAACACTTGTTAGGTTAGAGATAATATCTATTACCTCTGGATGAAGTCGGATTTGAATTAGCGTTTAATTGTTAGCGCAGTACTTGTTTTTTCTAGCGCATCTACTATAGTTTTTCTAGTCATTAGCAAACTATTTTGATGGCAGCTACGTGAAACTTGATCCTATTTCTGTAATAATGCAGACGGTGTACAATTCCCTTGTGACATTTATTCTTCAAATGAGTCCGTATGGCGTCCAGTTGGTGCTGATATTTTTAAGAACGGAAGAAAAAAATGTTTTTTTTCCATTGGTGTTTTGTTAATTTAGCCCCTTGTTTTCTTTAAAACGGCCTTAGCTCGCAGCTTCTGATCGCTACAAAATCAAAGGTTGGCTATCATTCAGTTCAAATGGCAATAGACTCCGTAGAATAATTGAGTAAGCGCTAAAGCTAAAAACCTAAAAGCTTCCAGCTCAACTGATTTGAATTCTTGCTTCGCCGCCGATATAGTGTGACGTGCCTTTTTCTGCCTCATACATTGAATGAATGTTCGTGCATGATTGAGTCGAGGGTGAAGATAACATGCTACACATCTCTGCCTCGCGGTAAAATTCTCCTCCGTGTATTTTACTTCTAATCGACCCTTTGATAACGGGACTGGCACTTTAAATGTGATTCTTTGAAGGTCTTTAATTTGTAATTATACCGGTCCAGCTAGTCAGAAGGCTATCCTCATCTCCTCAATCCCATTGTCAGCCACAAATTCTGTAGAAAATTGGTGAAATGCTTTCACGGTTAGTCATCATTTTTGACGCTACCCTTGTTTTTTCAAGTTTTCCAGATGAATTTTATTGAGCTCCACTCGCTCATGTGGTCTACCGTCCGT
The DNA here is from genome assembly GCA_963169105.1 of Ceriagrion tenellum. NCBI lineage: Eukaryota > Metazoa > Arthropoda > Insecta > Odonata > Coenagrionidae > Ceriagrion > Ceriagrion tenellum. The sequence goes on along the minus strand of OY720633.1, from coordinate 31,804,855 downwards.
GCAAAAAGTCGATACATCAGTGTTCGCGACTTGAGACTCGGTAGTCAATTAACACTTTGCAATGAAAATACTGCATATTTTAGACTTCATTTTTTTCGTTCCATTATTAGTATATGAATTTTTCTACCATTGTTGAATATTTTAACGAGGCAACAATTGAAAAAAATCACAATTTTGGCACCTAAAAAATGTAGCGTCACATTGAACGCCGTTAACTTGAAAACCAATATGCACGGAGTTTCAAACGAATTAAAACGAGCCTAATACAAACAGATAATGTGAAAACGAAATTTTGTAACAGGAAAACTTACATCCGATTTCGTTAGTCGTTTGAAACACTGCTATTATTGCTGTTTTCGGGTTGTTATTATATTAGCATTAAACGTAGCCACCGCATTGGAGCCTCCGAAAGGAATATGATAACATTGTTGCTATGTTTATCCATTCAATAACAATTTTTTTATTCTCGTTATTTTAATATGCATTTTGTTAGCTGCCCTGTGGTGAAATATGTATTATGTCATGATTTGAATGACTTTCTTGCTTATTAATTTGTTTTCGCCGCTTCTCCTTGGTGGGAGTTTGTTTTGCGGTAATCGTTTCTACTAGTAGGGAGTGTAGTGATTACTGTTCAAAGTTACACTTGATAGTTGTTCGCCGTCCCCATAACTAATTATTCATCCTGCAAGATAAGGGTAAACTTGTTGGAATATGCCCCCTGTTACTTCCAACGGGGAAATAATGTACTTACGTTAGGAAGGCTAAAGTTAGAAAAATTATACATTAGAAGGTATCCAGAGTTGTCCACCGGGTCAGGGACTCTGCTGAAGTTTCAAAGAAATACTTGCTCTTCATTTTCAGGGCTTCCGAATGAAGCTCTAAAGCCATTCAGAAACCCTTAAGATGCAGAGCAAGTCATTCATCGAAACGTCGGCAAAGGTGGAACCCTAGACCCGATGGAACACTCGAGAAACCATCTTTCACATGATATTCCGGGAATCGTCTGATCTTAATATGTGGCATTCTTTTTCTGCATATGGCCTTGTTATTTTCCGTATTCATTTTAAAAACTCCTGTTTTCTTATGGAAATTCTTCATTTCTCTCTGATTAAATCCATTGTAGTGAAATATTCTACTCTCGCGGTGGCTGCGGACCCTGTTTCGTTTTACCGTGTTGCTCCGGCTTACGCAATTTTTATCGTCCTGCTTCCACGGATCTTGTTAACACGGGGCCCGTGTTGATTTTATTCGACTTCCATCCTGAGCGCCGCGGCTGCTAAAGAGAGCGCAGCCTCGTTTAACATCTGCATAGTTGGAAGCCCTGCGCGGCCGCGGCGTGGCGGCACGAGTACATTTTTCTTTGCCGCCTCACTGACTCGCTTCTTAGGACTTCTTTGTCGAGTGCCATCCTCTCCTGCCCCCCACCCACTCCTCCCCGACTCCCCTTTTGCAATCTTATGTCTTCCCCAGAGTGCTTATCAAACTGCTAATTCCGAACGTTCTATTTATAATATGCGTTCTTCTTCGTGTTCCAAACAATCGTCGGCTGTTTAATTGATTATTTTTGATATTATCGCCCATCAAACTGAGAAGCAATATTCTTCAGTTATTATCCTGCCCAAATGTTGCGCATTGAGAACTTATTGGCAATGTCTTCACCGAACTCTAAGCTCACTGTAATTTAAGTCTACTGTTTTAGTTTAGTTCATTAAATGTGAAGGTGAGAGCTAGATCATTTTTTGGCTTTTGTCCACATTCCAGTGAAAATTGTATTTGAAAATCAGGTTCCGTAATTTCCCCAAATGGCATCTTTCTCGAGTATTTCTATTGAACGTTACTTAGTGCCATTTCATTTAATTGTTATTTCCGGCATTGTGTGATAGTAGTTATGTTTACTATATAAAAGTCAGAGAAAACACTGGTGTTTTGTTTTAAATTATTGACAAGGAAATACTTTTTTGGAAATATTTCCGAAATCTCATATCTTAATGAAGCATATTTTGATGAGAATGAGGCTGCATTTCTAATCGTTCAAAATATTTTCTATTTTTTAGAGAGATTTTAGACTCGTGGTTATTTGAGAGAAAGGTAATTTGTGACTGGTTCATGGATATTGTCGCTGTGAGCGGAATATTTCGCCTTCCCATTTCACTTTTTCGTGCATAATTCCTTATTTTAACGTCCCCCATGGTTTCCTTCATATGTTCTAGCCTTGGACTCGATCGGAAATTCTTTTTTATTTAAATTTTCCACCAATTCACGTTTTTATGTGGCTTAAATCGCGAACTTTTTGTAGTAAACTACTCCATCGCGTAGATTTTCCATCGAACATCTAATCTCCGTAGCTCTTCGTGAAATATGTAACTAGCGAGCCTCCCTATCTATGGTCTCCGTTGCTTTACTATAAAACCCCGATTTTATTGCCTCCCATATTCTCTGTCTCCTACTTCTGTTACAGCCTCCATGTCGCACTAATTGATATAAGTCAGTCATATTTCATTTTCGTTCCAACTTCAAAGCCTTGTTTCCTTCGAAGCCACTGTAAGACGGGCATGCTGCAATGATTTAACGTTCGCCCTTCCCGCCTATCCCGTTCCCCCCTCCGCCCCCTTTTCCTCTATTTAATGGCGTGGAAAAATAGGCCAAGCCGCTATGGTGGCCAGTGAGCCCATCCCCCGCCTCCACACGTTCGGGAGTCTTCGGCCGAGGCTACCCATTAACGTCGACTTCTCCACGCTTTTTCTCTTTCGATGAAAACGTACGCGAAGTCTGAAATCGTGAATTATGCCGCTTATTTTACTATCACTTACACGGTTACACCCACACCAGTAATAATTAAATCACGCTCTGAAAATGATCGATAAGTCTAAAGTCGTTAAAATCTATGTTTTTCTCGTTGTTTCCGCACTGCCCCTCTCTCGAGGTATTTAGCCTTTTAAATTCCATTGTCGTTCTCTCGTATGCCGAAGAATTACGGTGCCACCGAATGTTTAAGTTGACATTTGGATTTGTCTTTCTGACTGATGTACCCTTCCCGCTAGTCCTCTCCCAGTTTGAGTGGGACTATTTTATTGGGAGGAATGTAAATTGAGTTGGAATGCAAGGCTGCATCATCCCTTCTAGGTAACTGAGGGATACCCTTGTGGGTAAACCTTCTAGGGAGGCTAGTGTGGTGGTCTCCCGTTGCCTTTCACATTGCAGTATTCCGTGAATGTCGCCCGAGACCATCTTGATCTGCACCACCAATGCCTTCTGCTGAGAATGCCGCCTCTCAGTAGCGGAGTCAGGTCGGGTAGCATGTAAAAGTTGACCTCCACACATTAGGTCTCGAACCCGCTAGCCTCGGAATAGGTGTGGAATGGGCCACCCCGGATCCACAAAATTCTACTCATATTTATTTGAAGCCACTAGCTTCGCGCATATTTAACGCGTGGCACTTTCATACTATTGCGCACGCAAAGAGTAATGCTATTACTCTTGCAGACACCTATCGCTCAAAATATTATATATTTATCGTTATTTATGGATTATTCTTATGAATAAAAATGTGTGAAATTAAAGAATGGAGAAAAATAATCCGGCTGGACTGGGATTCGTAGCCAGCTCCCTTGGTATCGTACCTAGTTATTTCACCAACGCCGTGAATGAGAATGACCCTCTGTAAAATCGCACTATTTCCGACATGTTTAAAATTAATTGACGTATTCATACGAGTCACTCTGTATTTTTTGTTTAAATAATGTAAAAATGTGAAAACTCCTAAAAATTTATTGAAACGGCCTTGATAAAAATGAGGCACGAATGCTTAGACTGAGCTTTGGCCTTGCTTTCATGTCTTTTCAAGCAAGCTGACAGTGTAAATGAATTACTCTCGTTAAAAAAAATTGAATTGAATGTATTCACTTTTGATTTTTAAGAGATATCCCGTTAGCGTTTGTGAAAGTCTAAAAATTCTTCTGGGATGCACCGATGGCGTCTTTTGCTCATTCGTTCACCTTAATAGCAGTAATGGTCGGACGTCATCCATTGTCGAAGGCCGCCTACAGTGGCACCTCAACTTTCATTTATCTTATTGAGTTCGTCGAAGATTGTCTGAATGCATTGCGGTCCTTTGTACTTGCTTCTCCGCTTGCTACAGTCAGCAATTTGGTGCGTTTTTCAGCTCGCCAATGTCATTTGTTCGTCTAAAGTGGAGGGTATTAGTCATTTTCGCCGTTCATTGTTTTTTTGGTTCTTCATCGATGGGGTGCCTCACCCATAGCTTGATAACCCATATTTTCCGCAATACCTGGACTTCGCTACATTCTCATGTACATCATATTTTTACGTAGCCCGGAAAGACTAAACGAATGCTACCGAAATACTAAGGGAAGCCATGCGTTTCGTCAAAAACAGCTGCGAGGTAACAAAGTGTGATAAGGATATTGTAAGGACTCTATACGGAGCCACTGAGGACTCAAAAAATGGAAGAGAATATAGAGATAACTTGAAGTTTAAGGTTGCCAGAAATATGAAGTCCTCCTGAGTGTCAGGTTGACGCAACAGATGATAATTTACCCCCAGCCCACTTTTGTAGTGAATATATAAATGACTAGAACGAGTTCTACACTGTCGAGAAGATAGGCGTTAGAATTCCTTCTTTCCACGCGCAATGCACAACAACGAGAACAGAACCAGTTACACTCAGCCCAGGATAACAGACGCATTGAGCTTCCCATTGAAAATTTTGGAATGAGCGCTGATCGGAACGCGTCAGCGTCCACGAACGACAATAAATGAAACATTCATATTTTCAAACATTGTTAGTTCACAGTAGTCACGGCCGAATGTTTTACCGATATTTAACGGATTCTTTCAAACGTCATGCTTATTAAGGTAGTGTATATATCTGCACAGTAATTGAAAATGCTCCCTTATCCTCGTTTGAGACCATTCCTGAGAGCCAACGCAAAATAACAATCTCGGATGATATCATCGAACTTCTTTTTCTCCCTGAAGCGCATCACCGGCTACCGATCAGTTTGGAAGTGCGCAGCGTCTGAAACGAATGGAAAGTGCGTAGTTGTGATGGTGATCAGCGCGTTGGAGCGATTGGGAAGCTCCCAATGAATTTTTTGATTAAAGTACGAATTGAACGTAATACGCGTGACATCAACTATTTTTCTTATGTTTAGCAAAGTGGATTACCTAGCTCTCCCAAAACTCCATTCTCTGAGAATATTTCTACGCACCAATTTTAGGATTAAATATCTAACGAGAATTACTCTGCTCTACATCATATCGCGTTGCAAATAATTTAAGATCTAATTATTTATGAAAAAAATATTTTTCTGTTCTTTGCATTCAAAGTGTGGTATTAAAACAGTCACAAGTTAAGTAAATCATAAAATATTTTGCACAGAAAAAGTGTAGACAAGTCTTTTTAAAATATAGTGAATGAGCAAAAAATTCAATTTGTAATTCCACTGAAAAAGTCATTCGCATTGACTGGGAATCGAACCCGGATTCCTTGATATCGCGACGAGTGCTTAAGCAACCGAGTTGTCCTCTCCTGTGGATACAGCACAAAAATGTGTCTGTTTATTGTCATTCTCAAAACTTCAATTTTCTAAAGTTAAATCCTCCTAGGCCCTTGATCTTTAGCTGGCCCTAGGAAATGTGTCTGATGGATATAATATCACTGAATGCTGTTTACCAATGTTGGAGAGTTCTGCGGCGTCTTATTGTGTTGATTTGCTCCTGGCATTGACTTCTTCATCAGTAGTTTCCATCATCGAAGTTCTTATGTTCTCTAGTCGGCATTAAGTGTGCACCCTATGTGTTTTTAAGCGCACTGCCCAGTGCGCAGGATATGTGTAGGCGAAGGCAACTGCGCTGTTGTTTCGCGAAGATGAGCTGTCACTATTCCGCGAAAAACGCTCCTCGCCCTTTCCTTTTCTCTTTCCCTTCCTTTATGTTCTTTCTTTTTCCCTTGGCTAGTGTCCCATCTCCCCACTTCCCCATGTCCTTGTAGCGGATCTCCTAGTAGTATCTGGTGTGTATGTTTATCCTAGCATACAGACTATTTGTCGCCTTTGGACTCTCTCCTGATACCACCTCTCAAGGGCGGTGAGCTCCGTGTAGTTCCTGTGTTCATTGAAGCTGACATAATATCTCCTTGTAGTTCTCGTGTTATAATCGATGAGACATCTGTGCGTATTGCAACGCTTAGTTCGTTCCCCCAGCGGCGCTTCAATCAGGTGACCATTGTTTACCCCACTTGACCGTTTATTGTCTCCGCTATATGTCTCCACACTGCCCCGTTGTTAACAATGTTGAGTAAACAGTACTAATTCCCACTACGGTACTATTTAGTGATCGTTTCTTTCGTACATATCCGTCCGCTTCCCCTTGGTTATATTGGGTTTATTCGAAATGCAGGCTTTCGCAGCAATATACGTCTTTTAAATATCTTTCAGGTTTTGCGGCGTCTTATTTTGTTGATCACTTTTACCTACCGTTCCAACCAGCTACCATAGCTGACAGAATCTTCAGGAATAACTACATTATCACTCCTGAAGGTGATACTTGCAGTGGTAGGGAAACCTCGAGATCAACAAATCCAGACGCAGCAGAACACGAAAGCTATTTAAGGAGATCTGTTATTATGTAAATCATATATTCAATCCTGGGTTCTCAGGGGGAAATTATTTCCGTTATGACTAATGTAGTCAGCTGCTGACTTTATTACCTTAATTAGAGCGAAAACGATTACCCTCTGAAATATTAGGGAAATGAAAGTTAAAATTCAGTGTTGCGTCACAGTTGAGTAATGGCCTTGCCTTTTCAGTGGTAAATTCCACTCCTTTCGAATATTTCCGCTTCTACTGCTTCCAATCTTAAAAATATCGTTGCCAAATGAAATTGAAATGATCTTGAGCCGCAGTATTTAGGAATGGTTTTACCGAATTCCTCCATTTTATGAACATTTTATTTCGTCTTGCCTTTGGTGTTGTTTCCTTGTGTCAATTGTTTTCTGTCATCACTAGCGGTAATGATAGTGAAACCCTTCCCTCGACACATATGATTCAAAGGCGTTTGTATCACGCTTCACTTATCTTTCTAAATGGAAAATCTGCATTTTAGGCTAACAGCTTTGTAATGTAGCGGAGTGCGGCTGAACGTAATTTTCTGATTGTACTCGCGCTTTTTAAAATTGTTTTTAACATATATATTCTTTGAGGTGCTACTGCGACATTAAATATTTGCTCAGATATCAATATTCTTTAAATCCATCTCCTTCGTACCGTAGTTTTTTTTCCTACGTGTATCACCCGATTAGATGTGATCATTTTACTGACCTCAGCTCTGGCCATAGTGGGCAAATGTGAGGGAAGTTGGAGGAAAAGTAACTGTTGTGTCATCGCCTCCAATTTAACACCAGTGAAATCATCTTTATTGGTAGTGATTCCTATTTATTCGTGCTGTTCCGCCGAACTGTAAAGGCGCTCTTGATTGTTCATCTGAATGTGAACGCGTGGTCTATTTCGATGTTTAGGTAGCTGTGTCTCCCATGCTAGATTTAGCGTCAGAACATAGCGTTCTCGTACCAAAGAATGGCGAAAAAATTAGAATTTTATTTATGCCTTCGATAAAAAAAATGTAACGAAAGGCAATTACTCTTGCACGACCGGGTCGTGTGGAGAGATCTCTTTGAAGTCGTAGTCGTGATGTCGTAGAGCAATGAAACCGCGAGACAGACACCAATTTGTATATCTGAGGGAAGAACTCAAATCCCGAATTGCTTCTCTAATTTCCTTAGCAAGCATCATGAGAAGTCATTCCTGATGAGAAAACAAACAGAATTATTGATGTTTCCGCTTACCTAACGCACGAAACGCGAATAAACCCGTCTAGAACGTAAAAGAAATACTGATAAATAGGTGAAAACTTGTGCGCCCCAAATGATCGCATTATTCCATGAGTCACTATCCATAAAAATATTTGCCTTTTAGCAGCGTATGGTGCCGAAGATCACTTCTCTTAGCGATATTGTGGAATTGGCGTGGAATGGCAGTATTTTCATCGGGCGCCAGAGTCTGTATTTTTTATCAATTTGAGTGAATGTGGGAGTCGACTGTAGTCACACCCCTGTGGAATGCACGAATTCTCCGTTTTTCATATCTAGATACATTAATTTTCCGTTTGTTGTTCATTACCAAATCAGTGGTACTTCCTCGAGCAATTTTCGCGACTCATGTTGCGTAGGACGTGCTGAACCTCCCACCCCATTTACGGATTTCTGGAAGGGAAGGAAGAATCGAGAGAAAAGGCCATCGCGTAGAATTTTCAATCCGTGGGAAGGCGTGCAGTCATCCTCATAAATATCGCTTCAAAAAGCGGCTCTTACTCTGAGTACAGAAAAAAAACCTCTCCCTCTCCGCTAGCACCGATGGTCGATGACTACACAACTCGAGGCATAATTTATGTGTAGGAACCGATGGAAAACTACTTTGCTTGTATTGATATGAATATATACTATTGATATGATATATACTATTGATATGATATATGCTAAACAATATAAGAATAAATTATATGGATAGGAAAAATACCAGCGAAAGAAAATATAATAAGAATCAAGGGTAGGCCACCTCCAGATAAGAATTTTTATTATATTTTCTTTTGCTTGGCGTGCATCTTGATTTGGTATGACCAGTATTTCTAATTTATTTATGCAAAAGAAAAGAAGACCGCAAGCAAATGGAATGAACTCAATACATGGTTTTCCGTATGGGAAGGGAATTTGTGGATAGACAGAGAAACTTTGCTTTTTATATTAATAATATGTATATTTGTGTACTCAGGTCTTCAGTTAACTCGTCATAGACCTGAAAAATGCTATAATTAGTCCTTTATAGCATATTGAACCTCCGATGAAACAACTGTATCATAAACTTTATAACATACATAATGCATTTTAGAGCATCTTAAACTAAAAAATGGAAAGAATTTCATTAACTAAATATGTTGAGTGAAATTTACAATGAACTTGTTACATGAAAATGCACTGTTGAGTGTGGTTCTTCGTTTGGATTAATAGATAAAAATATTAGTTAAAAAATCATTAAAAATAAGATTTTCCAAGAATATTGCATTAATTTTATAATGATATTACTAAATGAAAAAGTAAAAAAAAGAAGCAGTAACCAAATACTTTTTAGGTAATGGTAGTAGTTCATTAAATACAATTGATACCAAACTGACAATCTGACTTGAAAGGTAATGTGAATTATCAATGAAAATTTTAAAAGTATATAACCCAAGCCAAATAGATATGTATTTATATAAATTAACCCTAAAAGGTCTCTGTTTTAAGAATTGTAATTTTAGTGAATATTTCATCATTGAAAAATTGTTTTTTTTTCCTTTGACAGAAAGATGACACCTCACTACTGGCTCAGTTCTTCTTTGCTGATGAAGCACTCCTTTTTGTTGCATCAGAACTGGACAGCTTTGATGGACGCAAAGATCCTGAACGTTGCACCATGCTTGTTAACCACCTCAGACTCTGCCAGGATAGGGTAATGATGGCTTCTTTTTTACTGATTTAAGTCAATATTTAAACTCTTTACCTTTTAGTTGCTCATGTTTTTTATTGTTAATTACTATTACTTTGCATGATTTTCAACCCTGAGTTAATGTGTATCTGCGGCACCTATTTTTTGCTGTTTTTATCTGAATGAAAATATAATGTTGTATCTACAGAGCTTAAATGTGATATTTTGTGATAAATTAATGTTTTTATTATTTTTCCCCATAGGTTCTCACCATTTGCAATCGAATAATGGATGAAATTATCCCTGGAGAAAGAGCAAATAGAGATTTCAGGGTTAAATTCCCTGATGATGTGATGCAAGAAAACCTTGCTGGCCAACTGTGGTTTGGAGCTGAGGTATGAGACCTACTTCATGTAGCCAAACTTGAAGGCATTACAAAGTATGGCAGTTTGCTGTGGAATATGTAGCATATTTTTCCAATTGCTCACTGTTAATTCACTCAGATTTTCTTCTCCTCCATGCCAGTATGTGGTGCCAATTAATTCACCTTCTGTCTCCCTTTTTTTGAATAATTCTCTAACCAAATACAACAATACTTCTTTAACATTGGTTTTTTTGGGCTATATTTGATGAGGGTAGGTTAGAGGGGAAATTGAAATTTTGAAAGGAAAGAATTCCAAAGTTATCGTGATAAAGGGAGAGATGTTTTGGGATATGGGATATTATTTGAAAATGTGAGTTGATTTCATAATCTCATGGTGAGGTTAATGAATTGGAAGATGGTTATGCAGAAACAAATGGTGAATTATGTACTCAGCCCTGCCTTTTGGAGTTGATAATTTTGGCAAAGTCTGCCTTAATGCATTTCATTATACTCGTGAATATTCAATTGGAGCTCTTTTTTTGGACAAAAGTTCATGATGGTCCGAAGAGAGCTATAATATCTAGCATCATGATAAAATATTTCATGAACTGGCATGATATACTTATGTTGCCTCAATAGCTAAATACATACATATACTTTAAACTCATTCCTTTGATTATAAGACAGTGTTTGTGATTTTATTCAAGATATATCTGGGTTACTCCTCAGGAATATTAAAAGATGCCTGGGGAAAAGATGGACAATTTGCATCTCTGTATAATATCTGTTTATGATAACTTGATCAAAATTGATAACTTTGAGTCTTGCTGCTGGTAAATTTTTAGTGTAATTATTACTGCTCTGACAAAGAAGATGTAAGAGTATGAGAAATTCCCGGAAAAATTATTATTTGCAGTGTGACTGTAGAATGATCCTCAGATATTGAAACAGAATTCTGTGGAATCAACAGCAATTGGAAAAAATGCATTTCATTTAACCATATAAGTGAACATATTTTGCAATCTGTGATCATTATTTTCCCTAATTTATGCTCCCCAAATAGTCAACCATATTGGGCCAGCAAAGTGCCAATTTAGGTCCACTGTGTTTATATCGCCCCTCTATTGTCCATTATGATTGGTCTAATATGATAGGCTATTTGGGTCTTTGTTTGAGTATACTTGCAAGAGTGTCAATTGAAATTTTTCATTTCTAGTGCCTTGCTGCTGGATCTAGTATAATGAACCGTGAAACGGAAAGTGCTTCAATGAGACCACTAGCAAAAGCATTAACAAAATCTCTGCAAAACATAAGAAATCAACTGAGGGAGCAGTGTTTTAGAAGCAAGGGTAGGCCACCTCCAGACTTAGCCTTGGTCATAGAAACCCCAAGTGGAGAACATTTGTGTGAATCTTTAAGGATCTTTGATAAACTTTTTGCCGAATTTGAACTTTGTTATGTTAGTGCAATGGTACCTGTAAAAAGTGCTTCTGAATATGAGCTGCAGCAGGCAGTTGTTGTGCTCTTTTCTGAAACATTACAAAGGTGAGTATATAGCATTTAAAAATGCTCTTTAAAAATGATATTTTAAGTGTGATGTGGTTGTGCTCATTTTATGAATTGAAATCTTCTCTGTTCTTAAACTTCAGTAGTGTTAAGCAGATTTTAATGCTGGATGTGATTGCTTATAATTATATGGCACGACCAGCTTTCACTGTACAGTTTTTACATGTTGATTGCAAACTTTAAATAAGTTCTCATTATCATAGAAGGAACAATACATATGACACTAGAGAAACTGTTCAAATGTGGTAAAATCTGCTCCAATTTTTTTGGAAGAAAAAAACTTTGTGTAATACAGATGTCCTAAAAATTGATAAATTCGTGTGACTAAATCACACCGTAACATACAGCAACTAAAATGCAATTTACCGAAAAAATGTCTGGTCAGCAGTATGTTTTTCCTTCACTGACAATATCTTCCAATGCACTCGTTTATATTATTATTTTTCCTATGATAGTCTTCAATGGTGGATTTTGGCTCTCAATCACTGGCTATATATTTCTGCAGATTCATGATATATTTTTAGAACAACCTGCCCCAGTCTTTTTGGTGTTGGAAAAGGTATTTAATCAATAACAGTATAGTCATTGAGATAATTACAACTCAATAGTTGAGCATACTAACCCGCACATCATAATATGGGATCACAGATCAGTCATATTTGGATGAAAAATGCCAATTTTGAATCCAAATAGTTCATGCAGTTATGTTAAATCAAATAATAACTTGTCATTGATATTGTAATGAATTGGTTATAGGAAAATTAGAGTGCCAATCAGTCAATAGACTCAGCCAGATGTTTTTTCTCTTGATGAGTGTTAATATGAGTGAGACAGTTGTTTGGACCTTGATTTATATCATTTATTTCTACAATTAATCTCTCATTCATTGTCTTTCTGTCCAAAGGGCTCTAAAAATGAGGCTGCTGACTCAGGAAATGGTTGATGATTATGATCCAGCGCTTATGTTTACAATCCCTAGACTTGCTATTGTTAGTGGCCTCCTTATCTTTCCTGATGGTCCTCTCTGCATCGACCGTCCTTTTGGAGAAATGTCTGAAATGTTCAGGCCGTTCAGGGTGAGAATTCCACAATGAAAACACAAATTATTTTTGTCTTGTTTTGTCGGCTTTCATGCTCATTAAATGTGAAAATTTTACTCTTCCAGAACTTGCTCCACCAAATCAGGGAACTGTTGTGGACTTTGAACAAGAGGGAGCTGTACACTCTGGAAAAACTCCTGTGCTCTGCTGAAGAGCCCCCTGATTACCTTAGTCATCCCGTGGGTGGTCAGAATGAAAATGGTGCCTTGGATCCATACCCTGATATGGATGATTTCATCACACAGTTCTACAATGACTATCCAAATTGCAAGCAGTTCATCTCGGATTTCTATTCATCATCTGGTGTGATGCCATCGGAAGGGAAAGATGCAGGGGAGGATGAAGAGGACACTGTGACAGATGCCACAGAGGCATGGGCCAATGAGGAAGGAATGGACGGTTGGGATTCACCCATCTCGAACATGAGAGAATCTGATGAAGAGGATGAGGACAATGACAACAGTGATATGGATGAGGACACAACCCCAAAGGAAGGCTTTATTTGTCGCAAGGGAAGTGACAACTCAACGTCTCAAACAGTCAATATTCCAATGGCAGCCAAATCCCGAGCATCGTCCTCGTCCTCCTCCAATTCCTCCGTCAAGGTGGTCACCGGTTTTAGAATGGCAAATCAAGTGTCCATGAATGCTTTAGTGGCAGCGTCTTCAAACTACAGCCTCATCGATGCTCCTGAGTCACTCCCTGAATCTGATGCACAGGAGGAGATGGTGGCACGCCATGCAATGCACACGGTGCAAGCCAGTCTTTCAAACCTCCTTCACTCTAACAATTGCTCACGAGAATCCACCTCTTCATCACAGACCCCATCCCCATCACCCTCACTCTCAGGATCGGAAGCCCCTGTGATAGCTCATGTTGACGGGCAGCCACCTCACTCACCCCCCGACTCCGGCGTGGCTGCCAGCGATTCGGCCAGCCTCTCGGATCGTTCGCCTGATGGTCCATCAGCAACCCAGGAAGACAATAGTGGGGGCGAGTGCATGCCCTCATCTTCTACACGTCAGCCGGATGAGAATACGGTATGGTCCCTGCCCATCATTCCTTGCTCATGTGATCCAACGATGCTGACCTCGAGTGCCGAAGAGGTCCCATCAAGAACATCAGTAAATCCCAGTGCTCCGAGTGAAATTATCAATCGATGTAGTGGTGAAGTTTTGAGGAGTGGCATGGGGGAGGATGATTGCAAAAAGGGTAAGAAAAGGATAGGATTGGTCAGTGTCACGGGTGTGGATGATGAGGTGGAGTGGGTGGGAGGGCAGGTTTTAGGGGAAGGTCAGTGTTCTGTGTGTAGTGGCAGCAGCGAGTCTGCTGCCCAATCGAATAGGTCACGCCCATCGGCAGAGATGACATGGAGTCGAGCTGCAGCATCTTTTAGGAAAAAATCTCTCAATGGACGTAAGTCACGTGGTGTGAAAGGAAGTCCCAGAATTCCTGAAAAGTCAGAATCACCCATGATTTCTTCCATCGGAAACTCTGGAAATGTTGTAAGGTATGTCTGTTTACGTTTTCTTTTGCTCTGACTCATATTATTTTCACTTCCAACTCAGTATAGAATATTTATATAGCTGTTTAAATGGCATGGTAAAAAACATACAGCTGTTAGCAAATAGTCAGTGTAATAGCCATTCCATGATGCCATTGGCAATGAAAGTAGGTTTTCATGTTCTATGTAATTATTAGCACTATCCTTAGATATAAAAAACTAACGACTTCTTGCCTTTTCTGATAATCTTCAATGCTGATTCTAATTGAAAAGGTCATATCTCTTATTCTTATGATTTCCCTCAAAGTTTTATGTTCTCTTAACTATGAATTTATATGGCTCTCTTATGTGTGTTCACATTTGTCACCCTTGTCATTCCCCTCCCTATTTAGTAACCCAGCCTTATCCAAAATTTGTTGAAATCATAAAAGTGTTCCCAATTCTTAATTACCAAAACATTTATTGAATGTTAAAAGGGGGATCGGGTTGGTGCGGGGGCTAGAGTACTCGCCTACCACACAGACGGCCAGGGTTCAAATCCCTGCTGAGGCGGATGTTTTTCAGTACTGGATTCCTCATTGAGTGTCTTGTGGAGGGCACTTTAAGTACAGTATTCCGTCTGTCTGATGAGACGTTAAACCATGGTCCCTTTGGCGCCTTTTGTTAAGAGCAGGCTAATGCTGACGCCATGTTTCTATCCACCCTTCCTCCCTTACCTATCCCCTGTGGCGCAAATAACCTTAGCAATTGGTCGCCTCCCCAAATATCCATTCCAATTTCCAATTGAATGTTAAATACTGTGTGTGGTCAATCATAAACAGAGAGAAGAGAAACCTGAAATTTTGTATATTAGTAATTCATTATCAGGTTAGAAAAAGTTTGTTTTCCTTCCTGAGATGGATATTTTAGATTTATGAGGAGAGTTTTAACACTAGAAGTGCCAGAGTGGTCATTTTGACCGTTTTCGAATTTCAAATGGTCCCATTTTCCTTCATGATGGTTAGAAATTGTTGGTATTTTGTGACTTTCAGTGAATTTTTATCCTAAATCCACACGCCAAAACTTTTTATTCCAGTCTGTATGATTTATGAAATAATTGTTGATATACCTAAAAGCGCCAGAGTGGTCATTTTGACTGGTATTATAAATTTTCAGCTTATTATTTTTGTTCTTTCAACTAAGATGTTTTTCTGGTATGATGAGTAGCAGTCATGTTAACAGATTGAATTCACAACTAATTTTCTGCATGTTTCATTAGAATTTTCTTTTTTTATTATTATGCGATTATATTTCAAAATTATTGCATAGCCTTTATCAGAATTGTCTCAAGAAATACGCAGCCAATCACTTGGAAATATGTCCAGAATTCTGTTTAATTCTAAGGGATGCGAAATATGCTCTTTTCCACCACACATTTCGTTCCAATTTTTATCCATACATGGTCAGTCGAGCTTTGACCGCGCATTGGGTCAGAGCAAAACCGCGATGCTCTGACATGTCCCAGTGACGCTGCCTTACTTTGGAAGACTTGTGCAAATTTTGCAAGACTTATCAGAAAACGATTCTGATATTAACGTACTCAACCCAGTGAATTCTGTTTCGGGTGATGGAATTACTTTCTTCTCTGACACTTCAAGTGACATTGCTGAAAGTGGGAGCGAAAGCGGTTATTTCAGACAGCTGTGTCTTGACACAAGCATCTCTGCAAGATCATCTGATGAAAGCACCCTTTCCTGACTCTGGATAGTTATCTTTCGATATAACTACGATCCTGTATATTAGAATGAGGGTGTAAGCACATGAAAATCATTACAAAATCATTCGCTGTCTTTCTTTTCTCAATTTTGGGTAGTTTTTGCATGCATTTCCTCACTTGTCTTTAGTCATCGGTCACGATGGTGATCAAGGAGCGAGGTTTGGAATAGGGGGAAGAAGACTAGGGGGAAGAGGACAACGGAGAGGTTGGGGGAGAGAAAGTGCAATGGACTGCTGAGTGAGACCGCTGCTAACGCAATTTAAGGGAATCTACAACTACACAGTGATGCTGCCATCGAAAATTCTTCCCGCAAGGGCTGCCTCCCTCCAAGAAGTGCAGAAAGAGGAGTGGGACGGTAGGATAGAGGGCGTGAAAAATGGACGTCTAAGGCTAAGTTGTACGATTCCACAGTCCTAAAACATGAATATATTACAATGACAATATACCAAGGCAGAAAAAAACAAAAATGTATTGATTTTGAGTACAATGCTTCCCAGCATTGAATTAGATAGTACAGAAAAAAAATTTACAGAGTCAGTCAGTTTCTACAACTCCACAAAGTATAGATTAGATATACTGGACCATATGGCCAGGAAATACACTACGCACGCTGAATCTCGCTGATAGCCTGAGCAAGTTTTATATAATATCCCAGATATAGCTGCCATTAATGATGGGTGATATACAAAGAGGTTACTTCTCCTAATATCAGCCACCATAAATTCATTTTTACTTCAGCAGAAGAACTACATAGTGAGCATATCAAGTCACAGTCAGAGCCAGCACATACCGTTTCAGGTAACTAAATGAGAAAAAGACATCGGTGTCAGGTAATAGCATATAAAGCGAATAAAACTATGGTAAAATGTACAAGATGTCAAAAATATACTTACGGAAAATGCACAGCAAGAGGTGAAAAACTTATTTTATGTGTTGTTTCATGAAAAATAAAGTCTGGGATGGAAGAACTGATAACAATTTACATGGTTCAATGCTGTAACTTACATTACATCACTTCTCTCTGATTGTAAATAACATACTTTTATTAATACTGAAAAATATTTATACACTAAACTACCATCATCTATAATTGTATATTACACTATCTGTGGTACATCTGTGTATCCCTAAGTTTGTGTAAAAGTTGAAAAACTAAATTATTCATAAATCTTATTCATTACTTTAAAATAATGTAAATTTGAGTTCAAAATGAAGTAATATCACTACAAAATATAATACCTGCGTGAAATTATCCATACACACCACCAGAATACAATATAACACCTACCGGTCAAAATGACCGCTGCCGGCGCTTCTAGTGTTAAGTATTGGTAAGTTGTCCCAGTTAGGCTCCAGCTAAATTATTCCTCTCATTGTTAAGTCTTAGTACCAACCCTGGTGACTGTTGAAGGGAAATTTGCTTATATTTATGTACTGCAGTTTTTTGCTGGGCTTGATCCTAAAAATAACTTTACCAGCATAGTTGTAAAAAAATGCAAAAGCCGTTAAGAAAAAAATATTCATATGTCTGATATTCATTTTTTTATTTTATGCAGTCGTAACCATATTTGCCTTTTCCTTTGGTAAGGTTCACTTATACCCCCTTGAAACATATTTCTTGTGATCTCTTGTTATTCATTTGAATGATGGATATGTAGTAATTGCCTGTATTTCAGTTAGTCAGCTTTTTGCATAAGAAAGAATTTTCATGCAAATGCTTGTTGGTTGTATTTCATTATTACTCTATATATATACTGAATTATTTATCATTTCATATGTGTCCTTCCTATTATGTTTATTACAAGCCCCAGATGAATCAGAAATTAGCTACTTCAGGAAACAGGTCACCGACACTTGAAGAAAATTTTATTGTATGTAATTGATTTTCATGATTTACTCTGATATATTTGTCTTCAATTTTTAATTGTGATTGCTGAGCCTTTTGTTTCAGCACTCATGCATGATTTTCACTGCATTCAGTGGCTAATTATGATGGAGCCCTCATATGCCAAAAAAATTTACATTCACTGTTATATGTGATAGTGGAAATATTCCAGTTTGTTTCAACTTAGAACCCTTCAATTTTTTTAAACCGTGACATTTGTGGGTCGTTGAAAAATGTTGGAGTTTGTAAAATTTTTTTAAGGGATTTCCAGACCGTGCTAAGAATCTTATTACTCTCATATTACTATCGTCAATACTCTAGTTACCATTGCCATTCTTATTCTGTGTCAGCTGAGTAAAGGGTGTTAAGTCCGAAATGGGCAAAAATGAGTTTTATCTTTAGCAGGTTAAAATACTTATTTGATGGCACAGAGAACTCTGCTTTTCGTTTTTCTAACATGTCTCAGATGAGAACTCTGTACCATCCAGTAGCTCTAATTTTTCTAACCTGCCTAAGATGATAATTCATTTTTGCCCATTTTGGACTTAACACCCTTTATACAGTTGACACAGAATTGTACGTGGCTGCTGGAGTACTGACATCCCATCACAAGAGTGTAGATTTGAACCTTCATAATGGTAGATATTTTTCAAAAGAATTTATATACCTATTCTTGTTGGTTCATTCATTCATTGGTCGTGCAATCCTAAGATTGGTTGACTGTAGCCCCCAATCCTTTCCTATCTAATGCTAGGTTTGTTACTTCCTGGTAGCTCCTCCCATGTCTTTTCCTCTTAATTTGGTCCATGAACTTTATTCTAGGTCTTCCTCTGGGGACTTTTCCCTCTATTTTACCTACAATTATGTTCTTCACTTACCCATTGTGTCTCAGGGTGTGTCTAATCCATCTGGCTGTTCTTTTCTGTATTGTATTCCATAGATTTTTCCTTTTTTTCCTTTCCTCTTTCGCTCTTCTGTATACTTCATCATTTCTTATTTTATCAGTCCATCTTTAGCATCCTTCTCCAGCATCAAATTTCAATGGCTTTTAGTCTGTTCTGATATGCTTTTCCCATGGTCCATGCCTCCAATCCATGGATTACCATACTCCCTACAAATGTTTTTGCATATTGTTTCTTCATTTTTTTTGGCATATCCTCTATGAGCAGAGCAGATGCATTTTTTCCATGAATGCCTTCATAGCTTGGGCTATTCTTCACTTCGCAGTCAACTAATCGTAGGATTACACAACCAATGACCCTTTACGTAATACTGACAAAATTGTATGTGGCTGCTGGAGTACTGACTCCCCACACAAGAGTGCAGGTTTGAACCCTTGCAGTGGTAGACATTTTTCCAATGAATTTTTATCCCTGTTCTTTTTGGTACCTAATGTAATTTGGAGAGATTTTCAATAGCAAGACTCCTGCTGTCAGTTGGGACATTAACCTGTAGGCTCCTTAGCACCTTTTCTAAAGAAATGGCTTATTCTGACAATGGGTTTCTCTCCTCCCTTTTTTATATTCTCAAAGTTATCTTCCTTCTGTGGGCGTACCATTTTCTCAGTTCTACAAATAATCATAGCTGTGATTCACTTGTCCATAAAACCAACCAACCATTGTTTAGGTTGTAATAACAATACATTTAGGACAATTTCCAAATTTTTTGTTGATTATTAGTAGCGATCTCTCCAATATAATTAATGTGGGTAAGAATTCTTTCATTTATCACTTTCAGTAAAAAATTAGTATAATTTGATGTCACTGTCTGTATTTGTGAAAACTTGATATCCATTAGCAGCTTCAATGTGAATTCTGTATTATGAAACATTTGAAATACTTCTCCAAGTTTACTGTTTTGAAGTTCACATTTAAGCTTGGTGCAGCTCACATTCTTAGTGAGCGTTCCTTTAACTAATAATTGCTTTGCGTAGAACTTAGCATATCCATCAACACTCGAAGGTATGTACCTCCAGTGTTCATCGTACCAAATGGATTTATTTTATTATTAGGATTAAGAACTGTAATGGACAGATACTGTATGATGTTTCCAGGTGGTCCTAGCTGGAATACCTTGGTCGTTGTATATTTTCCTCCTCCTCAAGGGTAATTGGTGTTAATGGTTAGATCTTACTTTTGCATATGAATTAGAATTTTTTTCTTGAGTAAAAACAACTATTCTCTAATAAAAGAGCTATTCTGGCTTTAAAATTATTAGTTCTCACCAATTATACCATAGAAATCAATTTGCCACAATACATCATAATAATCAATTATTATGTAGATACTATTTATTCTAGGTGAAATATAACTATGTAAACTATCTTCCAATGAGAAAGCAATTCTAGCTTTTAAATTTAGTAGTTATTTCTCTCCAATTATATCATAAAATCAGTTTGCCATGCTTCTTTTCGGATGTCTGCTATAAATATGTATGCATATATTTTTCTTGCCTCATTGACCCTGACTTATTTTTCTCTACTCCAGAAGTCTTGCTGTACCATTACCTACTCATATTCAGGAGCTTGGTGGAAGTTACTCCTCATCTTGCTCCAGCTGCCGCAGCACAGCAAGTACTGATAGGTAAGGCACTTGAATATTTTCCGTAATCTTTGCGTGGCTCATCAACTGTTATAATTCATAATATTCATTTTCTGCCACTCTTTATTTGATTCTCACTTCAGCTAACCATTTTATTTCTTCATAAGCCTTAAGTTAATGATCATCTAACTTGACTAATGTTGTTGATTCATGGTCTTTCTCAGTGCATAATTCTTACCATAAATATTTCCTGTAATGATTGTTCACAAGAGGATGTTCCTCAGCATTATCTTTGCAGAATGAATTTCTCATATTTCTCACTTTCTTCATCTTAAGTATGTGGGCACAATTATCTTGTAATTTTGTTTGGAAACATATTTTCTAAAAATTTTATCTGTGAGTTATGACATTAATTGGGTATTAATAATGAATTCTTGTGCATCTTGCTAAATTGCTAATCTTGCTAAAATACTGCTTTACTGCTTTCTATTTCATAATGCTTCAGAAAAATGTTGACCAGTGCAGTGCATGTATTATGATGTGAGGATTTCCTTCAACAATATTGTTTGAAAATTTCATTTTATTCTCATGATTCTTTCTGTCAGTCTTTGTGGAAGTGCGTTATGCAGATGACTAAATGTATTCCCTCTGTATGTTCATCTCTGTACATATGTACATGGATGACTTTTCAGACTCCAGACTTTTTTTTTCAGACTTTTAGAGTTTCTCTATCTATATTGAGTGGCCAACAATTTATATGTGATTGACAGGCTGGGGTTTTTTGCTTGGTCATGAGTGATCTTAATTTGTTTGATAATACTCATTTTACTGGAGAGTTTGTTACTTGTGGGCATATAACTGGGAAAGCTACATATGGAGTACCCATGTTCTTATGATTTTAAAGATACCAGCCGTTAAAAAGAAAAGATTATTCTTGGAAAAAGTTAATCAAACTTTTTTGTTTTGGAAAGCATTTTAAAGTTGGAAAAAATATTAATTCTTATTTTCTTATTTCTCTTCTTTTCTTCTTCCTCTTCTTTTCTTCTTCTCTTAATTTAGTTAATTAATTCAACTTCTTGACTTGGAGAATTGAGTTAATGCTTTCATCGATCACCTTTTTCATATTTTTTATCACTGGTTTCATATGACCCAAGAGCTCTTCTGTTCAACAGTTATTTAAATGGACAAATGGTCCTCAGTTTTGTCCATTCTTCCTTTTTTAAATTCCTGAATTTCTATATCCAGCAAAGAATTGACCCAGTTTACTGTTGAAAATTGTGTCTTGGATGATAATGATATGATGTTGAAGGAATTTGATTCTAAAGCTAGGTGCACTGCATGGATACACCATCTATGCCTTCCATAGTGTATGTCATTGCTTTGAGTGTATGATATGGAAGAAATGGTTTGGTATATTTATTATCTTATTATTTAAACCAATGAAAAATATAAACATTAATTTTGATTCACTTGAATTTTTTATCTGGGCAAAGTCTGAAGTCATGAAGATGAGAGAGTATTTCTTTGAAATTCCATTGCAGTAACCCACTGTGTGTTTCTTTTTTATTTATTTGTTTCCATTGTGTTCTGTAATATAAGTTGTAATGACTGCAGTGATCCTCTTAGTCCATCATTTCAAAAGGGAGAGACAGATGAGCAAGTACAAACCTATGCCTACCACCTGACCTATTTGTTTAATTTGATCAGGGGAAGCAGTTTATATGTACTCATGTTCTTTTGTATAGAACCTCAAACTGAAGAACAAAAACATTATTCATTCTGCTTGTACCTTTTTGTATAATTTGAAATGATTTTTTAAATTGTTGTCTTGTTATTTTCAGCAGCGACACATCTTCATATAATTCTGAATGCCAAGATGATGAAGAAATTGCTCTTGCTATGCAAGCTGCAGAAATAGCCAATCGGAATGAAGCTAGAGCTAAATTCAGGTAAATTAACTCACATTTAATATGGCCCTAGGAGGCTATATGAAATAATAATTTTTTTTGTACTTACAACTGGTATCTTTCATGGAAATAAGTTTCCCAATTGTTGAATGCATGGCAACTGTTGCATGGTAGTACTAGTAATTTATTCATCCTGTGATTTCACCAAAGTAGAATGTGGGACATTTCAAACAGAAACAAAGACAATGTCCTTAAAGAACTGGTCAAATTTGTATTCATTACAGTTTTCCCTAGATTATTCCTTGCAGTTTCAGTGAAAGCTCATACTATAAGAGCAGTTTTAATTCATCTAATATTGAAGAATTCTTGGTATGCCTGATGGAAGAAATGTGGAGCAAACATGAGGCTGTCTGATTTGGATGTTAGATTTAAGTATTTTCTAGTAAGTCCATTATTGTATTTAACCATGCTTTTCTGTCAATAACCACTGTTTCCATCAGCTGTCTTAGATCTATCAAATTCTCTCCTAAACTGGTTGATATTGGCTACTGAGTGTAACACTGTAAATATTTTACCCTTCTCTTCATGAAAGATATAAAAAACACTTCTTAAAAATGCAAGGCCGAGATTAATGAATTATTTCAATAAGTGCATTGTTACATCAGTTAATGTCAGCAGAGCAATACGAAATGCTTTTGAAGAACCAGCAATTATTGATATCAATCATTAAAGCTCTCCCTGTATTATCACCTATAATATCTCAGTATCTAAACTTGCTGACATTGCAAATTGCTTCAATAATGTCATGTTAACATAAGAAAAATGTAAGTCATCAGATCAGCTATGGGTTAAACTGTGCTAATTCAATACATCTCATGCCATCAGACCCAAATGAAGTTGAAAAAACGATTCTAACTTTTGATAACAAATGCTCAGTGGGTTATGATAGATAAGCAAGGATTATCTCTTAACCCCTTTCAGATAGTTTTAATATGTCACTCTCTGGAGAACATTTTCAGACTCTGCCAAAAACTTTTCTGATAACACCAATTCATTCAAGTTTACCATACAGTGAATCACAAAATTATATACTCATTTCAATATTCTCTGCATTTTGTCAAATTTTTGAAAATCTTTTTTATAATTGAATTATTAACTATTTAAATCAGTTTGATCTTCTACATGATTTTCAAAATGTCTTCATTATGGGAAAATCTACCGCAACTGCTGCCATTCAGCTGACTAATAAAATCACTTAGGGGCCTTCTGCTCAGAGAGAGTAATTGTATTTTTGGCAATTTTTCTCAAGCAATTTATCGAGTTGATCATAGCTTACTTTATTCATATTACAAAATTATGGAGTTAATAGTATTGCCTTGTCCTGGGTCAAGTCATACCTATGTACCCATAAACTAATGGTCCAAATTATAGCAGGCTCTTGCATGTTGAAGATTAAGCTGGCTGAAACCAATAGTGGAGTACCTTAGGGTTCTATGTTAGGTCCACTCCTGTTTAATATTTTCCTTTTTAATGACACTGATGGCACACATGCCGGCACACATGCCTCTAACCTGTGATCAATATGCTTCATTTCTTAAAGTTAGACATTACTTAAAGTTGAAAAGTTTATTAATAACCTATATAGCATTTTCATTGTGTATAATGTATCAAAAATGCTTCTTAGAGATGCTATCTGAACTCTTTACAGGTCAAGTGAAGACTTAGTGCACAGATTGTTTGTATATGTGGCCGGAGTTGCTGACCAGTTGCAGACCAACTTTGCTGGAGATCTCAGAAACATTCTCAAGTGTGTTTTCTTGGTGAATTCAAGCCCGATAGTGCCCCAGGAAGAAGAGAGAAAAGAAGAGAAGGTACCTGTGGAGGAAAACGGAAGCCAGTCTGGTCAAGGGAACCAAGAATGTAATGGTGAGATCACAAACCATGGAGAAAGAGTCTCCGATAGTGTCATTGAAGAATTGTCTGGTGAATCAGTGGAAGGTATGATCTGGCATAATAGATCAATCACTTATACATCCCTACATGAGCATGCACCATCCTTTTGAGTAAACCGTTGTCTGCCTCTGGCATGCCATGGTTGGCTGTTACTAAATGCACATATGTTATGCTCCAATTGCATTGGAGAATCAAAGGCAAAATATTCCATCTTTGCTGTATTTATAAAACTTAAAATAGCAGTAGTGTGTAAAATCCAAGGCAAAAGAAATTCTGTTATACTTTTTAGAGAAAAATATATGTAGATTTCTATGAATATGATATTGATAAAATTGCCTCTTTGAGCCTTCCATTACATTAATTAATACTTTTTCTGTTCAACTGAAATTGCTGATGATTTTTATTTTTATTTATAAGTGAATCAATTACCGTAATTTTCCGATTATAATATGCACCCACTATAAGACACACCGCACTTTATGGTGAGCTTAATGTAAGAATTTACTTATCACCATGTATAATACGCAGTTGGCTTTTAGAGAACGGGACATTCTTCGCCATTGTCCGCCGTGCCGTTCAGTGCCCAAAAGATCACTGTATTACTGTACAAATGTATCACGCGATCTATTTGTAGAAGGTTCTTCCCCTCCAAAACTTCCATGCGTGTCTATGGAAATATCTTTCAATAAACATTAGAATCTTTAGAGTTGCTACACTGTCGCTGAAAAGTACCTATGTCTGTATTAAAATTGCCTCACTTTATGTCCTTTGGTGATGGATTCCGTCCGATCAACTAGCGGATGATACGTTACTCTGTAATATGAAGATGTTGCATTTCTGAGTGACATTTAAAAGAAAAACTCTCCCTAAGAATGTTATATGGCCGCAGAATATGCTCGTATGCGCTTATATAAAGGCTGGATGGATGAAAATTCAACCAAAGATTGGCTGCGAAATGCATGGTTCAAAGATGCGGTTTGTAGACGTCGTATGTTGGTTCTAGATGCATTTAGATGCCATCAAATGCCATGCATCAAGAATATATTGTACGAGAATGGCAGAGGTATCATCATTATTCCTGGATAAATGACAAGCCAGTTGCAGGTGATGGATGTCAGTTGTAACCACCTGTTTAAGACACCAATGCATAAAAAGTGGAATGAGTGGCTTTATTCCTGACCACATTCTTCAACAACTTCAGGAAAGTCTAAGAAACCGGAGTTATCGCTAATTATTCAGTGGATTAAAGAGTCCTGGGATTCCATCGATTCATCTGCAATATGATTAAGCGAGGTTTTGAAAAATTCTGCCTCAATATTTTTGTTTTAATAAATAAATTGATTCATTGCATTTTTTATTAATAATTGTAAAATTGAATACCTATAAGTACGTTGAGATTACTTCAAATGTGTTCTACGGCCCGAATAAAAACGTGACTAGTTTGTAATCATGTATAATATGCACCCTACTTTTTTGACGAATTTTCGCAGAGAAAAATGCATACTATATACGGAAAATTACAGTATACTTGAAGGGGAGCCTAGAACTTTTATAGGTTTGTGAGCTTTAAATAAAGTGTAGGAGTTGATGTCCATATGTTTGTTGTAAATGAGAAAGCACTGGAATTCTAAACTTGATAATACTGGATTGGGATTCAAAAGTTCAAATTTTAAGATTCCATAAAAAAAGAGATTCAGATTCATTTGATAAATTTTGCAATTGGCATAATCCCAACTCTTAATTTAAAGAAATATGGAATTAGAATTATTCATCATTTGTTTATTTAGAAAACACTGATGGGGACGGAATGGGGGGCAATGTGTGTAGAGGTAGGTAAACTACTGTACATAATTTACATTTGAGGTAAATTACCTTGGTAAATTATGATAATTTTCAAAAATTACCTAAATTTTCTGGTAATTTTTAATTTTCTAAAATTAATAGCTAATAGATGAATTAATAGGAAAGCCAATAGCAAGGAGTTAACAGCATTTAAACCATTACTATTGCTACAGTAATATATTAGAAATGAAGAATATTTTAAAACCAATACGGAAGCCCACACACAGTTCTACACTCTTTTGCTTGGAATGAAATATTTTCATTCAAACCATTGAAAATGATAGCTCCACAAATACTCCACATGTAGAACTATTCCACAAATGAGTAGTACGTGCCAGAATTTAGAATTAAGTTTGCATGAAATATATGTAGACTTTGCTTAAAATAATGTATTTGGAGTATATCGGTATGAAAAATATCTGAGACGGAGGTGAATATTACCTATAACTGTGGTAATTTTCACGGGCTATGGTATATCACATGAAATACTGTGGTATTTTATGTGATATATATTGTATAAATATATATTTGGTATTTACATAAATCACGTAAAATACCATGGTAGTTTATGAAAATACTATGGTAATTTTTAGGCTGGCCCATCTCTAGATGTATGTGTCCAGTCACAGATATATCTTAGGCAACTGCCAGTGTATGTGTAGGCATTAAGCACTAGTAATTTTCTTATCCTTGCACCTTTTAATTTTATTTCAAATCATTTATTGATGCTTTTGCATCCGTTAGTGTAGCTATGGTATGCATTTCACAGGCTTATGATTGAATATGCATAATGGTAGAAAGTGCAAAATCTTTGAATTTTATTGGACTGATTGACCAAAGTTAATGTAATCCCCAATACAGCTGGAAACGCGAGGGAAAAATTTTTATCAGCGTTAGAAAAAATATTTAGGGTTTGCCATTGAAGAGAGGTTGAAATGATGAGAGTGTTAAGTGATACAAATTTAGGGTGTACATTTTTCTGCTATAATAGTCTTGACCTGATAATTGGCTTATAAAGGAATTTTACTTGCAGGCTAATAATTTATCATATAATATGTTTTTTGTGTTGCTGTGTCACCTAATTTCATTAAAACTAATTATGTGATGGTCTTGTGCTTGTTTCCTTTCAACTATATTGTGAGTTTACACTGTCCAAGTACTGGAAATGAGATCAGTCTGGTTCTACTTTCCCCCTGATAGTTGGACTTACTTTGGCCTGCTCAGCTAATCAAAATATGCAAGCTAATGGCATAATCTAGTATATTGTTGTCTACTATAAGACGAAAATTAATGCAGGTATCAGAAACTTGATGCAACTTAAAAAATGTCTTGCACTTGGATCAAAATGTTTGGAGGAACTAGAAAGTACATGGGGCATTGAATCTTTCACCTTTAAAGTTATGAGTAATTGAGTGGTTGAATTAGTTTTATCACTTGTTTGTTAGCTCCCTACATCAAAGTTAAACACATATAATAGTCTAAGTAAAGCAGGAATTAATCTTCTGGGGCCTAATTCTGTTACTCGAAACTCTGGAGCTAACTCGCAAAAAGAGCTTAATTAAGCTCCAAGCTCACGATCGTAATCTGTACCATGGAGAATGAGCTAGCCGCTTGCTCCAGGAGCCTAATTAGCTCCTCTATCTCCAATCCATATTCTGTAGAGCATCACAAAGCACCTTCTTGCGCTCCAACTGTTTCCAACAGGAGCTTTGTAAAGATCCAGGTCGGATGCCCTAGACTAGGGCTCTAGAGCACTAGAGCTCTCTCCCCTGGAGCTAAGTGGTGCATATTGCTAGTGTTTTGTCAATTTTTCGTCAATTATAAACCGACTGGTTTCAACACTTCCGTGTCATTCTCAAGGGGGATAATAATAATATTCCCCTTGAGAATGACACAGAAGTGTTGAAACCGGTCGGGTTTATACCATTTAAAGTTTGTGTGGATTATACAAAGTGATTTTATTTCATCTCAATATGTCAAAATTCCACAAAGTAAGCTTGGAAACCATTGAAGATATACAGAAGGAGGCCCCTGTAGAGTTAAGCCTTGGTTTTTGTTAGAGTCATTCCAATCTATTTTCCTCATTAAAATCTAGCACATCTTGGCCTCCTATTAAAATATCTAAGTGTGCATCATGTGGAAGGTTTTTTCTGGTGGACATTCAGCTGCATGGTCTGCATGCGATCCTCAAAAAGTGTAGCTGATGTGCTGGAAAAAGGATCTAAGCTGCAAATGATCCTGCGTGCTGACCCAGTGCTAAAGTTCTCTTACGGGAGTGGCCAATCATTCATGTTTATGCTGGTTGATCAGCTCTCAAGCATTTGCAGGGCAATATTTGATGTACTTTGTTATTTACAGAAAGCAGTTGACATGTTCTTTGTTATAGTTATTAATGATAAGCTCTCCTGCTTCCAATGTAATCACTTTTTTTTTAAGTTTACCACTACTCTTTACATATTATCTGATGTTGGAGAGTATGCACATTCTGTGACAGCGTTTGTGTTCAACTTCTCCTCATAAGCATGGTTATTTTGCAATATTTGTGTGCATTTTTTTCAATTATGCTCTTTAGTTGGGCTCCACTATTTATTCAATGAGTATAGCCATAGGATGGAATAACTTGTTGGTATACCTATTTTATTCTTTGTCTCTGATTTTTCTTGAATGACTTTGATGCATACTCTCTTGTGGTACTTCTTTAAATCCTCCTACCAAGTTTTATCATCATATCTACAATATGTCAATATATATATGTACAGTGCACAATGTGACCAACCTGAAAACTTTTCGAACAACTCTGTCTTGTGGTGCCAACTATACAATATTGTGCATATAGTCCTGGATTATCTCACTGATAAAGACATGTCATTGATTATTTTTGTATAAATATGGTGCTCATGTGACAAAAGATAATAGAAACATGCAAATTAATGCAGGTGTTTAGAAGAAAAAATTAAAATGTGATGAATTATGCCTGAATGAGGAATCTTTAAAATTGATACTGAGCTATCATCCTGGGTTATATTACATGAAGGTCTTTTCCCATGTACATAGCTAATGATAGCTATTTTTTTAATTGTAGATCACTCAAGAACAAGACCACCCAATGGCATTCATGTAGAAAGTGCAGAGGAGGCTCTTTTGTCGTCCATGCCATCGTCATCAGTGAATGGTTTGGAGGAAGGAGAGAGCATGGACAGTAGAACGGTTGAACTGCCACCTCCATGGGTTCCAGATGAAATGGCCCCAAGGTGCATGTCTTGTGAAGCTGTCTTCACAGTTGTCCGTCGTAGACACCACTGCCGAAACTGTGGAAAGGTGAGAGAAAATGATTTATGAAGTTGAAATTTGTTTTCATTGCCAGCAGTTGACCTAGTCAAAGATTGATTTTTGTCAGGTTCATACTGAAGAAGAAGCATGCAGCAGGAAGTTCTTTATGGAAGCACCTCATATTTTATGCTGTTATTTAGTAATTAAATCAAAGTATAATGTAACTTATACTTTTTAACATGAAAGTGTCCCGTAAATTATGAAAGGTGCTCGTAAGCTTTACAAGGTACTTAAATTAACAGTAAAAATTTCTAATGATGAAAGGAAATTGAGGGAAATCTCTCGCATCACATTTTGGAATAATCAAAGTTATTGTATTGTGAATTACAATAAGAATTTCTACATTCCTCTCAATCACTACCGCTGTGCTCAATACTTCTGAAGTGTCAGTTTTTGGCAGTATAGGAACTTATTGGACAATTTTTGCTCTCAGAATGTCCAGGCAAGAAGAGAACACTGTACAAGTATTCATGTAATTTACTATCTCTGTACTACATCTACACAATACCCTGTGAGCCACCACATGGGCATGTGGCAAGGGGTGTTAGGTCACCAGCCGTGTAATAATGTAAGGTTTTGGGAGGTGAAATGGTGACGTGTATTATGGGAGTGTATTTAGTGGAGCTCATTTTATATTGTGGTCGCTTATTGTGCACGGAGAGAATGAGTTTTTGTGCCTATCTGTTTGGCAGTGTATCTCTTATTTCATCGCATCTGTCAGACCTAGAGATGTAATGAGGAGCCATGATAACATTCTCTGTGTCACTCTGAAAAATATCAGTTATGAATTTTTCAAGCAACCTAAGCCAAGCGTTTAGCCTCCTAGTCTCTAGGGGCTCCCACTTTAACCCCTCTTAAAGTTGTGAGACACTATGTGTACGCTCATAGCAGTTTTTAACGAAGCACGCTGCTTTTCTTTGTATTTTATTAATTTGTTCGGTTAAATCTTTATGACCAGGGTCCCAAATGCTCGCAGCATATTCGATGTGTGGCTTAATCAGAGCGAAGTAGCATCTCTTCCACTTTTTCATCTGAGGACCTTCCTATTATACGCTTAACAAAACCTAGTTTCCTTTATGCTGTGCCGCATATTTTTTGTATGTGTAATCCCCACGATATATCAGAGGTTTAGGTGATTCCAAGATATTTTACTGTATCTGAATATTTTATGTTTATTCCACCCACAGTATAAGTATGGTATTTGTGTGATGACTTTTGCAGGAAGTGAAATGTGGTGCATTTGCTGATGTTTAATTCTAATCCCCACTCCTGGCAACACAAATGAATGTTGTTAAGGTCCGATGACTGAACTTCAACATCCGCGTATTCGTATATTTCACGGTAAATAACTGTATCATCTGCAAATAATCTTAATTTACTGCTAACTCGAGAACTTAGTTCATTAATTTTAAATAATGAATAAAAGAGGGGTTATCATGCTTCCTTGAGGAACACAGGAGGAGACTTCAACCATATCAGAGCTAAAACCATCAACAACTACTTTTTGTTTTCGATCACTGAGAAAGTCCCTTATCCAATTCACTATTTTTCTATTTACTCCGCTTGATTGCCAATTACATAGTATGAGTTTTTTGCGAGGAACCTTGTTAAATGCCTTCTTGAAATCAAGGAATATCACCTCAACTTGCTTTTTCAGTTCACCGGATTTTAGGATATCATGAAGGATATACTAGTTTCCTCCCTAAATATGAAGCCCAAATGGATATATGTATGTAACTTATGATTGTTTTTGCATACGAATAAGACCCTCAGATGGAACATAAAGGATATTTTGTTCCAAAAATTATGTACCAGCCAAAAACATGAAAGCTTGCCAAAGGCCATGTCATAAGCTAGGAATGTAACATATTTTATCCACTTTTTGCCACTATTATCTCCCAACATGGTGGCTGGATATAAAATATATATTTTTATAGAGAGACTAGACAAGTCATACAAAAAAATAATTTCTAGTCTCAGTCTTTTTTGGAGGCAAACCTTGGTCTCAGTGACTATAGGTCTTTGATTCTGAATCCTTTCTCTGCAACTTGCAGTAGAACTTAAATTTCTGTGTCTGATGCATGCCTTTGTTTGAAGCCACCAATTGAAACACTTACTTCAAAATGCAGCAATAGCATCATTCTCCACATCAATGCATGTTTTTCAAATCAATACCAGAATATTTATGATAATGTTTCAAACAGACCAGCCATTCACTTTGGCAAACAACTCTTGAGGTAGTACATTATTGTGGTTAGAATTGATATTTAGTCAATGGTATGTGACAGATTTTTATATCTTGAAACAGGCTTAAAGCCTTTGTGTGTGTATTCTTTCTGGTTATGTACCCAGGGGGACCCAGAAGGAGTGCTGATGGAGTTTTAGTGAAAGTGTATGATGCTAAAAGTGCTTCAATCAAGTACTCCAACATTAGAAAAAGCCAGATTTCTTGGTCATCTAGCTTGCCAACACTGATGCCCACCTAAGTTTATTTCAATACCCTTAGACTTAGCTAAGAATCCCTGACTTGAGGTAGAAACCCTTCTGGAATGCATATTTCCATTGCTTGCCTTTCCTGGTTAGAGCTTTTGTGAAAGCTTAAGGCCTCTGTGCGCAAACCGATTTTCAACCAGGTGAGTGTTTCAGCAGTGTGATAAATCAATAGTGGTGTTGCTGAATGTAAGCAAATCCACAGAAAACCACCCTGCGCCTTGTGGTCAATGTAAAGCTTGGATTTGGACTCAAGGCTGAGAGCAATGAGCACTGGTGACACTGTTCCAATAACCTTGATTCCAAAAACTTCAACTAAATGATATGTAACTCATAATTAGTTAAAAAGTTAAAAAAAAAGCACGACTACATTCCATGTCGTAGCATGTCATAGTATTACTTCATGCTGTTCAGTAAAAATTGCTTTTTCACTGAAATCAAAAGTTTGTTGAATTATTATTAGTTTTTCTCCAAATTTGCAGTCAAAAATAAAGTGTTTCTAAAATGCCTGTTTTATTTGCTAGCAAATTAAGTACATGCATATGATATTTCCTAAACTCTTACAAGTAGTATCATATGGTATGTATCTAATATTAATTATATCCTACATTCGACTATCTGGCCAAAATCGTTAAGCAGCCAATTCACGTAGCTATTCTGAACTAGGAAATTTTAACCTCATTCACGCTTTGCGTGTGGACATGGGTGGGATTTTCAAAGGCCACTTTCTACCAGAATGACTTGATGTATAGCTTGAGTCATCCACACTGAAAGAGTTGATCTTGCTTGTCTGCAGGAAAGAAAAGGGATGATTGGATAAATCACCCATAACCCTCCAACTTAGCTGGATATTATTTCTTGAACAAAGTCTAGTTGGTTGTTTGTTGTTAAATACTATTGCATTCATGAGTGTAACAAAAATCAAAGACATTTTTATTGATCAGATTATAGGTGTACTGTCCTTTAATTACACATTTCTAATGAACTTTCTGGAGCTAAAAGTTAAATCTCAATGTGCCATCTAAAAATATCTATTCTTAGTTTGATGTTCCTATTATGAGTAGGGAATGGGGTTAAGATTTGCAGTGATTGTTAATATTTTTATTTCTTTCAGGTATTTTGTGCAAGATGCAGTTCAAACTCAGTTCCTTTACCACGTTATGGACATGTGAAACCAGTTCGTGTTTGCAACCGATGCTTTATGTACCAGGTGACTCCATTTACTATTGAAGAAATTCCTTCTCGCTCTTGAGAACACTGCCTCGTATGAAATTTACTGACAAAGGATGCTGGGGTTTAAGTTGATAACATTGTGCCTGAATAGCTTGTGAGAGTTGAAATTCATAATTGAGACTTATTATTTTACTACAAATAGTATGAAATTTAGTAAAAGCCACTCCTGAAATGTGCTGAAAATTAAGAAGAACTTTATTTATTCATGATATACAGTAAATATGACCCAGACATTGAAAACATAATATATTGCATCTCATTTCAAACCATCATAGCTGCCCATGTTACCATGGAGAGATTTGGCTTTAGAGCCACCAGTAAGCAATAAAGCTTTTGATGCTAGAAGTTCTTCTCGAGTCTTCTGGGTACACAATATGTACATGAAGTGGATGTATTAGCTTCACAGGATATTTTAATGATGATATTTTAAATTTTTATATGCTCTGAATTATCAGGTATAAATTTTGATCTTCACAATTCCATTTGAGGGTGTTTTCTTCCACTATTTATCATGTTGGTTTAAGTGACATGAAACTTTTGTGACTCATGCAGTAGCCCTTGGGTTGATTATTCATCATTAAAATTCTCTGGATGTATTAAGCACATTATAGGCCCAATTAACTTCATTGTGACTTCTGTATAAGACAAAATTCCTAATGATTTCATTGAAGTTTTTACTCATTGATGTATCTCGTAGTGGATGAAGTTTACCTATCTACTCAGTCTCTTAATCAGTACATTTTAAACATATTCTTCACATATGCCTTTAAAAAATATTTAAGTACATACAGTTTGTACCAAACACTACCTACCACTTTTAGGATGTTGTCCATTGATCCAGTGAATTTCTGCCTAATATGAACTCAAGGTGAAAAATGCAATTGTGATATTTTATATACATACTATGTATCTATACATAAGTCCATAAGCTTAATTTGCTGTGATTTGAAAGAAAATTAAAATGCCTTATTATTGAATAAAGTGTACACTTAAAGTATGTAATACCTGTTGGAAATTCGGCCCATATGCTGTCATTCCTTGGTCTAGCTACTAGACCATTCTTTTTAAATGATTGTCTATTGCTGCACCTGGCTCAAATATTTTCACAGTTTTCTGTGGTTGGGATACAGTCCTAGTTAAATTGTTTGTTTTTGTTAATCATTTTTGGTTCACTGGGTGATTACAGTTGTTTTAAGTGAAACAATTTCTTTGTTAAATCATGCTTGCATAGTAACTTCATTATTATAATTTTGTTACTACATTTATAGTTTTGAATGCACAAACATCATCTAATGGTTTTTAAGACTTTTTATTTTAGTATGATTATATGATTTTTGCAAAGGAAGTTGAAGCTTTTTCAAAGAGGTGTATGATTTTTGACAATCAAAGCATTTATGTAATGCTATGTAAATTTATCTGTCTTAAATGACATGTATTTGTTTTGATTTTGCCTATATTAGGTAAATATGTTGAGGTTAGTGAATTAAGCGAACAGCCTTTTTTGGCCCTAATAGCTTTCAAGAAAACATTGTATTCTGGGTAATGTACTTTTGTAGTTGTCACTAATAAATTATTACAGTTACAACTGCAGATATTTTGTTTAATTTGTGTCAAATAATTTTTTTTGTGTCAAAAAGATCATGAGAGGCTATGTTCTTTTGGCAGAAATGTGTTAAGTTCCTGCAACAACATTTCATTGCTCTCTACATTCTGTCAAATAGATCCCTCTATCCTATACCATGTTTTAAAACTAATATCTATTCTCCAAGGATATTTGTCCTTAAATCTAGTTATTTTTTTAATTTAGCCATATTAATGATGGATGTCTACAATAATTAAATCGTTGACTCATGAATTTGGGTGCATCAAATTAGGTGATTGAACATATCAAGTATTGTGCCAGTTTTAGTTACCCTATATTCTCATGTATAATCAGACCTGATAAATGTGCTCATGAGTTACTTCAGATCAAAAAAGTTTTGAATGCACTAACACAAGAGCTTATCCTACCAAATTACATCTACCTTTATTGCACACCATGTGCATTCTTACTTGCATTATACCTTGGTAATTAGGTCATTTTGTATTTACCCTTATAGTGTTAGCCCCCATAGGTGGGTATGTTTGAATAATTGTTGGCCATGTTTGGATGAAAATGTTCCTCTTTAATTTAGAACTGATATAATATTTTAACAATATTTTAAGGCCTAATTTTTTAATTCATTCTTTTCAAACTCATTTGATATGTCATAAAGAATTCTATTACCCTCATTTTTCATGTAGGAATAAATACATATTCATGTAAACATTTATCCATAAAACATCTAGCTTAAAGACTAGCCTTCGGTATTTTTTGCACATACCCCCAGGGCCAGTATATCGACCCTCTGGCAATCAAAGACCCAAAGGATTAGGAATGTGACACCTCAGAAGTACATTTGTTGCTTTCTGCCACCATGAAAAAAGTGGCGCCACTAATTTTCCTCTACTAATGATGCATTTGTGGGGTAGTCACTCTCCTGTGCATATCTTCCTCCAAACAATATTGACACCAACATCCTGTAGGGCTGGGTGACTAGGAGAAAGTTATTTTAGTGTGTTCACGGGTGCATAAGATTGACCAAGTACAAGGAGTCTTTTGGCTGGAAGGGCTGGATAGGGTTTTCGCAAATAATTGTTCATAAATTATCCTCTCTCTCATTATAGTAATATCACATAACTATGACAATGGTTCATAAATACGCATACCCATACTCAATCCGGCCTCTTTTATGGACATCAATTCTAAAGACCGCCACCCACTTTGATTGTAATCAGAAAACGCTAAAAACAGGCTGACATTAATATTAAATCATAAAATGAAAGTTACAAACATCAACTGAAGTCAATGGAATGAACTAATTGGGCGCATCCAGGGGGAGTACCGCTCACTGATCGCTCGGTGAGCGAACCACCGCTCTCCCCCTGGATGCTACCGCTCACCAACTGATCACCGGTGAGCGGCCGCCATTTTTCTGAGCATACTCGTGGGTCGCTCTTTCTCCCCCAGAATTGGTGATCGGCGCGAGTTCAACATGGCTAGGGAAGAAGTGGTTACGCTGGTTTCTCATACGCTGCGAAAAGATGACTCATACTTACCTTGGTACCCTTTGTACCTTGGAAAAAGAGAAAGTCTTTTGCAAACAAATCCCTCTGGAGTCATAAGTTGAAAATCTTCTTCCAGCATGGAGTACTTTAGTGCTACTTACGATATCGACGGCGTTTTTTACACTGTGAGCATCTACAAAGCAAGGTCACCTTAATTCAAGATATTACATTTTTTCCATGCCTTTCGTGGGCTTTACAAGTGACAAATTTTCATAACACAAGGACAGCTCCAACTTTTTGTGTTGCAAACTTGCTTCTCATTGGGCCTCGCCCTCATGAGCACGAAGTAAGAACCATGTAATTTCGTTTACGCAACCAAATTGCAAGTCAGCATACGAGTTATTTACAGAAGCATCAAGTATGTGTTTTTACCTGTTCTCCATTACGAGTATCTTACGCAGAATTTACGTAAAAATTAAATACTACTCAGACATTTTGTTTGCATATACATGTGCACCTCAAGTTTTCAAGAATTTTACATAAACATGATATTGTGTGCTGGCTGGGTAGTAGAAAGCTATAAAGTCACTGTGCTAACGAATTCGCGAAATATTGGTGCTACCACCGTGAGATTTTGGAGATTATATTGTTGTTTGATTTTCGCCGGTAACGTGCATTTGTGAACGAGATTTATGAAGTTTTGTGGGGTCGGTATTGGCCGCACCGCGCATTCTTTACACGGTGCAATGCTTTCCTTTTTCTTGTAATATTGGTATGGAATTGATGTCTGCATGTAACGATGTAATTCACAGAGTGATACCCACGCGAGTAGATGCAAGAATTAATGCGTGGATTGAGGTAATGAGTGGATACAGTAACCACCAAAGTTGGATGTTAATTCAGTTACTCAGTTGGATGTTAACATTTTATCATTCCTCCTATGAATATATATTATGGATTTGGATGTTTGGCATTGTTGCCTACATTTCCACTTTTAGTTCGCCCAGTTCTCGGCGTCACTTCGATTATAGTCTCTTTAGTTGTTATTGTAAATAGACGTAGTTAATTGTTGCTAACGTTAGACTGGTGAATATTCAATAACGATCGAGGAGATATGAATTACTTAATGCTTTGAATAATATCTTGCTATTTGTGTTACCTAAAATTAACTTTTTAAATGCTAAAGAGGAAATATCTATTACAGAAAATGTGTAAGAGGTTTATGAAATGTCCATTGTGTGCCGACGATGATGTTTGCCAGACTCTGATTCTCATTTGAATGCATTGAGCCCGTTCGGCTTAAATAAAGAATTTAGAATGCCTTTTTTAAACAGAACTTGCTTCGTACCAGGCTGCAAAACAGGGTATGCGTCTACGAGGACCCAAATAGGAGACTTGGATTGTAAAATAAGAATCTGTTCAAGGCGGCGGTAAGTGCATTCCTGTTTACCTACACTGCAATGATGGCCATGGGGAATATACTCATGAAGTCACCTCGCATTATTATTGAATTTCCGTATAGCTAGCGATATTCACGAAGTGCTAAGAAGTTAATTGTACATTTGTGTAATTAAATTTGGAGAGGAATTAAATATATCTGTTGACTGCATTTGCATTTGAACTTCCGTATTTCATCACAAGGTGGCACCACTTTCCAAAAAGTTGTTTGTTTACAGAATTCTAGACAACAGTTTTTGGCGACGAGATCATAATCCATAATATATATTCATGATTCCTCAAATCAGTTTCATCATTGCCTACTCATCAATGTATTCAGTAGCATGCCTTATGTTAATTAATGAACCTCAGATATTTTTCTTTTCATTTGCCTACGATTGAATTGCAATGCATTCATAAACACGACTTCAAATATCCCACCGAAGTGCTCACCTCAAGTTTCCATTCAGGGGGAAACTGATCGCTCAGTGAGCGGTGACGTAGCTCTCTGCTCACCGATCAGTGAGCGATCACTTCCCCTGAATGCGCCCATTGTTCCACATGTGGTTTTGGCAGATCCAGAAATTAGTAAAAGGCGCTGTTGTGATGCCCTGTGGCTTAGGAAAAATTTACCTTATTTTTTTCAATATAAGATTTTGGATGTCAAAGGATTGACTTTTGTCTCGTCCGAAAACCCCACTTTTAAGTCCAAACATTGCATTTGGTCTCATATGCATTTGGTCTCAAAAAGTCTGCCTATGCACAAGTGAATACAGTAATGTTTCTATGAACTCAAGGGAAAAAAACTCTTGTGAATCCCTCAAATATGTTTTCACTGGCTACCTAAGATGGTTATATCTGAATGACATAACATGGAGTTGAGAGGTTATAAGGATAAATTATGAAAACATATCAAGCTTTGCATCTCTGATGAGTAGTCATGACTCTGCAATAAGTTAGAATTCCATATTTCTGCTCAGGTCAGGTAAGTAATCAACCAACATGTGGGATACATATCTATCTTCTTTCTTGGCATGGAAGAGGTTCTATTTTTCAACCATCTACAACGCACAAGTCATGAATGGACTGCTAATTTTTGACGGCAAAAATTCAGCCAACACTAAATCAACCTGAAGACTTCAGAAATGATTTGGTACAAGAAAGGGTTGTCAGATTTTCATGGATCATTTATTAGCTTGTGTGAAACGTAAACTGTCAAAAGAAGTGAAAAAGTTTCCCAGAATCATAAATCTTAGAGAAAACTGGGTCAAGTGATATTCAAGTCCCAGTGTCTATGGAAAAAATTAACCTAAACATGTAATGTGTAAAATCATATTGAGAAATACTGGAGACACTGAAAGAGTCAGCAGGACATTGTGAGAATAAAGGTATGTATCAACCCCTTCTGTAGTATCTTAAATTATGTCTTATCTTAAATTGTGTCAATCTTGTCAGGGTGAGTTGTCAATAATTCACTATATGTAGTGCACCATTGGTGTTTATTTCATGAACAATTGTTCAAAAATTATCCCCTAACTCATTATAATAATGTCTCATAATTATGACAATGGTTTGAAAATACACATACCCATACTCAATCCAGCCTTTTTTATGAACATCAGTTCTAAAGATCACCACCCACACCATTCATTACAGTAATTATGTATGTTTTGCTGTATGCTATTTTCTCATGGTAAATCCATCGTTATGTACAATTACATACATCCTAAATGGGGATATATTCCATCCTTGTATTTTTTATTTATGGGGTAAAATTGAACACAATCAGTAGATAAAATTCCCAAATATTGTCCGAGAAAGGCTGTTTTACATGATCAAAACTATTAATTGCACAATTTGATGAACAGAAATTATCATAATGCAGGCATGGAATCAGAGCTATGAGAATTTGGGAGGGGGTTA
This sequence comes from Ceriagrion tenellum, assembly GCA_963169105.1. NCBI lineage: Eukaryota > Metazoa > Arthropoda > Insecta > Odonata > Coenagrionidae > Ceriagrion > Ceriagrion tenellum. Next base: position 31,765,399 of record OY720633.1, on the reverse strand, counting down.
TTGTCCCATTTGTAATGTATGCATTTTTGCTTGCATTTTTGGAATACACTGCTTTACACTATGCAATTTTCAATTCACATCTAAACCTACATAAGATTTTATGGTAAAGTTCCTTGTGTGGAACCACTTTAACCCTTTCGCTGCGGTCAAACTGCATGGACTCTCCAGTCCCTGTGCGGCGAAAAAGTGAACAATCATTTACTTCGGCACAGAAAGTATTGTTCTCGTTGCACTTGCAACTCAGTAGTCACTGACGCTCCCGGGAAGGGATTAGTACAATGTATAACAATGAACTAGACAAATGGAATTCGCAGAAAAAGAGAAAGTTCGGAGGCGTGGGTAGGAACGGTAAGAGCAACCACTTGCCAATGGAACATAGGAGCTACGTTCACAGCAGTCAACCGGGTGAACGTATCTGCTACGTTCACAGCAGCGAAAGGGTTAAGGTCAAAGATGAGGAGGAAGTATATGAGAGAGAAGGAAAATGGGATAAGGAAACAGGCAGAAATCAGCTCAACTGGTGAGCTGAGCCTGATCCACGATGTACAACTCTGGAAAAAGCCTAAGGCTCTTGGATCTTCAGTTTGAGAGTGGAGGCTGAGAGTTGAATGGGAGGAAGGATGTCAAAGCAGTGATGGAATTTAAGTTCATGAAGGAAGCTCTATAGTTCATGGAGGAGGCTGTGTTGCCTCCTGGTAGATAGATACCCATTTCCAAGGTTACCTGCAAATAAATTAATAAGTAAAATTTGAACACTTATAAATTAGGTTTAGACTATCCAATAAGTGTAAATCCAATATCCAATAAGTAAAATTAAAATGAGTCATGTATTCCTGTTCAAACCCTATAGTCTAGTTCTTAAGCATTTAGTATGTATTAAAGAGTTGACCATTTCTTTCCAATTTCCACCTGTTGGTTACAGTTTAGTCAAGTTCACAGGCAACTAGATTGCAGACTATGCTGACATATCTCTGGCTTACACATCGAATGCATTTTGGATGGTAAGATTTTATCAAGTTTTGAAGGTTAGCTGCAAAGTAAGTGAGAGTAACCGATGAATAATGTGTCATTGGCCAGAACTGTGGCACCAAAAGGAGGGAGCAATTGTAACATTGCTGCAAGGTTACAACCTTATGGCTGCAACTTTACTGCAATGTAGCTGCAGGGTTAATGTGCTGTTTGGGTAGTTTTAACCCCTCATGGCCAATAGCTTTGCCTAAGGTCAGTAGTATGTCCTCAATGCGTAAATCTCCAGAAGTGGCGGGGTCAGATTGCTCCTTTTAGAGGTCAAATCTCAACCTAATACATACTTCCTTTTATGGTGGACTCTTGAGGAGAGCTTTGAATCACCACCCAAGAGATTCAAGAGATGCCATGGTACATTTGATGCACATGTGGGGGCATCCAGAGTCTGGGCAGTGGTGTTGAGAGAATGGCGCCTCCTAGAAGGCCTAAGGGGAGTCCTTGAGGACTTTCACCATTTCTCCAGGGAAGGTGACAGATTGGAACAGTGAGATCTCCCAAGGGCACCTTTCTGCACCCTCTGTATTAAAATTTTATTATTTAGTTCTATAGTTAGCCTCATGTGTAGCCAAATACATATGGACCCATCCCTAAACCCCTCATGCATGGATATGGCTAAATAAACCGGAGGTTGCCAAGTATCCTTTGATCCCCAAAGATGGGGAGCTCTAGGAACCTCCTGAGTGAGGGGAGTTTTTTATCCACCAGCCCTATTTAGATTTGTTATACTCAGCAAAACCAGTCCGATAAACGAAAGTTCTGCCTCTAAAACAAAGTGGAAGAATTGTCATCGTATAGCAGTCGCAAAAGCTCCTGTTGCTGTGCCGTGGATGATTTAAGGGACATAAACCTCAGAATTTTTAAAACCCTGACTGGCGGGAAAGTAAGGTTGTAAATTGTGCAGCATCAGTGAGAAAACCTTTTCTAGTTGCTGCCAACCTTATCACCTTGGTAATTTCCATGAGTTACAGCTACCTGGGATCCAGTTTGTTACATTGTATTTGTGCTACTAAGCCTTGCACATAATAAGGAAGTGCACAAGTTAAGCGTAGGTATTAATGAAGCAAAGTCACTTGCCCATTAGTCTTGTGTGTGGGTGTGTGTGTAGCCCATTTCTCTGCCTTTTGCATTTTGGTGCTCTGGAGATCCCTGTGATTTTGCTACAGTTCTTTTCAGAGCTCTTCAACTCCTTACTGTCATTTTCTTTTTCTGCTTGAAACTGCTCTGGGAAAGGGTGCATGAGAAAGTAAGGAAGACTGAAAAAGACAAGATTGAAAATAAGGTTGTCACTGACAGTGCTCATGACTTTGTCTTAATAAACTTGCATGATGACAATGATTCAAGCGAAAGTGAATGTGTGGGGTTGGAGTAAATAAATGACTTACACTAAATGCTTTTTTCCTGTGTGTTTTAGAGCAAAAGCAATTATGCATACCACGTCCTGTATGCTTTGCAGAAACATATAATTTGTCATTATTTGGAGCTTTTCGGGGAATTACTTGCAATGGTTAGCATTACTTCCCAGTCACTGTTATGCATTGTGTCACTGAAGGGGATAAATGCTATTTTATTTCTGCATAATAAAAGCCTTCCACTGTATGTCGCCGGAGATGGTCATTAGTATTTACTTCCTGTAAGTTCCTTTCCAAATTACTGAAGGATTTGTTTTTAATGCATACCGTTAGTTATTTGTTGAAAATTGCTAGCGTTCATGAAGGTAGGTATTCCATGCCGACAATTCGTATCATGCGTGCAGTAGTTAGAGGTAAATTTTCATTTTTCAGGCAAAGTAGTTTGGTTCCCCTGCCTCGTTCTTAACCGCACCGCAAACCTTCCCCTACGTCCGTCCTCTTCACACTCCTCTTCACCTCTCCCCTCCGCTGCGCAGAAGTTCTTTCGCTACTGCTATACACGTCTCGGTCGTTGAAGTCTCCCGCTGGATAAGCTTCCGAGTGGATTGTTTTTTTCCTTCAGGGGTTAATTACGAGGTATATCAGCAGGAAATCGTGAAGATTCAAGGGCTTCTCAGAATTACCATCTCCAAAATGTAAGTCAAGGTAAATACATTATTTTACGTCGACAACACTCAGCGTTTTAAAAGTGCCGCTGAATATCTGCTAGCCAATGATATCCTTCCGTCGGTGAAAGTGCCTTCGAGTTACCGTCAATTGGCTGATCGCCGTGCTGAATGAAAACAAGGTAACGGTATGTGTGGTGTGATTCGTGTGTATGACAATTTGTCTTGTGTGATTTCACCCATGGATCATTGTTCTCCTTCGATCTGTTGATGATGTATTTCAATGAATTTCGAGTGAACGCAATCTTCGTGTTAGTTGCTGTTTACGGTACGTATTACGATTAAGCGGCTCTGCTTGATTTTGTCCTTTCCAATTTAGCATATTGATCACTCTGTAATGCATCAGAATTTTAGTAATAAAATTCATGGCATTTCATTCTTTCGGTCATATTGCATCCATTTTACGCTATTCATTGGTGTGACATACAGACGTAATCGAATGTCTGCAAGTCTCCTCGCCCTTTCCTAGAGATTGATCTGACCAGCATTTGTCGACCCTGTTTAACGTTTCAGGTTATTGTTGTAGCAGTCTCAAGTTAAATTCATTTGTCTCCCAACGCGGAATCCGAGGACATATTTATTTTGAGCAGCAATCCCCTTCTTCTCCAGTGAATGTTAAAGTTGATTTGCAGTCGGCCTTCGTTAATCCAATTCGCCTATCATGGGAGGTGCGAGAATTCCCAGTAGATTATCGGAAAGATATGGAAGTAAGATGTTCAGAGACGGAAGTTGGAGCAAGGTATGTATTGCATGGCATGGAAAGTAAATGTTTCCCATTTTGTTTAGACATCCAAATCATCACTTCTGAATGAATCTTGTGTTCATACATCTAACACCTTCAGGATGTGAAATATGTACATCCGATTGTGGTATATTCCCTTATACTTCTGTGCGTAGTCGGACATTTCCTGAATGTACCGAGCTTAGTGCAAAATACTGGATGATTTCATCTGAAATCCGGCAGTCGGGTGGCCACCACCGTTTTCCATCAAAAATTTTATTGAAGCTGTCTATCAATGATGAATTTGGGTTTCTTTATTTGATTTGAAGACCTGATGTTCATATTAGAACTTAGATTTTCGGGGTACACCTTCTGGTCTCTACGATATATTATTACTTGTTAAAAGCCTTGAGTGTGTAATTTGGCCTCTCCTGGTTCTTTGCAGCATCTTGCCCCTGGATAAAATTCTTGGTGGATTGACATTGCCTGATAATGGTTCTGGCATGCTCACCAGCACTGGTTTCAATCTGACAGGAAAAGATGGCATTTGGGGAAGGTCTTTACTTCTCTCCTTTGTGGAAGGGGAACCAGACAGCCCTGCATACCAGATTGCAGCATGTGCGACAATAGTGGTAATGATCTTTTTTTGAGTGTTTTGTGGTGAGGTGGTATTTCTGGGCTGCTAGTGAAAATACTGCTGATCTCCTCATTTGCTAATTATTACCCAGTCCAACTTAACATTGACGTAGAATTCTTACTAAAGGCAAATTAGTAAAATTCACAATGGAAGAATGAATGCATGGACTTTAAGTTGATCCCAAAATTTTCATCACTGTACCTTTGCATCACATTCCACTGTTAATGAGCAGGGGTAGATCTATGGGGGGGGGGCTAAGGGGGCTATAGTCCTCCCCATTGGGTCGAAACTTACACTAGATAAAATCAAAATTATCCCCCGAACCTCCCTTCGGCTGAGGGATATTCCCCTCAGACCCCTGGTTTGCCCTCCCCCCCTCCTTGGACTAAACCTAGATCCGCCACTGACTTAATGTCATATGCTAATTTTTTCCATTGGGAGTTTTCTTAGTGGTTCATATTTCTTCCTCTATGTTGAAAAAATGAGCTAATTTTTTTCAACATACTTAAAATGATATCTTGGGTGTAGTAATGATGTACAAGTGTTGACAGATTGTTCTTCCTTGATGAGAAAGTTTGAATACATCTCATGGGTGTGTGAAGCCCTTCAATTTTGTTCAGTCTGCAAGGATTTGATTTCATAGATGGAGAACTTCTCTCTTCTCAATAGCTCTATGAGGCAAGTGCTCTCTTATAAGTACCCAGTCTGACCAGAAGCATTCACAAGCAACTTTAAGTTGTGGCTGAGTACCACAGATGTTCTCACTTAGCTCACTATCTAGATCCAAGCATCTGTGTCATGTGTATCAGGGATATTCAAAATACTTTTCCAAAATTCCAATAATGCTAGGTCGCCTAAGTGAAATTTTTCCTTCCTCTGCCATTGCATATTTCATTTAATAAGTGTTCTTTGTCTGTGCTTAAGACTCAATGACTCCAATTTAATGAATAGCATTTCATCCTCCTTCATGTTTTTGTTTTATTACTTCAACAGCATTTAATTTAAAATTTATTCTTTAGGTTGATCGAGAGTATGAAGAAAGAGTGGCTGAAGTAAGGTTTTACTATCCCATTGCTGGGTCAATATGGTTTAGGTGGCTAGGATCCTCTTCTGTTGTTGATGCTGTGATTTACAACGAAGGCTTATTTAATATTGGTGGGAGCATAAATAAAATGTCGGGAAGTATCCAGAAACCAACCAATTTGCCTACCAAACATCGATGGCAGGTGTTTGCATCAGATATACTTGATTCCGAGGCTGGTAATAAAACTGTTACTTTTTTATTATTGAATTATGTACTTTAAATTTTCCTGTCATTTGCTGCTATCAAAAGATGTTTTACTTAGGAATACTGCTGTTATACCCTGGATGAACTCTTTAGATGTACAAATGGACCTCCAAAACTTCAATCGTACAATTTCTTCACTTCTCTATCCTTCTCCCCACCCACATCTCAAAGGCCTGCAGCCTATTCTCATCCATGTTTCTGCCCCACACAGCGCTATGCTCCATATCAAGCACTTCACCAGTCTCCATCATCAGCTCACTTCTATTACTAAATGCCACCTTAGCTAAGGCTATTCTCCTTCTTACAAATTTGCTACTATATCCATTTCCTTCAGTATACTGTCTAAGTAAATATAATATTCTATTTACTCGCCTTTGTGTCCTCCAAGTTTAATGACTAACCTCTTCTTTGTCTTGGAGAACCTCTGAACTTATGTCTTTGTATGATTTATCTTCATTTCTAATATCCCACACTGAATTTCTAGAGAATCTACTGAAGCTTGTAGTCCCTTTGAAAATTGGCTAACCAATGCCTGATTGTCCATGAATCTAACCAACTTTATCAGCTGCCTTCCTGCTTCGATTCCCACATCCAGTTGTTCCCATACCTGTCTTACCATTTCTTCAGCATAAAAAACAAATTATAAATGTGGAATATTTTTTTATTTCAGCAAAGTAATTTGAAAATAATGGTGAAATCATATGGAAATTTTATGGAACTTTGAGCCTCACTCTTCCAGATCCCAATTGTAATAAATGTTTTGGTCAAGATGGCGTGTTTGTGTAACTGGTTTATTCCCCTGACTGGACATTGAGGTTTCTAGTTTTAAAGCCAATTATTGCCAAATCAGTGTTCATTCTTGGGCAGTTTTCTCACCCTAGTGTTTAAAACCTTTTTTTTTGTTCATTCTCTCAGCTCATGTATCGAATCTTGATTTGCATTGATGCATTGTATATTATGATCAAATTGGGAAACAACTGGCTTTAAATCTTAAATAACTGTTTGCAACACAAGACTAGAATCTGGCATTCATGCACACTTTTACATGTTTTATTTATATTCTCGTAATTTAATGATATGCCTCACTACTGAGGTGCAGGGTATTTAGATATTTTCATTGAAATAATTGTAGTTTTCTTCTTGAAATGAAAATAATGCATTCATCTTAATTATTTTGCAGATAAATCCAGAGTCAATTGTAACTTCTTGCAAATATTATTTGACCCTGATTCTCGAGATGATAGGAATTGTTCGAGTGAAAATGCTGAGTTGTGTAAAGCTGGTGACTTGACAAGCAAGTTGGGAAAGCTAATGATTCTGCCAAATCCTGGCCAAAAATCTGGTGGTGTTAGCAATGGAGAGAAAAGGTTCTATCGGGATCCAAACTTTCCTATTCCCACTGAGCTCAGCACTGGTGATGGTGTTGCCACAAGAAGTCTATACGTAGTCCTCTATGACTCTCTCCATGAAGACAGCTTTTTTGCTTGTGCTCAGTTGAGGCGGCACCAACCACGTGTTGTTCTGGCCAATGCACCTAGTTTGCCTCGTGTGAAATTGACTCAGTTCTCCCCTTTTGAACCAACCAGAGTTGATGTTAATGCCACCCCTACATTGGCATCCAGTGTCCTGTCATCTTGGGATACGCATTTGAGAATTCATGAATATCCTGTCCCACCTATAAGTGGCTTGGGAGCCAACTATCGCAAGAATATCAATGTAACTAGGGGTGATCCACGTTGCCGTGATGTGGGCTACGTTTTTACCACCAAAAGTGACTCCTCAGCTGATTCAAATGTACCAAGTCCAGGTGGTGGAACACAAGATCGCTATCCCCTTGGTAAGTTTTTTTTATCTTTCCATTTTTTTATCATCTAAACTACTTTCTTTGCAATTTTACCATATAGATTGGGATGAGCTTCTGATTTTAGTCTAGGGACTTGTTTTTATCATTCTCTAACATTAATTTTGATCTTTTGAAGAATTGTTTTCATTTGATATCCTTATTTATATCAAATATGACTAAGATCCACCATAAGATCTTTCAACATGTTGGATCTTGAAACTCAGCTCTGAGTCAAGTAAGTTAGGGATATTCAAAATACTTTTCTAAAATTCCAGTAATGCTAGGTTTTGCCATAATGCTAATCAAACTTAGATTTGTTTTACTCAAGTGCTTATTGTTACAAGTTTGGCAATATTACTACCTACTTAAAGACCATTTTATATTAGGCTGCGCTTCTTTGTGTAGTTTGTTTCATAAATGAATGTGTAGTGAATATTGCATCATGTAATGCTCAAGAGTTGCCAGAATGACTGTAAAAATACATATGATTGAGAGTTAACACAATTGCCTGCTGCTGTAATTCTGTTCCTGTAGTTCTGTGAAGCAATGTCATTGAACCTGATTATATTGTATGGCAATGCCGATTTGTCATTTCCTTTTAAAGCAGTGCCAAAGAAAGCTTTTGTTCATGCCTAGACATTGGCACCTGAGACTAAGTCTCATGTACTGATAAAATATTTAGACTAACCTGTCATCATCAGTCAAAATTGAAACTGAAAACTCAAGGTCCCTATGCATCTTTTACAATCGCTCTTCCCGCTAACCTTCTAAATAACTTATATGATGTGAGCATCTGGCCAGAGAAAACTGCAATTTAGAAATTTAGATTTAATAAAAATTATATAATGAACAGTCAAAGCGTGACCTTGGCTTCTACCACTCCAGGTGCTGATCCTCTCCAAATCACAGAGACAGATACGTATGGTAGCAAAGTCCAAAAATGATGCTAAATCAACAGATAAGTGACTAAGACGGGGTATGGGATAAAAAGCTCATTATTTGCAAAATTCTTAACCACTTCAATAAATAAGAATCATTATGGCACACCTACAGATAAATCTTGATAACAGTGCAAAAATGAAACTCAAATATCTGAACAGCTGACATGTGTCCCAGCATTACCTTACTAATCTTGGTGCCAGGAACATGAAATACACTAGAAACAAAGTGAAATATATTAATACCCTGAGTGAGAGATACAATAAAACAGGAGAAAAGTGGTCCCAGTGAGGATACAAAGAGTTTTAGGACACAATGGTGACTACTGGTGCAGAGCAATGGAGGTCTCTTCTGAAGACAAAGGGAGACTGAAAAAACCCTGACCATTTATACCTTGTTAATCCAATATGCACCAGCCAAGGGAAAGATAAGGATGCTCGATTGATTCCAGGCTGGCCTCTCAAACAGTAATGGGAAAACTAAAATTCCCATCCCTCCTCGTTCTCCCTTTATCTTTTGCTTTGCTTTAGGTCTTTTACGAAGATTCTGTCTGCATCTACTTGAGGGGGTATTATTATATTTCACTTTGTTTCCAGTTTTGTTCGCGTTCCTGACACCAAGATTAGTAAGGTAATGCTGGGACACATATGATGTTAGCTATTCAGATGTTTGAGAGTTTCATTTTTGCACTGTTATCAAGATTATTCTGTAGGTATGCCATATTGATTCCTATTTTTTATGCTGTTGCTGTGCTAGTATTTGTAGGAATAGTCTTCAACAACTCCCTGAGATCAGCCTGGGGTCAGACATTCCCTCCATACCTGTTGAGAGATTGCATTTTCCTCCTCAGAACACAATTTTACTGACAAATTCTCCTTAGGCTATTATTTTTCCCTATTAAATGCATTAAAATGCTGGTTTCTTTCAGTTGCTTGCTTTTCCCACCAAATATTTTGAAAAATCAATGCATGCTTTTAAAATTTCTTGGAGTGAATGTTGGAACCATTGGGGAACGGTGGGAACAAAACTTTTCGTAGCCCAAACCTCAATCAGAACAGTTCCTTTTTCATTCCTTTGAGCTTTCATTCAAAATATTTTCATTCCGGAACTTTTGTTCCTACTTTCAGTTTGGTTAAATGAACTGAAACTTCACCTGAACCTACTCCGAACCATTCCAGAACCATGAGCTTAGGTTCGTTCAACTTCCCAGTCTATGAGGATCACTGTGATCAATGTGCCCATGTGGAGAACTGACAATGAGTGAAAGTTTTACTTTTTCATTTTATTTAATTCTGTTATCCTTTTTCCGTTTGATGTGACTAGTTGGTCACTGGTGTATGATTGAGTGCCTCCAAATCTCTGATTGTGCATATGAATGCAGTCTATGAGAGTCACTGTAATTCTCTTTACTGCGTACAGGTAGAGTGTGAGACACTGGCTTTGAGTAATCTGGCCCGACAAAGTTAATGATTTGGTTGAGTTGTCTTTTTTATTTTAGATTACTTCCTATGACCTTGTACCCGATATAAGATTATGGCCTTAAGTTTTCTCCTTCCGTACACAAATGTTTTGATTTGACAGATTAGGCACAGACTAAAAAGTGAAGTGAGGGTAAATTATAATATAATAAGAGGTGAAAAGTGGTTTTTCTGCATTTCTGAGTCCCTTACACCACTAGGTTTCAAAGGATGCTAAATGCATTGTATGTATGTCAGTGATTTATCATTTTGGCATTTTTAACTTTTTATGGTTACAAAAATTAAGTCCTGTTGTCCTGCCTAGTGTTACATGCATGTAAATAGTGAAATTGGGATTTTATTTTGAAGGTGCTTGAAGAGTAACATATAATAATTTCAGGTGACCTTGGGGGAAAACATGGTTTGTTTCCTGTTGGTGTTGGAATTGCTTCTCGAACAATGTGGGATGCATACCTCCCTCTGCATGGGAAGTCGAGTGTTGCTCACAGAACATTGGTAGCCCATACAGTGCCACAAAATAAAGGCAAGTTATAAGTATTCCATTACTATCGTACATCAATAGAATAGAAAATAAGATATTTCATCAAATTATTAATAAATTAATGCTTCTATCCATGCAATCGTGATTTATCAAAGTAAATGTGTACCTGAAAGTAATCCAGATCTGTTTCCTGAACCATGTGCAGCTTATCCAATTATATATTGAAAAACTGCATTGCTTGCTAACTTTATATCTAGTCTTATGCCATTATAAAGGATAAGACTTAAAGAAGATAAGATCTTGTTTGAGGATGTCCTAATTTTGTATACACATATATTTGAGTGAAAGTGGAGTTATAAACTAGCTCTCACTTAACTTTTACCTGAATAATTTTAACTTTATGGGAAGTAACTTTATTTGTTTTGTTTTATGATATGAATTTTTGTAATTATGGTATTTTTAATGACAGATGAGAGTGAGGAGGCACTATCTTGTGCATCATTTGTCCCTGAGCTCCCAGTCACCACAGCCGTAGCTAAGTTTCGCTATCCTTGTGTGGGGCGAATACTCTTCCGACAAGTTGCTGGTGATCCATGGGCTGATACGTCTATCTTAGTTGAATATTTGACATATACTGATGGAAGTAAAAATGACACTGATGGCCACAGATGGGCCATCTCGGAATTACCTATTGGGAAGGATTTCTATAACTGGACTGCTAGGTGTGTAAGTGCTGGACCTCGCAATAACCCCTACAAAGTAAGTGAACAATTTTATAAATTTGATCTCACTTGAGCATAGAATAAAATGTTTCCAATTTTTAGGTCAATCATCATAGTAAGGGCATTATTTTCATGGAATATGTGCCACTGGCTCATCTAGCCAAGCATATATGTAGAATTTCTGCAGCACTTGTTTGCATAGAATGATGAGTGGTTGTTGTTGAGAATGATGCGTTGTTACGGACGTGGATAATCTTGAAAAGTCGGGTAAAAATATAACTTAGGGTGGAAATTGGCTTCCCTTAGTCAAAATCTATTTGTTTTCCTTAAATTAAATGTACCAATTTGGGCACTTTATGTTGGTGTGTGGTGTAATGGCTTTTAGTAAATGCATTGACTGAACGATGCACAGGAACTGTTGCCAATGAACTGTGTGCCTGGAGACAAACTTTCAAGTCCTACTCTTTATATTCCTTCTGAAGAAGATGGAATTGTTTCTTCGCATTGGTTTTTCTGAGGAACCATAGTTTTAGCTCCTGTACAAACTTTCTGTTATGCCATGTTAGTGCCTTTGGCATCATCATCACAGTTTGGTTTGTTACAGTTTTTCTCAGAATGCTTCTATTTGATAACCTCTGCCTAATATCCCATGCTGCCAAAGATGTTCTTATAGTCATAAATGATAGGCCAGATTGGATTTGATGTGTTATTTATTTAGCCTGGGGTAAATGAGGCCAGATGACCCCCTCCTACCCTATCCCATGGCCCAGAGAGGAAGTGTTAGGAATATATGGATGATGACCAGTGTGGGTTTAGGAGAGGGCAGTAATGTAGGACACTTTGGAGGGATGAGGACACTTGTAGAAAGAAAATTCGGATGTGAGCATTATATTTTTGCATGCTCTATAAATTTTGAGAGGGCATTTCATGGGATGTACTGGGTGGAATTAGTGGAAGTGTTGAAGAAATTAGGGAGGGGTAGATTGGAGAGACTGATTTTTCATGTGGAACTTTTATATGAACCTGACTGCACAGGTTATGGTAGCAAATGGAGAATCAGGATGGCCACGATTGGACTGGGAGTGAGGCAGGGGTATCCACAATTGTCATTGCTTTCTACTAGTACATATTCAGGGGATATGGTTAGGGAGGCATGAGGAGAGATAGTGGTGGGAATAATGGCTGGAGGGAATCTGATAAAATCAATGATATTTGCTGGTGGTCAAATGTTGGTTTCTCAGTCAGCTGTGGGGTTTCAATCAATGATGAATGGATTAGAGGTGCTGTGTGTAAAATATAGGATGAATATACATCATAAGAAAATGATAATAATAACTTGTCTTTCGAGCAAATTTAGGACTGTAGAGTCCTCTCTTACAATTTACTCATATTAGATGAACACAAACATCTATGTCCTGTGCAGTGAATAATCTACCCAGGAGGGATTCGAACCCGCGACCCTCGGGTTAGAATGCGAGGACTTTACCCCGCTGCCACCGGGGCCGACGATGAGAGTTTCTGGAAAGAAGTAGGTTGGGATGACTATAAGGGTGAAAGGTTACAAAGTTGAGCAGGTGGAGTGTTGTGTCCTCAGGAGCAACCATCTCTAAATAACTACCGCGGTTTTCGCTATGGTTTAATCAGGGTTTTATTTACCACATGTGCTTACAGTAACATTGCTATTCTTCTCGTCCTAAAAACATGGCCGCCAGTTTTTCTCCTCAGGGGGCACCACTAGCCTATAACAAGATGCACACTAAAAAGCAAACATCAATTACCAAGCTCTCATCATACATAACATCTCTTCCCCATTAGAATCAGATTCCCTTCCAAACCCTTCACACTCAATTTCTCAACCAATTCGGTAGACGTCTGATTCATTCAGACCTTCGTGGCACCCCCTACTCATTTTCTCTCTCATGCACTCCGTCCATTACTTGTCCATTTGTTTTTCCTGCATCCCCTCAATCACACAACTCCCAAGGCACAACATCAACATTTTCCTTATTCCTCTTTCTTTCAGCAACATCCTTGTCCATTTCCATACCTTGTCTCACATCACTTCCTTCACTTACCGTTTTCTTTCTTAAAAATAATTGGTCAATATGTCTTTCCCACATTTGTTCAGTCTCTGTATTAACCATGTAGTTTCTAATCCGTAAAACATCTATAAAAACACTGGGTACCCACTTATTCTCCCCAAAATAGCTTTGTGCCCTCTCAAAATCCCCTTTCCTAAAAAATCTGTCATTTCCTTGAAACCCTTCTCTGCTACTCTTGTCACTGTCTGGGTGAAGTTAAGTCAGCCTGGTCTTCAAGTTCCTTCCCATCAGTAACTCTGCGGGAGTCTTCTTAATGGTGACATACAGGGTTGTGTGCTGCATTAAGAGGAACCAAGAAAATCTGTTATGCATAGGCCTCTCTGTCTGGCACTTCATACAAGAGTTCACCTTGGCCTCAATCATTTCATCCATTGAAGGCCACCATTCTAAAGAGCTGGCCACTCCTTTCATTTTACTCATCCCTGGGTGATTTGCATGCAGCATTCCCAATACTTGCTCTTGTAGCACCCTGGGAATAACCACTCTTGTGCCCCACAAAACACAGCCCTTATGTAAAGAAAGTTCAGTTTTTCGTCTTACAAAAGGTTCGAAATCAGCATCTTCCTTGTTTCATTTGCTAAGTGTTCCGGGGGAATCAGATTATTGTCTCCCTCCAGCATGAAGATATTGGTGGGATCTGCAGCTCCTCCCTTCTCCTCACTTAGGGGCAGGCAGCTAAGGGCATCTGCTGGTCCCTGCTCGCTTCCTGGACAATACTCCAATGCATAATCATAGGCTGCCAAGCTCAAGCTCCACCTGAACATCTGTGGTGACAACATCACTGGGATTTGTCGTCCTGGTGCTAAAATCCCTAATAGTGGCTTGTGATCAGTCATTAACACAAACTGTCTTCCCATTACATAATTATGGAAATTTGTCACTCCAAACACCAATGCCAAACACTCTCTGCCAATCTGAGCATACATCTGTTTCTGATAGTGTCCTTTATGCGAACGCGATTGGCTCTTCTTTGCCATCTTCCCTATAGTGAGCTAACACAGCTCTTAACCCATACAGTGAAGCATCACAATTCAGCACTATTTGCTTGTTCTCATCATAAGGTACCAGAAAATTTCCCTCCACAATAAGTTCCTTCACTTTTGCAAATGCTGTTTCTTGAGACTCGCTCCATTCCCACCCTTGGTGATTATGCAGCAGTCTATGTAGTAGCTCTGCACTTGTAGCCTTGTCCTTCAAAAACATGTCATAATAATTCACTAGTCCTAAAAATGACTTAAACTCCTGTTTATTTTTTGGAGCTGTAGCCTTCCTGATTGCATCCACTTTTTCTTTTGTTGGGTGTATTCCAGCCTGATCCAACACAAACCCCCTAATACGTAATCTTAGACAAATTAAATTCACATTTATTTCCTTGTAGACAAAGTTCTGCTCCTCTGAGTCTTTTCAAAATTTTCTTGACTCTGCCATCTTGTTCCTCCTGTGTTTTTTCCATGATTAGATACCATCTAAATAAACTACCACTCCTTGGAGACCTGCCAACAAATTATCCATAAATATTTGGAAAATCCCAGGTGCTGCAGAAACACCGTATTGCAACCTTGTCACTTGAAATAACCCTTTCAGATTATTTATCGTCTGTAAACAAGCTGTTTTCTCATCAACCACCAACTGTTGGTAGGCTTGCTTTAAATCTAACCTGCTATACAATTTTCCTCCCTCCATTACTACCAAAATGTCATTCACTTTTGGGAGGGGATACGAGTTCTTCTTTACTACTTTATTTAGTGTAGCTCGAAAATCCCCACACAACCTGAGAGTTCCATCTCTCTTGAGAACAGGTACTACTGGGGTAGACCACTCAGAGTACTCTCCTGGTTTGAGTATGCCTTGCTCCACCAATTTTTCCAATTCGTTCACCATTTTTTGTCTCAAGGCGAATGGTACCGGCCTGTCCTTAAAAAACCGTGGTTGTACTCCAACCTCAATTTCAACTGACGCTGGAGGACCACTAGCCTGGCCCAAACCACCGCTTAATATATCTAAAAATTCTGATTTCAAATAATATGGATTCGACACTGCTTTCACACCACCTACCGAAATTCCCAAATCTGGGAACCACTGACTTCCTAACAAACTTCTGCCTGTGCGCCCGGATACCACAAGTAATGGTAATATCTTCACTGTCTGCTTGAATCCTATTTCCACATCACACACCCCCAGTACTTATAATTCGTGCTGTGACCAGGAACGCAAAATCACTTTAGAGGTCTCCAGCTTTGGAGGTCGATATGGCCATAATGCCTTAAAATCTTTGGCACTGATCACTGAAAAAGCCGTGCCAGAATCGACTTCCATTTGGTGCCACTTCCCATTAAGCTGGATCTGTCCCTTAATTGGGTCGACTGTCTCCGATTTAAGCTGATAAATATTCATCAGCTTACCTTCATCCTCTTCTCCATACGAATATGCATCTTGTTCATCGGCGTTGCATTTGAGGTCTGCCCACTTTCACGCCTTTCTGTTAATTTTTTTTCATTAAACATACACACTCAATGTGTCCCATCTTCCTACAAAAACAGCATGTTTCCCTTGCAAAACTGCATCCATCTAGCAAATGAGGACCACCGCATCTGTAACACTCTGGTATTTGTCTTCCCGAAGTCTTCGAGGCTTTGCTTTGATGCCAATATTCCTTCCCCATCCATGGCTCTGAAAATACCTTATTAGCATCCGAAACCATTTCCTTTCGGAGTACACTATTTTCCCGGGCTGACTCCATCACGAGTGCTTTGGACAAAGCGTCACTCAGCTTTAATTCTGTAGTGGCGGCTTGCGCCATCAGGACCTGTCGGACTCCCAGAAGCAACCTGTCCAGGAGCGCTTCTTCCAGATCCTGGAAATGGTAAGGGGCCACTAATCTCCGGAACTCCTTCACAAACATTGCAATTCTTTCTCCCGGAGCCTGTTTCCGTGAGTGGAAATGGTACCGCGAGCTCACATGCGTTGGTGGGGATCTAAGTGGTCGGACACCTTTTTCACTAGTTTGTCAAAAGAAAAATCCGCAAGGGTTTTTGGTGCTACTAGAGTCTCTAAAATATCAAAAATAGTAGGTCCTACAATGCTCAAAAACACTGCTCGCTTTTTCCCAGCATCTGAAATGTTGTTTGCCTCTAAGTAGAACTGCAACCGACTGATATAATGTCCCCACGGCACACTTTTGTCTGGCTCATAAGGTTCTATGCTTCTGACCGTTGCCATTTTGATGTCCGAAACACATCTTCTTTCACGCCTGTAGTCCTTTTACAATCCTTGTTGCCAATATGTTGTGTCCTCAGAAGCATCCATCTCTAAATAACTACCCCAGTTTTGACTGTGGTTTAATCAGAGTTTAATTTACCTCATGTGCTTACAGTAACATTGCAATTCTACTCATCCTAAAAACATGGCCACCAGTTTTTCTCCTCAAGGGGCACCACTATCCTATAACAAAACACACACTAAATAGCAGACATCAATTACCAAGCTCTCATCATACATAACATCAGGGTACAAAGTTGAGCAGGTGGAGCAGTTTTCATATCTGGGTAGTATTTCATAGGAGAATGGGTGTATGTGGTAGGTGCCTGAGATGTGGAATTGCCTTGGCCAAATAAGCATGCTCATAGAGAAGGGAATCGAAGTGCCTGAGAGGAGACTTAAAGAAAAGGCTGGTGAAAACTCAAATGAGGAGCGTGGCACGGTATGGGTCTGTAACTTGGTTGTTGAAAAGGGAGAATGTAAATACATATGCAGGAGGCATTTGAGATGTGGGCATGGAGAAGGGTAGAAAGGGTTTTGTGGGTGGCAAGGAGGAGAAATGAGCAGGTATCGGAAATGGTTTTATAGGAGATGAAGCCAGTAGTGGAGGTTTGGAGAAGGCTGATGCAATGGGTGAAGGAGGTTTTTGAAAGGAACGGGAATGTTGTAGAGAGTAACAGAGGGGAGAAGGCTGGGAAACTATGGATGAAGAAGGAAGAAGGTTGGAATCCTTGATGAAATAAGAAGTGGATGGCAATAACAGGAATTCAAGAGGGATCCATTGGTGGGGCATGTATAGAAGGGAAAACTGGATGATTTGGTAGCTATTGGGGTGTTAGGATCGGAATTAAGATCCTAAAGATTGTTTTGACTGACTCCGGAATAATTTTGTGGCTTCTATATTTTAAGAAAATGTTGAGCCTCGTGCTAAAGTTAAATGCAATCAAATCCTATTGAAAAGGTAGCTAGGTGTAGTAAAATATGTGAATCAACCTAAAAAATTGAAAATGATAATTCCACCTCTTGAATCAAGTTCAAACATGCGCCAGTGGTTTGGTGGCTGATTCAATTTGAAGTCGGACCCTTACCTCACTGACATGGAAATGCAATGAAGTGCATAATGTTGATGTACCATTCATTGCATATTTTCATGTATTTTACTGTAATTCTTATTGTTATCACGAAATGGTTGGAAGCATTTATGCGTTTTGTTGGAGCTCTCAAGCCTATATTGAAATATGTACTTATGGTAGAATGAATTTTTATACCTGGCAAATGAAGATTTTTACTTTGAAAACCTGGAAAAGTCAGGAATTTCATAGTTTTAGGTCTGTAGGTACCCTGAGTTGGCAATTTTCCACTTTTTCAAAGCTAAATTCCAGATACCTTTGTATGATTTTCATTTTCATCAAATCATACTTGTTGGATGTTTGATCTCCAACTTCAAGCATCAAATATAGGCTGCTTCAAACTAATCTTAAGTGGAGTCCATGACTGATGTCGATAATGGCCTCCTCTTGGGTGGTTCCTTCTGAAATGCATGTATAGAATTCACTTTTGGAACAGTTTCCGCCAAAATCATGTAACAGATTACGGAGCTCATGTGTGATGTTATTGACACTTCTTTAAGCCGATCAAATAGTAATATTGCTCATGTGGCAGTTACCCACCCCCATATTTACCTATGAAGCTAGGACTACTAGATAACTACCTTCAAATGTCAATGTTTGAAATTTGAAAATTAGCATTGGTGAGCCAATTTTTGTCAACTGAGACTTGAAGAAATGTTTTCATGCTAAACTTGTGGATGTTTACTATTGAATGGAAGTGGCCATGTACAGTTGAAGTTGACACTTGACGCTTGAAGCAATAGTGATCTAAACAATACACTCTCTCACAATTTGGCTGTGGGTAATTATTCATAAAAGTGGAAAAGAGCAATTTAATTCCTTTTCATTGGAATGTACTTATTCCACATTTTATATACTTTGTGGCCTTAATACTATCATATGCATCTGCTCTCTGGGAACAACAACTCTCCTATGTCCAGTCTTGATGTATTGTATCCTTGTTTGTTAAATCACTCCTAATTCCGACAGGTTCCTCTGAGTCCTGGTGACAAGGGCAAGGAGCCAGCTGACTGTCTACCAGAATATTATGGTTCAGCACTTACATGTGCCCAGGGTGATTTGGGAGGAAGACATGGTACATTAAGGGTTGCTGGTGGTAAAGCAAGTTTTGCATCAACTAAGAAGTTCTTCACTGATTCTCATCTTCCTCTCATTGGACCCCAAGGAGTTGTTGGACATTCTGTTGTACTCTATGATGATTTTGGACCGAAGGCTCGTGGTGAACGCCTGGGATGCTCAACGTAAGTTTGTAATGGTGTATCATGGCAATAAATAATTTTGTACTTTGAATTGCATGCTTGTAAATGAGTCAGTAATATGCACTCCATGACTTAAATATTTTTATTAGATTATAACTTGTTAAGGTACATCTGTTACCTTATTTCCTGTAAACCCCTCCAGATTTTGATCTGTGAGTGATAAAATAATTGAATGGCTAACTCATTTTCATGCTGGATATTTTTCATGGTGTCAACATTTTTTTCTGTCTGAATTAAGTTACTATGGGATCATTACAATAGAGCAGTAATTATGGGTTCTAATGGAGGAGAACACCCTATTGGGTGAAATTCAATTTGTAGGTATATGTATTTTTAAGTGCCTGTGGTGTTTACGTCTTAATTTTCGGAGTCACATTCTGAAGTGCCCTGTTGATTGTTGTTTGATTATGCACTATTTAAAAGGTTTCTTTTGACATGCAATGCATCTGTTTGCCATTGAAATACTTTTGATACTTGTCTAGTGTGTCTATGAGAAAATGAGGTCATGTTACTTAGATAAGAACAGTCTGAAGTATCATCGGTCTCAATAAGGGAGCTGATGCATTCTAACATCATATGCCCTGAGGAACTTGATTTCATCAACTGTTCATTGCAGTTTATCTAAGCAGAAATCTATGTACGATTACAGAAAGTCGCATTTTCTGGTAACTCAGTCAAATGCTAACATCCTAAGGTCCAAGGCCCCATTTTATTGTGTCATGCTCCCTCCAGTAATGTCATCCCTGAGCAATAGATTTCAGGAATTTCTTATACACTACTGTCATTTGTACAAATAAATAACTTCCTGGAAGAAAAGCCTTTTTTAGGTAACAAAATGTAGCAATACCTCTGACTTGTTGACTCTATTCCATTATCTTTTGTCAAAAGAAGTCGGAGTGGGGGTGAGAATACTGCTTGCTGCTTCTAAAGGCAGTTGGATTATCTGACAATCAGATGTGCAAGTGCGAGATAATCAGTTCTCCACTTTGCTCCCGAAATGTTTCTGATCAACTCATCAAAATTTACTTTCTTGTTAGTTGCTGCCGTGAGAAGTAGATCTTGTATCCCAAATTGAAATTGAACTACAGACATATTAAACTCTGGATAGTCTCTCTAGAATTCATAAGGTGCAGGGATTATGCTGGCCCTCTATATGACTATTATTATTCAATTTTTTAATACTGCCCTATGAACAGCTGTGACAACTTTGACTGGTTTACTTCCTCTGATAATTATTTTAATTTTTTTGCCTAGCTCTCCATTTTAACATTTAGCATTTCTTCCCCTTCTTGTATTGTAAAAGGAAGTGGGGCATTTCAGTAAAGCCTCCATTTTTTGTTCCCATGAATATGGTTCAATCATCCTCAGCTCACTATTGAAAATGTCATGAAATATTCTACCATAAGTTGAAATGACTGTTATTCTGCTAGGTGAAAGGTAAAGCAGCATCCTTTAGCCCTGAGGGCATTATAATATGAAAGTTACTTTGTGAATTTCCCAAAAATGTTTTCAATCATTCTGCAGAATGGGTTTTACCTATCAGGGCATCTTCAGAGAAAGTTAACAATTTATTTTACCTGATAATGCCCTACCTAATGGGTGATACCAGTTGGACACTGTGATTTAGGACATTTTTGTGGAATTAAAAAAGTTACTATTACATTCTATCAGCATATGTCAATTCCACCTTGTTACATCAAGCAATATTTATTTTGAGGGTATAGTCATTGCACTATGTCCTCATTTGCCGTCCTACAAAACATCTACCTGTAGGCCTTGAATGCTCTTGGATTCAATTATGGAAAGAAAATTGCTGAAGTCACAAATATTTACTAGAAGGAATTTTTTGTTGATGAATTGGTTTAGGAAAAGTTCTCTATCTTAAGTTTGATATTTTGATGAAATTTTTGTGAGCAATATGCATTGCTGCAGTGTGTGTGTCAGAAATATTTTTCATTCAATATCAAGTGTTTGAGCAATATATGCTCAAAACAAAAGAAAATCTCTACTCTTGTGTCAGGGAAGGTTTTGGCAGCAGTGCCAGGTGCAATACTTAGTGGGTCCTCTGCTTTTTGAGGTCAAAGATTTCCAATGGAAGCAGATGGAATTTGGTTTGGATGGTGTCATGGGAGGAGATAAATGACCCTTTGAATGAGCTCTGCCGCCCCCAACTGTGAACTTTTGATCACAAGACTTTTTCATTTGAGAATTGAGGATAGTTCATCCTCGAGCAGTTGTGCCCCCTGGTGAAATACAAGCAGTCGTGCTGGCACACTCAGTGCGCCAGTGATTTTTTGTAAATATTTTCTTCAAATCAGGTAATTTCCATATGATTATAGCTTTTAGCAACCGTACAATATTTTAAGCTTTGAAAATCTATTGAATTCATTTATTAACTAATATATTTTTAGAGAAAGGTCAAATAAATCATGCTTTAACGTTTGAAAATGTTACCTGGAAACTAACTAGACAAAATTCCATGTATGAACATAGGAATTACTTCCCCTTTTCAAATATGCACCAAAATATTACAATTAAAACCCATAGACAGAATTCGATTGGCATTATTTTTGGGTTATGTGTATTTAAACACCAGTCTATTGTAACTAGCTCACAAGCAATTCAATTTTTTCTCAAACAATTTTGGACTACCGACTTAGGATTGAGGATAGAAAATGACACAGAACATAATAAAAATGATCTACAAATTTATTTCTGTTTACACTATTTATTTTAGGTACACAATATAGCTATGTAATCTTACAAATAACGTAATCTTGCATTTATGAAAAGCTTGAAACCTGCAAGAAAATAACTTGTGTTTCGTATAAACCTTCACATTTCACATTCATTTATGATCACAGAGCAATGGCCTCATTATCAAAAAAAGAACTATTAATCCTATTTGCAGTAAAATATTAAGAAAAATCCATTAAAATCTCTTTATTCGCATTCATTTGGATGCCTCTTCCCCAGTTTTATCACAGTCGCAGCACTTCACTACCATTTGTACATAGCTTCTGCAAACGAAACTGTAGCCCTGGGAGCATATGATGGTTGTGCACATATTTTTTGCCCTACCACTTGTGTTGTGAACACAAGGGGCTCTGCAGTAGGAGAAGGGTTTATTGATTACTGGTAGTCTAGAAACGAGGTTTGTTTTTGGATGGAGGGGATTGTTGTGAGAGTCGCCATTACTGAAAGGGGTGAATTGGAGATTGTGAACTTTTGTAAGCGGTGCTCTGAGAAATAAAACCCGTTTAAAGACTTAAGAAGAGTGCTCTTGGTCTCTGGTCAGCTGACAACCTGGCAAGAACCCCAAAATGTGCCGCTTCATGGAGTGACTCGTCAGTCCACGTTGCGTGCACACGACACTTGCTACACAGCGTCCTGGTTTTTTTTTTTTGAAGGTTCATTTTTGGCAGTTCATCGTCAATATGTAAATGATTCTTGATGTATGTAAGTCTGATGTAAATGATGAAACAATTGAATATCTCTTCATCGTGGGAGAGGGAACATCGACCACTTCATCACTTTATCTTTTCCTGTGTAGAATCCTTCATTCCCGGTGGTCAGCCCATCTTCAGAAGATTTGCATGCATCTGCTTCCTGTTCCATGTCACTCTTGTGGTTACTCCTCACTATATCCTCACCATCTTCGCCATTGAAAAAGTTGCTCTTCACCTCCGATGCTGGTCCTTGATTCAGATGATCATCTTCTTCGTCAGAAAGTTCCTTTAGGAATTTTGATATTTCATTTTCTCATTTTTTTTTACTTCTGACACAAAAAGAAAACACAATTAGTATACTTTCTCACAGGCTTGATAAATAAATAGGTTAAAAAGTTACAAATAAAATAATGTACTCTGGCACACTCACTGTGCCAGCATGACTGCTCGAGGGTTAAATTAACTGAGAGAAGCATTGTGGCACTGCTTTTGAGGAGGTTATGTTTGTTCTTCAGGACATACCACTAAGAGGGGGTGTTAGACTATGGATATGGAAGAAGGGGCCCAATCATCATCCCTCATGGCTACTTTCTTTGGAATGAAGATGAGATGATTTGATAGCCAGTTGGTGCAGTCCTACATGAATATCCCTTGCAATAATACCCTGTGGTTAATACTGACTAAAATTGCATAGGGAAAAGTATAATACCCTCAGTTCTCCTTCTCTGACTTCAAGGGGGATGGAGGGACAGAATGAAAATGGAACCTCTTCCTTTTGAATCATTACATATTTTAAGAAAAAATCAAAAATATAGTGTAGGATTGAGAGTTAGTGATTAACATAAGTTTTCTCATCATTTGCCAAATGAGAAACTAATATAAAAAAAATTACCCTAAAATAGAATAGTGGGAAGATATCCACCGTATCATAACCAGGCTGCAATTAGATAATAGGGAATGTATATTAAAACAATCCTTGTACTGTTCCACATATATTTATTAATTTACAATGCAATCCCCAAAATTCTACATTTCCTACCAAATATATTAAAGATGGATGCATTGGAGCAAATGGAAATTATCAGAGAGTCAAGCAACCATTGCAACGAGTTACTTTTTCTGCACCCCTCCCCACTCCTTTCCGAAAAAATGTCCCTTATCACAAGCCCCTAACCTATGTTCCCCTGCCTTTCCACCCAAAAATTATTTTGCTCTCCAAACCCCCCAGCTTCTTAGCACTGGTTACTATCATTACTATTACTACATAACATGTAAACAATTGTACCTGAAGATGCAGAAAACTGTGAAATGCATAGTACATCAGTAAATATTTGTGGAAAAGTACAAGGATGGTTTTAATATGGATTCAAATATAAAATACTTCAACGAAGTGATGCCTGAGGGTGTAAAGTTTTTAGATAATACTGAAGTGACTAATTGATTATATACTTAGTTATTAGTGGTTTTGGTATTTGTGGAAGGTATAGGAATGTATCTACCATGGATTATGGAGTACCTGTATTCTACATTACCTGTATGCCACACACAGATATCTTATTGATAATTAGATTCATGGCTTATGCTCCATGATGGAAATGCATACCTGCTCTGTGCAGGATTATATATGCCCTATTATTATGCCCTATTAGGATTATATATGACTATTGCATGCATGCACATTCAAACTGTCGTCAGATTGAATAAATATCCTTCTCTAACCTATCCAAACCATTAAGCCTGTGGAAGGGCTGCTGTAATTCACATGTACTACCCGTTATGCTTTTACTCGAGAACTGCCACCTTCTTTATTCAGTGAGAGGAACTTACAAAAGGGCTCCAGAGGGCAGCACCATACAGAGAAACAAAAAAAACAAAAAATGGTGTGTTGATATTTTGAATATACCAACTTACAATACAAACCTCAAGTGATTCATACTAAGAGTGCAATACCTAATATGGTTAATTTCAATCCTTTCAAAAATACAGCAATGGCTTGCATAAACGAGGCAAAAACTTGCTCTGGAAATGAACTACCTATGCCAGAAATTGCAGTTTTTTTCCTCTAATTTTGCTTGCTGATGCCCTTGATTTGCTTGGGCTAATATACCAACCACCAAACCCACCCAAGCTTTCTGTTTGCCAGGGCAGTTATGTATTTATGGGTTAAAGGGAAATATGTAGATGCTAGTTCTTCCTTTCCTTTTTTAGTTGCTGTATTTATCATTATATTTATGATATTCCTGTTGTTGTGCTCCTTTTTACAATTATTGAGCATTAATAGTTTTTTGAGGTACTCAGAAATTTGAACCTGGAAAGTTTAGGCAAGTGCATGTTTTCTTTTATGATTCAGGATAACTTGGCATCACCGACTTAAGGCAGTAGCAAAGGATTGGTTTGGAAGTGGAGAAGGTGGCGGAGGAACTGTTTCACCTGTTCGTGGCAAAGTTGAAATGATTCAGCAATCTGAATATGATGACACTGATGTTGAAGTTACTTTTGAGGGCCTAGATGGAGAAGAAAGAGGATATTATGTGCATGAGGTATTTAAATCATTCTTTACTTCCATTTTCCTTCATACTTTTGTCAATCATCTTGGAAAAACCAGTCTGATACTATGACTTGATTATTACTTAGCTATTTAAAATGACATTGATGCATTTAATTTGCTGTTGTCTTTGAGTTATATTGCTCCATTGAAAAGGAAAAAGACTGAACCTATGGATGTTTGAATTTAATGAAGTAAGTGGTGAAGTGCAAAAGTTTTGTTGTTTTCATTGATTTTTTAAAATCCCTTTTAAATATTAAAAGCTCTTATTTCATGCATCACACCTGGTTTTGATTATTGTTTCATCTCTTTTTGTTCCAAAAAGGACTTATTTATTTTGTGAACTTGGGTTTGTTTGGTCATTTATCTCTGTTACCCTTAAGATAGTTTGAGCAAAATATCATTTTACCTAGAAATCAATGAATTTGGTCTCATTTTAAAGAAAAATATATTACTCTTCCATTGACACAAAAAATTCAACCCCTTACCTCATTACTTTCCGAGATATTTGCCAGAAAATTCCAGCCCTTTTATATGGGAAATGGTCCGTGTATGCACTCCAGAGAGACCTTATTTAACAAATGAAATTCTAACACCTAGATCTCATAAAAAAATCAAGTGTGTAGTTTGTGTTTTCTCAACTATTTTTGAAAATTGATCATATTGTCACTGCAGTAAATTCTTCGGCATCACAATAAACCTTCTGTTTTGATGGAGTTTCAAACATACCACGCGAAAAAAATGAGTCGAGCTAAAGATTTATTTGGATATTTTCATTTGATTACTTACAATTTCTGTCATGTAAAATTATATTATTGCACCATTATTAATGCAATATTTAATTAGTGTGTCTCACAGCTGGCGAAATTAAAAGGTATAATTTGAATATGGTCTCTATTATGATTAGGGAACTATCTCACTCGCACTGCCTTAAATCATTCAAATAATATCATGCCTTGAAACTATATTTTATTTCTGTTTTGAATTTTTGCCCATTTTCTTTTGATGGAAATACCTCCTGTGTTATCCCCTTTTAGTTCCCTACCTTCCATTTTTGACACAGGTGGGATTTGATATTTTACCACAATTGTGCTGCTGCTGTAGCATGCTCGGAGGAGCAGTGCTGCTCAGAGTAGCATGTAGTATCCCCATGCCTGACATTTTTAAATTCACCTTTAGGATGAATGTGATAACTATACACAAAACATTATCATGATTTTTGTTAATACAGCTAAATATACATCAGCAAGTTACCAAGCATTTCTTCTGTGCTTGTTGCTCCATTCATTGCTGTTCATATCTGCACATAATGTGAATGCTATGTAATTTACGTTAAAATTCATATTCGTTATAAAACAATGTTTTTACTCCATTTCAACGAGATTTCTAATATGTTTATTATTTGAAGTTCATTTTCGGCTTTATCATTGAAACCCAAACTCTCAGCTGTCAGGGTATCTTAACCTATTTAATCCATTATTCAGCTAGAACATTCAATGTATCTGTGGGGCCAATGTAACTGGAAGTGATGTTAAGTTGATGTGTACCTGTACTTGCTTATGATTGATTTTCTTATGGCCTTTATGATCATAATGAAGTGTGGAACTCCCATATATAAGCTCTATGAGGATCTTCTCAGTTAGTGAGATAACGATGGTTTGCATATTGACCTGTTCTAGGAATTTTTGCCAGTTATATTCTTGATAGTGTTCAGATTATCAGTCGACTTATTCCATGCAAGCATATTCTATGAGTAACATTGGTTGAAAAGTAATTATTGAAATTCCCATCATGTTCTGCATGGTGGCCTCAGCAATTGATTTTCCTTCTGTTATTTTCAAAAGGCATCTGTGGAAATACAGCAAGAATTCCCTTGTGAAGAAAGCACTTTGTATGGCACTTGGGATCCTTTCTTTGCTGAAAAAATCCATGGACCTAGGGAGTCGTGGGCCATTGGAGACTTGAGTGGAAAACATGGTTCTTTACAAGATCTGGAAAGAGCTGAGCTGGTATTCAATGACACCCAGCTACCACTCTATGGGGAGCTCAGTGTTATAGGACGCTCAATTATCATTCACCGTGGAAAAATGTCTCGCAGGTTGGGTACCTTTAAGATTTAATTAGGTTTCAAGAATTTTGAAATATTCATAACATGATGTATAATGTTTGGTGCCCCTATTATAACCCTAATTTCTGAGCACGTTACAACCTTTTGAAGTGTATTAAAGGTCATACTTATATGTTAAACATCATCTTTAATACTGCTATAATGCTAAGAAACTGCAGCTTGATGAGCTGGAGAACTTGTATCCTAATGCCTGCTCTATATTCAGAGAGAAAATAATTAGTCAGCCTAATGTTAAATTTTCAATAAGGTGACAATTTAAGGACTAGATAGGAGTTTTCCTGTCAATATGACTCTGTTAACAGTGAGAAACTAAAATATGCATACATGTATAGTATTTGGCATCATATGGCTACAACATGTATAATATTTAATAAATAGCTAACGGCTGTGTCCTGAAGCATTTTTATTCTTAGTATCTCCTCACTCATGAACAGTTATGGTCAACTCTCTTGTGGACAAACTTGATCATGACTGTTTATGCAAGAGAGGAATCGAATAGAATTAAACATGAATTTAGCCATTTATGAATGTCATTCTTATTTCTGTTGTAAACTTTAAAGATGGGCCTGTTCAACCATTGAGAGAGGATATGCTCCATCCGAGGCCAGAGAACTTCGTGCAATAGCATCTTTTCACCATCCCAATGGATATGCTTATGGTTACATTCGAATGGTTTGTCATTTTCATTTTCTCAGCTTTAGTACTGAAATTTTAGTTTCATAAGTATGAGTACATTTCATTTGTTTGTCATTTACTGAATGCTGTAGACATTCTCATATCTGGGGTGTGGGTGAATATGAATGAAGCAAAGCCGTGATTACCTCTGGATTCTCATAAAGAAAATTTATGGTGATTTTTTTTAGAAATGTCACCAGTAAGTTTTAACCACATACATTTGGTTGAAGGCCATCTTAATTAAAAATGATGGGTTTTTTGACAGTCATTGGTAAAGAGCATATGTAGTAGAAAATCATTAGGTCATAGTCGACAGGACCCAAAAATTGGTACTTTGTATTTTCGTGTCTTGTGTATTCAAACCTTTTTAATAAGCTGCAAAAAAATATTTCTTTTTGTTTCCCCTAAGTTTTGTGGTCTTTAATTTCATGTTAATATGAGTTTTACTCATTATTTGTCAAATTTTTTGTGAAAAAATACTTCATTATAATAAAAGGTCTAAAAATAACTATTATATTATGGTTCCCTACACCAATACTATGAAGTCTGCAATTATGGCATTGGCAAAATTTTCTGAGAATTTTGAAATCTTAGATAAACCAAAAATTGCCCATAAAAACTTAGGCATGTATTAAAATTAACTGTATGAGAATTTGAATTTTCGAAATCCTCAGAACAGGGAAGCTACAACTATGGGTGCTTAAGTTCAGCTCTTTTTTTCTAATACCTACGTACTGTCAGTAGTAGCTGGCTCGAACACGCTTCTCAGGGACTCTCTGTCTCAATTCTAAAATACATAATTAGTGATGAGGTCAGGATTTGAGGATGTGATTTAATCTTATTAAATCCTTCCAAAAAGATTACATTATTTGGAATCCAGTTGTGTGGGTGGCATATGTGCTACATCACTGTAAGCTTTACGTCATCCATCATAAATTATTTCCAAATTTCACCATAGAATTTATCACCTCGACAACATTGTACTTTGTAAGTAAGGCTGCTTGAGTGAAATTTTATTATACTATGAAATATGTATGTCTGGAGATTTTATTGCTATTAGTCATGTCAAGTTTCATTTGAAAATCACTGCATGGCACATGCACAACACTACCTTCCTCCCAGACCACTTTGTATGCTGACCCACAGATGCTGCAGATCATTAAGACAGCCATTTTTATTATTTGTTCAATGGATGGACTGAAAAAATTTGTACTCATTTTAAAATTCATTGCAATCAAACCATGATTATGATATCTCATCAACCACCACCATGCCATATATGCCATGATTATGATATCTCACAGTCCATACAAGCAGTTAGCCGAATTATCAGAAGACTTTGTGAAATGCTGTTGTACTGATGGCTGTGATATTTTGGTCCAGCCCATTTTTAAAGTGAATTTCTTCAAACAATAGCATGCCAAGTAGCACCTCAAACAAATGCATTACAGTCTACTCTATAAGTTAGGTGAAGAGTTGGGGAACTTCAAATGAAATTTTGTATGACCTAAAGAATTCTTCCCATCATAGTATTAGCAAATGGCATGTGCTTATAGGAATTAGGGAAAAGGATGATACATTATATTGCATAGCTGTATTGGCCCAAGCCTTGCTAGAATTTGCGATTGAATAAGATTTACTATTTCATTGTGAGCTATTGATATTCAGAGAATTAATTATACGTACCTATTGCAAATGTTCACTGTCTATTAATGTTTTTATTTTGTAATGAAACAAATATATAAAATTTATGCGTAGATTATTTGAATAAAAATTGTTTTCAGAACTAATTTCAATAATAATTTTTATAGTCAGAAATATTTATCAGTTACTCTGCTAACTGACCCCCTTAGTGTATTTTATATTCTGTCCTAATGCTAAATATTTCTCTCCTCAGACTCAGTTGATCTATTCAGATAGCAGTATGAGTGACACAGCCATTGAAGTCAAATTAAGGCATCCTGGTAAAAATGATCGGAATTTTGTAAGTAGAACTTTGCTGTTATTATTGAAGATTTGTCTGTTAAATCCTATCCCAAAGCCTGAAATATTATCCTCACTTAATGTCATTCCTGGTTGAAAACTTAACTTCCCTTAGTAAATATATTTATTAAGAAAGATATTATCGTCTTAGAGTATCAAGCTCCAATTGCTCATTTATTTGGAGAACAATAATAAGAACATGTTCAACTATCAATTTAAGTTCAAAGGTCAATCATTTGTGTTACAGCTATTTTTTAGCTTCATTATATGTTGTAACTAATGGTGGTAATATGCACACAATTTGCATTAGGTGTCCTTGCGTGTCTTGAGCTCTCCACCAGATCTAACTCTTCTAATCTGCCTATATTTTAGTGTTCGACGTGCCCATAATCTTTAGCTTGGGAGAAG
Organism: Ceriagrion tenellum; assembly: GCA_963169105.1. NCBI lineage: Eukaryota > Metazoa > Arthropoda > Insecta > Odonata > Coenagrionidae > Ceriagrion > Ceriagrion tenellum. The sequence goes on along the minus strand of OY720633.1, from coordinate 31,735,253 downwards.
ATGGACAAGTTGACCATCATAATGTCAGCAGGGGTGAGAAGTTTAGCCTAGTGTTTTTGTGGGGAAAGCCTCAGGTCATTCATACTTTTGCAGTTAGTTTTCCTTTTCAAACAATGTTTTAAATTGGACCATTTAAGCCTTTGAAATGTTCTTTAAAACAGGTGTGAAATGTTCTTCCTTCCACATAAAAATAAATTATGAAAATGGCTCTGATGTTAAATTAGAAGAAAAATAATTAATATTTTTTGAATCCATGATACATATCTGGTGTTTCTGAATAATATGAGTTGACGAAACAAAAATGCATACATTTTTTTCAATTCTACGTAGATCTAGGGTTCAAAGAATCCAGTTTTTGGACATTACCTTATTGTGACTTGTGTTATTAGTGTGATTTACCATTTTTATGTTGAATCCAAAATACTCTTTGAGCACTTTGGAAGCTTTAAATTGTTATCATTGGCATTGAATACTAGAGATGATTTCTCTAAATTTTAGACTTGATTCATTCATTTTTATAGACACAAAATCATAACTGGGCAGTTTTTGTAAATCCTGTTGGTCAGGATGCTGCAGTTCAAACGTTCAATACCAGATGTGTTGCTGGTGGTTACCGTTGGAATCCATATTATAATCAACTTGCTGATCCTTTGAATGTAAGTATGAATTGATATTATGTACAATTTCATTTTATTAAAAGATAGCAGGTATAATGGCCTTTGAAAAGCTGATTTGAGGGATATTCCCCTAGGGATATGTCAAACAAATAAAGATCACAAGAGATTAATATTGTGAGCCACCTCACTGTCATGGTGGAGGGAGGGTTTAACCAGGTTGGTCACCAACCTTGGAAAAGGAAGCACTGAAGGAGAATCTACACTTACATCTATGAAATACCGTGCAAGCCATCTCTAGATTGTGTGGTATAGGGGGATTCCACACCAGACTTGTAGCAGTCATCCCAGTACAAATTGGAACCATAGCAATTTTTCTTGCTGCTCTTCGCTATATTTTGATCTGTATCTGAAACTAGTTCTACTTTGTATGGGTCCCATATGCTCGCAGTATTCTCCAAGTGAGGTCTCCCAAATTACATTGCTCCTTTACTTTCTCATCACTTATTCTTAGTATTCTGTTAATTAACCCTGATTTACGATTGGCCTGTCTGAAAATTTCCCATATGTGCTTCCACCAGCACAAGTCCTGAGTGAGGATCACATCAAAGTACTTCATTGATGCTGCATCTGATAATTTGGTCCGATTAATTATATATGTTCCATCAAAATAATTAACTCAGATGTGCTGTTACCCCTCGAGACTCAGCTTAGTAAGAGTCCTGGCCCTCTCCTCTGCAACTCGGCTTGGCCCTTCATCTCATTAGCCTCGCTTTCCTTGTAGTCTACTACTGCAATGTGCAGAATTTTTTCTAAACATGTATTTGTTACATACTATAAAGATGTTATAATTTTAAATGAATTATTCATTTTTTGCTTAGTACAACCAAAATTCAAATGAAATGATAGGGTCAGTAAAAAATGAGTTTTAGTAAAGAACCCAATGTGAGATCAACGGTACATCTATTGTATGCATTATCATACTTGCTGCCTGTCAGAAGCATGAGTGAAAAAGGAGGATGTAGAATATGTTTTTACTACTTAAGGAGGAGGAATTTTGCGCTCATAATTTGCAGTATCAGGAAAATAATACTCATTCCTTCAATACAAACATTAGAATTTTGTTTTGAAATTCTAACATGCTCAGAAAAAACGCAAGGAATTCATTTTAAAGTTCACAGTTGTTAAATATAGAATAATATATACATACATACATACCAATCATGCCGTTCCCTTCCGGGGTAGGCAGAATCACAAAGTTTCACTCATAAATATATATTTGTACACCTAACTGTGCCTCAATAATTTCCTCCATACAGACCTATCCTTGCAAACCTCTTTTGCCTCATTTACCCACATACACTGCTTCATACACGCCCTCCTGTTATTAAGACGCCTAATATTCCTCCTCCTAAGAATTTCCTCAACCACAACTTTCTCGGCGTACCTCTACCTCTCAAACCATTCATTTAACTCTTTTATATCTGTTTCGTTATTCGACTCTCATCCATTCTCTCAACATGGCCAAACCAACGACATTCACTCCTTTCATATATGTCCGTTACTGGAGCATCTAACCCTCATTTATTTATTACCCCCTCATTCCAGACCCTATCCATCTTACTTTTGCCTCAAACAATCCTCAAATAACTCATACCCTCGGCGTTTAGTCTATTCTTATGTCTATCCTGACATACCCATGTTTCACTGCCATACAACAAAATGGGGAGAAGTACACTTTTGTACACAGCAATTTTTGCTTCCTTAGACAGGCACTCATTCCTTGATATGCTCCACATGCTACCTACCACTTCCCTTCCAGCATTCGCACGTCTCTTTATCTCCTCATCCATCCGTTCATTTTTCGCAAACATCTTACCTAAGTACACAAAATCATCAACTTTTTCAATTACTTCACCATTTGCCCTCATCACACAGTTATTCTACCCATTCTCCTTATCAAAAACTACTACTTTAGTCTTGCATGCATTTATCCTCAATTCCATTCTCTCTGTTGATTCGCTAAACTTATCTAAGAGCTTCTGTAATCCCTGTTGGCTCTCTGAGATCAAAACAGCATCATCCGCATATAGAACTCTCATGTTAACATTTCCAATCAAAACACCATCATTTTCACTGCATGCATCTCTTACACATTTATCCATAAATACATTAAACAGCCATGATGACATTATGCATTTTTGCTTTACCCCCTGTTTTATTGCAAACCAATCACTCTGAACCCTGTTAACTCTCACGCTTGCCTTACATTTATCATACATCGCCATCATAACATTCAATAACTGCCCATTCACACATACTCCTTCAAAACCTTCCATAACTTCTTTCTATTTACCCTGTCATATGCCTTCTCTAAATTAACAAAAGCACAATACACTTTCTTTCAGATGCCTATACATTTTTCTGTCACTTGCTGAAGCGCGAAAAGCTGGTCACTACATCCTCTCCCAGGTATAAAAAACCACACTGCACACCCATTTTCTGTCACAAGTAATATTCCTCACTCTTTCGATTAAAATTTTGCTTAACACTTTTCCCGGAATACTCAATAAACTAATAGCCCTATAATTATTATATTCGGTCTTTCCTCCCTTCCCTTTGTACAATGGAACGATGATTGCATTTTTCCAATCCACTGAAACAACAGAAGTCTGTAAGCAAATATTATATAGTTCACACAGCCGACAATTGAGTAAATTACACCCACACTTCAACGTCTCACTGGATATCCTATCTATGCCTGCAGCCTTCCGATTTTTCAATACTCTCACAGCCATTACGACCTCATTCTTACTAATCTCCTTTTCTATCATCACATTCTCTCATACTACTTCGCAAGGCTCATCCTCAGTGCCTGCAACATTATTTTATAATTCTTCAAAATACTCCCTCCAGCAGTTCCTGATATTGCTTTATATCCTCTCAACTGCTTACGTGCAACATTCTTCCTTGGCACACACTTTCTGTCAAAATTCACTTTGGAGAGTACCAAATAGTGGTCTGTTCCATATTCAGCACCCCTCATCACTCTCGTGTCCCATACTAACTCCCTCAATCTCTCATCATACACAACGAAGTCAATCATGCTTTTACAATCGCCCCTTTGCCAAGTATACATGTGTTTTCTCTTTCCAAGCACACACTCACCAAGTTTTCACCATTATCATTCACTCAAGGGTCACCAAATGGCCCAACCACTCTTTTAGATGCATCCTGCCTCTCACCAACCCAGCCATTCATATCACCTAGCACAATTATTCTCTCACCAGGGTCACACTCATTCAAAATCTCTCAGTTTTTCCCGAAACTCATCCTTCATGCTGTCACTCTCTCCATCCACTGGTGCATAACACGCCACCATCAAAACTCTCCTAATACCTACTTTCATGCAAACCCAGAGCAATCTAGGGCAGTGATGAGCAAACTTTTTAAAGAGGGGGCCAAAGGAAAGGAAAAAAACTGTAGGCGGGACAATATAATTTTAAAATAATGATACATTTTACAAAACTCTTGTGTTTTTTGTGATACTAAGTCCTATTAATGACTGGAAGATTTTGAAGGAGAATGTAAGGAATGAAACTGTGGCAGTATTTCTTAAAGTTTCTCATACTTTGGATCAAACTGGGATGCACTTATCCTTAGAAGAGAAGTGAAATGCTCATCTGTCAGTCTGTTTCTAAGGCAACTCTTTCGAAGTTTCATTGTGGAAAATGCTTGTTCACATATAAACGATGAAGCAAACATAGTAGTAACTTTCTGGGCATGTGATATCAGATTTGTGAAAGTGGATTTTGACAAGGACTTGTAGAGATCTAATATTGGAACATTAAGAAACAACTGTTTGAGTTGAGTGTTACATTGCAATTCAATCAATTCAAGTTGCAAGTCCGATTTCACTGTTTCACAGTTCACATTAAAAGGCATACTGAAAATTTCAGTCTTTTTCAATGACATTGAAGTCTTCAAATCATTGTTCAAATTTACCACCTTCTTCTATTTATCTTCGTAACTCTTAAGCGTTTCCTTCATCACTGGGGCTATTGAATTCAACGTTGGGAAGTGAGATAAGTCATTCTTAGCAAGCTGATTCGCGAATAGAACAAGTTGTAGTTTAAAACCTTTGAGATGGCCCCAGATATCATCAATCAACTGATTTTTGCCCTGCATCTTGACATTCAACTTGTTCATGTGGCAGAGAAGATCCGTAAAAAATGTAAAGTCCGAAAGCCATGCAGTATCTTCCAGGATTTTATACTCTACAGACCCCTGTTTCTCAAGGAAGAATGTCACTATTTCATCTTTCAGCTTCCAAACTCGCTGGAAGATGCTTCCTGCGCTAAGCTACCTTACTTTCGAGTAGTATATACAATATATCAGAGTACTCAGATTGCATGGATTCTAGAAACTCCCGAAATTGTCTGTGAGCAAGCCCTCGAGATCTAATAGCATTAACCAGCTTTACAATAACGTCAGACACAGGTTTCATATCCAAAGAAGTTTTACACAGGGCATCTTGATGTATGATGCAATGCAGAAATATAACATTGTTATCTGGATATTTTTCATTAAAGATCCCAGCAAATCCAGATTTTTTCCCTGTCATATTTCTCGCTCCATCTGTTTTTTATACTACATATGCTATTTATAGGTACTTTCAAAGTTGAAATTCCTTCCATGAATTCATGAAAAATATCTGACCCTGTTGTACTTCCCTTCAACAACCTCATGCATGCTAGTTCCTCTGAAATACAGAGGTTTTCGTCAGCACTTCCAACATATAAAAGCAGCTGTGCAGTATCATTTATATCAGAGCTTTCATCCATAGTAATTGAGCAGAATTTAAATTGGCCAATCTTTGATTCCAATTGTGATAATAAGTTTTTATCTATTACTTCAATTCTAGAAGTCACTGTTTTCCAAGATAAACTTATTGTTTCAAAATATTTTTTTTTGTCAGGATATAAAATATTGCAAACTTTGAGCATGCAGTGTTTAACAAACTCTCCGTCAGAGAGAACTTTGTTACTTTTAGCAATATTGTATGCTACAACATAACTTGCATGTGTAGCTGCTTGCTGAGAACTATTTCCTTTCTTAAAAATACACTGCTGACCTGATAGTTTTTTGCATAAATCTTCTGCTTTTTGTTTTATTTCTTCTATGGTCATGGCTCTAATCTTGACAATATTCTGCTCAGAGTTGAAGAATCGTGAAATGTTATATTCTTTGTAGAATGCTACAGTTTTGTCGCACATGAGACTGGTTTATCCCTAAAAACTGTGAAAAAGTACTTCCAAGTCCATTCATCTTTGAAAACACAGAACTCAGAATCAAATTTACATTTCTTAGATAACATCTTAAGGCTAAAATTTTTCACAATATGCAGAGTAAAACTAGCAAACCAACAATGCCAAGACAGGCCTGAATCAAGAAACGTGTTTCAATATCTAGCCGTGGTGGAGGGGGTAGCTACTGTGAAGAGGCTCCGTTGCCAGTTTTACTCTTCGCTACAAAGTTGCCAGCAACCAGTGCCTCTCACTCTGAACATAACATTCCAATATCTAGAATAAGTCAATAAATATGTATGTTGTTACTGATATAAAACAAAAGGGAAGAAAAAAGAGGAAAATATTTATTTTTCCTATAGCCTGGATTCTTTTTTATTCATCAGATTAGGAAAAATTCTGCACGGGCCGAATAGAACATTTCTGGGGGGTCGCATCTGGCCCGGGGGCCGTAGTTTGCCCATCACTGATCTAGGGGATACAAACTTGTACTTCCTTACCAGTAACTTAGCTCTCTCATTAAGAATGAGTCCTACACCTTGACAGCCGTGTACATTATCGTCAACTCCTGACCACAGTGCCAGACCTCCGCCATCTAGAGTAACAACATCCTGCCCCTTCCGCTTAGTTTCACATATACACAGAACATCCATTTGTCTCACTTTCATTTCATTTAAAACTCATGCTCCTTTCCATATACTCCTCTTACATTCCAAGTACCTATAGTCCAGGTTGTATAGCTAATTCTGTATCTTGATGGGCCAACCTAATTCAGCTTCCATTGCCCATCGTGGCTTCGGCTGTCCGAGGCTTTTTCGTGACTCTTAGGATTAATTTGTAATAGTGTATGCAAGGTTACCAGCCTTTACAGTACCTGCACCACGTGCAGCTTTCCCTGCTAATGGTTGCGGGTGCTCTAACGGTCAGTTTTGGCCCATTTTCGCAAGTATGCCACAAGAGAAACCAAAGCATAGTAATACCTTAGGCCCGCTTTCACTATTCTACTCAAGCTAGGATCCCTTCTGAAAGGACTACCTTGAGAGCCAGCATACTATTGCCTGCGACCCACCACGATGAGGTATATGCAGTTTATTGACACACTGGGTCACAAATATAGAATAATATTTGTTTAAAAGAAATATCTCAGCAGACCGTGGTCTCATGCTACCAGAAAGGCTTTCAATGCTTTAGAGGATCTAGGCCAGTAGCTGAGGAAATGGCCCTCTATCCCACTGAGTTAGGTCTTACGATGAGGAAGCATACCTTTGCCTTTTGTCTCCATGAGAGAGATTTGTACTGGGGAGTACTGGAAATGCTCATTTGACTCATAATGGGAAAGAATTTCCCTCCGCTAGGCTAGACTAGGGCTGAGGGGTTAATAAGAAATTCAGTAGAGTATAGCACTGTTCACTCTCTTTAAACCCCAGACTGTGTGGACCATGGGTAAGCTAATATGAGATCCCCCTCAGCTTACTCTGTATGACGAGGTTTGATGAGGATGACTATGTCAGCTCCTCCAATTGAC